>OY757931.1:36600529-37268029 GCA_963585895.1 Sepioteuthis lessoniana
TTCTCTTGCTTTCATTTCTTTGTCTTTTTCTTCTTCATTTTTAACTCACTTCTCTTTCTGTTTTCGCTCATTTCTTCTTCTTCTTCTTCTTCTTCTTCTTCTTCTTCTTCTTCTTCTTCTTCTTCTTCTTCTTCTTCTTTTTTCATTCACTTCTCTTTTTGCTTCCTCCCAATTCCTCTACTACTTCTTCATTTTTTATTAATTTCTATTTTTGCTTCCTCCCAATTCTTCTTCTTCTTCCTTTTTCATTCACTTCTCTTTTTGCTTCCTCTCAATTCTTCTTCTTCTTCATTTTTCATTCACTTCTCTTTTTGCTTCCTCCCAATTCTTCTTCTTTATTTCTCATTCACTTCTCTTTTTGCTTCCTCTCAATTCTTCTTTTTCTTCATTTTTCATTCACTTCTCTTTTTGCTTCCTCTCAATTCTTCTTCTTCATTTCTCATTCACTTCTCTTTTTGCTTCCTCTCAATTCTTCTTCTTCTTCATTTCTCATTCACTTCTCTTTTTGCTTCCTCCCAATTCCTCTTCTTCTTCTTTATTTCTCATTCACTTCTCTTTTTGCTTCCTCCCAATTCTTCTTCTTCTTCATTTTTCATTCACTTCTCTTTTTGCTTCCTCCCAATTCTTCTTCTTCTTCATTTTTCATTCACTTCTCTTTTTGCTTCCTCTCAATTCTTCTTCTTCTTCTTCTTCTTCTTCATTTCTCATTCACTTTTCTTTTTGCTTCCTCTCAATTCTTCTTCTTCTTCTTCATTTCTCATTCACTTCTCTTTTGCTTCCTCCCAATTCTTCTTCTTCTTCTTCATTTCTCATTCACTTCACTTTTTGCTTCCTTCCAATTCTTCTTCTTCTTCATTTTTCATTCACTTCTCTTTTTGCTTCCTCTCAATTCTTCTTCTTCATTTTTCATTCACTTCTCTTTTTGCTTCCTCTCAATTCTTCTTCGTCTTCATTTTTCATTCAATTCTCTTTTTGCTTCCTCTCAATTCTTTTTCTTCTTCCTTTTTCATTCACTTCTCTTTTTGCTTCCTCTCAATTCTTCTTCTTCATTTCTCATTCACTTCTCTTTTTGCTTCCTCTCAATTCTTTTTCTTCTTCCTTTTTCATTCACTTCTCTTTTTGCTTCCTCTCAATTCTTCCACTTCTTCTTCATTTCTCATTCACTTCTCTTTTTGCTTCCTCCCAATACTTCTTCTTCATTTTTCATTCACTTCTCTTTTTGCTTCCTCCCAATACTTCTTCTTCTTCCTTTTTCATTCACTTCTCTTTTTGCTTCCTCCCAGTTCTTCTTCTTCTTCCTTTTTCATTCACTTCTCTTTTTGCTTCCTCCCAATTCTTCTTCTTCTTCCTTTTTCATTCACTTCTCTTTTTGCTTCCTCCCAATTCTTCTTCTTCTTCATTTTTCATTCACTTCTCTTTTTGCTTCCTCCCAATTCTTCTTCTTCTTCATTTTTCATTCACTTCTCTTTTTGCTTCCTCCCAATTCTTCTTCTTCTTCATTTTTCATTCACTTCTCTTTTTGCTTCCTCCCAATTCTTCTTCTTCTTCATTTTTCATTCACTTCTCTTTTTGCTTCCTCCCAATTCTTCTTTTTCTTCATTTTTCATTCACTTCTCTTTTTGCTTCCTCCCAATTCTTCTTCTTCTTCCTTTTTCATTCACTTCTCTTTTTGCTTTTTCTCAATTCTTCTTTTTCTTTATTTTTTATTCACTTTTTTTCTTCTTCTTCTTTTTATTTTCTTCTTCTTCTTCTTCTTCTTCTTCTAATTTTTGAAGGCTGTTGCATATCACCCAGAATCATGAATTTTTCATTACAATTCTAACTATATTTTGTTTCTTTAAATTCCTCATTTTTACTCTCTGAATTGTTTTTTAATTTACAATTTTTAGTGTTTAATTTTTTTCTTCTTTTTTTGTCAGAGAAATTCCTTTCCAATAAAATTTCCTACAGTTTTGTTTTTCCTTTTTCTCTTCAAAAAATCATCTCATATCCCCAAATTGACTTTTTATGAAAAATTTGTCCCATGGGTCAAAGAATTACAAATCAGTGACGAGTTTAGAAGTTGAATATTGGCAAAATTTTTCTCCCATTTCACATCATGAGAAATATGTGCCAAGCAGCCAGAGATTTGTTTCATTCCTTTAATCATAGAAAAGATGACCCATTTTCTTAAGAAAACAAAATCAGCTGTTAATATGGATTTGGTTTGGTTGGGTTATTCTAAAGGTTTGTTGCCAAAATCAATTTCTTTTTTTTCTTAATATTCAATTCTTTTTTCAAAGTCACTTATTAAAATGATTTCAAATAACTCATGATAAAAGCTTTTAGACAATTATATTTTCAAGTAACAATTATTAATAAAATCATTTACACACAGTTATATTGTTTTAAACAAGCAATTATATGGTTTCAAGTACCTGTTAATAAGACTATAAATGACTGAGTGGAGAAGGTGATCCACAGGAAATTGTGCAAGAAGTTGAAATTTGACTATAGGAACAAATGGTATATACTCAACCCAGAATCCATCCTGGAATATAAGATGCACAAAATTCTCTGAGATTTTGAGACACTAAATGATCAATTAATCTCAACCAGATGAACTGACCTAGTGATAGTCAACTAAAAAAGAGAATCTGCAAAATAGTGGACTTGGCTGTTCCGGTTGACCACACGATAAAACTGAAAGAAAGCAAAGAGAGAACTAAACACCTAGACCTTGCCTGAAAACTGAAAAAATGATGGAACATGAAAGTGCTGGTGATATTAATTGTAATTGGTGCACTAAAATTGGTCAGGATTCAAAGAAGAATCGTGGAGACCAGAGGAGACTTGTAACTTAGAGTTAGGTGAAAGATCACAAATTAGAGTTGCTAGGAAAAACTCAGGGGAAAAATTATAAGCCATATTGTATCTATCAATCTATCTATCCACATATATATATATATATATATATATAAGATTGGGTGAAAAAATTATTAGACTGAAAAGTTCATATCATGTCATCATATCTGCTATTGATAACTTTTTTCACAACAGGATCCAAGCACTTCAGCACTCATAAAAGAATTACATTGATTGCAAAGTGGAATATGTAGAAAAATAAACCTCATTTGGTTGGTTTGGTTTGGTTTTATGGCATATGAACAATTGTAGGTTATTTAATGCCAAATCCATTTTTATACATAGAAACACTTCTATTTCAAACTATTCAATTTAGTATAAGTATAGTTTGTGTTTACACACAGTTAAATGTCAAAAAAGTTCCATTTCAAAAGATTCAGTCCTGCACAAGTATGCAGTCAAAATATCAAAACATTTCTATTTCAAGTAATTCAGTCTACCATTAGTATACAGTTTAAATGTCTAGACAGTCTTATTTCAAACAATTCAGTTTAGCATAAGAACACAGTTTAGTTCTATTTGACCCAGAGATAGGACCCTATCAGGTGCTACCTCTCTGGTCCAGAGTGATATTGATAACAATAAAGAGGTTTTCTGCATTACCCAAAGCTCCAGCACTACTGGAATTCTTTAGTTTGAAGCGGGGGCATCTTAACCCTCTGCAAAGAAGCAGTCATTGTATTTTATAGCCCCAGTCAACTGGGCAACCTCATTTGGTCACATTTCCTGAGAGTATCTTGGTCAGCCTATGAACTTTTCAACTGACCCTCATATATATATATATATATATGAATTTATTTTCTCATTCTTTCCCTTAATGATATGCTAAAAGTTTCATGAATTTCTTCCAAATCCATATTTTATCTGTATAAAAGCAAACAATAGAATCATAAAAATTTCATTATTTAAAATTTGAATTTCTCCCATGGTTCTAAATTGAATTTTATTTTTTTTTAATGATTGCAAATTAAAATTTGTATTCATTGTATTTGAGTCATGTTCAGATGCAAACACGTACAATTTAAGATATGTGCATGTGTCTGGTTTAATTAAACACTTCGTAGTAATGGAGCCAAGTGCAATTGCAATATCAGAATGGCTTGATATTTTTAGAAAAAGAACAGCACAACGATTTTCTAATTCACAGACAAATTTTAATACTGTAATAAAAAGGAAGAGGAAAGTAATGGTTGAAAGAAAAAAATTAAAATTGCAAATAAGGGAAGTCCCTGAGGTATAATTGCTGAAGTACTTGACTGCTGCCAGGAAGTAAGTGAGTTCAAACTCTAGTCACATTATTGCATTCACTTTTGGACTAATACCCTTGGGAAAGATATGAACTTCATTATATCTCCATATATGGATTAAATAGAAGAACTACTGTCTTTCTACAAGGATAGGTTTGGCACTAGATAAGCCACAACATTGGATAAGCCATTAAAAATGGAGGTGCCCGTGTTGTAATGGTTATCTTCGTAGGAAATGGACATGGCGACACGAGTTCAAATCCTGGATGAGACTGATTGCATTTCACATAGCACTAATACCTTTGGGAAAGGTATGAATCCAATCATTCTCCCTCCAGCTATGGGTAAATAGTAGGACAGAGTAGGTTCTTCAGCCTTGGTAAGTCTAGGAGAAGGAAAACTCTGAATTCAAACCTGTTAAACTTCACTTAAAAATTGATCTTGTGTCATATCCTTTCTGAGCGGAGGGTTGGTAAATATGGATATGCCAACAAAGCAACCAATCAACACTATTGCAAATATATTGTGTATATATGCAGACTTACCTTAGAACTAGTACCCAAGAAATTTTTCATGTCACAAATTCAGTCATGAACGACTAATTACAGTATTTAGTAATAGCACTGAAAACATATAGCAAAACAAAACAACAGCAAAAACTAGGAAACGGAAATGAGAAGAAAAATATCTGTATGGATATTTCAAGTGACAAACAGGTGAAATCTCATACAAGAAGACTTTGATATGGCTACAAAAATGAAACCTTAAAAGAGAAACTGAATCTGTTTTAATAGCTGCACAAAACAATGCCATAAGGGCCAATTATATAATAGTGAAAATTGATAATATTCAACTGAACAGTTAGCACAGATTATGTGCTAACAAAGAGGAAACAATGAATCCCATAATAAGCATTACTAGCAAACAAGCACAAAAAGAGTATAAGAGTACACATGACTGGAGGGTAAGGTGAGGCTCTGAGAATTGTGCAATAAACTAATATTTGATTAAACTACCAAATGGTATATGCAAAAAACCAGAAACCATCCAAAAAACAAGATGCATAAAATTTTCAGGGATTTTGATAAACAAACAAATCACCTCATCCTGGCCAGACAACCAGACTGTGAGATAATTGAAAAAGAAAAATGAGAACTTTCTATCCAGTCGAAATCAAAGAAAACAAAATGAAAGACAAGTTGGAGCTTGTACACAAACTTTAAATGGTTGAAGTTTTTATATGTACTCAGTTTTCTTATCTTCAGCTTGGTAGACGGTAAAGATTGTTTTCTCAGTTTCAACTTGGTAGATGGTAAAGATAGTTTTCTCAGTTTCAGCTTGGTAGATGGTAATCATAGATGTAGATATATCCAAATTTCTTTCTTGTTTGTTTTGTTTTGTTTTGTCAGTCTTCCTATTTTTTGGTTGTCTTATTTATTTCTCTGTTTTCTCAATATTTCTTTCATTCTTTCTCATGGCTTTCATTTTGGTTTGGTTTCTTTGTTTAACGGCATATCAACCTACATGAATTATTTAATGCCAAAGGTATACATCCCCTTATCCCTCCTGCTATGGATTAAATAGTACTACTACTGTTCTACAAGGATAGCTCTGGCAGTAAATTACCCATGAAGGTTGATATGCCATTAAACAAAGAAACAAAATCAATTGATAAACTGAATTTTTTGTTCAGACACTTTTTTGTCCCTTTGGAAAATTTATAAACGTATTTGTACCATGAAAATACTTTTCTACATTTAAACATTTTTCTCTTTATATATCTTGTTTCTATCTTGATGTCCTGTCAATAAAAGTTTATTGAATTATTTTCTGAATTTATTCCTGAGAGGAAACTGCATTTCTTCTCCCATATATTTTCTACTACAATAATTCACCTACAAACCTGTTAACTGTGATGCTTCCTTCAACATGGCTTTTCAAACCCATACAGTAGATACAGCAACAAAATGGTGTCAACCCAACATTAGAATAATGGGAATTTACAAGCAAGATATCCAGAATATAGTTTTTACATATCATTTGGTAAAAATGTTGTTTTATTCTTTTAAATTTCCTTATGAAGAAAAAGTTATTCTCATTTAGAGGTCATTTCAATCAGTAAGTATTTGGAAGTCAATTTGTTACAAGAAGAAACTAATTGTTCAGAAATTAAGTTTACAATCTTCGAAAGTGAAAATTAACAAATTATTTATCTTACAACTACGACTACAATGATTGCCCCTCAGGTGGTGTAATGGTAAGCAAGCTAGACCAGCAAACTTTCATGAGTGCGTTCGAGTCTCATTGGGTGTCCCATTCACACAGCTTTGTGTCACATTTAAGGAAAAAGTTAAGTAAATTACTACTACTACAATGACTACTACAACTACTAGTTTCTGGAAGCCCAAGGATTCCTCACTCATATTTGTTTATGTCAAACCTCCATTTCAAAACTGTCTTTGGCAAGTTTTTCCATAATTAGCAGAAGTAGTTTTGTGTCCATTCTAAATAGATTTGGTTTGTTTTGTGTACTTTCTTTAATAGTGCATCAATCCAAATGAGTTATTTAATTCCAAAGCAATCCTAGTAGAACAGTACTAGTACAATTTAACCCACAACTGGCGAGATAAGTGGGTTCATGCCTTTCCTAAGAATATGTGTGTGAAAGTAAACATAACAATGCAACTGGAGTTTAGATTTGCTTACTACAAAGTTGCAGTCCAGAACATTAGCCACAACACCACGGAAACTTGACCAAACTCTTAATAGGTCACGTCATTGCTTTGATATTCATTCTCAAGGTCTTCTGTTGGTAAGTCATTGGTTTAGTTTGGTTTGGTTTTATGGCATATCAACCATTATAGGTTATTTAATGCCAAATCCATTTTTATAATATATAAACATTACAAGCAATTCAGTTAAGCACAAGTATGCAGTTTAAATATCAAAACAATCCTATTTTAAACAATTCAATTTAGCTTTAGTACAGTTTTTTGTTTACACACTGTTAAGTGTAAAGACAGCTCTATTTCAAACAATTCAGTCTAGCATGAGTACACAGTTTAAATATCAAAACAGTTATATTTCAAACAATTCACTTTAGCATAAGTACACAGTTTAGTTCTATTTGACCCATAGATGGTACCCTATCAAGTGCTACCACTCCAGGCCAGAGTGAACCTGGGAGGTATGGCAATAAAGGAGTACTCTGCATTACCCAAAGCTCCAGCATTACTGGAACCTCACTATCAGATTGTTTAGTGTCATATTCAGGACACTTGTTGGGAGAGTCTTAACCCTCTGCAGAGAAACAGTTGGGGTATTCTGTTAGAAATAGAACTGTTTTAACATTTAACCGCTTGTAAACAAAAACAAAAAAGTGGTACTCCACATTCCCCAAAGCGCCCGCATTACTAGAGGTGCACTATCAGATTGTTTAATGTCATATATAGGACACTCATTGGGTGAGTCTTACCTCACTTTAGAGATACATTCAGTGTATTCTACAGCCCCTGCCAATTGGGCTAAGTTCTATTGTTTAATGTCATATCTAGGACACTCATTGGGTGAGTCTTACCTCACTTTAGAGATACATTCAGTGTATTCTACAGCCCCTGCCAATTGGGCTAAGTTCTATTTCAAACAATTCAGTTTCACATAAGTACGCAATTTAAATGTCAAAACAGTTCTATTTTAAGCAATTTAGTTTAGTCTAGCATAAGTACACAGTTTAGTTCTATTTGACTCATAGATAGGACCCTATTAGGCACTACAACTTTGGACCATAGTGGAGCTGGGAGCTATGGCAATGAAGAGTTGCTCTGCATTACCCAAAGCTCCAGTATTACTGGCACCTCACTATCAGACTGTTTAGTGTCATATCCAGCACACTCGTTGGTGGGGTTTTTGCCCCTCGGCTGAGAAGCACTCGGGTATTCTGTTTGAAATAGAAATGTTTTGACATTTAACTGTTTGTAAACAAAAACTATGCATATACTAAACTGAATTGTTTGAAATTCAATTCATCATTAAATGACCCAAAAAAGGCTTGATACACTGCAAAAGAAAAAACCAACTAACCAACCAACCTCTACTATTCTTCAACAAGGATGACTTTGTAATTAAATAACCCATGAGAGTTGATATGCCATAAAATAAAGAAACCAAACCAAACCAAACCAAAAAGAATACAGTGAGAAAGATTTAAAGTTTTATGAAAAAGAATGTGCAAATACTGACCCGTGTGGTCAAACACGGATCTCCAGTCAAAAAACCCAACAGGTAAAATGGATTGGGCTCCTAGAGGTCACCTGTCTAGGAATTGTAAATATATAAATCATTCAAACATAAGTCCAGTAGTATTGTTGTATTGCATTCGATTAAGAATTGTATATACAATCATTACTCGATTCAGTTGGCAAAGATTATCCCTGCATGAAACATTATAAAATAAAGATTGAGAAAATAGAGAAACAAAAAAGATAAACAAAAAAAAAAACGATTAAACCGAATCAAAAAAAGAGTTAGAATGAAAATCATCTTGTTTAAGTTATTTATTTATTTATAATCCCAACCTACTACCATTAAATTAAGGAAGTATTATGAGGGAATAGGAACTATTTTTATTTAGATTCCAAAGAATATTGCTGAAATAGTACCACTTCTATTTTTCAACAAGGATGGGTTTGTAATTAAATAACCCATGAGCGTTGATATGCCATTAAAGAGAGAAACAAAACCAAATCAAAAAGAATACAGAGAGAAAGAATAAAAGAAACATTGAGAAACTAGAGAAACAATGAAGACTGCCAAAAAAAAAAGGCAGATCAAACTAAACAAAAAAAAAAGATGGAATTAAAATCATCTTGTTTAAGTTATTTTTGCCATTTAGAATTTGCCTCTCCCTCAATACCCTATTCAGTCCAATGACAGACTATGTAAATAAATATTTCTTAGTTTTTATATTCATTCCATGTATTTTTGCAAAAAAGTGATGCCAACAGAGAGTAGCGAAAAAGATAAAATATTAGACTTTTTCATTGACTGAGACAAAACACTGAGTAGAAGCTGGCAAAATGGGAATAAATTGTAACAGGCCGATTCAATGTTAACATGTTTAAACTCACTATTTCTTGTTGTCTATTGCTCTCTTGTAATATCTCTTTTGAATCTTTCAGAATAACTGGATGGGGTAGAGATGGGCTAAAGATTAGCAGCACAGAAATTGAATCAACAAATCGATTTCAAATTCAGGCTGAGACTATATGCATTCTAGTCACACTAATACCTCTGGATTGAGCCCAAACTTATTTTTACTGCCACCCTCGTTTGAAATGGGTTAAATAACAGGGCAGACTGGTAACCAGTTTAGAAAGGGGACAACAGAGTCTAAATGCAGAAATTTGAAGAAATATTAATTAATCTGAAAGACCCAACCGACAACAAATTTGGGACTTGGGTCTTCAATCTTGTTCTTAAAACACTTTCAACAATATTTCTCCAAGCTGTATTAGATCTTGCCTTTCCTATAGACAACAACTATAGAATAGAGCGGGGAAACTTACTGCATGATGAGGAATGAATAAAATTTACTTGAAAAATTGATTAAATACATGTACATCTAGTTGTTGGCTGTATCTATACCTTTGCACCGTTAGAGTGTTGTGTTTAGTTACTAAAAATTTGTACAAACTTACTTTTATATACTTGCCCAGTTGGCTGGGGCTGGAGAATACACCGACTGCTTCTCCAATGAGTGTCCTGAATATGACACTCAACAATCTGATGGTGAGGTTCCAGCAATGCAGGAGCTTTGGGGAATGCAGAGTACCCCTTCATTGCCATTGCTCCCAGGTCTACTCTGGCCCAGCGTGGTAGCACCTGATAGGGCCCTATCTATGAGTTAAATAGAACTAACAGCATTCTTACACAAAACTGAATTGTTTGAGTAAACTGAATAGCTTGAAATAGAAATTAAACCGTACTTACATTTAAACTACATGCTTATGCTTAACTGAATTATTTGAAATAGAACTGTTTTTCGACTTTGAAACTGTATTTATACTTAACTGAATTGTTATATATAACTGCTTGAATAGCTTGAAATAGAAATGTTTTTGACAATTAAACCGTGTACTTATGCTAAACTGAATTGTTTGAAATAGAACAGATTATTTACATAAAAATGGATTTGGCGTTAAATAACCTTCAAAGGTTGATATGCCATAAAACGCAACAAACCAAACCAACCAAGTCAAACCTTTTATGTACATTTACACAGATTTTATTTTTGATAAGAGTGATGCTATTACTGAGCTAGGGGAGGGGGTCTTACTCCTCAGTAGGTGTTGTAAAGTAAGTAAAGCTGGCAACTGTAGTCAAGGGCGACCTGAAGGCTCACTTTTTAATAGCTACTACACAGATGTGTAGGGGAGGATGCTACTCCATTCCCTATATCCATACTTTATAATACTAAGTGTAAAGTAAGGTGGCATCAGGTACCATTTTTTAAGTCTTTGGTTTGACTCGACCTGGGATTGAACCCCTGTCTCCTGGTCCATTGGTGGACACTCTACTCAAATCTAACATAATATATCTAAGAAAGTTTTCTATGAATTGAAAAAAAAAAACCAAAACACACAGATAAACCTTTTTGGATTTGGTAGGTGTTTAAAACTAAGCCTTGATATCTCTTGAGGTTGAATTAGGTAAATGATCGCTAGCACAATCCGGTGTTATCATTTGATGTTTCACTGTAATTAAAATAACTCTAAAAGAAAATTAATGTCCATTAAAAATGGATTAGGGGTCTACCTATTTACACTGACATTGCATAAATAGATAGATAGATTGATATTAGCAGTTTAAGATAGATAGATAGATAGATGCATGCAGTCTGAGATAAATAAATAAATAGACACAAAAAGAGGTAGGATTTATTGACTGATTGATCAGTTGATTGCATATCAACCCATATAGGGTTTTATATGGCTTGAGGGGAATGAATCATGCCCATTATATATTTATACTAATATTTTTCATGAAGTTTTTTTAAGGAATTTTTTACAGACCATAATATATCAAGTATTCCTACCTTATACAAATAATATACATACTGTTGTATAGTTTCAGATATTTCTAATACTAAAAATTTATATATATATTTTTTTATCATTAAGGGTTTTCAGACTATTGTCTTCATTTTTATTGTTATTTCCATGTTTCATCTTTATTGTTATTTCAACAACGTCTCAAAAATTTAGACAACTAAAAATTTATACTTAGTTATATGGTTTCAAGTAATTATATCAACTTATCAATAATAATTCTTTTTCTAAACAGTTACTTGGTTTGGCTTGCTTTTCTTTCTTTGTTTAATGTCATATCAATGTTCATGGGTTATTTAATACCAAAGTCATCATTATAGAAGAACAGTTGAGGTACTTTTTAACTCATAGCTGGGGAGGGCTTGGATTGTTTTTTTTTGGCATAAGAACCATGGTAGGTTATTTAATGCCAAATCCTCTTATATATATATATATATATATATATATATATATATATATATATATATATATATATATATATTTGTAAACACATTTTTTGTTAACATTTTTAAACGAGCCACAGATAATTCATTTGCATACAGTTGAATGGTTCTAAGTATTGCTATGTATAATTAACAATACAATGAAGCATTAGTCATTTGTTAACTCACAGTTAAATGATCAAACAGATCTATTTCTAACAATTCAATTTAGCATTTTATTTGATAACTCACAGATTAAATGTCAAACAGTTCAATTTGACCCATAGATAGGACCCTATCAGGTGCTACCTCTCTGGACCAGAGTGGATCTGAGAGTGATGGTAATGAAACGGTAATCCACATTTCCTAAAGGTCAAGCATTACTGGAGCCTCACCATCAAATTGTTTAGTGTCATATACAGAACACTTGTTGTGAGGGATATTACACCTCTGCAGAGATGCTGTCAGTACATTTTACAGTGCCAACCAACTGGGTTGAGCTGGGTGGAATATAAAGACATTCATAACTTTACCAAAATGTCAGTCTGAAATTGAGCATAGCAGTTTAACTGGAGTTTGAACTTGATTATTGCAATGTTGCAGTCCAGCACCTTAGCCACTACATCACAGAGATTCCCTTAGTGGAATGGTTTCAAGAAACTAATAATAGTAATCCTTATTGGACCATTAGAGTTTTAAGTTACTATTCTTGGTGCAAATAATCTACAATAACATGGAATGAATTGTTCCTATTTAATACTATTCATTTTCAAGTTGATCTATTTGATCAGTTGATGGGACCCTAACAGGTACTACTACTCTGGTTCAAATTGAACCTGGGAGTAATGGCAATGAAGGGGTATTCTACACTCTACAGATCTCTAGAACTTTGCAATTTAGTGTCGTTCACAGAACACCCCTCATTTTCAGCCCAGTCAGCTAGGGCTGTAGAATACACTGAATATATCTCTGCTGAGGGGTAACACCTCCCCCACCATATCGAGTGTCCTGTATATGATATTAAGCAATCATGATGAGGGTTCAGTAATGCTTGTGTTTTGAGGAATGCAGAGTACCCCTTCATTGCCATCACTCTCAAGTTCACTCTGGCCCGGTATGGTTGCACCTGATAGAGTACTATCAATGGGCCAAATAGAACTGTTTGGCACTTAAACTGAGTGCAAACAAATGACTTATGCAAAACTGAATTGTTTGAAATAGAACTGTTTGATTATTGAACTGTGTGTAAATAAGTGCTTGATGTTTAAATAAATTGTTAGTGATACATTGCAATAACAGAAGCCATTTAACTGTTTAGAAACAGTAGCAATACTTGGAACCATTTAACTATGTGCAAACAAAGCAGTAATGTTAAATAAAATAATTAGTGTTAAATAACAATTTTTGTAACCACTTCACTGTGTGCAAATAAATGATTCCTATTGAATAAAATTATAAACACTAGATTGCAATTACTGAAACCATTTAACTGTGTAGAAACAATAGCAACCATAGTTGAGGGCGACCCGAAGGCTCCCTTTTCAATAGCTACTACACCAAGGTGTAGGGAGGCGCTACTTCTTTCCCTGGATTACTCCACTTTACCCTTGATACGTACCTTATATTGCTGAGTGTTAAGCAAGGAGGTATCAAGTACCATTTTTAAAGTCTTTGGTATGGCATGACCTGGGATTGAACCCAAGTCTCCTGGACCATTGGCGAACAATCTACCCACTAGGACAATCTCTTACATATCATGTATATCTATTTAACAGTGTGCAAACAAATGACTGATATTAAATTGTGACTGTTATATAGTAATACTTAAAACCATTTAATTGTGTGCCAACAAATGATTAATATTATTATTATTATTTTTATTAGAATTATTAATTTTAGATAGCAATACTTGAAACTATCTAAATATGGGCCAAAAAATGATCCCATTTTGCTTAAAAATGTTATCAACAAAATGTGTTTTTAAATCATATATATTTAATGAGTAAACAGGATTTAGCATTATATAACCAACAAAGGTTGATATGCCATAAAACTAAACCAAACACCTTATTTTTTAGAGAGGGGTCATACCCTTTGGCAAGAAGTAGAATCAGTGTTTTTAACTCCCACAGACAGGGAGATGAGACTTTTAGTAACATATAGATATGCGGAATTTCAGTTCAAAAAGAATTAGGAATCTCATGTCTTGTATTCCGAAAAACTAATTGGAAAAAAAATCAAAGAATTGGCAAAAGGTAGAAGTTAGAAATCAAGAATGGTAAAAATGTTCCACAGAATATCAAGAGAGAGAAAAAAAATCATTCAGAATGAGAAAAAACATCTAAAATTTTCAGATTAAAAATTTGTTTGAAATTCTGATGCCTCCAAATCTAAAATATGATTAAAAAATATTCAATATTGATTAAGGAAAAAAAAAATGCAAATCTGGAGTTATGCCACAAAATCTTGATAATTAACAGCACTATTGATTATTGAAGTCATCATGATTACCACCATCATTAAAATATTTATGTCTCTCAGGAAATGAAGAAAATCCATGGTGGATCATTTGCAGTCATACATATCAATGCCCTATATTCTCAGTAAATAAATTACTGAGAATATATCATTTCTTTGCAATATCCGATATGTTCTTATTGTAAAATCATTATCAGTACTCCTAAATTATATATATATGTATATATATATATATATATATATATATATAATTTAGGAGCACTGATAATGATTTTACAATAAAGACATTATCAGTGCTCCTAAATTATATATATATATATATATATATATATATATATATATGTGCGTGTGTGTGTGTGTGTGCAGATATAGATATATAGATATATACTAATCAAATATCTACCAGTATTCACGGTACCAGAAAAAAACAAAAACTCCTGGCCAGGAACAAGAGAAAAAAAATATCTCGAATCACGGTCCAGAGGAAAAAGAAAAAAGTTTTTTAGGTAAAAAAGAAAGAAAAGACCAACCTCGTCCTACTCCTTGAAAAAAATCAAGGGGTACTTAGTCAGTGGCCAAAAGAAAACCAAAAAACCCTCCGCGAATACTGCAATGCTACAATTACTAAAGTGCTCAACATTAAACAATGGAGCCATAGAGGTATAACCATATATTCTTTAGCTAAATCTAATGCCCTATCCAATGTCTTTTCTGTTATTGAAGGATAAAAATCCTTTATATCATACTTAATAAAGGAGCACCTATTATCCTTCTCATACTCCTCAAACCACTTAATACAGTCGTTAGTGCTCCTCCACTGGTTGATGCTCAATGCCCTTCTAAGTGATTCACATATTTCTTGTACGATTATCTTACTAATCCTACCTATTTGAGTCTTGGCCGGGTTAATGAGCCTACATTCTGGATTCGTCTTGAAATTACTTTTGTGGTCTTTTATAGTAATAAAACAATTTTTGGTATTGTATTTTTCTACTCTATCAACAATACCTAATTTATGCGCCAACATCTTTGCTTCATTATTTAACTCTTTTTCTAGATTAGGTGGTGCCTTCTTATAATTCTTAACCACCTCCTTAAATATCATTTGCCTATATTTTTCCTTTTCTATCTTATATAAATTGCCCGACTTATCTGACTTTACAAATATTTTTCCGGACTCCTTAAATTTCCTCATATCCTCATATATTTTTTGTTGAATATTATTGCGCATTTTCCTAAATTTTATCTCCTTAACCATTCCTATCATTTCAGCCTCAAATTTTTCCATCTCTTTGATATGGGGGGGGTGTTTCGTGGTTTTAAACCCATATTTCTCCCTTCCCTCTTTTTCTATATAGTTAATTGTATTGAGAAAAAAATGTATGGAGGAAAAATTGGTAATAGCAGATTGTAAAAGTAAGAATATGCTAAACAAAAGATCGGAGGTGTTGAATAGTTGTAAACACAAAAGAGCGTGGTTACTATATAATTAGGAAATGTTATAGGGTTTTTTTTATTTTTTTATTTTTTTTTATTTTTTTAAATTTTTTTTAATATGCAAATTCTAGGATAGGTGGAGGTTTTTGGTGAATAAAGGCAAAGCAATTTCTCCTTAGAATGGTCGAGGCGAAACTTCCTGATGATCCGTTAAGGTGAAACTTTAGTCGAAGATTTTCGACTAGCGATTTAAGTTAATTCTAGATATATAGATATGTATATATAAATATATGTATTCATATCTACATATATATCATATATATATATATATATATATATATATGTGTGTGTGTGTGCATGTGAATGTATATATGTATGAATGCATGTATACATATATGTATATTTATACATACGTATATATATATATATATATACATATATGGATATATATATATATATATATATATATATATATATATGTATAAATGTATATATATATATAAACACATTTGACACAAGGTTTTATAATCATCTACACCACTAATCAAATAATTGATAAAGCTAATCTATTATTTAATTTAACAAGGATAACGATGCCATGTTGTTTCTGGGTTATAATGTGGTTATAATGTGGTTATGTTGGAGGTACATGTTGTGTAATGGTTATCTTCCTAGAATAGGCACACGACAACTTGCATTCATATTCTAGATGAGGCTGTTTACATTTCATATAGTGCTAATATTCGTGGGAAATGTATGAATCCAATGATTCTCCTTCGATTCATGGGTCAATAGTAGGGAAGACTTGGTATGGCAATCAATTGGTGTAAGAGAAGGAAATCTCTGAATTCAAACCCTTTATACTCTACTCAAGAAATAGCCATTGTACCACATCTTACTGATGTGCAGAGCTTAGTATACACACACACACACACATATATATATATATATAAATATATAATGTGGTTATATCTTCCAATGATGATATTACCTTAATCAATTAAGTCAATTCTAAATTCATTTAGAAAAAGGGAAAAAAACTGGGTGGAGTGTTTGCCAATGGTCCAGGAGACCTGGATCAATTCCAGGTCACATCATACCAAAGACTTTAAAAATGGTACTTGATACGTCCTTACTTAACACTCCACAATATAAGGTATGTATAAAGGGTAAAGTGGAGCAATCCAGGGAAAGGAGTAGCGCCCTCCCCTACACCTCAGTGTAGTAGCTATTGAAAAGGCAGCCTTCTGGTCACCCTCAACTACGGTCGCCAACTTTACTTAGAGTTATGAAACAGCGTATCTAAATTGATTTTATAGTAGGGCTATATATGATCTTTAGATGTGTATATTAATAAAGCTTTAGGACAGAGTTTCTTCAAATTGATCCATATAGACTCGAAAGGGGGAATAAAGGATAGGAGTTCACAGGGAGCGAATTTACATGTTTGCGCACATAAATTGTTTTAAAACAGAACAAAAATTGCTAGATCCGGTAGACTTGATGCTAAATATTGTACACTTTTAGCAAAATGCTTGTTTGGGTGTCATTCACTTATAAACGTCATTCAAATACAATTGTTTTAAAACAAGAGAACAAAAGTTGCTAGATCGTGTAGACTTGATGCCAAATATTGTACACTCTTAGCAGAAAGCTTGTTTGGGTGTCATTCACTTATAAACGTCATTCAAATACAATTGTTTTAAAACAGGAGAAAAAAAGTTGCTAGATCATGTAGACTTGATGCCAGATATTGTTCACATTTTGCAGAATGCTTGTTTGGGTGTGATGGCCCCTAGTGATGTGTCATTCATATACAAACCTGTTCAAAACATACACATTAGTTAATCAATGAATGATCTGACACTGAGTCAAAAGATCATAATATTTTTAGTGTTGTAAACAATACATATCATTGTTATATACAGAAATCCCTTCTGATTCAAAAATACATTCCCAATTAACTCACAAGCAAAGATGATAAATAAAAACAAATAAAACACCACAAAAGTGCATTTCATAAGCTCGATGTTGTTTTGACGATGGCTAAAACCAAAATTAATAAAACGCATCGCTGCATTAGTCGGCTCCACACACCCATCCTATTGAAATGTAACTTTATATTTACAATTTAAAAGATTCTTTTCTTTTATCTTCTCACCCAATCAGCAACCTTCCCAATTAAACTTTTTTGGAGCCGATTCGACCCAATGTGACTACAAAATGGTCAATGAAAGTTCAAAAGTCAGTCGGCTCAAAGACTTTGAGAGAGAGTTCTCGCTCACCTGGTGGCTTACATAGAATGCATTGCCCCTTGCAGATTGGACATTCATAGCGGATTTGGCAGACATGCCTGATAGCCTCTGCTGTAGCAGGGACCATGAAGAAACCACTTTGCACGGCTTCTACTATAGCGAGCAGGTTTGCATATTTTGGAGTCATGTCGGAGAGTGGATGGCCCACATTGATCCCAAGCAGCTCTTGCTGCTCAACATTGGTTACATCAGGGACAATGTTGACCCTCCGTATTGAGGTAAGAAGTGTGTGGTGTTTCTCAGGACCCTAGCTGTGACTCAAATGGGGATTTGGATGATGAGAAAGAATGGATTGTATGACTGCGCAAACTTTTCTCATTATGATCTGATTTTTTCTTTAGGCATCAGCTTAGAGTCAAAATCAGATGCAATAAAAAATGCTTGAACAGCATACATTCAACAAAAGGTGGGTCATATGAAAGGGGTCAATGTTGGGGTTATCCTTTCCTCTTCTTCCTGCGCATTGTGATGATGGTCTGGGTCCTTCGGGACCCCACTCCCAGTAAGTAGGGTTTTTTGGTCCATCATTTTATCCCCTAATCAGCTGTATGATGTTTGTCACTGGCCTCACCATCTAGTTATTAGTTTCCAAGATCTCCCTCTTCCACAGTTCTTTTCATCACCACAACTCTCCTCCAGCCCCCACTTTTTTTTCTGAAGATCTTGGACCCATGTTACTGTTATCCATGCTACCGATTTCTTGCCATGCCCTTTTTGGCTTTTCTTTTGTCCCATTAAGCTTAGGCCTGCTCCTCATATAGGGATAGTTCCGCTTGTTTTCAGTCCTTGTGAATACCAGAAAACAGTCAGCTTTCCAAATCATAGACAGAAGGAAAGCAAAGTAACCAAAAGGGGTTTTATCCTTGTTATACCAATGTATTCTTTGGAGTTTTTCTCCCCTCCTCATCATAATCATTTTTTGTATATATGTTTTTAATGTAAATAATTCATTCATTTCATACAGGTTTTAAGTAGGTTTTTCATAGAGCGAATGCAGTATTTTGGTGAATGTAGTGCACATGTCGATGTATGTCTGTCTTATTGCATTGTGTGTCTGGGTCAGCAAATGTGGTTACTAAAGCTCCTTAGACAATATAGTCTTGCTTGACCACTCCTCTTTCCCTTGTAGGGGTGACATGTTGTTTGGTGTTTAGTGATTATTTCCCCCATCATTTAATTTCTTTTTTATATGAAAAAAGCAAATGGAGTAAAAGATGTGAAATGACGCAGACAAAAAATATATATAAAACAAAACAGTACAAACAAAATTAAATTTATATATCATTAAATGAAATATCATTAAATGAAATATTTCAAAACATTATGAGTGTTCTATTACTGTCTGTTAAATATTCCTCTGTGTGCATGTATGTGTCTGACTAACACAAATACTATGAAAAAAACACTAAATGATAAAAGTGTTCTGTAGATTAAAATGGATGTTGATTAAGTATCTCAACAGAATTTTAATAATGTATTTTAGGAGGAATGTGTCTTCTCTCATGTTGGTTGTTTGTTTCTTTCTGTGGTTTGACAAAATTTCTTTGTTCGAGGCTGGAAAAAGTCTCACTGAAAAAGTATAACAAGGAAGGGAATGGTTGCAGAGAGTATACATTTTCATTGCGGTTGACTGCTGGAAGTCAAATGTAAAAAGAGGAAGAGTGTGTTGACTCTGTTAGTCAAAATGGAGAGAGTGAGAGTGTTCTCTCTGGAAGTCACAATGGAAAGAGAATGAGTGTTGGAAGATGAGAGTATTTATAGAAATCTTTGTCATGCAGGAGGCTCCAAAAACGCGGGACAAAATTGAAGCTGCGGACGTAGTGGTGAGCACTAACCACATGGTTTTCCTGGCCAATAGGTTCCCGAGACTGATTAGTTTACCGACGTCCACCATCTTTGTTTTGTGAACAAGTGGCATAATGGCCATTTAAAATATAGGAGTGTAAATCCTATACCCTCTACCACAAAAATATTGGGGCTTCATGCTTCCCAAAAATTTGTTTTGTATATATTTTTGGAAATAAATCCGAAAATTTAAGATCACACAAACTTATCGTACCAAAGAATCACAACCCCACCTACATTCAACCTTTTCAACGGCGATTCTTTTTCCTTCCCTATCGACATAAACTTTGGTTGACCACATAAGTCTGTATCTCACTCTTCCAAACACAAATATTGGAACATTTTACTTCTCGATTTTTACTACCATTCAACACACATCAAATTTCCAAAACTTAACTCGTTTTTGAGAATGCAACTAAGAACATTTTCTTCTCAATTTCACAGACATTTTTATATTCACCAACACAATTGTTTGAACCTTTTGTTTCTTGTTTGTTAATATAATTTTTAACTTTTTCACTTGTCTTCTTGTTTGATTTGCAACTCTGTGTTTTTGTCCTTTCCATACACTTATTTATAATATCATCATATTTTCACAAAAGAAAATATTTAAAAACAGTTATATTTTTGAATTAATTATTTTATGAATATATTAAATTCTAAAATATCCCTTTTAGAATTTAGTATTTTCATAAAATAATTCATTTAATGGTCATGCGATGTCTTTAGAAAAAAAAAAGATTATTTTTATAAGCAAAGAAAAATATGGTTTTAAAAAAGAAAGAAAATTTCTTAAAAAAGTAAAATTAATATACAATCCCTGATATTTTACTTCTCATCAACAGAAACAGATTTTTAATGAATAAAATTAAAATTGAATTATTTTTAACAAAGCAAGTCAGTTTCATTATTGCCAGACGTTTGTTGATGTGGTTGTTATTAAACAATATTCTATTTATGATGACTTTTATTAGTTTTGAAAAAAAAATTAATCTTGAAACTTAAATCATTTTAAAAAAGCAACCACCTCATCATGACATCCAGTGAGACTAAGAAAAAATATTGGCAATATTCAGTTTATTTATTTGGGAATGAATGAAAATTAGATTTGGTTCCAAAGTGTGCATCAAATAAAAAGCCCTGCTTTAGAGTATGTATTCATCCAACCCATCAGCTATGGGCAGGATGTGACACCAGGTGAATTTTTCAGTGAATTACAGCTTGACCGAATTGACCGAGCCATCAATCAAGAAATGCACCTGTGTAAATAAGCGGAAGAACAGTGAAACAGGTGCATCTGGTCGAAGATATTGGAATATCACCTTGACCTGTGGACATGGTTGAATTCGATGCAGGAAGCAGGTGGATGTCAAACAATTATATAACCAGGTGCCATAGACGGCTTGAGTCAGTTCGAGTTGCAGTTCCAGTTGCAGTTGGAGTCATTTGGGGGACAGGATGCCAGCGAGAGAATCAGCTTGCAGACTGAGGGCTTGCGGCTCTCAGTGACCCACAGTTGAGCAGCTCAGCCAGAATGCGGAAGAAGTGCTGCTATGGTCAGAAGAACTTGGGTCAATATGTAGCTGTCTGTCCCCATCTCCAACACACCTCACACACACAACCAACATCAACCCTTTTTGAGAATAAAGTGTGAGAGGTATATTTTCATAAAGAAGTGTGTTCATTCGTTCATGGAAGTCATCATTATTGTTGACTATGTTTCCGCATATATTTGTATATGTATGTGGCTGTACAACACAGAGAGGGAAATCTATACAAGGAACACAATATGATGATGATGATGATGATAATGATGATGTATCGTTAACGATCATAAAGGCTATGGTCAGTATTGCACATAAGTATTTGAACTAACTCAAGACCTGCATTTATTGCCTTAGATTGTTAGGGAAGTTTTTCAAATGACAATAAAATTTTGCCTTATCACTATGTGCAGACATTCTAACACTCATAAACACATATACAAATGTGTACACAGACAATCATATATGCATACAAACAACCCTCCTTCCCCCTGATCCCTCTCTGCAGATAAATGTGTACATATATACACAGTTGGTTGCAATTTGAATAAAAAATTCACATTTTTATGATACATTTGAAATTTTTCTTTGCTTCTTGTTTTTCAAGCTATTAAAAAAAAATTTGGACAAAAAAGGGATTGTCAGCCAAAAAACTTTTTTGAAATAAAATGTAATGAAATTAATGCAAAATAGGAAATTAAAACAGAAATATGAGCAAAGATAAAAAAGCATTTCTATTACAAAATTTATTCAACTTTTATTCTATTTCTCTTGCTTCCATTTCTTTGTCTTTTTCTTCTTCATTTTTAACTCACTTCTCTTTCTGTTCTTCTTCTTCTTCTTCTTCTTCTTCTTCTTCTTCTTCTTCTTCTTCTTCTTCTTCTTCTTCTTCTTCTTCTTTCATTCACTTCTCTTTTTGCTCCTCCCAATTCTTCTACTTCTTCTTTATTTTTCATTCACTTCTATTTTTGCTTCCTCTCAATTCTTCTTCTTCTTCTTCATTTTTCATTCACAACTCTTTTTGCTTCCTCCCAATTCTTTTTCTTCTTCATTTTTCATTCACTACTCTTTTTGCTTCCTCCCTATTCTTCTTCTTCTTCTTCATTTCTCATTCACTTCTCTTTTTGCTTCCTCCCAATTCTTTTTCTTCTTCATTTCTCATTCACTTCTCTTTTTGCTTCCTCCCAATTCTTTTTCTTCTTCATTTTTCATTCACTACTCTTTTTGCTTCCTCCCAATTCTTCTTCTTCTTCATTTTTCATTCACTACTCTTTTTGCTTCTTCCTCATTCTTTTTCTTCTTCATTTCTCATTCACTACTCTTTTTGCTTCTTCCCAATTCTTCTTCCTCTTCCTTTTTCATTCACTTCTCTTTTTGCTTCAAATTTTTCTTTATTTTTCATTCATGTCTGTCCAAGTGTCGTACTTGGCGTAAGACCATGTCTCCTTAAGCTGCAGCCTATATCAAAAGCACCCATTGGACATGACCACTGACTTTGGACTTATCACCCAATGAAAACAACTTGGATATGTGACTGCTTTTCTAATGGTCCAGGAAGACATTTCTTTGCTACCGAGTAGCTGTATGAAACCTGAAAATAAATTTGAAATCTAAAAGGTATCTTTGTCTGTTTCTTTCCTTCCAAATTTTTTGCTAACTTCTACAAACACAGAAGATGCCAACGAGTTAGATGAGGGAAGAAGAAAACAAATGGAGTCATATACAACAACCACAATCCATGAAATTAAACAAATAACTACCAACCAAAATTTCTTGTTCCCCTTAGAATATTTTAAGAAGGCTGAAGTAGTATTCCCAATGAAGACAGCCCGAGAAAATCTACAATGGCAAGCACACCTGAAATGGAGGATTCAGTAAATGCTCTCATTTTGGCTAACAGAAGGGTTACAAAAGAGGATATTTCTGGACAAGTAGTAGTTTCTTGCTTGATTAGAGTGCTTAGAGTGGGCTGTTCGTGTTTACGTAGGATAAACATGGAATGATGGAAGAGGGCTTCGTCTACGTCTGTCACTCTCCATCTATGGTGAGGCGATGATCAAAGGGAGCGGTCGGTGCCACACATATTGCGACGTGTGAGGTGGAATTCTTGGATCATCGCAAGATGAACTGCAGCGATGGTGAGTGGCAAGCATGTTTTTCTCAATCAAGAGCGAAAGTCGGAGGTCCAATGACCTTGTCTTTTCTTGGGTCAGTTGTTGTTGGGTTTCACCAGGATAATGCCAGGTCTCATACTGCAGCAAGAACAGTGAAAATTGCCAGTCAATTAGTTAGGAACCCTTTGATTTCCACTTGTTTGGTTCCTTCCAAAGATTTATGCATGAAACAAATTCTTCTAGTGGTGAAGAAGGGAAGTACACCATAAGCAAAAGGCTAAAAACTCTGTCCAAAAACTTCTATCTAAAATTTTTGTTTTGATTGAGAAATGTGTTTTAAAGAATTGAGATTATATTGAAAAATGAAGCAATTTATTTTGGATGAAATATGAGTCATTCTTTTCTTGGGTGAAATGTGAATCTTTTTTTTTTTCTTGGGTGAAATTTGAATCCTTTTTTTTTCTTGGGTGAAATGTGAATCCTTTTTTTTTCTTGGGTGAAATGTGAATCCTTTTTTTCCTTGGGTGAAATGTGAATCTTTTTTTTTTTTTGCTTTGGTGAAATGAGAGTCATTTTTTTTTTCTGAGACGAAATGTGAGTGTTTTTTTCTTGGGTAAAATGTTAGTCATATCTTTTTCTTGTGCGAAATGTGAATCTTTTTTTTTTCTTGGGCGAAATGTGAATTCTTTTTTCCCTTGGGTGAAATGTAAATCTTTTCTTTTCTTGGGTGAAATGTGAATTCTTTTTTTCTTCGCTTGGGTGAAATGTGAGTCATTTTTTTTCTTGGGTGAAATGTGAATCTTTTTTTTTTTGCTTGGGTGAAATGAGAGTCATTTTTTTTTTCTGAGACGAAATGTGAGTGTTTTTTTCATGGGTAAAATGTTAGTCATATCTTTTTTGTGTGCGAAATGTGAATCTTTTTTTTTTCTTGGGTGAAATGTGAATTCTTTTTTCCCTTGGGTGAAATGTAAATCTTTTCTTTTCTTGGGTGAAATGTGAATTCTTTTTTTTCCCCTTGGGTGAAATGTGAGTCATTTTTTTTCTTGGGTGAAATGTGAATCTTTTTTTTTTTTGCTTGGGTGAAATGAGAGTCATTTTTTTTTTCTGAGACGAAATGTGAGTGTTTTTTTCTTGTGTAAAATGTTAGTCATATCTTTTTCTTGTGCGAAATGTGAATCTTTTTTTTTTCTTGGGCGAAATGGGAATTCTTTTTTCCCTTGGGTGAAATGTGAATCATTTTTTTTCCTTGGGTGAAATGCGAGTCATTATTTACCTTATTCACTGAATGAATAATAATATCTATCATATGGTGGAATCATAGTCTTTAGATATTTAAATAAAATATTGTTTAAAATAGATGCATATATAGATATTAAGCTGTATCAAAAGTATTTTCACTTTTTAATAAGGTATATACAATGTTCTATGATGAAGTTGATTGGGTTCTCCTCAACTTTGCATTTAAAAAAAAATGTCTATCAATAAATGATGGCAGTCCACTTCCAGGATTTATTTCAAGTTAAAAGTGATCCCCCTACAAATGCTTAAAAAGTTTTCCTGCAAAACAGTCAGACAGAATTTCATTTCTTTCTACTTCTTACTTTAGCTACTGAATCTACCTGCCGATCCATCTACGTGTCTACTTCAACTTGTTTAGAGCTATATTGTTATTACAGTCTATCTATCTATCTATCTATCTATCTATCTATCTATTTATAAGAGCCATTCTATAGATAAGGTGAAATTATCTATCTATCCATCAGTCTATTTATCTCTCAACTTCAATCTGTCCATATCCATATGTTGCTTGCAAGTTTTCTCAATCTATGTATGTGTGTATGTAAGTCTCTCTCTCTCTCTCTCTTTCTCTCTCTTTCACTCTCTCTCTCTCTCTATATATATATATATATATATACATACACATACACCCCCCCACATATATACATCAGTTTGTTTATATATGCTTATTTATCTATCTATTTAGCTCATTCTATTTATATCTATCTATCTATCTATCTATCTATCACAGCTGGCTCATTTCTATCTTTCTCACTCACATTCTCTCTGCATATTGATCTCTGTCTCTGTCTCTGTCTGTCTGTCTGTCTCTCTCTCTCTCTCTCGCCTTCTCTATGTACAAAATTATACATTTGTTGATAATTCTCATTTCCACAAGTATATATATATATATATATATATGAATATATATATCTGGCCATTCATATCTAGCTAACCAGGCTGCTCTTTCAGTCTGAATTAATCTATCTATCTATCTATCTATCAATCTATCTATCTATCTTGTTAATAACTATCTATGTGTCTATTTATCTCATTTCATTATGTGTCTATCTAATTTTGTGCATATCTATCTATCTATCTATCTATCTATCTATCTATCTATCACAGTTATTTTCAATATATTTCCCTGAACAAATCTCACTCTGCTTATGCCTATCTAGTTCACTTCATGTGTACTAAAGTGGATTCAATAGTTTGATATAAGTAGCACTCAAAAGGTTCTCGATGACAAGAAATTCTGAAACTCTGACCGTTTTTGGCATGTGTTCATAATTCACAATTGACAAAAATATACCGTTTAAGTATGGTGCTAGAAGTGACATTGGCACCGCAGTCAACCTTTTCTGCACGACAATTCAGTGCAGCAGCTTCACAAGACACACATTCTGTAGCTTTGAAGTAACCAAAAGAAAACAAAACAAAACAAAAAGAAAATCTTATTGAAAAAAAATGCAGCATTAACAATAAACCCTATTCCACCCACAAACCCCCACTGATTTGTGTTTTAGTTCCCGATATTTGGCCCTGAGCAATGACAACTGCACAATTGTCATAATAATAGGCAACCACAAGATCAGGTTAAAGATGGAATGTGGAAGTGTGCGAAGAGATAGAAAAATGTTGCTGTTGTTATAATTTTTTTTCAATTTTTATATTAGAGTTTGTTTTTTTTTTGCAGATGTACGCCAGACATTTTTTTTGGTTTTGTCTATAACTGGGATTTTGCAAGCATGGAAATACTATACGCTGAATGTTTTTGTTATTACACTTGCTATACATGTTTTTTCAGGGTCTTATTATCTCTTTTATTATTCTGACATTTCACATTCTTATTCTTTTATTTTTTATAAATATATATATATATATCATCATGTTGCGCTATCAGCACAGATATATATATATATATATAGACATAAACTAGGGTTCAATCCGAGGTCAAGTCATACCAAAGACTCAAAAAAATGGTACTTGATGTTGCCTTACTTAACGCTCAGCATTATTAGGTACCTCTCAAGGGTAAAGTGGAGCAATCCAGGGAAAGGAGTAGCGCCCTTCCCTACTTCACAGTGTAGTAGTTATTGAAAAGGGAGCCTTCTGGTCACTCTCGACTGCAGCTGCAAATTTTTACTTCCCCTAACAAGATCCCTGGATATGACACTAAACCAAGGGTAAGGCTCCAATCCCGGAGCTTTGGAGAATATGTAGTATCTCTTCATTGCCGTGACTTTAAGGTCAACTCTGCTCCAGAGTGGTGGTACCTGTTAGGGTCCCATCTATGGGTCAAATAGATTTATTCTATCATTCACTATACAAGAAACCATTTAACTGTGTGAAAACAAATGATAAATATTTAATCAGTTATTTGTATTAGGTAGATATCCTTGGAATAATTCACCTATGAGCAAATAAAACAATTACTGTTTAATGGCAAAACTTGAAACCATTTTACTATGTGCAAACAAATCAACTCTAGCTCATTAAAAAATGTCACCTGCAAATTATTCTTTTTGAAATCATATATATATATATATATATATATATAAACAGGGTTTGACTTTAGATAACCAGCAAGAGTTGATATCCCAACTAATCAAGAAATAAATAAATAAATAAATAAATAAGAGTAACATAATAATTAAACAACAACAACAAAAATGGTACCTGACAGAAAAAAATAAACAACCAAATCAAGAAAAAGTTCAAAGATCTTGAGAAAAGGAAACTTATAAATACATGGGAATATTGGAAGTGGACACTATCAAACAAGTGGAGATGAAAGAAAGAATTAAAAAAGAGTCACTCCAAAAAATGAGAAAACTACTCACAAACAAACTCTATGGCAGAATTCACATCAAAAGGGATAAAAATTGGAACCATTCTTAAAGTAGATGAAGGGAGAATTTAAACAAAGGAACCAGAGAACAAGAAAACTCATGATGATCCAAGAGATGACATAGACAGAGAGTATGCGTCAAGAAAAGAGGGAGGAAGAGGACTCATGAACACTGAAGATAGCATTGATGCATTAATGCCTCAAAGACTACATAAAAAAGAGCAAAAGAAAACTGATTACAGCCATCAGAAACAATGCAAATCATACAAGGATCAAACAAATAACAATAACTAGAAAACAAAAATGGGAAGAAAAGCAGTTGCATGAAAAACAAGCAAAATCACAAACAAGAAAGCTTGGACATGGCTCAGAAAAGGAAACCTAAAGAAAGAAACTGAATCTCTTCAAATTGTAGCACAAAACAATAACTAGAAAACAAAAATGGGAAGAAAAGCAGTCATATGAAAAACAAGCAAAATCACAAACAAGAAAGCTTGGACATGGCTAAGAAAGGGAAACCTAAAGAAAGAAACTGAATCTCTTCAAATTGTAGCACAAAACAATAACTAGAAAACAAAAATGGAAAGAAAAGCAGTCATGAAAAACAAGCAAAATCACAAACAAGAAGGCTTGGACATGGCTAAGAAAGGGAAACCTAAAGAAAGAAACTGAATCTCTTCAAATTGTAGCACAAAAAAAACACCAAAAGGACCAATCATATCAAAGCAAAAATACACAAGACACAATGAAATAGTAAATGTAGGTTAAGTGGTGTAGGGATGAAACGATTAATCATATGATAAGCAAATACAGAAAATTAGCACAAAAAGAGTATAAGACTAGACATGACTGGTTGGGGAAGGCAACCTACTGGTAGTTGTGCAAAATATTTTATTTGACCCTATGAACTAGTGGTATATGCACAACCCAGAATCTATCCTGGAGAATGAGATACACAAACTCCTTGGAGATTTTGAGATACATTTATTGACAATGATCCTAAACAAAAAGATAGGTAATAAATAAGTGAAAAACTGGCTTCGGAAGAGCAATATTTAATTCAAGTTCTAAAGATCAATCATCCAGTTATGTACAACCATCAATATTTTTTAAAGCTATGCAAAATGTGAATTATCTTGAAAACTGTAAAAATGAATGTCTTAGTTTTGTTAACATTAACATTTCAAAAAGAAAATCAACTAATCAATTAATGATGTTCAACCAAAAAAAGGAACCTACCAATTAGTGGACTATGCCATCCCAGCAGACCATAGAGTGAAAATAAAAGAAAGCAAAGAGGGAGATAAGTACTTAAACCTTGCACGAGAACTAAAAATCTATGGAACATGAAGGTGATGGTGATACTAATTGTGGTTGGTGCACTTGTAACAAAACCTAAAAGATTGTTACTGGGAGTGGCTAACTTTGAAATAAGAGGATGAGTGGAGACAAACAGACTACAACACCATAATGATTAACTAGAATACTGAGATGAGTCTTGGTGACTTGAGGAAATTTACTGTGACTCAAACTTGAGTGTAAAACCATCAGCTAATGCTGGTAGGAAATCTCTCTACCAAAGACTTTAAAAATGGTACTTGATACCTCCTTGCTTAACAGTCAGCAATATAAGGTACATATCGAGGGTAAAGTGGAGCTGTTCAGGGAAAGGAGCAGCACCCTCCCCTACACTTCTGTGTTGTAGCTATTGAAAAGGGAGCTTTCTGGTCGCCTTCGACTATGGTCGCCAATTTTACTTACTTTTACAGATAATCTTGATAACTCAGCAGAAGAAAAGAAATCAAAAAATGTGGGCTGAAGAAGAGAGGCTCAAATGGTATTAGGACTGTGTCAAGCAATATAAACAAAACAGGACATTTAAACATAATAAACAAAATTTCTTCTTTCAAGTTGATGGAGAGTGCACAACTGAATGCAAAAGAAACAGAACAATTTTTGAGTAAAATAAGAGAAGGTAAAGGACACAATAGAAATGCTGAAAATATAAATAACATGAAAAAAGCATTCAAAGAACTTGAAAAATGCCCAGACTCAAACATACACCTGGACTCACTAACAGCAACACTCAAGAAAACACCAAATTGGAAAAAAACAGTGGGAGGAGAAATCCTAACAGAAGTAAAAATCCAAAGAGGCATCTTCCAGTGGCCTAATGAGTAGAGTGTTTGCCAATCCCAGGTTGAGTCCTACCAAAGACTTAAAAAATGGTACTTGATGCTGCCTTACTTAACACTCAGCATTATAAGGTACATATCAAGGGTAAAGTGGAGCAATCCAAGGGAAGGAGTAGCGCCCTTTCCTACACATTGGTGTAGTAGATATTGAAAAAGTAGCTTTCGGGTCACCCTCGACTACTGTCGTCAACTTTACTTATATGGGGTAACAAATTTACAAAATCACAAGAAAGGATTCATCATTTTATGTACATGGATAATATAAAGGTATTTGAAAAAATGAAAAAGAACTGCAAACATAAATACAAACAATAAGAATATACAGCTAGGATATTGGAATGGGATTTGCCATTTAAAAATGTGCCATACTGCTAATGAAATGTGGCAAAAGAGAATCAGTAGAAGGAATAAGGAAAGCATTAGAACACTTGCAAGTACTTTAAACTGTTTCATATTGACCTTTGACAGTGCTGTCATGCTCCATCTGTGTAAACAGGAACACAGTGATGCATGGGTGTAAGCAGCTCATGTGGGTTGATAGCTGGAAACAGGTCATATAAGTTGACTACCAAAAGAACGTGTAGGTGTCATGAAATCATATATGCAGGCACGCACAGCAGTAACAGTCATTCTCAGAGTCATGCAGTCACAAAGTTGACGGTCAGCTATACTGGGTGCCACCCGCAGTGGTGAGAAGCAGCAGCCTCTGTGAGCCTCCCACAGAGAAACAGTCAACCTCACTGTCAGTCATGGGTAAATAGTAGGACAGAGTGGGTTCTTCAGCCTTGGTAAGACAATTAGTCTAGGAAAACTCTGAATTCAAACCTGTTAAACTCCGCTTAAAAATTGACCTTGTGTCATATCCTGCCTGAGCAGAGGGGGTGGTAAATTTGATAAACTTAGGCACGCGTACATACAAATACCCCCGACCACAAACAAAAAATTAACCATATTAATTAGTCTTTTTTGAAAACCTTCAGTTCGTCTGACGAATGCAAAATGCATGAAACCCAGTGTTACAGACACTACTATGTAATATTATATATATACATATATATGTATGTGTGTGTGTGTGTGTGTGTGTGTGTGTGAATATCCACATGTGGAGATTCAACTCAATTTCAAGTAGAGTTTAATATAGCCATATAAATAAACATACTGCACAAAAAATCCCAAAGATATATCTGTATATATAAACCAGAACCAGCATAAAGTAGACAGCTCATGTTAGAATGCCCAATAAACTCGATTACCCTTTTCATTATGATCCACACCATAGTATACAAAGGTATACCCACAATGTGGGATGAGAAATAAGGTTTATCCCCACTAACTTTGTACAGGAATTTGGGGGCAGTCATACAGCAAGCACAGAAGCAAGAGGGAATCACTTACTTCACTGACGAGACAAGAGAGCAGAGAGACATGATCCAGCAGCCGAGCAGATCAGCTGGTCAGCTTCCACTAAGCAGGTAAATAAGCAAATAGATGGACATTAGGGCACAACAGAAACCAACCGGCAGTGGCCCTTTTAAACCAACAGTGCTAAAAGAACCAGAAATATATACAAGAAAGACAAACAGGTCATTAAGACCAACATACAAAGAAGTGTTCATTTGTAAATTTAATTTTGTTCCCACCTGGCAGCAACACCCCACAAGGCACCAACTATACGGCCACCTGCCTCCCATCACGAAAACTATCCAAGTTAGATGAACCAGACCTGCAGGACACTGCTGGAGAAGCAGGGACGTGCTCATAAGTGATGTACTCCTATGGACCCCCACATATGGCCGGGCAAAAGCAGGATGACCAGCTCGAACATACATACAGCAGCTATGAGAGGATACGGGATGTAGCCCTGAAGACCTGCCAGAGGCGATGAACGATAGGGAGAAGTGGCGAGAGAGGGTCAGGGATATCCGTACTAGTGGCACGACATGATAATGATGATGATATATGTTTTTAGCAACCCTTTCACATCTCATATATAAAAGTGTTTGAACATCTGCATATTGGATGATCATTGGTGAAAAAAACTGACGGTCACAAAGCACCCTTAACTCTGTGTCCACACTGTTCAAACCTAGATCTACTTAAGCTCAATCACCAATGTTGATTACTTTTTAATTGTGGGTATACCAAATTACGTTTTGTTAATATCTACATAGATACCTAAAATATACAACCATTGGCATAATGGTTAGAGAGTTTTCTAATGACCCAGGAGACCTGGGTTCAATCCCAGATCAAGTCATAGCAAAGACTTAAAAAATGGTACTTGATGCCACCTTGCTTACAACTCAGCATTCTAAGGTATGTATCAAGGGTAAATTAGAGCAATCTAGGGAAAGGAGTAGATGCCTCCCGTACATCTTAGTGTTGTAGCTATTGAAAAGGGAGCCTTCGGGTTGCCCTCGACTACAGTTGCCAACTTAACTTACTTACATTTTAGTATCATCAAGGTCATATTTAGGAGCACATCCTTCGGATTATATGAGATTTCACTCCTTTGCTTTAAAAGAAAAATGATCACACGCTATTTAAAAATTAAACAAAAAACTTAAGGATTATGACTAAAATTATGTATATAATCATCATCTTAAGTTATTTATTCTACTAATCTGCTTGCTCAGTCGGGTGGGGCTGTAGAATACACCGATTGCACCTCTGCAGAGATGTAAGACCCCTCCACAACTAGTGTACTGGATATGACACTAAACAGTCTTTGCCAAGTCGGGTGGGGCTGCAGAATATACCAATTGCACCTCTGCAGAAGGGTAAGACCCCTTTGCAACAAGTGTCCCACATATGATATAAAACAATCAGATGGTGAGGTTCCAGTATGCTCGAGCTTTGGGGAATGTGGAAACCCCTTCATTGACACTGTTTCCAGGTCCACTTTTGCCCAGAGAGGTAGCACCGAATAGGGTCTTATCTATGGGTCAAATAGAACTAAACTGTGTACTTACGCAGAACTGTTTGAAATAGAAATGTTTTTAAATAGAACTTAACTATGTACTTATGAAATAGAAGTGTTTTGACATTTAACTGAACAGTTTTGACATTTAACTGTTTGTAAACAAAATCTATAATTATACTAAACTGAACTGTTTAAAATTTTTTTGGCGTTAAATGATCTGAAAAGGGTTAATACACCATAAAAACCAACCAACCAACCATTAATCAGAGTTAAGTGAGTTATAACAATATTTTTTTTCTGATGATTGCAATAGCTCATATTAGTCTGAGCTGTAGAAAGTGTAATATGAGATATCTTGGAATCACTATAGTTTAAAATGCTATGCTTCTTAATCCTGTCTGACCTGAAATTAAGAAAATTCTCAGGAACAACCAGAATGGTTTTTGGATATATTGATCTGCAACTTTACAGATACTGATTATCTATCAATTCATTGAAGGAGAATGTGCCAAAAATATTGACAGCCCAGTCGGCTGGGGCTGTAGAATACACTGACTGCATCTCTGCAGAGGAGTAAGACCACCCACAAAGAGTGTTCTGGATATAAAATCAAACCATCTGATGCTGAGGCTCCAGTAATGCTGGAGCTGTGGAGAATGCAGAGTAACCCTTTATTGCAATCACTTCCAGGTCCACTCTGAACCAGAGTGGTAGCACCTTATAGGGTTCTATCTATGATTCAAATAGAACTGTTTGACATTTAAACTAAGTGCAAACAAATTACTAATGTTAAGTTGAATTGCTTGAAATAGAACTGTTTGACCATTTAACAGTGTGTATACAAATGACTGATGTTTAACTGAACTGTTAGTGATATATAGCAATACTTGGAACTGTTTAACTTAATTTGTAAATTATATATCTTATATCTAATAAGTATGAATAAATCAGATTTGGCATTGAATAACCTATCTACAATGGTTTATATGCCATAAAACCAAAGCAAAGCAAACCAGCAAATCTTGAGGCAATGCTATTATTCCTAAATTGTTCCAAAACATTTGATTCCAGACAGAGGAAAGATGGAGCAAATACTGCTAGCATATGGTCTCACCAAAAAAACTGTCCCAGCTATAATGACGCTTGAGAAAAACACAAAAGCAAATGTTTGATCATCTGATAGCAACACCATCTTCTTCAACAATTTTGCTAGGAGGTAAATTAACACTACATTTGTTTATAATCTGTGTTGACTGTATACTTCAAACATCAATAGATCTAATAAAAGTAAATGCTTTTTCAGACAATATCCCACAGAAACTACGACAGATGCTAGCGATATTGATGATCAAGTGCTTTTCACAAATACACCTGCCTAAGCTGAATCTCTGCTGCATTGTCTGGAACAAATTCAACAGAGTTCATGTTTCATATTGGAAGAAGTCATTTCCACTTTAAGTGATGTACTTTAAAATGAGTAGACCAGTTCACATACCTCAGCAACAATATCTCATCTACTGAAAGTGATATTAATGACTGCTGAGCAAAGTTGTGAACTGCTATTGACAGGGTATCAATCATATAGAAATCTGATCTCTCTTATAGAAAAATAAGATTTCTTCCAAGTTGAGGCAGTGTCAATGGTACTGTGTACTTGCACCTAAGTAAGTAGTAAAGTTTTGCAACCGTAGTCGAGGGCGACTAGAAGGCTCCCTTTTCAATAGCTACTTCACCAAGATGTAGAGGATGGCTACTCCTTTCCCTGGATTGCTCCACTTTACCCTTGATACGTACCTTATATTGCTGAGCGTTAAGCAAGGAGGTATCAAGTACCATTTTAAAAATCTTTGGTACAATGTGACCTGGGATTGAACCCAGGTTTCCCGGACCATTGGCAAACACTCTACTCACTAGGCCAATGAATGAAGATATGCAAACTATACTAGATTGCTATATGCTGTTTGAAACAAATCCTGGAACTAACACTCCACAAAATAGAAGCTGTATGGCCACTTACCTCCTATCTCACAAACCATCCAAATAAGGTACACCAGAAATTCAGTGCTCAGCTGAAGAAGCAAAGACAAACTCATAAGCTAGTGTTGCCAATCAGCCAGGACTTACTTTCTTTAACTCTGGACAGTGGTTGTAGTTCTAGGGAACTGCTCAGAGCATGGGATGGTAAGAATGGATAGTGAGAATTGGAGACCTCTGTGCTGTCAGCTAAACTTGATAATAACCTATATATATATATATATATATATATACAAATATATCATCATCATCATCATCATTATCAAATACTGATATATTGCCCAGTCGGCTGGGGCTATAGAATACACTGACTGCATCTCTGCAGAGGGGTAAGACCCCCTCCCATTGAGTGCCCTGGTTATGACACTAAAAAATCTGATGGTGAGCTTCCAGTAATCCTGGAGCTTTGGGGAATGCGGAATACTCCTTCATTGACATCAATCCCAGGTCCACTCTGGCCCGTAGTGGTAGCACCTGATAGGGTCCTATCTATGGGTTAAATAGAATGAAACAGCATACTTATGCTAAACTGAATTGTTTGAAATAGAACTGCTTTGACATTTAAATGTGTTTATGAAAAACTGTACTTGTATTAAACTGAATTGTTTGAAATAGAACTATTTGATTAAACTGAATAGCTCAAAATAAATGTTTTTGACAAACTGTGTACTTGCATTTAAACAACATACTTATGCTAAACTGAATTGTTTGAAATAGAACTGATTATTTGAATAAAAATTGATTCAACATTAAATAACCTACAAAGGTTGATATGCCATAAAACCCAAACAACCAACCAAATACTGATTCAGCCATAGCATTGGAAAATTTTCCATTTTATTATATCAAAGAGATCAGCATTCACAAACTGTATGTGATGTCAAAATCTCGAGAGATATCTATGATATACAATTATCAAGTTTCAGTGTCTAGTCGCACATCTTTCAGATAGTATGAGATTTCTGCTGAAGAAGAAAAATACCAATGGCCTTGTGCCTGACATCTTTGATAGAAACCAAAAAAGCTGAGGATTATATCTGAATTTACTATTCCCACTTTATTTGCTATTGATATCCTCACAAAATCGCGATTTACTCACTCTAGGAAGGAAAGCTTACTCGCAATCCATTGTGCTGCCAATGTTGAATCATTAGTATTCTCATAACCAGTGGACGGTTTGTTTGCGATAATAGACAAGCAATATTTGATCAGAGTGAATCAGATCTTTATTGTGTGTTTCTAGAGTTTATCACCAATCCACAGGTCTCAGTTTGTCCGATACAGAGGAGGCAAAGTTTGTTGTTTGGGCACTGAATGCTACCTCATAAAATGCCTGTTACCTAGCAACTGATCCTCCCTTGATCTTTCTGGTAGAATTCTTTTGATATTGACATCACCAACTTTGGAATTACATCTGAGGTTACCTTGGTGACTATATCTTGATATATATATATATATATATATATATATATATATATATATATATATATATATATATATATATTATGGTGAGAGTTTCAATGTGGATGTCAAAGGGGGCAGGTTTACTTGAGTCTCTGACAAGAATTAGCCATTGGGCAAATTGAAAAAGAAGAAAAGATTAAAATAGATACATATATATATATATACATATATATCTATATATATATATATATATATATATATGAATATATATGTATGAATATATACATGCATGTATAAATATACATATGAATATACATATACATGCATACATATATATGCATGTATATATGCATATATGTGTATATATATATATACATATAAGTATTTATTTGTGTATATGTACATATAAGTAATGTAAATTAAAGTTGGCAACCGTAGTCGAGGGTAACCAAAAGGCTCCCTTTTCAATAGCTACTATACCAAGGTGTAGGGGAGGGCACTTCTCCTTTCTCTGGATTGCTCCACTTTACCCTTGATCCTTACCTTATATTGCTGAGTGTTAAGCAAATAGGTATCAAGTACCATTTTAAAGTCTTTGGTATGACATGACCTATATATATATTTATATATATATAGATTGATAGATAGATAGATAGATAGATATAGAGAGCGATACACACACACACACACACACACACACACACACATATATATATATATATATATATATATATATATATATCAGGATCATTAAATAGATAAGGTGAATTTTGCCTGAAGAGTTTGCTATAAGATGCACTGTTTTCAGTTTCGCCTTTTTCAAGTAAATCAGTGGTGATGGCTCCTTAAATCTCCCAAAAGATATTCAGCATCAATTTCGTTACTAAGTGCCACTAGTGGAACATTTTTGTAACCAGTATCTGAGTGTTCCCACTCCATGGACTTGATTTTCCACTCAGACTTGTAGTGGCAAAACACACATCTAATCTATTTGTAAATACTTTTTTACTTAAACATGCTTCTCTGTATGCATTGAACATAGCTCTGTAAATTTCATATGGATTACTCTTCTCAGCCACCAAAAATTTCATGACAGACCTCTGTTCAAATACATTTGATTTGCTGTCATTTTGAATAGCCTCAAAAGAAATATTTTGTGAGATTAAGATAATTTTTGTTTAAACCATTTTCAAATAATGAGAATAATTCCTGAAAAAAATTTTTAAAAAAAATTAATTTGCTTTTTTAAAAATATTCCCTCATATTTTATATATAATTCTAATTTTCCCGTATTTATTGATTTTTAAATTTCAGAAGTATTCAAATTAGGGATAATGTTTTCTTTTTAGTTTTTCTTTATAAAGAGTAATGAATAAACATTATAACTGATAATAATACATAATACTATTTCCGCTGTTAAAATTTTTTTAATTAAAAATCTAAAAATTATTTAAATTAAAGAATTTAAAATCTTTTTTTAATTCACTTCTTGCAAGAAACAATGTTAACATACCTTAATGATATTCAAATACTTTTCAATATCTTCATTCAACATCTGGAGACTCCTTTAAAGAATTTGAAAATATTTCTATAGTTTATGAAATAAAATAGTAATATATCCTAATTGAAGAGTATACAAAAATTAGAGAATGTTAGTGTTGTGACGTGGCTCGTACCACCTGATATCCGGTAGCCCAGATGTACAAAAGTGTCTCATGCACAGAGGTCAGCAGTTGTTGAATATCAATACCTGGTGTAACACTCTCATGGCAAGAGACTGAATATTGTATATACACTGGGTTGAAATATTCAACTTATAAAAGGATTTAACTCTGTATTTCTCTGTGTATTTCTTCCTTCATGATACTACAGCTAGGTATAATGTTTTATTATTCTAAATGCTTAAACCAGAGTTGATTTATATTGGTTAAATAAACGAAAAATAATGGAAAAAAAAATAGCAAAATTTCAAACAGAATTCGTTGGAAAGTTTACGGACAATCAGAACTCCTGATTACATTGCCATAACAGCCTCATAAATTTTTTTTGTCTAAATCATTTGCTGATGAAGTTCATACTGAGCAAAATGTTATATTATATATATATATATATTTATTGTTATTTCATATATTCAGCCTGCATCTCAACATACCTGACTCTTCCCAAAAATTTAATCATAGTTTAGTAAAGATGGTTGGTTGGGTGAAGAACTTTTCTACACAACCTAATGTCTTTCTTTTCTGTTTTTATCTCTCTATTTATCTTAGACTGCCTATATCTATCTATCTATCTATCTATCTATCTATCTATCTATCTATCTATCTATCTCAAACTGCCAATGTCTATCTGTCTATGGCGGACTTCTTATATCTATCTATCTATCTATCTATCTATTTCAGACTGCCTATATCTGTCTCTTTATCAATCTTTCCCAAAATGCAAATCTATCTATTTATCTATCTTAGGCTACCTATATCTACAGCCAGTCTGAAGTTATGCAAATCAAACCAACCTCAATAACTCAAAAAGCCTTGAACTAATTATTGTCATACTTAAACTTCTCTATTTTCAATAGAATACCTTAAGTAATAACAATTGTCTATTTCCACCCATAGTAAAATATTTCACTAAAATTTCTGGCATTTTTAATGATTAATCTTTAAGATATTTGGAATTTACGAAAATAGACTTACTGAAGTTAATATGTGTATTTGGGTTTAATGGCATACCAATCTTTATAAGTTATTTAATGCCTAATCTATATTTATGCCAATAAACAGTTTTATTGCAAAAAATTCAGTTCAGCAAAAGTACACAGTTTATTGTCAAAAACATTTCTATTTCAAGTTATTCAGTTTAGTCAAACAGCTCTAATTCAAACAATTCAGTTTAGTATGAGTATAGTTTTTTCCACACTCAGTTAAATGTCAAAAAAATTCTGTTTCAAACAATTCAGTTTAGCATAAGTATGCAGTCTACATGTCAAAACAGTTCTATTTCAAGCAGTTTACTTTAGCATAAGTAAGCAGTTTAAATTTCAAAACAGTTCAATTTCAAGCAATTCCGTTTAGCATAAGTATGCAGTTTAGTTCTTTTTGACTCATAGATAGGACCCTATCAGGTGCTACCACTCTGGGCCAGAGTGGATCTGGGAGTGATGGCAATGATGGGGTACTCCACATTCCCCAAAGTTTCAGCATTAATGGAACCTCATCATCAGATTGTTTAGTATCATATCCAGGACACTCGTTGGGGGTGGTCTTACCCCTCTGCAAAGATGCAGTCGGTGTATTCTACAGCCCTAGCCGACTAGACAAAGCTAATATGTAGATTAAACTGATATCAGCTGAAGACCTCTGAAACCTAATAAAAACTACTTTCTGTCCATAATATATGTTGAAACATGGATAAAGGGAAGGATCTAACAACCATTTGAAAAATAGAAAATAACAAAGATGTTGAGTGAGAGAATGTCCACTTTGGAGACATCAAAGGAGCTTTGCCATGATCATTGAACACTAAAGAAGGTTGTTGAAAATATAACTTGTGAACTCGAAGCAAAGGAAAAGGTTTTAAGAACTTGCTTCTTTGAGATGAACATAAACTAAAACAAGTTATCACAAAATAAACACTTTTTGCCAGCACTCAGATCCCTGAAAAGGCTGGAATTGAGAGAGTAAAGAATGATAAAATTGTTGAATACTTTCTGAATTGGGTTCAGTAAAAATATCTCGACAACTTCCTCTCACTAAAGCAAATATTTTAAAGCATCAAAATTGGGCCAAGAAATACAGGAAAATTGACTTTTCTAAAGTAATTTTTATGGAGAAATCCCAAGTGACGTTCAATAGACCTGATAGATTGGCCAAAAGATGGATTGTATTGAATTCAGACATGTCTGTGGTTAAAAGAAAGCAACAAGGAAATGTGAGAATTAATTTTTATTTATTGCGGACTTTTTGTCCTCATCTGGTATTTTTTTTTTGGTTTTTTTTTTTTTTGTGTGTTGTTTCTTCTTTCACTACGTTTCGGCCAAATTTCACCTCTGGCCTTCTTCAGGTGATTTACCACGACCTCGGATAGGAATGCTGAGTCTTGTAATCGTATCCCCAGTAATTACTAACTTCCATAGTTGTTGTCTATCGCACCACGTTTTTGACCAAGTAAACCTCTGGCCGGCTTGGGTAGGATTTGAAACTGCTATCTTCTGACAATGCCCACTTGGAACCGTAGAGACTCAACGCCTCTATCTGCTGCGCCACGGGCCCCGAAGGGCAATCAAGGATGGATTTTTTGGTCTTATAAATCCTTATCTGGTCTTCCAGAGTCGGGTCCGTACCGAATTTTTGTACTGGTCTTTAATTGGAATCATTTTGAGATGAGGCTTCTTAATCTGAGAATTAATTTTTATTTATTGCAGACTTTTTGTCCTCATCTTGGTAGTTTTCTTTTTTGTGTGTTGTTGTGTGTTGTTGAAGAAGGCCAGAGGTGAAATTTGGCTGAAATGTAGTGAAAGAAGAAACAACACAAAAAAAAAAAAAAAAAAAAAAAAAAAAAAACCTACCAAGATGAGGACAAAAAGTCTGCAATAAATAAAAATTAATTCTCAGATTAAGAAGCCTCATCTCAAAATGATTCCAATTAAAGAGAAGAACAAGGAAATGGTCATGCAGTAATAATACACAGGAATTATTGACCAAACCATGATTGAACCATTCAAAATAAATGAAAAAGTTAAACTGGTAACTATTGCAATTTTATGGACAAGACTTTTTTTGCATGGTACAAGTCCCCCAGTCTTGCAGTTACAAAGTGAAGTGTGTATTTTATGTGTGACAATACTTCTTTATGTTTCTAAGCTAATTCATGAATTCTTTGAGCATAAAAGATTTACAGGAAAATGGATAATGGAATTGCCAGCATTAAATCCCGCTCTGAACCTGACCAAAAATCTACTGCCAATTGTGGAGGGATGAAATTGCATGAAGGTGGCAACAATGTGACTGCAAAGCAAACTTACAAGAACTAATTAAAACTACTATGTCAGAAATTAAACAAGCCAAAGTAAAAAGAAAAATATTATAAACAATGGATAATAGGTTACTGGCTTTTTTTGAGAAGAATGGTCAATATATAAAAATGTATAGGATTCCAAAACTTATCATTCATTTTTATCTATTCTATATTTGGTGTTGATTTCATAATTTTATTATAGTTTTATGGAAGTAAAATGTGATTGTTTGGTTTTGCCAAATAATTTCAGACAGCGGTTTTTAGAATACATCAAATAACTTCAATAAAACATATTGATACGAACTAGAATTTTTATTCAGTCTTTGTTTTGGTATCTAATTTTTTTCGATATTTGTCGTTGCCTCCCACCAGACACGACTTGACACAAGGTCAAAAGCCCGAAGGCCGATTAAAGTGGGGATAAAGGGGAGGGGAAGGTCGGGAACGAGCCGAGACTCGAACCCTGCTAGTCATTGACCCACTAAGTGCAATGTGGATCTAATGAGTCAAGCCGTTTCACGGACCTAAATCTAGGTCCGGGCACGTATGCCTGCATATAGCTTAAACTAGACCGTGAGGTCTAGTGCTATACAAAGCGTGTAAAACGGATCTGAGAAAGCAGCTCGCCCACCCGAAGGTTGCCCAGCCGAAGCTGGGGGCCTATTCGGCCCCGAGTCTGCTCTTGGTTTCGATCACCCATCCGGCACGAATGCCAGACAGCCCAGCCAAAAGGCCGAGAAGCGATGGGTATCTAATTTTTTTCAAATAAAATTTAAATAATTAAAGTTTATATAATTTGCTGCATAACTTCAGACAGAGTTTATGTATTCTGAATAATTTGTTTGGTTTGGTTTGGTTTTTATGTCATATCAACCATTGTTGGTTATCTAATACCAAGTCCTGTTTTTACATTTTTATTAAACATGTGATTTGGAAACATATTATGTAGATACCCACAGTTAAGTGATCAAACAGTTTTATTTCTAACAATTCAATTTAGCATAAGTCAACAAAGTTAAATGTTTCCAAGTATTTCTATGTAACACTAACAATTCAATCAAACATCAATCATTTGTTTACACACAGTTAAATGATCAAACTGTTCTATTTCAAGTAATTCAATTGAACATTGTTCATTTGTTCAAACTTAGTTTAAATGTCTAAAAGTTTTATTTGACCCATAGACAGGACCCTATCAAGTGCTACCACTCCAGGCCAGAGTGGACTTGAGAGCAATTGTAATGAAGGGGTACTCCGCATTTCCAAATCTCCAGCATTTTCTGGAGCCTTGACATTAGATTGTTTAATGTCATATCCAGGACTCTCGTTAGTGGGGGGGTTGCATCTTATATCTCTGGAGAGATGCAGTCAGTGTATTCAACCTTCCCAGGTGACTGGGCTGGGAATTATTTGTGTTAAGTAATAATACTTAAAACTATTTAGCTGTAGTATTTGTCGCTGCCTCCCACCAGACACTACTTGACACAAGGTCAAAAGCCCGAAGGCCAATTAAAGTGGGGATAAAGGGGAGGGGAAGGTCGGGAAGGAGCCGAGACTCGAACCCTGCTTGTCAGTGCTGCTCATCGGCTCACTTAGTGCAATGTGAGCCTGATGAGGCAAGCGGTTTCACGAACCGAAATGTGGGTCCGGGCACGTATGCCAGTAAACGGCTTAAACTAGACGCTTGGTCTAGTGCCGTACAAGGGGGACAAAGGAGACAAAAATGCAGCTCGCCCACCCGAAGGTAGCCTAGTCGAAACTAGGTGCCTAATTAAAGGCCCCAAGTCTGCCATTGTTCCTTTTCCAGGGCCACGCTCCGGACCGAAGTCCAGAACAGGCCCCGGGGCCTCGCAAAAAGCTAAAAGCCGGGTGCGCGCCGTAGTATTTGTCGCTGCCTCCCACCAGACACGACTTGACACAAGGTCAAAAGCCCGACGGCCAATTAAAGTGGGGATAAAGGGGAGGGAAAGGTCGGGAAGGAGCCGAGACTCGAACCCTGCTTGTCAGTGCTGCTCATCGGCTCACTTAGTGCAATGTGAGCCTGATGAGGCAAGCGGTTTCACGAACCCAAATGTGGGTCCGGGCACGTATGCCAGTTTACGGCTTAAACTAGACGCTTGGTCTAGTGCCGTACAAAGGGGACAAAAGTGCAGCTCGCCCACCCGAAGGTTGCCCAGCCGAAGCTGGGGGCCTATTCGGCCCCGAGTCTGCTCTTGGTTTCGATCACCCATCCGGCACGAATGCCAGACAGCCCAGCCAAAAGGCCGAGAAGCGATGGGTATCTAATTTTTTTCAAATAAAATTTAAATAATTAAAGTTTATATAATTTGCTGCATAACTTCAGACAGAGTTTATGTATTCTGAATAATTTGTTTGGTTTGGTTTGGTTTTTATGTCATATCAACCATTGTTGGTTATCTAATACCAAGTCCTGTTTTTACATTTTTATTAAACATGTGATTTGGAAACATATTATGTAGATACCCACAGTTAAGTGATCAAACAGTTTTATTTCTAACAATTCAATTTAGCATAAGTCAACAAAGTTAAATGTTTCCAAGTATTTCTATGTAACACTAACAATTCAATCAAACATCAATCATTTGTTTACACACAGTTAAATGATCAAACTGTTCTATTTCAAGTAATTCAATTGAACATTGTTCATTTGTTCAAACTTAGTTTAAATGTCTAAAAGTTTTATTTGACCCATAGACAGGACCCTATCAAGTGCTACCACTCCAGGCCAGAGTGGACTTGAGAGCAATTGTAATGAAGGGGTACTCCGCATTTCCAAATCTCCAGCATTTTCTGGAGCCTTGACATTAGATTGTTTAATGTCATATCCAGGACTCTCGTTAGTGGGGGGGTTGCATCTTATATCTCTGGAGAGATGCAGTCAGTGTATTCAACCTTCCCAGGTGACTGGGCTGGGAATTATTTGTGTTAAGTAATAATACTTAAAACTATTTAGCTGTTTGCTAACAAACGTTCTCTGACTCATTTAAAAATAAAGTTATCTACAAACTATTCACATAAAATCATATACATATATATACATATATATATATATATATAAATAGGATTATGCATTGAATAACCATCAAGTGTTGATATGTCATTCAACCAAATTACCTATTATAACATATATATTTTTCTGTCTATCTATCTTGTTGTCTGTCTGCCAATATCTGCTCTGTCAACATGTCTTAGAATCATCATCATCATCATGTTGTGCTGCTTGCACGGATATCCCTAACCCTCTCTCGCCACTTTTCCCTATCCTTCATCGCCTCTGGCATGTATTCTGGGCTACATCCCATATCTTCACATAGCTGCTGTATGTATGTTCTTACTGGTTGTCCTGCTTTTGCTTGGCCATATGTGAGGGTCCATTGGAGTACATCACTTATGAGTTGTCCCTGCTCCTCCAGCAGTGTCCTGCGTGCCTGGTTCGTCTAACTTTGACAGTTTTTGTGATAGGAGGTTGGTGGCTGTATAGTTGGTGCTTTGTGGGGTGTTGCCACCAGGACTTGTTTAATATTGCTCACAACATTCTTGTGTAGTTGCCGTCTAGCTTCTTCTCCAGCCATTTTGTTAGCAGCCAAGTGGTGCAACCATACAGCAGTATCAACATGACTGCTGCTTGGAAGAAACTGCGTTTCATTTTATCGGTTAGGTCTGATTTCCAGAATACACTTATTCTATTCTCTGCAGAGTGTTAAGCACCCCCCATGCTTTCTCCAAAGGCTGTCATTGGTATGTCACTAGACTGCATCTGATGTTGTGCCTCAATTTCTTGATCTCTAGAAAGTGTAGAGTACCCCTTCATAGCATTAATCCCATATCCACTCTCACCCAGAGTGAAAGTACCTAATAGGACCCCTAATAAATTGGTTTGAAAATTGTCTGCATTAGATTGGATTACTTGATACCATATAAATGTAAATTATTTTTATTAAGAATTGTTACTTGAAGCTATACTTACTTGAAGCTTGCTTACTAAGGATTATTCTGTTCCATTCAGTAGGGGCTCTAGAATACACTGACTGCATCACTGCAGAAGAGTAGGACTCCTCCAACAAGTGTCCTGGATATGACATTAAACAATCTGATGGTGAGGCACAAGTAATGCTGGAGCTTTTGGGATTGAAGAGTAATCCTTCATTGCAATCGTTCCCAGGTCCACTCTGGATTGTTAAAAATAATGGAGTAATGGTTATCGTTGTAGAAATTAGACACGGCGACACGAGTTCAAATCCTGGACGAGACCGATTGCATTTCACATAGCACTAATACCCTTGGGAAAGATATGAATCCAATTATTCTCCCTCCAGCGATGGGTAAATAGTAGGACAGACTAGGCTCTTCAGCCTTGGTGAGGCAACTAGTCTAGCAGAAGGAAAACTCTGAATTCAAACCTGTGAAACTCCACTTAAAAAATTGATCATATCCTGCCCGAGTGGAGGGGTTGGTAAATATGATAAATAGAGTTGTTTGGTCATTTGACTGGGTGAAAACAAATGACTGAACTTTATTGAACTGTTGGTGATACTTAGCAATGCTTGTAACCATTTAACTTTGTTGACTTATGCTAAATTGAATTGTTAGAAATAGAACTGTTTGACCATTTAAGTATGTGTATCAAAAAATGTGTTTACAAATCATATATTTAATATTCATGTGAAGACAGTATTTGGCATTTAATAACTAACAATAGTGGATATGCCGTAAAACCAAATGAATCTTAAGGAAAATTCTAATTTTGGTTGAAACCATATCATCATCATCATCATGTCGCGCCGCCAGCGCGGATATCCCTGACCCTCTCTCGCCATTTCTCCCTATCATTCATCGCCTCCGGCAGGTCTTCAGGGTTACATCCTGTGTCCTCACATAGTTGCTGTATGTAGGTTCGTGCTGGTCGTCCCACTCTTGCACATCCATATGTGGGGGTCCACAGGAGTACATCTCTTATGAGCTCGTCCTTGCTTCTCCAGCAGTGTCCTGCGTGTCTGGTTCATCGAACTTGTATAGTTTTCGTGATGGGGGGCAAGTGTCCGTATAGTTGGAGTCTCGTGGGGTGTTGTCGCCAGGACTTGTTTAATACTGCTCTCACCATTCTTGTGTAATTTCCGTCCAGCCTTCTCTCCAGCCGCTTCGTAAGCGTCCATGTGGTGCATCCATATAGCAGTATCGACACAACCGCTGCCTGGAAGAAACTGCGTTTCATTTTATCAGTTAGGTCCGACTTCCATATGATCGAGAGCCTATCGATAGCTGTCCATGCCTTCGTCAGTTGTGTGTCGATGTCTTTTTTTTTTCGGTTGATGAGACGCTACTTCCTAGGTAGGTGAATTTGTCGACTAGTTTCAGAGAGGCTCTGTCTAGTGTGGCAATGTTGCCCGTTTGGTTGTAACACATATATTCAGTTTTGTTTGCATTGACATGGAGGCCAATGCCAGCTGCGGCTCGTTCCAGACTATGCAGTAGTGTCTCTGCTTGATTAGGCGTATTCGCTAGTATCGCCAAGTCATCAGCGTAGTCGGCGTCCGTGATTGTTTTTGCGGGGTACCTTTTGCTTCTTCTCTTGGTCAGCTCGAAGCCATTTTCTCTGATTTTGTCGATCGAAGTCCTAAGCACATAGTCTAGACAGATGATAAAGAGGTATGGGGCTAGTGTGTCTCCTTGTAGTACTCCTGCAACAATGTCGAAGTATTCCGTGTCTCCATCTGGTGAACGTATAACTGTTTAAAAACAAATGATTATTATTAGATAGAAATAGTAACTTGAAACAATATGATTGGGCATAAAACATGACTGCGTTTCATTTTATCGGTCAGGTCTGATTTCCATAATACACTTATTCTATTCTCTGCAGAGTGTTAAGCACCCACCATGCTTTCTCCAAAGGCTGTCATTGGTATGTCACTAGACTGCATCTGATGTTGTGCCTCAATTTCTTGATCTCTGGAAAGTGTAGAGTACCCCTTCATGATAGATAGGAATACTTGAAATTATACAACAGTATGTAAATTTTTTGTTTTATATAGGAAAATATTATTTAGAAAAAATTGCGCTGAAAATGTCAATAAAAATATACACTGTATATAATTCCCCATCCTCTTGCATAAAATAAGCTTACTTAAGGTTGATATGCTATTAAAATCAGTCATCTAATAGACCAATAAATCATGCCTGTTTATCTATCTATTTATTGATTGACTTATACCTTTCAATCTATCTATCTATCTATCTCAGACTGCTTTTATCTATCAGTCTGTCTATCCATATCAGACTTCCTATATCTATCCATCTATCTATCTATCTCAGCCTGCATCTATCTATCTATCTATCTATCTATCTATCTATCTATCAAAAACTATCAATATCTATCTCTTTGCAATTTTCATTCTGATTGAAAAAAATAACTCAGAAAAAATTCCTTTTTTCTTTTGAGAAACCAAATAAGAAAAAACAAAATTTTAGAAAAGTTGGTATAAGTAAAGAAAATGGATTAGGAATTTTATAAACAGAAGAAAACAAAAAACAAAAACAAAATATTAACAAAAAAGAAATTTTTGTAAAAATGAATCAGGAAGAGGTGATCTATTCAGCCAATCTCATCCCTTAGTTTTCTACCTTTTTATAGTTTTATCTTCTGCTTTAGACATTTTCTTTTTTTCTTCCTTCTCCATTTTGTTTATTCATTCAGTTTACATATTTCTCTTACCAATTCTTATTAATTCTGGCTTTTTCAGAGTAATCTTTTGATATGAGAGTAAAAAGAATCCCACAATACCATAAATTCTAATACTGGTCTCTCATTTAAATACTCTAGTCTCTTTTTAGGTTTCTTATATTCCTTGAATTTTTCTATTTTTACGGCAAATTAAATTCAGCAAGTAGCTTCAATCTATTTTTTTACTTTTTTCAAGATTAATTTAATAAAATACTATTTAATTTCCTTCTGGCATCAGTCAATAATAACAATACCAAATTGTTTATTTAGATACATATTCACATACAAGCATAAATATATACCTAGTTGTAAAATTCATCTCTCTCTCTCTCTCTCTCTCCCTCTCTCTCTCTCTCTCTCAGAAAATATAGACACACACACACACACACACACACACACACACACATACATAGAGAAATGAATTAACTTATCAACCACTAATATATTCCATAGAACATATATGAGACTGAGTCAAAAAGTAATGCTTTTTACTTTAGTACAAAAATAATTACAAACAAAGGAATATTTATCATGCATCAAAATAAAGCTGGTCCTCTGTGGATCATATCCCTACTTCTTAACTTGGTCACCGTTTATCAATTGAAATGTTCCATCTTCAATTGAGAGCATCTACCCCAATCTGTTATTTGAACCATTTCATCTTCGCAGTTTTCACTTTCTCATCTCGAACATAGTGTTTGTCTCTTAAAACCTCTTTCCTGGGGCCAAAGAGATGATTGTCTGAAGGCACTAAATCTTGTCAATCGATAATGTCGTCCTGCATGACAATGCTTAACCACACACAGGACAAGTGGTCAACTACTTTTCCATATCCAGCTTCATGAAGGTTACGAACTACACTGGACTATAGAATGCTGAGCTCGTCTGATACTCTCCAAGTGTTACTTACTTAATTTACGTCATTGGTTTGAATCATGGCCTCATCATTCACAGTTTTTGGATTCCCTTACCTTGCAAACAGAACAAAATTTCTTCCACCATCTGCTTAGTGTACAGTGATCCACTACACCTTCACCTTCCACTTGACAAATGTTTTTGGTTGCTTCTGTAGTGTATGGCCCTGTTCAAACTCATAAAGCAAAAGTTACCAAATTAGAGTACATTGCATGTTCATTGTTGCAGTTTTCAAATGATACATAGAATGAAGCAATGCACAATGTGTTAGTGCACTAACTGCAACAATACTGCTTCAGTCAGTAGAATACACTGACTCCATCTTTGCTGACAGGTAAGACCCAACCAATGAGTGTCCTGGATACGACACTAAACAATCTGATGGTGAGGCTCCAGTAATGCAGGAGCTTTGGAGAATGCTGAGTACCTCTTCATTGCTACCACCAGCTCTAGCACTGAGTGGTGACACCTGATAGGGTCCTATTTATGGCTCAAATAGAACTGTTTGATATTCAAACAGAGTGCAAACAAATGACTTATGCTCAATTGAATTGTTTGAAAACAGTTTGTTAGATCATTTAACTGTGTCTAAACAAATGACTGATGATAAATTGAACTGTTAGAGATACATAGCAATACTTTGAACTACTTAACTATGTTGACTTATTGTTGTAGTATTCAGATAAGACCGGTGGACAAACAACTCAAACTACGGGTGATAGGTAAACGTTATTGTATTAGCAGAAAAAGGAAGTAATTCAAAAGAAGTACTAGCCCCGCTCAGCTTGCAGTCCATCTGTCAAATGTCTCATAAGGAATGAGAAGTTGTCTCTTCTGAGCAAGCTAAGCTTGGAGAATATGTTTAGGTTGGATGAGTCCATCTTTGGGGTAGAGTAGGATATGTCCTCATAACACTTATGTTAAATTAAATTGTTAGAAATAGAACTGTTTGATCATTTAACAGTGTGTATCTAAAGAATGTATTTACAAATAATATATCTGATATATATTCAAAAACAGGATTTGGCATTAAATAACCAACACTGGTTGATATGCCATAAAACTAAACTAAACTACTTCATTCACATGACATATGTGAAACAAACTATTATAAAAAATTTTACTTGCTCAAGTATTTTATCATCATTTTAGCGATGACTATCACGAGGAATGAGAACTTGTATTTCACACTTTATTGAGAGTTGTTCCAAAAGTAATGCTTTCTGTATTTCAGAAAATGTCTGACCGACTTCTTATAACCAGGAGGCGATATTGTTATTTTATCATCATTTTAGAATTAAACTATTCTTTTTCTTCACCGTTAAAAAAAAGTCTTATTAGATTAGTGATTACTGGTATAGTTCAGTTTTCTATCGTTTCATGAATAGACACACTCTCTCTGTTTATGTCAAACTAAAAATAAAAAAAATAAATTACCTACAATTCCGTTAAAATAAATCAACATCAACAAAAAAATAACAGTCAGTACCTGTGAAAGGTTTTTTTTTAGCAGACAGGAATTCTCAGAGTATTTTTCCTGATAAAAGCAAACTTTTCTGACGTCAACAGAATGTCCTATCTCATTCAAGAATAAGAATTGCATCCACTAAAGAATCAATATCTAAATGAACACTTCTTAACAAAGGTACCATAAGATAGTGATTGAATTTAGTGAAAGAACCATTTTCAATAGACTATAGAATTTGCTCAGTGTATTTCTATAAATTAATGTATTCACTTACCGAAGGTTCTTAGCTTACTAGGATAGGGAGTTACATTTTTGAATAAGAGGAACAAACACCATTTTACGGCTCACCGATTTGCATTCAAAGGTTACTAGACGAAAGGATAAATATACTCTGACTATTTCGATATGAAGACCATTGAATTTTTCTTTGGAAATTTAATAAAATTTCCCCAAACTAAATTTAATGAACATTGCCATCTTAATTTTTCTTTTTTTTTTTTTGTTTACTTTTTAAAATTATCTTCTTTGGACAAAAGCCAAAATAGTAAATGGAAATTATATTTGGTCTGGTTTCTTTGTTTAATAGCATATCAACCTTTGTGGGTTATGTAAGGCCATCCTTGTTGAAGAATAGCAGTGATACTATTTAACCCATAGCTGGAGAGATAAGGAGTTTATATCTTTACCAAGGGCATTAGTCCAAAAATGAATGTAATAATGCAACAGGAGTTAGATCAACCACTTAAGCTATTAGGCCATGGGGATATCAACCAGGAAATTAAATCCTTTTTGATAATATCCTTATTCGACAAGTATATTTACTGTAATAGAAAAAAGAATCATGGATTTAAAAAAAAATGATCTATAAAGTTATAGACATATATATATATATATATATATAGTTACTAATTTACTAACTACCAGAGTTCACAGTGACCAAGAAAAAGAAAAAAAACCCTGCCTGCCAGAATTCAGAGATAACAAATCTCAAATCACTGCTGGGGGAAAAAAGAAAAAAATTATCGGGAGAGAAAAACGAAAAGGCCAACTTCGTCACACCAGTTGAAAAAAAATCAAGAGATATGCAATCAGTTGGTCAAAAGAAAAAGAAAACCCACTGCAAAATGCTGCAATGCTACAATTACAAAAAGTGCTCATTATTAAAAGGAGCCAATTACAAAAATTAAATCGCGAGTCGGGCTCGCAATTTAATTTTTGTAAATATATATATATATATATGTATATATATACCACTCATATCCCAGTGGGTAGAGTGTTTGCTAATGGTGTTGGAGACCAGGGTTCAATCCCAAGTCAAGTTATACCAAAGAATCAAAAAATGGTATTTGATACTTCCTTGCATAACACTCAGCATTATAAGGTGTGTATTAAGGATGAAGTGGAGCAATCCATTGAAAGAAGTAGTGCCATACCATACACTTTGGTGTAGTAGCTATTGAAAATGGAGCCTTTGACTATGATTGCCAACTTTACTTACTTATATATATGCAAGGGTGAGTCAAAAAATTTGCAATATTTTAGTTTGGTTGGTTGCTTTGTTTGGGTTTTATGGCACATCAACCATTGTGGGTTATTCAATGTTAAATCCTCTTTATACATATATATTTGATATATAATTTGTCAATAATATTTTTAAATGAATCTGAACCCATTTTTTTTGCACACAGTTAAATGGTTTTAAGTATTATCATGTAACAGTAAGAATTTAATGTTAGTCATTTGTTGGCACACACAGTTTGTAGATAATTTCATTTTTAAATGAGTCAGAACTAATTTGTTTGCACACTAGTCTTGCTATTGTTTCGTCACAGTTAAATGGTTCCAAGTATTGCAATCTAACACTAATAATTCTATTCAATAAAAATCATTTGTTTGCTCTCTATGAAATGGTTCCAAGTATTGTAATGTAATACCAATAATTCAACTTAGGCACACAGCGAAAGATTTTTAAGTATTGCTAATTAACACTAATTATTCAATTTAATGATGATGCTAGGATTTTTTCCATCTTTCCTCTGTGAATGGAATCGAAGGCCTTGGTAAAGTCAACCCCACCACATATGGCCGGGCAAAAGCAGGACAACCAGCTTGAACATACATTCAGCAGCTATGTGAGGATACAGATGTAGCCCTGAAGACCTGCCAGAGGCGATGAACGTTAGGGAGAAATGGCTAGAGAGGGTCAGGGATATCCATGCTAGTGGCACAACATTATGATGATGATGATGATTCAATTTAAAATGATTCATTCACTTACACACAGCTAAATGGTTCCAAATATTGCTATGCATCACTAACAATTCAATTAAACATTAGTCATTTGTTTACACACAATTAAATGATCAAACAGTTCTATTTCAAACAATTCCAATTTGTGTGTCATTTGTTTATTCACAGATTAAATGTCAAACAGTTAATTTGACACATAGATAGGACCCTATCAGATGCTATCCCTCTGGTACAGAGTGCTAGCAATGAAGAGATACTCCGCATTCCCCAATGTTCCAGCATTAATAGGGCCTCATCGTCAGATTGTTTAATGTCTGGTCCAGGACATTCCTTGGGGGTATCTTACCTCTCTGTTGAGATGCAGTTAGTGTATTTTATAGCTACAGCCAATAGAGCCCTGCAATATTTAATATGTGCTAGTTTGTTGTACTTCTATCATATAACCAAAGAATTTTCAGCCATGGAAGATACCTTCTGTTTTCTGGTAGTTCGTAGAATTGTGGTAATTAGGAAGTATTCTGGAAGTTGGTGCACTAATATGTTTTGCACTACTTCTCTCTTTGTGTGATTCAAAAGCTCCTCATTGTAACATTGTCTAATTCAAAAAATTATCCTCTGAAAATTCAAATAGGTAGTATTGTGCTAGGTGGTTCTCTCACATATCATGCATTACTTCACTCCCTGTGTGATTCGAATGCTGCACGAATAAATGCATAACGTAGTCCAAGTCAAGTAATTATGCTTTGCAAATTCAAATTGGTTGTATTGTGGTAGGTGGTGCATTAACATGTTGTGCATTACTTCACTCTTTGTGTTATTTGAAAGCCCCCCAGATAAATGCACAATTTAAGGAATTATGCTTAATAAATTCAAACTGGGTTGTAATGTGGCAGAATCAGCCAATAACATTTGCTGTGCAAAATATGAAACCACAATTGATCGTAGTACAGTAACCAAATGTTCAGGAAATTTCACACTGGTTGCAAGAACCTCGATAATTAGGCAATTTCAAGATAAGCCTAAAACTATGGATTCTATGGTTGTACACAAAGACATAGAGGTAAATCTGATGAGTAGCACTAATGACATCATTGACTGGTTCTGAGCATCTAACAAACGGGACTGCTCAAGTGTTTATCACTTTGATGAAATTTTGTTCATCTAAGGTATTCTTTTCGTATTTTTTCCTTCATTTCTGCTTGTTTGATAGTGTTCACTTCCAATATTACCCAGAACTTGTAATTTTTCTCTTCTGCAAGCATTCTGATTCTTTCTTAATTTGGAAGTTCTATTCCTTCCACTGTTTGTTTTTTCTCGTTCTTCATAATGAACATGGCACATTTTTCACTGCCAAAATCCGTTCCTATATACTGACTGTATATTCTTATTGCTTGTACCTCACATTAGCTAAAAATTGCAAAACTTTTGATTCAACCTTGTAAGTTTAATCTCATGTTACTCATTCTATGACTAAGAGTTCCATGTTTTATATATCTACCCACCCTTTCACATGTGAGGGAAGGTTAATTTTAAGCAGAGTTTAAAAGGCTTGAATTAAGAGTTTTTCTTTTCATTAATCAGTTGCCATATCAAGGTTATAGAGCTCAGTCTGCCCTACTATATATATATATATATATATTCATATATATACCTAACTGAGCAGGATGTGAAACAAGGTCAGTTCTAAAGTGGAATTTAACAGGTTTGAATACAAATTTTTCCTTCTGGATTAGTTGTCATACTAAGGTTAAAGCGCTCATATCACCATACTATATATATATATATATATATATATATATATACCCAACTGAGCAGAATGTGAAACAAGGTAAGTTCTAGAGCAAAATTTAACAGGTTTGAATTTAGAGTTTTCCTTCTCCTAGATTGGTTGCCATACCAAGGTTAAAGAATCCAGTCTGCTTTACTATTTACCCATAACTGGAAGGAGAATAGTTAGATTCATACCTTTCTAAAGGGCATTAGCACAATATGAAATACAAATAGCCTCATCCTGGAATTGAACCGTCCATTTGTCCATTGCTGTGTCCATTTCCTACAAACAACTCTGGAGTTTCATGTTTTACCACAATTTTTTTTCCTGTCTGATGATTGTGATAACATTTTAAATTTTTAGTTGCAGAACAAGTAATATGAAATCACAATTATATCTACCAATATATATATATATATATATACAAATATCTACTGATATATATATATATAAATATATATATAATGGAGAGGAATCCAAAAGTATGGGGAAAATTGAAAAACAAAGTAATCCAAAAGTGATGAATTTATTATGAAGGAAAGTCCACTTTCAAACGTTTTTCGAAAAAGAGATCAGATTGAATTATTGAACTGTTATATGTTTTCTTTTTGTATATATTCTTCTTCCCCTGTTTTTGAATTTCATTTTTCTAGCAACACTCATTTCACCATTTTGAAGTCCTGAAGAAAGTTTATTAAAACCGGAATGTTTTAATGTCAACTTTCCTTTGTAATAGATTCATCATGTTAGGATTATTTACTTTTCAATTTTCTTTATATATGTATATATATATATATATATATTGTTATCCCCAGACAGACTGTTTCATTGTATCACAACTCTTCAGTGTGGCTAGATGCATAAGACACTTGAACCTAGGACTGAAACTCACCCAACTTTACATTGAACTTTGTATCATACCGCTTAGCCAACAACGTCAGCTCGGGAATTATAAGGCATTGTGTAGTAGCTTTCGTTTGTTTACATTTTTGCCTTACCGGATATGAGAGTGTTCAATTCATTCGAAGAGCTTAAGTTCCTACCATAAATAAGAGGAATTTAAAAAAAAAATTTAGAACTTATTCTCAAAAATGTAATCTCAACAGAATTTGGAATTGGATTGTAGCAAAAGTTATTTTAATCTCGAGTAGATATTTGTTTTGAGGCTCTTCAAAATGGCAGAAAATGAAACTGAGTGTTCCAGACTTAAATATGGGTTGGTCCGCAAATTTTTGTTGCTGAAAAGTGCAATCAATGTCAAATCTATGAAGGGGAAACATACTGATTTTCCAGCAAAAAAAGGTTCCAGGTGAAGCTGTCAGTAAAGAAGATAATTATAAAGTCTTCTGAAATGTGAAAAGACCTATTACAATTGATTTCCTTTGAAAAAGGAGATCTGTAAAAATTTTTTCTTATTTCCAAAACCTTAGCCATCTTATTAATTGAATGACAAAAATATATATACAAGCAAGTTGGCCAACCGAAATCGAGGGTGACCAGAAGACTCTGTTTTTAATATTACACCGAGGTTTAGGAAAGAGTTCTACGCCTTACCGTGGATTGCTCCACTTTACTCTTGATCCATACCTGGTAATGCCGATTGTTTAGCAAGGAGGCTTGGTATTAGTCTGTGTAATATATTGCCTTGACTGGCGATGAACCTGGTGGTGAACCCAGCAGATGATGGTTGGGTGGTTGGGTTTTTATGGTATATCAACCTTTGTAGATTATTTAATGTCAAATCCATTTTTATGCAAATAGTCAGTTCTATTTCAAACAATTTAGTTTGGCATGAGTACACAGTTTAATTGTCAAAAATATTTTATTTCAGGCTACTCAGTTTACTCAAACAGTCCTATTTCAAACAAATCAGTTTAGCATAAGCATGCAGTTTCAATGTCAAAACAGTTATATTTCTAGCAGTTCAGTTTAGCATAGATACACTGATTAATTGTCAAAGATATTTCTATTTCAAGTTATTCAGTTTAGTCAAACAGGTTTAATTCAAACAAATCAGTTCAGCATAAGTACGCAGTTTAGTTCTATTTAAATCCATTTTTATACAAATAATCAGTTCTCTTTCAAAGAATTCAATTTAGTATGAGAACACAGTTTGATTGTCAAAAACATATCTATTTCAAGCTATTCAGTTTATTCAAACCGTTCTAATTCAGCCAATTCAGTTTAATATGACTACAAATTTTGTTGACACACAGTTAAATGTCAGAACTGTTCTATATTAAACAATTCAGTTTAGCGTAAGTAGAGTTTCAATGTCAAAAACAGTTTCATTTCAAATACTTCAGTCTAGTATAAGTATGCAGCTTAAATGTAGGCACTCAGTTTAATTGTCAAAAAAATTTCTATTTCAAGCTATTCATTTTAGTCAAACAGCTCTAATTCAAACAATTAAGTTTAGCATAAGTACCCAGTTTAATTCTATTTAACCCATAGATAGGGCCCTATCAGGTGTAACCACTCTAGGCAGAGTGGATCTGGGAGCAGTGATAATGAAGAGGTGCTCTGCATTCCCCAAAGCTCCTGCATTACTGGCATCTCACCATTGGATTGTTTAGTATCATATCCTAGACTCTTGTTTTCCGCGTTTTACCCCTCTGCCGAGGTGCAGTCAGTGTATTCTAAAGCCCCAGCCGACTGGGCAACCAGCAAACGAAAAAAACAGAAATGCGTGGGCATGAACCCAAGGCATAAAAAAAGCATGGGTGTAAGCTGTGACCAATGGGGAACAAGCATTTAGTTGGTGAAGAGGCATGGCCATGTGGGTCATGTGGGATTTTTACAACAATATAAGGTCTAGAATTTGGGCTGAAGTCCAGTTTCTACTGGCTATTCCGACTCTCAAAGCTCCGTTGTGTATGTGAACTCTCTCCGATTTTTTTCCTGTTCCACACAAGCATCACTGTCGAAGAATAAAAGTATAACATTATATTTTTATATATACATTTTCTTCACTGTTGGTCAAGATATAGCAATGATATACATTTGTTTTCAACCTTTGATATCATTGGACCAAGTGATTTCTACATAGTCGGTATCCCGATACATATTGTTGTGTTGAGCATGATGGGAAGAGTAATCGTTTACAGAGCATGATCGGAAGGTTGGTGTAGTTCATACAGCATGGTTATTTATATGATTGTATTATATTAATTTTGTGATTTGATAAATTATTTACTCTATCATATTTAAATTTTTGTTTTTTTATTATCATTATATTCAACTCCTTGCAAGTTTTTCACACAAATTTTAACTGGTGGCTTTTTACTTGAGTTTGATTGGCTGCAAGTCTCCTCAGGAATCCTGGACTCATCTAAGTCATCATCATCATCATCAAGTCACACTGCAAGCACAGATTTCCCTGACTCTCTCTCCATCCATCCCTATCATCAATTGCTCCTTGCAGGTCTTTAAAACAATAGGCCAATATTCATAATGGTGTGGTCTGAATATTTTTGATTTTTCTCCTTGTCCATGACTAGCTTTTGAGAACTATTCCAAGTGCATACACAACAGTTGGTATCAATGTCACCTTGACACTTGCCAACTTTTTCAGCTCTCTTGCAAGATTAAAGTCTTTGTTTATCATTTCACTTTCTTTTATTTTTATTCTGTGGTCAGCTGGAACAGTGAAATCCACTCGATGACAAATTCTTTTTCCTTGTTAAGTAACACTAACTTGGACCTTCTTGCTGGGATCAGTTAATCGGTTTTTATCTCAAAATCCCTGAGAATTCTATACATCTCATTTCCTAGGATGAATTCTGGTTTGCGCATATATCATTTGATAGTACACTCAAACATTAAGTTCTTGCACAATACCCAGTGGATCATCTTTCCCTCCAATCATGCCTCGTTTTTAACTTTTTTGTGCAGCTTTTGAACCATTTCCTCTCTATCACCACATAACTTACTCTTTCAATTTTGTTGCGTATAATCAATTTTCACTTTAACATAATTTGGTCCTTAAGACATTATTTTCTGCTGCTTTAAAAGAGATTTAATTTCTGTAGCTAAGCTTCCCTTTCTTAACCATGTAGAACTCTTCTCATGTGAAACGTTGCCAGTTTGTCTCTTGATGTATCCATACAATTGTTTTTCTTCTCATTTCTGTTTCCTTGTTATTGTTTTTCTGTTTCTTCTTAAGTTGCCAATGCTATAACTGGTCACAATAATTAGCCTTTCTTTGCACTTCTAAGAGCATTTCTTCAATCCTTGTAATGATACATCGACACAATCTTCAATGCTGGTGAGTCCTCTTTTTTCTTCTTTCCTTGACGCATATAGACTGTCTATTGTATTCTCTTGGATGTAAGGCATTGGATATAGACATCAATTTTCTTGTCCTTTGGTCCCTTTGTCTGAGTTCTTCCCTTGTCCATATTAAGAATAGTCCAGAGTATCTTATAAGAAGGACTGCCCAGGTGTTGATTCCTTTGTTGAGATTTCTGCTGTATTGTTTGGTTTCAAGAAATGTTATTGTTCTTTTGAGGTACGCTTTTCTTACTTCTTTTTTCATCTGTGTTTATTTGATGGGGTCCATTTCCAATATTCCCAATTTGGCAGTTCTATTCCTTCCACTGATTTTTCTTCCTACAGTTCATTATCAATATGATACATTTTTCAAAACAAATTCCATTTTTACATTATTGCAGTATTTTATTATTATTATTATTATTATTATTATTGCTGTTGCTCTTATTGTTTTATTTATTAATTATCTTTTGTTATGATTCATCTTTAGAGTTGTCTTATATATATATATATATATATATGTGTGTGTGTGTGTGTGTGTATGTGTATATATATAAACTAGTATATAAATTCATATATATAATCATTAAAGCTCATTAGGTGCCCTGCTATTTGCTGAGCTTACCTTAGTTGTAGCAAAAGATAGGATATATGATTAGGTTTCTTCTTTGTTTAATGGCATATAAACCTTTGTGAGTTATATAATGCCAAATCCATCCTTCTAGAAGAACAGCCATGACACTATTTAACCCATAGCTGGGAGGATAAGGGGGTTCATACCATCCCCAATGGAATTTGTCCAAAAGTGAATATAATAGCACAACTGGAGTTCAGACTCACTTACTACGATTTCACAGTCCAGCGCTTTAACCATTAAACAACGAGGACATCCCACCAGGATATATTGTGCACCTAATGAGAATCATATTCTATTACAATTGTCTGCTAATCCAGCTTGCAAATCATTATTCCAAATACTAATTGATTTACAAAAAGCAAAAGAAATAAAGTGAAAAAGATACTACTCAAAAATTAATGATTGACTTCACTTAAGAAATTCAAACCCAATTACATCTAATATTATTAGTGCAATATAAATAATAAGAGTAAAAAGTGTCATCAGAATCTATCAAAACTGAACTGTTACAGTTTTTAACTTAGAAATTTCGAATTCTCATAAAGACATTTACATAGATGAAAAATCAATATAAAAAAATATTACTATTGTGGTCTGTTAGGAGCCATGGAAGAAGAGAGATTAGGTTGAACAAGTGTATTGGGAGCGATGGCAGTAAAGAGGTACTCTGCATTCCCCAAAGCTCCAGCATTACTTGAACCTTACCAACAGATTGTTTATTGTCATATCCAGGACATTTGCTTGGGGGTCTTACCCCTCTGCATTGAAGCCGTGGATGTATTCTACAGCTCCAGCTGACTGGCCAAGAGTAAGTTGGAACTCCAGTCACAAATGTTGATATGACATCAACCTAATCCAAATCTAACTTACAAAATGAAACAAATCTTTGGAATGAAATTAAAAGGTGCTCATATGTATGTGAGCGGATTAATTTTTTATGCAGTTTTTTTGGCCTAGGTCATCAACCAATTTTTTCTTTTACTACCAACACATTTGTATTTATTACATATATATATATATATAAGCTGTGCAACAGAGACATTGAACTGCCCTGTTTTCTGGGACTGTAGAATATAATGGCAGCATCTCTGCAAAGGGGTATGACCTTTTCTAATGAGTGTCCTATACAAAGTACCTTCAATAAGTTTCCAGACTTTTTTGTACTGGCATTTAAAATTGTTATAGACTCTTAAAAATTCAGTATCTTATTGCTATGCATCTTATGAGATGACTGACCAATTTTTATGACTTCAGGTTCAAATGAACAGCAACAGCAGCAATTGGAATACACTCAACTAAAGCCAGATTATCACAGCTGGTGAATTTCAAAAATGCAATCTGGATGTGAGGACATTTTAGAAAAATGATATGCAATGAAATTCTGTTTTAAACTTGGAAAAAATGCCACAGAAACGTATGGAATGATTCAGAATGCTTTTGGAGCATCTTGCATGAATTAAGCATCAGTTTTTGAGTGGCATAAGAGATTCAAGGAAGGCAGGGAGTTTGTGAGGGATGATGAAAGGTGTTGGAGGAGTAAGGAAGTCATAACACTAGAGTTGATTGGCCAAATAAAGAATTTCATGGATAAGGACCATTGTGTGTCTATAGAGACAATAAGTGCACAGTTTGATGTCAGTGTGGGAACTGTACACACAATATTCACGATGAACTGAAGATGTGGAAGTTTTGCGCAAAGTTTGTCCAAAGGGTGCTCAGAGAACATCAGAAAGAAAGACATTGTCATGACAGCAGGGAGATGGTTGAGTAGAGCAATTCAGATCCTGCAGTTCTTGATGCTCTGGTGACCTGTGATGAAAGCTGGATCTACTGCTACGACCCAGACACCAAGAGACTGAGTTCCCATTGGAAGCATGCTGGCTCTCCCAGATCTAAGAAGGCCAGACAGAGCAAATCCACCCACAAACTTTTGATGATCAATTTTTTTGACAGCACTGACATGATTTACATGCACTGGATTCCCACTTAACAAACAGTCAACAAGGAATATTATGTTGAGGTTTTAAGGGAGTTCAGGCATAGATTCCGTCGGAAGAGGCCAGCACTCTTCAAATAGGGTCAGTGGCATTTCCACGAGAACAATGCACCAGTCCACAACTCCATCCTTGTCAAAGACTATTTGACCAAGATGGGCATCAAGACAGTTCCTCAGCATCCCTATAGTCCAGACCTTGCTCCCTGTAACTTTTGGTTATTCCCAAAGCTCAAGGAAAAACTTAGAGACTGTTGTTATGAGACAATTGAGGAGATGAAAGAAGCTGTGACAAAGGTCATTGACACGCTCACACAAGAAGACTTCCATGGGGCCTTCTAGAAGTTGTTGAAATGGTACAACAAGTACATTGCAGCTGGAGGAGATTACTTCAAAGGGGATTAGAGTTTCATGTGTATACTATTAATAAAAGTACCCATACAAAAAAAAAACTGGAAACTTATTGAAGGCACCTTCTGTATGACACTAATCTATCTGATCGTGAGGTTCCCGTCCTGGAACTTTTAAAAGTGTGTAGTACCCCTTCCTTACTATTAATCCCTTATCCACTCTGACCTCGAGTGATCAAATCTATCAAAGTTTCCTCAGTGTGTTAAGTAGAAACATTAAATTATGTACTATACTTGAAACCATTTAACTGAATGTATTTAAATGCTTAATGTTAAATTGAATTATTAATATTTGATAGGAATACTTGAAACCATTCAACTGTGTGCAAACAAATGACCTCTTACTCATTTAAAAGATAATGTTACCTACAAACTATTCGCTTAAAAATCATGTATGAATAATTAGTGGTGGTAAAAAACCATCAAGGAGTGATATGACATTGAAACAAATTAATTTGATAATTTGAAACATCAAAATATCATATTGTTGCTAATAGTTTTATGTTTTTATAATCAGCTGGCAATTCTAAATTCTGAAATGATGATTAGAATTCTTCACTCCTTCCTGAATAGAACCATCAGTATCATCATGGATCACTGGTTGTTTGTAGTTAAGAGCACATCAAACCTCATAGGCTATTTAATGCCAAATCCTGTTTATACAAATATATTAAATATATGATTTGTAAACAAATAATTTGTAGGAAACAATTTTTTGATTGTTTTGATATTTAAGACATTTAAACTGTATACCTATGCTAAACTGAATAGTTTGAAATGGAACTGTTGATATGTATAAAAATGGATTTGGCATTAAATAATCTATGATGGTTGATATGTAATAACCAAACAAAGCCAAATTAGGCTAAAGGCAATAAATCAAATCTTAATTCTTTAAATGAGGGAGTAGTCAATGCCTTTGGGGTGGTGAGGAGGGCTCCCTTGAATTGTACTGATTCATTTTTACCCAACTCAACATGCAAATGTGCAAGGTATTTTTATTTGTAATAATCAAACAATTTATTCTCTAAACATTGTTTCATCTGGCACATAGGCCTGAGATTGGATACAATATATGCATTGATCATCTCGGTAATCAGTGGGCTCCATCAGTGATCTGAAGTTAATCAGTGCATTCAGAAAGTCAAATCTGTAATATCTCATGTCTGTATCAAGGATGGCTACAGATAATTCTTAATGCTCATCAACTGAAAACACCTATTAACGAGGTATGGTGGGTCTGAATATACTTTATTTACAACATAATTGACAGTTTTTACTTCTATTGGAAAATATGGAATAAGGGTCTACCTTGAATGTTAGGGTACTACAAAACTGAATGGAGAATATAATCCTAGATTGGGACACCTGTTGGCATTGCAATTTGTTGCAAACCGACAGACAAGGAGACTGGCATTTGCATCTAGAAAAACAACTTTACAGCAATGCCATGAGGAGGATGCATTTAATTGGTCACCTGAGGAAATTTCATGGTGGTGTCAAGGTATAGTTGGCAGGTGGTGGGGGTACATTTTAAATGAAAAGCTGAAATAAAAGTAATTAGGTTAATGGAAGTAAGGCTGTCCTTTTATTTGAATTGCAAGATTGATCGAGCTTTCGCTTTTGGCTTGTAATAAGTACCATGTGCGCTGGCTGTGCAATCAAATTCTGGTGTATAACGAGCCCACTAATTAAGCGTTTAATTACCAATGGTGAATTGAAGCACATAGTGCTGAGGTGGGGAGGGAGAAGGGGAGAAGAAAGAAGGGTGGAGGTGTTGAACAAGGTAAAAACATAGACAGCAGAATTTGTGGGTGATCTATCATTAAATTTCTTTCTCAGATGTATCGTATAAAGACAATGTTTCATATGAGTGAATGCAGCAAAGTCTATGTCATCTATAGTTTTGTTTTGTTTTTTTTGTTTAATGGCATGCCAAAATTCTTGGGTTATTTAAAGCTTGTAGAAGAACAGTAGTGGTACTATTTAACCCATGACTAGCAAGATAATGGTGTCTGTTTTTTTCCCACAATGAGTATAAAAGAAAAAATAATTGTGAAACCTAAATTCTAACTTCTTTACTACAATTCACGGTACATTAAGTTAGCCATTGTGCCAGAATGATTTCCACCATTATCTACTGATATGCGGCAAAGACTCTATATTCTATGAAGAAAATAGTGCAAAAAGTATCATCTATATGAATGCAGCAAAGGCAGTAAATCATGTAAAGAAATATACCAAAGAATGTCATCTCTGTGAATATAGCAAAAACAGAATATCTAATAAGAAATGAAGCCAAGACTGTACATTATATCAGTGAATGTAGAACCAAATATATCATCTTTGTGAAAACAGCAAAGACAGAAGATCATAATCGATGGATTATAGTGGCATTTCAACCTATCTAGGATTATTTTATGTCTAGAAGTGATGGAATTGTAGTCAATGAATGTTCATATTTTCATTTTTTGTCTACCTGTTTCTGAAAAGACTTTCCTTTGAACACAGTTTATCTTATAGAAATGATTATTAAACAGATCTATTTGACTCATAGATGAGTCCCTAACAGGTACTACCAAGAATATCATATGAGTAAATGCGGCAAAAACAATATTTGAGGATACAGCAAAGCCTGTCACTAAAGTAAATGTAGCTAGCAAAGTCAATTTATCATATAAGTGATTGTAGGAAAGACTATCATCTATGTCAATGCCGCAAATTGAGTATATTGTATAAGCGAATACAACAAAGACTTTGTCAGCTAAGTCAGATTATATTTATTTACTCAACCACTCAGCATGAGGAGGATGTGATGCAAGTTCAATTTAAGCAGAATTCAATGGGTTTGACTTCAGATTCTTCTGACTACAAGACTAGTTTCTGTACAAAGGCTAAAGAGAACAGTCTACCGTACTATCTACGCATAGCTGAAAGGAGAATGTTTGGATTCATCCTTTTCCCAAGAAAATTAGCACTATGTAAAATGGCAACAAACTCATGCAAGATTTTAACACAAGTGGACAAATTGCTCAAAATGTACAATTTTTAAGAGCAAGTAATGATATTTAATTTCTTTTCCAAATAATGTCCACAATTCCTGGAACCTGCTCGACAGGCTTTCAACCCTAATACGATTTCCATTCAACAATAAGAAATTTATAAATTTTTCCTTTTCACTCCCATTGATATTTCGATAGTATTAGACTGTTCGCATCTTATGACTGTAAAATCACTATTTGCAGGGTTGTTCGGTGAACCCTGAATATAATATTATCTTTCTTTCTTTCTTTCTTTCTTTCTTACTTTCTTACAAATGCAGGTAAAGATACGAGTTTTTTATTGTATGCTTACGAAATGTTTAAGCGTGACTGTACACATGCATGCTAATATATGGAATTAAAAACACACACATAAGAGAGGAAGGAAGAATGCAAGAAAAGAGAGAGAGAGAAGGGTATAGGAAGAGAGAGGGAGAGAGAGAGAGAGAGAGAATCTATTTTAAAAAGGTAACATAGTAAATTATTCACACTGTTAGACCCCGCATATGACTCTGGGTTTCTGTAAAATGGGTTGCATCCTCTCCTTTTCTTAGAAACGTGAACTCTGAATCACTACAGAGTAGCTATTACAGTAAGACTAATGTAAATCTTGCTGTTATAGCAGCTAAAGTTTTATGATGCTTTTCAGCTGTATCTAACATGAAGTCAAGAAAAGTCTTGAGAAAAATCTGAATGGCTTAATAAGAAATCAATCTGCAAGGTCACAGATTCTGACTTTTCGTCGAATCATCAAAGGAGTTGGTGCAAAAATCTTGAGGTACCACTATTGTTCAAAAATATCTTGAAACCATTTGATCCCATAAAGAGAGAAATGAGAGAACAAATACAACCCATATATGGTCTCTTAAGATAAATTGTCACCTCTATAATTATGCTTAACAAAAACACTTTCCTCACTATATGTTTATAACCTGTGTAGATTACATATTACGAACGTCAGTAGATCTGATAAAAGAAAAGTTTCATATGAAAAAAGACAAGAGCCGATATCCAGCAGAAACTATTTCAGATACAGACTATGCAGATGATCTAACGCTTCTCTCAAATACACCTGCCTGAGCTGAATCTTTTCTGCATAGCCTAGAGCAAGCATCAAGAATCATTGACCTCTACATGAATGCAAATACAACAAAGTTCATGTGATTTAAGCAAGAATAAGCAATCTCCACTTCAGGTGGCAAACCACTGAAATCAGTAGACCAGTTCACATACCTCAGCAGTAATATCTCAATGTGTCAACATACGCAAACGGAAAGTGTGGACTGCCATCAAGAAGTTGTTGATCATGTGGAAATCTGGTGCACGTAGTCTAATGGTTATTGTCGTAGAAAATGGACACGGCGACACGAGTTCAAATCCTGGACGAAACCGATTGCATTTCACATAGCACTAATACCCTTGGGAAAGATATGAATCCAAATATTCTCCCTCCAGCTATGGGTAAATAGTAGGGCAGACTGACTTTAGCCTTGGTGAGGCAACTAATCTAGGAGAAGGAAAACTCTGAATTAAAACCTGTTAAACTCTGCTTAAAAATTGACCTTGTGTCATATCCTGCCCCAGCGGTGGGGTTGGTAAATATGATATTGAAATTTGGTCTCTCAGATAAATTAAAACGGGAATTCTTCTGATTGGTTTGGTTTCTTTGTTTAATGGCATATCAACTCTTTTAGGTTATTTAATGCCAAAGCCATTCTCCTAGAAGAACAGTAGAGGTACTATTTAACCCATAGCTGGGAGGATATTGGGGGTTCATACCTTTCCTAAGGGTATTTGCCCGAAAGTGGACGTAATAGCGCGACTGGAGTACGAACTCGCGTACTACGATTCCGCAGTCCATCGCTTTAACCATTACACCACGAGGACACCCCCGAATTCTTCTGAGCTGTGACCTTGTCAGTTGTATTGCATGAATGCACCAGTAAAACTCTAGCAAAAAGCACTGAGAAAAAAGCTAAATGAAAAGTGCACAAGAGTGCTATGTGAAGTTTCAAACAAATCTTGGAAGCAACAACCCACAAAACAGCAAGTAATAACGTCCTCCTACGGGTTTCTATACATAGACACGCCACATTTGGTTGACCAGTAAGTACTTAGATATATTTACTGTCTACGGACATTGGGTGCTGTCCAGAGGACCTAACAAGAACGATAGATGATTGGGCTGGATATCGAGAAGGTGTCATGGAATTCAGAGATGTCAGTACGATTTGAGGATGATGATGATGATGATAGGATAGATCGTTCGATATAAACTCAAATTATCTGATCACTAATCGTTGAATAGTTATATTATATACGTAACATGAAGATAAGAAGATAATCTAATACTGAGGGGAGGGGTAACTTGAGTATCGAAGGACCAATATGATACTTACTGAGATTGGACTTTAAGAGATCAAGGTCATATCAGTTTGAAAACATTCATGTGGAAAATTGTTCAATATTTCAGCTGTTCCGGCAAAGAAGCTGTTTGTACGGAACTTGCGTTTGGAAGGAGTGATACAAAGAAATTACGTATGAGACCTGGCAAAATTGACTAATAATAATAATAATAATAATGGTAAAATATTGTTCGTCTATCATTTCTTTTACTTTAACTTATTCAGCGGGAGGAACTCTTAATGTTGCTTGAAGATTGGTAAATAAACCTAAGATTCTGTTTGACAAGGAAGACAGGAAGAGGCTGGGAATGGTAATCTTACGATTAGACAAGATAATGGTCACGAGAAGTATCTACTTGAAAGAAGATCAGCCCATCAAAAGAAAGAATGACAGATTAATGGACATTTGGATAGAACTGTCCGAAAATTAACCAATGTCTTGGAGGTATTTGCTTATTACCAAAACAGCCTTTTTGAGTGACATGACTAAAGATAACTTTGTTCAAAACTCAATTAACAAAATGACTTATCGTAAAAGGTTTCGGACTGGACGGACTAAAGAATTCAGTAAACCTTCATTGGTTTTATATCATCATCGTTATTTGTATTCATGGATTTGTCATAAGGGTATCTGGTGTGGATTTCGAAGGAGATCAAGTGACAACAAGTCACGCTTTTGATCATTTTATAATAGTAATTGTCCTGTCGGCGAGGCTTAGAATAAGCTATTTCTATGCCATGCAAACGGGTTGTTGTTTGTATGACACTAAATTGCATCTGATGGTGAGGCTCTGGGCAGTATAGTATACACTTCATTTTGGTTAGGTTTGGTTTAGTTTTATGGCATATCAACCATTATACGTTATTTAATGCCAAATTCTCTTTATATATAAATGTGGCAACATAGTCGAGGTTGACGAGAAGTCTCCTTTTCAATTGCTCCTATTCCGAAATGCAGGGGGGGCGCTACTCCTTTCCCTGGATTGCTCCACTTTAGCCTTGATACGTACCTTATACTGCTGAGGAGGTATCAAGTACCATCTTAAAGTTTTAGGTATGACTCGACCAGGGATTGAACACAGGTCTCCTGGACCATTGGCCAATGAGCCGGTTTTGCATATATATATTGTATATATATATATATATATATATATATATATATATATATATATTGAATATATGTGATTTGTTTTGGTTTGTTTCGGTAATAGGGCATATCAATCATGGCAATGATCATTTATAGCCAAATCCTCTTTATTCACATTCATTTGATCTGTAAACACATTTTTTAGATAACATTTTTTAACGCGCTGAACTCAGTTTTTTCACACAGTTAAATGTTTCAATTATGTCCATCCATTACATATATTTTAAACGAGTCTAAGCTCATTTTTGGCACACACAGTTTAATGGTTTCACTTACGTCAATCCAATACGAAAAACTCTACTTACCATTAATCATTTGTTTGCACAGAGTTAGATGTTTTCAAATATTGCGATTTAACACTAACAGTTTAATTAAACATCAGTTATTTGTTCGCACACACATAAATCTTCAAACAGTTCTATTTTAAACAATTCAATTTAATACAAGTCTTTGGTATGCACACAGTTTAAAAGTCAAACAGTTCTGTTTGACCCAATGATTGGGGTCGATCAAGTGTTACCACTCCAGGCTAGAGTGGACCTGGGAGACATTGTAATGAAGGATTACACCGCATTCCTCAAAGCTCCAGCATTTTTGAAACCTCACCATCAGACTGTTTATTGTCACATCCAGGACTCTCGGTTTCAGAGTCTAGCCCCTCTACAGAAATGCAGTTGGCGTATTCTGCAGCCCCAGCCGACTGAGCTTAGTGTATCCGTCATTGCTATTACTCCCAGTTTCACTCTGATCTGGAGTGGTTACACTGCTTAGAGTCCTATATTCGACTCAAATTGATCTACATAAGAATTATCATATGCTGACTGTATCCCCAGATGGAAAAAACCCCATCAAAAAATGTGGTCCTGCATATGATACTGAACAGCATCTAGTGGTGCGGTTCCAAATATGGAGATCTACGTAGTGTTGAGTTCCCCTACTTGGTTATTGCTCCCAGGTCCACTAAAACCCGGAGGGATAATAGCTGTTAGAATCAAATAGATATGTTTAGAAATTATTTGTATGTGATAGGATCATGCCAAAAACCCCTAGAAAAATAGAAAAAATATAAATGCGAACGTATTATGGGTTGCTTGGTGCTTGGGAGGGTTTATATTTCTGTCCCAGCTCACCAAAGTCCAATATCAGTGTAGCAAAAAAAATAATTTCAGTTGCTCATCAGACCACCATTAAATCACGTGGTTATTTATATTTTCAAATTCATTGTCTGGGGTGGGAATTATTTTTGGCTGTTGAAATTTATATTTTATATTTTCGACCAATGAGGATGGTTTAAGCCATTCTGCTCGGATGACTTTCCCGGGCAATATAAAAAGCTGTGTAACGCTCTCTCTTCCTCTCTTCTTGACTGGCCCTAGCAATAGACAGACCGCATCAACACGAAGAGAACGTATTTAACATTTGGGCCATTGTTTCTTTTAGGAGAGTATTCTTTTATCATTAATTCCTTCCTCCTAGACCAAGTGGATCTTGAAACTTCAGGTTGAATGTCTAATTCCTGTTCTGACATTTGCAACTGTTCTCTTCTATTTGTAAGACTCACAGTACAAGGGATTTCGTCTCTAGCTGACATTAAAGTTTTTGGGACTCACCAATATTCTCGTCCACTCATTTGTCTACTCCTTTCTTAAAGTACCAACGACAACCAATTTGCCTTTGTTAAATCAGCATTAGTATATTCCGGCCCAAACTTCCGGTGCTAATATGAATTGTTTGAAATAGAACTATGTTGACATTTAAACTGCGTACTTATGCTAAACTGAATGGCTTAAAATAGAACTATTTTTAAATTTAACTGTACGTAAACAAATGACGGATGTTTAATAGAATGATTAGTCATACCGAAGACTAAAAAAATGGTACTTGATACTACCTTGCTTAACACTCAGTATTATAAGGTAAGGATCAAGGTAAAGTGGAGTAATCCAGGGAAAGGTGTAGCGCCCCCTACACGTTGGTGTTGTAGCTGTCGAAAAGGGAGCCTTCGGGTCACCCTTGGCTACGGTCACCAACTTTACTACTTTACTTAGTGATTCATAGCAATGGTTAAAACAAACTAAGTTTGACATGCTAAACTGAATTGTTTGAAATTGAACTGTTTGATCATTTGACTGTGTGTTAAACCGTTTAACTAAGTGAAAAAAGAGCTCAGGTTCGTTTAAAAATGTTATCAATAAAATTTGTGTAAAAATGATATATTCAGTATTTATGAAAAAAATGGATTTCGCATTGAATGACCTACAATGGTTGATATTCCATAAAACCAAATCAAGCCAAAAATTAGTATATCCAGTGATATTCTAGCACTGAATAAACGGAAGGAAAGAAAATATAAGCCCATTTACATCTAGAAAAACCTTTAACCTTCTTGATCTAGATGGTCATAGTCAGGAGAAGGGACAAAGTTTCCACTGTCCAAAGAACACAAGCACAAGGATACGTTTCTACTGTTTAAAGAACAGAAAAAGATTGGATTATCACAAGATGCCAGATGGACACGTCCACGTTTAAAGTGAAGTTATTATTCATTGTCATGCTATAGTTTAGTGAACGCAATTCCTGAATGTCTTGGCATAAAATGACTCTAGATGGTTTGACATGACGGTAAAATCAATCAATCGATCATAACTTCAATCGTACATCTTGACTTTTCTCATTAAGGGCTTTCAAGAGATAGAAAGCCTCCTCAGTGTGGCTGTGAAAATGTTAATACTATATCTTTAATTTCTTTGCTACAATTAATTTTTTCGAAAATTATTCATTTGATTTTTACTGTTGGTATTTTTATCGTATCTCGAAGACCATTGTTAGCTATATGGATCAGAAACTTAAAAAAAGAAAACACCGGGAAAAATAGCGCAACTAGAGATCGAACTCGCTTGCTAAGAGGCTGCGAATCAGTACATTAACCACTACGCTATCGATGTGAATGGTTTGAATTATGGGATCTGTTTTATCTCAAAGTCCCTGATAACTTTCTGGATATCATTGACGGAGAAAGTTTCTGGTTTGTGAATGGTCAAATTTTAGTCATTTTTAAAATTCCCTATGGATCACCTTCCCCACTCAGTTGTGCCTGATATTAAACTCTTTCAGCTCAAATTTGTTGGCATTTGTTTATTATGAGATTTACCATTTCGATTCTCTCTTCCTTTTGGCGTAAATATTATTATCCAAGTTTTTCAAACCAGCATTTGCTTGTGGTTTTTCACTAGAGTCTGAGAGAGAGCAAGTTTTCGCCGACTTCAAGAACTCTTCCGGGTATTTTTGCCGATCGTAAGAATGCATTGGTCTTGATGACCTCGATTCACCCTCACATTTTCAAAACCTTTTCGGACTGTTCCCAGTACACCAACTATAATTGGTATCACTGTAACCCTGATGTTCAACAGCTTTTTTTAGTTTTCTGGCTAAGTCCAAGTGTTTCTACGTTATTTCGTTTCGTATTTTTTTTTGTTGATTTTGTGGTCTGCCAGAACAGCAAAATCCCCGAGATGCCAAATTTTTTATTTTCAATTCTGGTTGGTATTAAGTGATCTGCTTGTATCTCAAAATACCCGAGAATTTCAAGGATCTCTTGGATGGATCCTGGTTTGTGCAAAGCTCATTTTGTAGCATTGTCAGATTTAGTTTTTCTGCACAGTTTCCAGTAAATGACCTTTCCAATCAAGTCATGCCTCGTCTTGTACATCTTTAGTACTAGTTTGTTGTATTCGCTTATTATGTGATTAATTGTTTCATCTCTGTTTCTACATAACCTACACTTGCTTTTCTGTTGGGTATAATCAATTTTCGCTTTCATATAATGGTCATTATAATGTTGGTTTATACTACTATAAGAAAAGATCCATTTTCTGTCTTGATATTTCCTTTTTTGCCAAGTCCAGGTTTTCTTGTATGTTATCTCCTTTGTTCGTTGCTTGAAATATTCTGACAGTTGTTTTTTCCCATTCCTGTTTCCTGGTCTTTGTGGCCTTTTTTTGTACTGCCACCAATGATGTCACTAGTCGTTTTAAGCAATCTTTCTTTGTTCTCTTTATGCAGTCTTCAAGTCGTTGTATTGATGCATTTACGCGACGTTCGATAACGGTGTTCCTCTTCCTCCTTTTTTTAATACATAAAGTCTTTGTAGGTCTTCTCTCGGATGCAAGGCCTTGTGTATTGACATCAATTTCATTGTCTTCTGGTCCATTGGTCTGAGTTACTCCCTTGTCCATTTAAAGATACCTTACAGTAAGAACTGTCCAAGTGTTTGTTTCTTTGATGATATCTATTCTGCAAAGCTTAGTTTCGAGAAGGTTTCTCGCTCTTCTTTAGATATCTTTTACAATTTCTTCTACTATCTGTTTGCTTGCGAGTACAACATTTCTCCCTGTTAAGGGTTTTTCATCAAGTATACAACAGATCCCCTTTCCCCACTCAGTCACTAGGTCTGGTCGTCTATCAGAGATTAGATGACCCGTTTGTATCTCAAAATCCCAGAGAAGTTTGTGCGTCTCATTCTCCAGGACGGATTCTAGGTTGTGTATATACTACTTGTTCTAATGGTAAAATCAAAAGTTTTTGCACAATTTCCAGTGGATTACCTTCCTCACCCAATCGTGTCTAGTCTTTAACCCTCTTTGCGGATATTTACTGCAGTCCCTTAATACACGATTGATTGTTTCATCTCTAGTAACACATAACCTTCCCTTGCTATTTGGCTGCGTTTTATCTATTTTTGCTTTAATGTAGTTTGTCCTTATGGCGTTGTTTTGTGCTGCTATTTGACGAGATTCAGTATCTCTCTTAAGGTTTCCCTTTTCTAGGTCCAAGTCTTCTTATGTGGGATTTCGCTTGTATCACTTGAAATGTCAATACAATGGCTTTTCTTCCTATTTTTATTCTCTGGTTGTAATTCTATTGATCCTTGTGTTGTCTGTGTTATTTTAAAACGTTGAAACCTTTGCTATTTTTTTTATGTTGTCTACGAGATTATTATAATTATTTTTACTCGTTGTCAGTTTTTCACCTCTGCGATAGTTGATGGTCTTTCACTGTTAATTAAACTTTAGTATCAACCAAATAATTTGTCTATTATCTATTAACTTATACTATTGGAAGTGCGCATGGTGTAATGGTTATCGTAGTAGGAAATGGACACGGCGACACGAGTTCAAATCCTGGACGAGACTGATTGCATTTCACATAGCACTAATACCATTGGGAAAGGTATAAATCCAATTATTCTCCTTCCAGCTATGGGTAAATAGTAGGACAGACTAGGTTCTTTATCCTTTGTGAGGCAACTAGTCTAGTAGAATGAAAATTCTGAATTCAAACCTGTTAAACTCCGCTTAAAAAGTTGACCTTGTGTCACATCCTGCCCGAGCGGAGGGATTGGGTAAATATGATTAACTTTATTTATTAACTATTTATTTATATATTATTTATATTTATATTATGTATTAACTCAATCATGTTCTTAAAGTAATTTTGAATAAATCTAACGGATTAGATGGTGCTTAATGGACAATGATTATTCCTATGCAATTGATTTAAAGAACATTTTTAGGAAAATTTTTATTCTATGACAAAAATGTCCTTTCAATGTTATTTCTTGTTTCCTAATATTAGTGACAACAAGTCTTCTCAAGTCTCCAGGACTCTTCTCAGTATTCTGGCCGATCTCAGCAATACTGTAGTCTGGATTATCTCCATTCGTCCTCTTTTTTCTAAGTCCTCCAGTCCTTGTACCAATCCTTTGGTGGCTATACAAAGAGCACCAACGACGATTGGCATCACTGTCTCTTTCATGAACCACAGTTTTTTTAATTTCCTAGCAAGGTTCAGGTACTTATCTTTCTTTTCGCTTTCTTTCAAATTTACTCTGGGGTCGGTCAGGACAGAAAAGACCACAATTCTGCAAGTTTACTTCCCCCTTTTTTTTTTTTTTGGTTGATTATTCTAAGGTCTGGTCGTCTGGCCGAGATTAGGTGATCCGTTTTTATCTCAAAATTCCAGGGGAGTTTGTGCGTCTCATTCTCTAGGACAGTTTCTGGATTTACATATACCATTTGTTCGTATATTATTATTATTATAATTATTATTCTCTTTGCAAATTTTTCCCGTCAGTAATAACAAGTAGTTTTCACTGACGCCTGACTGCAACTCCCATCAGCTCTCCAGGACTCTTCTCAGTACACTAGTTGATCTCAACAGAGGTGTGGTCTGGGCGTTGTGGATTCTTTCACTTATCTCCAATTCCCTCTGTTAGTTTTACAGGTTCTGGGATATTGTTCAAAGTGCTCTAAATACTATTAGTATTACTGCCACCTTCATGTTCCATGATTTGGTTTCCTTAATTTTACTCAGTGAACAGCTGGAAAAGTAAAGTTCTCTTGATAACAAATAATAATCAGTACTATTCAGTTTCATTTTGTGTTTCAGATGATCAAATAGTAAAAGTATTGAGATGCCGGAAATTTTGAGGCATCATTTTCAATACAATAAAGTTACTTGCAGAATTCCGGAACTATTCTACCTATCTTTTTTCATGTCTTTCCCATTATTTCTGCCTTTTCCTTCTTTTCTTTCTTTCTCTCACATTCTACATCAATACCTAAAAAAAGAAAAAGACAGGATGGAATCCTTTCTTTCTCAAAACCTTTCTTTCTTTCTTTCTTTCTTTCTTTCTTTCTTTCTTTCTTTCTTTCTTTCTTTCTAAAACTCTTTCAAATTCGGTATTTCCATCTCTGTTTCTTTGTTTCTATCTTTCTTTCTATCTTTTCCCATTCTACATCTCTTTCTATCTTTATTTTTTACCAAACATATTTTCTTTTTTCTTTTTCCCCCCATTCACATGCTCTTTTCTTTCTTTCTTTCTTTCTTTCTTTCTTTCTTTCCCATTTTCTAGCCATTCCTATCTTTAATTTTTACAATTCATATTTTCTTTTTTCTTTCTTTTTCCATTCACACGCCCTTCTTTCTTTCTTTCTTTCTTTCTAGCCCGCTTCCTGTCTTTATTTTTTCTTTTTCTTTTTTTCCCATTCACACGCTCTTCTTTCTTTCTTTCTTTCTTTCTTTCTTTCTTTCTTTCCCATTATACCTTCCTTCCTATCTTCGATTCCTTTTTTACCATTCTTATCTTCTGTAATTTTCTTTTCTCTCAGTCTTCTTTTTTTTTTTTTACTAATTTCTTGTCTTCATTTCTCAATGTTCCTCCCTTTGGTTATTCTTTCTTTCTTTCTTTCTTTCTTTCTTTCTTTCTTTCTTTCTTTCTTTCCCATTCTCATTTTCCCGATTCCCTCTCCTTACTCTATCTTTCCTTTTTTTTCTCCGTTTTATTCTATTCTTTCTGATTTTTTAGCAATTATTTATAAATATTATTCTTTTTCCTTTTATTCCACTAACAGCATTTGCTTCCCTCTTTCAATTGAACAAGTTTACAGCAACTAATAAATCAACTAATTATTACAGCAACAATAAAAGAATAATTGTTTGTTGTTGTTGTTGGTGTTTTTTTTGTTTTTTTTCTGTTTTGCCTTTTTTACCTTTTTCTTTATTCTTTTTTGCTTAGTTTTAATTTATTTTTATTTTATTATTTTGACAAACCAATCATTATTTATTTTAGGGTTATTGATTTGTCAATTTAATTAAAACTCGTTAGGGAAAAGCAATAAAAACAGTTTATAAAACAACAACAATAACAACATTACAAACCAATCCTTTCCACCAACACTACCACCACCACCACCACCATTAAATATTTCTCTTGAAAAATATTATCTTCTTTTGTACCAAATTATGTCTTGTAGTGATTTTAAATAAATGTGAAAAAATTGTTCAAAAATCTTAAAAAAAATTTTTTTTTAAAGAATGCTTTATTTAGGCAATTTGAAATGAATGTGTGGGTTGCAATACGTCATGTTCGAGATGCAAGTCCTTCTGAGCAAGATATGCACTAAGTTACATTTTGATTTCTCTACATAAAAAAATATTTCATCAAATAGAAAAAAATGTAATAATGAATACTTAAATGAGTTATCATTTATTATCAAGTACTTTCGTGCAATAAGGTATTATAAGAAAGAAATGCAGAACATACATTGGCCTGATGGGTAGAGTATTTTCCAATGGTCCGGGAGACCTGGGTTCAATCCCTCTTTGCTTAACACTCGGCAATAAAGGGTATCTACCAAGGGTAAAGTGGAGCAATCCAGGGAAAGGAGTAGCGTCCTCCCCTACACCTCAGTGTAGTAGCTATTGAAAAGGGAGCCTTCGGGTCACCCTCGATTACGATTGCCAACTTTATATATATATATATATATATATATAGTATTAACAATTAATATACATAAACATATAATAATAGATATGTATGTATTTCACATGGACGAGCAAAGATAGGGCTACCAGCTAGAACCTTCATACATCAGCTCCGTGCCGATACAGGATGTAGCTTTGAAAACCTACCAGGAGCGATGGACGATAGCGAAGAGTGGAGGGAGATGGTCAGGGATATCCGTGCTGGCGGTGAGACATGATGATGATGATGTATTTAGTGACCCCTCTACTCGAGCCTCAATGTGACCCAAGGTTAATTTTTTTTTCAGATTTAAATTAAGAGTTTTATAGATTTAAATGTAGAGTTTTCCTTCGCCTAGGCCCGTTGTCTTAGTAAGATTTAAGTGTCCAGTCGGGCCAAGTATTTACTCATATCTGGAGAAAGAATAGTTGGTTACATAACTTTTCCATGAGTATTAGTGCTATGTGGAATTCCATCAGTCTTGCCCAGGATTTGAACGCTGGTCGGCACGAATATTTCTTATGATGGTAACCATTACTGGACATTCTCTTTCACAATAATAATAATAATAATAATAATAATAATAATAATAATAAGAAGAAGAAGAAGAAGAAGAAGAAGAATGTACAAGATATCTGGCAAAGTCATAAAGTTTATCGAAAATATCATCGAAAATTGGGGAGTCGAACTAATAGCAGAAGAAAAAAAGCTTAAGTAAAGTGAAAATCCGGAGAGGTATCTTCCAGGGAGATGCGCTATCACCATTATGATTAGTAATAGCAATGATGCCACTCAATAACATACCTAGGAAATGCACAGTCAGATACAAGATTCATAAATCGCAGGAAAAAAATCAACCACCTCATGTACATGGACGACATCAAATTGTTTGCCAAAAATTTTTTAAAGTGGAAATCCTAATACAGGCAGCGAGGATATACAGTCAAGATATAGGGATAGAATTTGGCATAGAAAAATGTTCTATGCTTATAATGAACAGCAGAAAACGACAAATGATGGAAGAAATAGAACTACCAAATAAAAAAAAACGGAGAAAATCAGAACGCTAGGAAAAAAGGAAACTTACAAGCACTTGGAAATATTGGAAGCGGAAGCCATCAAACATGCAGAGATGAAAGGAAAAAAATTTAAAGAATACCGCAGGAGAACGAGAAACTTACTCGAAACCAAAGTACATAGCAGAAATCTTATCAAAGGGATGAATGCTAGGGTTGTCCGTCTCGTAAGATACTCGAGACCATTCTTAAAGTGGGCCAGAGAACAAAAAACTCATGACGATGCAAAAGGCCTAATATCTAAGTGACTACACTGACAGACTGAATTTGTCAAGAAAAGAAGGAGGAAGAGGACTTACCAGCATTCAAGATAGCGTTGATGAATCGATACAATGACTCAAATATTACATAATTAAGCGTAGAAAAAGACTGATTATAGCCATCAGGAACAAAACAGATGAGACAAGAAATAACCAGAAAAGAAAAATACGAAGACACTTCAAGTGACTCGAGAAGACTTGGACATGGGTAAGAAAACGAAACCTTCAAGAGAGAAATTGAATCTCTCCTGATAACAGCATAGAACAACGCCTTAAGGACCAATCAATATCAAGGTATTAATAGATACGACGCAACAAAATAGCAATTGTACGTTATATTGGTGATAGAGATGAAATGATCAATCACATAAAAAGCGAACACGGCAAATTCGTGTAATGAAAGTATACAAGTAGATACAACTGGGTAGGGAATGTGATCGATTGGGAACTGTGCAAGAAATCTAAATTTGAATATACGAAAAAATGATATATACACAACCTAGAATCTGTCCTGGATAACGAGACGCACAAAATTCCCTGGGACTTTGAGATACAAACGGATCACATAATCTCAACCAGAAGACCAGACCTTGTGAGAGTCAACAAAAAAGAGAGAACTTGCTGAATTGTGAACTTTGCCGTGCCGGCAGACCACGGAGAAAAATTGAAGTAAGGCGAAAACAAAGATAAGTACCTGAACATTATTAGGGAACTGAAAAAAAAACAAACAAACTATGGAACGTGAAGGTGACGGTGGAACCAATTGTAATCAGTGCGTTAGGTACAATCATCAAGGGAACTGGAGAATCAGAAATAAGAATACAAGTGGAGACCATCCAAACGACAGCACTGTTAAGATCAGCCAGAATACTGAGAAGAGTCCTGGAGACTTGAGGAGACTTGCTGTCACTCAAACTCCTGTGAAAGTCCATCAGTTGATGTTGGTGTGAAAAATTCTCAAAAGAGAAAAGAGTAGTGCGTTTGCCAATGGTCTGCGATACTGGGGTTCAATCCCAGCTTGAGCCAAACCAAATACTCAAAAAATGATACTTGTTGCCGTCTTGCTTAACACTCAGCATTACAACGTGAGGATCAAGGCTAAACTGAATCAATCCAGGGGATGGAGTAGCACCCCCCTACAACTCAGCGTTGTAGCTATTGAAAAGGGAGCCTTCGAGTCACCCTCGACTAAGGTCACTAACTTTACTTACAAATGATTATCATTAGTGGGTTGAGTGTTTGCCAATGGCCCAGGAGACCAGGGTTCAGTCCCTGGTTGCGTCATACCAAAGACTTAAAAAAGTGTACTTGATACCTCCTTGCTTAACACTCAGCATTATAAGGTACGTATCAAGGGTAAAGTGGTGCAATCCAGGGAAAGGAGTAGCGCTCTTCCCTACACCTCGGTGTTGTAGCTATTGAAAAGGGAGCCTTCGGGTTGCCCTCGACTACGATCGCCAACGTTACTTTACTTAAATATATATATATATATACACTCCCAGTCAAAAGTATTTGGTCACCACTTTTATTTCTCATCCTAAAAGTGTTATTTTTAATGAAACAAGTTAAGAATCATTATGGTTTTATTTGTTATACGAAACAGACTCTTGAACCACATTAAATGCAAACAGAATAAAAGACAAAAAAAAATAAAAAAAACGTGAAAAGCTTCTTAAACGTTATGTTTATAAAAATGATCCCCTTTGGTCGTTATCACTGCCTCACAGATTCTTGGCATTCTTTCCGCCAAAGACTAGAGGTAGACTGAAGATACTTTTGCACTGCTTGCCTGCAAGAGTTGCCAGGGGTGAGCCGCACTTGTGAATTGTTTAGTTCCGAAGTTTCGTGCAAGTTCATCCCACATCATTTCAATTAAAGTTCACTCATTGCGCAGGCAAAGACTGTTCCTCTTTGCTTTAAATGTACCTTTACTATGATTCGAGTCATAATCTTGCGAGAGTACGAATCCTTGACCAACAAGCCGCGTTCCAGATGGGATCATGTGATAGCTGGTCTAGTTCATTTTGCCCTTCACCAGCAAATCATCGACTTTACAATTGGCAAAAGCCTCCACATCATAATAGAGCCTCCGCCATGATTTACGGTTGGTGATAGAAAGTGGTTGCAGCTCTTTCGCCAACTCTCCGCCGTACATTGACCCACCTATTTGACCCTAGGTTTTTGAACTTTGATTTGCAAGTTCAAAGGACTTTATTCCACTGATCTATTGCCCAGTTTTTGTGCGCCTTGGCCCACTGGAGGCTTTTGACATTGTTAAGCTTAATCAACAGTAGTTTCTTGACAGCAATTCTACCATGCAGGACAGCTTCACAGAGTTTTCTCCTCACAGTGGACGTTATCTCATTTTTAGGAAGACTTATATTTTGTATAATCAATAAAACCATGGTGGTTCTTTTCTTGTTTTCTTTAAAAAAGAACACTTTTAGGATGAGATATAAACATTTTTGAGGGAGGCCAAATACTCTTGACTGGTAGTGTATATATATGTATATATATGTAAGTGTGCGTATGCGTATATTTATGTATATATATTTACCAAACCCCTACCAGCGAGCAGGATGTAACACAAGATTAATTTTTTAACGGAATTCAACAGGTCTGAATTCAAAGAATTTCCTCTCTTAGACTGATTGCCATACCAAGTTTAAAGATTCCAGTCTGCTCTACCATTCATCTATTGCAGGAAGGATAATAATTTTGTTCATACCTTTGCATAAGGGTATCAGTGCTTCGTGAAATGCAATCAACCTCATCCTGAGTTTGAACTCGATTCGCCGAGTACATTTCCTACCACGATAACCATTACACTACAAGCACCTCTCTATATATGTATAATTACGCCAACAGTACATTTTATATATATATATATATATATATATATATATATATGTGTGTGTGCGTGTGCGTGTGTGTAAAAAGTTACCAATTAACATATATATAAAACATATATATGTAACATATGTATGTAATAATAATAATAATAATAATAACAATGATGATAATAATAACAAATATGAGGAGGAAAGAATGTAGCAGAAGTACTGAATAGAGTAATAACACGAAAAAGGAAATAGAAGAAATCGAAGAAGGCCTCGAGGCGAACATGCCCCTGGACTCGCTAAGAGCAACGCTCAATAAAATACCAAATTGGAAAGCGCCAGGCCATGATGACATACATGAATCGTGGTTTAACTATTCTCGTCCATCGAAAACAGACTGGCTCTGCAGCAGGATAAATGCCTAGAATAAGCAATCACACCCGAATGGATGACCAAAGGGAAAAACTACTATAGTTATAAAAGACTCTAAAAAGGGACCATTTTCAACAACTATTGACCGATAACGTGTTTACCAATGATGAGGAAGATCATGAGGGAACAGATAAGAGAAGAAATCTGCAACTCGCTTGAATGCTGCGTCATGTTTCCGAAAGAACAAAAAGGATTCTGCAGGAGGACAAGCGGAAAGAATGACCAATTATACATGTATATATATATATATATATATAGACCAGTACATCCACAAAGAAGCCAAAACGAGGCGGAAAAACGTAGCAATCACATAGATTAACTAAAAAAGTTGTAAAAAGTTGGCGACCGTGGTCTAGGACTACCAAAAGGCTCCCTTTTCAATCGCTGCTACACCAAGGTGTAGGGGAGGCCGCTAATCATTTCCCTGGATTTCTCCACTTTACCCTTGATACGTACCTTATATTGCTGGGTGTTAAGCAAGGAGGTATCAAGTACCATCTTTAAAGTTTTTGGTATGACGCAATCTGGGATTGAACCCAGGTCTTCCGGACTGTTGGCGAACACTCTACCCACAAGACCAATGAGCCGGTTAGATTACCTAAAAGCATGTCTACAATATGGTTTCGCAAAAATCGAACATGGAAAGGCAAGTCGAATGGAAAAGAAAGAAAGAAAGAAAGAAAGAAAGAAATAGAATATCAAGACAGAAGAAAGAAAGAAAGAAAGAAAGAAAGAAAGCTACTGACATTTACAGGGAAAAAGAGAATATTAGGAAAATAAAGATAGAAACTTTATTTGAGTTTTATGGCATATCAAACTTTGTTGGTTATTTGATGCCAAATTCATCTTTATACCAGTAAATAGTTCTATTTCAAGCAATTCAGTTTAGCATAAGTACACAGTTTAATTGTCAAAACCATTTCTATTTCAAGCAGTTCCGCTTAGCCCAACAGTTTTATTTCAAACCATTCAGTTTATCATACAAAAACAGTTCTATTTTATGCAATTCAGTTTTGTATAAGTACCCAGTTCAAATGTCAAAACGGTCTTATTTCAAGCAATTTAGTTTGGCATAAGTACACAATTTAGTTCTATTTGATCCATATATAGGACCTTATTAGGTGCTACCACCTCGGGCCAGAGTGAACCTGGGAGTGATGGCAATGAAAGGGTACTCTGCATTCCCTAAAGCTCCAGCATTACTGGAACCTCATCATTAGATGCAGACGGTGTATTCTACAGCGCCAGCCGACTAGGCAAAAGAAAGAAAATGAAAGGTAATAGATACTCAGACATAGGCGTTTTAAGTGGGAAGAGAACAAGAGTAAAAAATAAATAGAAGGAAAAAATAAGCATTGATATAAACGCGTACAATAAGAAAGAATAGTAATAATTATTTAACTGAAATCATCATCATCATGTCGTGCCGCTAGCACGGATATTCCTGACCCTCTCTCGCCACTTCTCGCTATCGTTCATCGCTTCTGGCAGGTCTTCAGGGCTACATCCCGTATCCTCACATAGCTGCTGTATGTATGTTCGAGCTGGTCATCCTGTTTTTGCTTGGCCATATACGGGTGTCCATAGGAGTTCGTCCTTGCTTCTCCAGCAGTGTCCTGCGTGTCTGGTTCGTCTAACTTGGATAGTTTTCGTGATGGGAGGCAGGTGGCCGTATAGTTGGTGCTTTGTGGGGTGTTGCCGCCAGGACTTGTTCAATATTGCTCGCAAATGAAGCAGAAAAATTGAAAAAGAAGAAAAGAAGGCAAAGCTATGCATGTTTACAGAATGAAAGAGAATATTAAGATTAAAAGAACAGTGTGAAAAAGAAAAAATAGTTATAAGAGAGACAAGAAACATCATAAAAGTCTCAGCAAAATATTCGACAAAATCATAAACTTAATCATAAATGACATGGGAAAATAGAGAGTGGAATAACCCGCTGGAGGTCAACATCTAGTTGAGGAAAATATCCAAAGAGTCATCTTCCAGGGAGACTCACTCTAGCCATTATCATTCTTTACACTAATAATAACACTAAGTTACATACTAAGAAAGTATACTGATGTCAACAACTTTTCCAAATGACAAGAAAAGATTTATACATAGAGGACATCATGGTTTTTGCAAAAACTGAAGAGGAACATGATATTTGATTAAAACAATAAGAATATACAGCCAGGATTTAGAATTAAATAATTAGGGACACCTGGGTTAAAAATAGAAACGTATTTGCAGCGAATCCACAACGAGTTCTGATTGGCTGAAGGAAACTTACATGAAAACGCCATAAGGCAGTAGATACGAAATAGGAAACAGGAAAAAGAGTTCAGGTGGCTGTGGGACACCATCGTGTCCCACAGCAGTTGGTGTCAGCAGTTGGAGCCCGGACGCAAAGCGGTGAAGACAGACTCCGCAAGGATGCACGTGTTAGAACTACAAGACCAAATGGGGAGATAATTTAAGACCTGTATCGGCCCGTTTTCTCCTTATGACATTTTGTTTCTCTTTGCCTAGCTATCACGGTCGACTTAGTTTTTATACGCTGTTTCTCTTTTCCCGACGACTACAAAAAAGTGTAGTAGCGAATAAACTTTTACATTAGCGAACCAAGACAGTTTTGTTTTCGTGTTCGTCGCTTTTTCTTTCGGTGAGGTTATCAAGGGGTATGACTAACACTTCAACGTAGCTCTACACGCATAAACTCGTTCGAAATGTGATGGTACAAACAGTTCCAATAATGCTGGAGTTTTGGGGAGTGCGGAGTAACGCTTCATTGCCACCACTCTGGCCCAGAGTGATAGCACCTGATTGGGTCCTATCTATGGGTCAAATACAACTAAACTGGGTACTTATGCTTGACTGAATAGCTTGATAAAGAACTGTTTTGACATTTAAACTGTGTATTATGCTAAAATAAATTGTTTGAAATAGAACTGTTTTTAACAGTGAAATTGTATACTTACGCTAAAGTGAATTGTTTGAAATAGAACTGTATCTGACATTTAACTATATGTAAGCAAAAAACTATACTAATACTAAACTGAATTGTCTGAAATAGAACTGTTTATATGAATCAACCATATGAGGTAATTAATGCCAAATCCATTTTTTTATAAATATAAACAGTTCTGTTTCAAACAATTCAGTTTAGCGTAAGTATAGTTTTTTTTTACACACAGTTAAATGTCAAAGGCAGCTCTATTTCAAGCAATTCAGTTTAGCATAAATATAAAGTTTAGTTCTATTTCACCTATAGTAAAGAATCCTATTAGGTGTTACCACCTGGGAGCGATGACAACGAAGGAGCAATCCGCATCCCTAATGCTCCGGCATTACAGGGACCTTACAATCAGATTGTTTAGTGTCATATCTTGGAGTAGGAGGTGCCCGTGGTGTAATCGTAATCGTCGTAGAAAATGGACGCGCCGACATGAGTTCAAATCCCGGACAAGACTGATTTCATTTCCCATAGCATTAATACCCATGGGAAATGTATGAATCCAATTATTCTCCCTCCAGTTATGGGTAAATAGTAGGGCAGACTAGGTTCTTCAGCCTTGATGAGGCAGTGAGTTTAGGAGAAGGAAAACTCTGAATTCGAACCCGTTAAACTCCGCTTAAAAAAATTGACTTTGTGTCATATCCTGCCCGAGCGGAGGGGTTGGTAATTATGAGTGTCATATCTTGGACACTGATTTGAGATGGGGTTACCTCTCTGTACAGAAGCAGTCGATGTATTCTACAGCCCCAGAAAACTTCAACATAGCTACAACACGGAAACCTCAAGAGAAAAACTAAATCTCTTTGATAGCAGTAGAAAAAAACGCCATGACGATCAATTATAAAGTTAAAATTGATAATACGCTAGAAGTGTAAATTCTGTGAAGAAAGAGATGAAACTCTTAATTTAATAAGAAGATGAAGTAAATTAACGCAAAAGCAGTACACAATGAGGCACGACTGGGTGGGAAAGGTATTTCACTGGAAACTGTGCAACAGATTGAAACTTCACCAGGCTACCAAATGGTATACACGCAAACCATCAGAATTCGCTCAAGAGAATGAGACCCATAAAATTCTCTGAAATTTTGAAATACAAACGGATCACCTAAACACAAACAAAAACTATTCCTAGTGATGATAAAAAAAATGAATTTGCTGTCTTGTGGCTTTTACTGTTCCGGTAGACCAAAGAGTAACATGTCCGTATTATAGTCATTTTACCGTCGATGTACCATAATTTTGTGTGTATAATACGCACTCAAGTATCATACGCATCCCTCAGTTTTAACTACGACACTTTAAAAAAAATCGTATTTCTTATATAAGTATTGGTTTTATAGAATTTGTAACAGCAAAAGTTTTCATGAAATTAACATTTGTTCAAATTTTTATCTCGTCGGTACCGACTAAAAATAAGAATTCATATAGGTTACATTGTATTTTGAAAAGTATAATTTATACAGAATTTAGAGCAAATGCACGAACACTGAAAAGATGTTTCTCAGTCACCTGGGCCTCTAGAATACACTGACTGCACCTCTGCAGAGGGGTAAAACCCCCACCTCAATGCGAGTCCTGGATATGACACTGAACACAATATGATGGCGAGGTTCCAGTAATGCTGGGGCTTTGGGGAATACGGAGACAACTTCATTGCCATTGCTCCCAGGTCCACTCTGGCCCAGCGTGGTAGCACCTGATAGGGCCCTATCTATGGTTAAATAGAACTAACGGCATACTTATGCTAAACTGAATTGTTTGACTAAACTGAATAGCTTAAAATAGAAATGTTTTTTGACAATTAGACTGTACTTACATTTAAACGGCGTGCTTTTGCTAAACTGTATTATTTGAAATGGAACTGTTTTTTGACATTGAAACTGTACTTACACTAAACTGAATTTTATGATATAGAACTGTTTTGACATTTAACTGTAGAACTACTTGACTAAACTGAATAGCTTGAAATAGAAATTTTTTTCGCATTTAAACTGCGTACTTATGCTAAACTGAATTGTTTGAAATAGAACAATTTTCATAATAATGTATTTAGCGTTAGATAACCTACAAAGGTTGATATGCCATAAAACCCAATTAACCAACCAACCAACTGAAAAGATGCAATTAGTTTGTAGTAAAAATAAGTTCGCTCTAGAAAAAAAACAAAAACAAACGCATTCCAGCTTGAAGTAGCTATTTTTCTGTTACGGAATACAACAGAAGTATTTGTTACATATTAATTAGCTTGAACGAATAGATATAACTTTCGGTCATGCTGTCTTGAATATGGCCACGATCGTGACCGGAAAAAAAAAAAGATTAATATTTAGTTCTCGTGTTTAAAGCGAACTCCTAAATTTTAGGTTTACAAATCTGAAGAAAATGCGCATCCCATACAAAATGATTATGGCAAATATTTTTTATCTATTTCCTGAAGCATCTTCATAAAGTTCTTTCCAATGATTCTGGAACAGGTGGACACTTTTTGAACCAAAGTATACACATCTCTGTGACAGCAGAGAATGTATCCTTCCTGAGCAATACGATGACTCCGTGGTGATACGTTGCTTTAAATTGCATTCGATTTTTTCTTAGATAAACATGGTATTTTTAGGCTTTTCAAAATTGGATGAACCAGACTTGTGAAGGTCGTCTTTTTTCTGAATAATTTTGATTTTCCCACGATGTCAAGCAGTGAGGCACTGATTTTGAAGGTATGACTTAAAATACATCCATTTAAATAAATATCAGTAATAGTTATAACATATAATTTTGATATATCTATAAAGTTTAACAAATGTTAATTATATATATATATATATATATATATATATATATATATATATATATATATATATAAATAATAAAAATTATGATATATCTGATAACCATTCAAATGTGTAGATACAATTTAACTTGGAGATTATATGTGTAAAACACGTCATGAGAGATTTCAATTTATCTTTTTTATTATTTTATAATTGAAACATAACGTATATATATATATATATTGTAACAGTGTTAATTGTCACTAATTCACATTGTGGGTTTGTGGCGAACCAATTGCGATATAATTTGGAGAGTGCTCAATATATGTGATAGAGTTATTTTATAATAATAACAAATAAACATATATTAGATTTTATATATTTAATGCCATGTAAGTTTGTCTGCGACATTAGGTTTCATGAAGTTTTACAAACAACAGTCATCAGGCAGATAACGAAAGAAAATGAAGAAATCGGAGAAATTGAGTTCTTCATTTTCTGTCGTTATCTGCCTGATGATTATTTTTTGTAAAACTTCATGAAACCTAAGGTCACAAATACACTTCCACGGCATTAAATATATAAAACTATATATATATATATATATCAAACACTGCCATATGGTCAGACTTAATTAACAAGCAGAAAACTTGTTATCCTATCGATTTTACATTTAAATTATCAAGCAGTTTTATTTCAAACAATTTAATTTAGCATAAATGTTTTGTTGGCACTCCATTTAAATGTCAAACATTTCTATTTGATCCATAGATAGGACCTTATTAGGTGCTACCAATCCAGGCCAGATAGGACCTGGGAGTGCTAGCAAGGAAGGGGTACTCCACATTCCCCAAAGCTCCGGGGCTGGAGTCTCACCATCAGATTCTTTAATATCATATCCAGGACACTCGTTAAGGAGAGTCTTACCCGTCTGCTGAGATGCAGTCGGTGTATTCTATAGGCCCAGCCGACTGGGCAGTCAGATCTCAAGAACACTTCTAATTATCATAGCCAATTTTAATTTTTTAAGCGGAGTTTTAACAGGTTTGAATTCAGAATTTTCCTTCTACTAGACTATTTGCCTCACCAAGGCTGAAGAACCTAGTCTTCCCTAATATTTACCCATAGCTGGAGGGAGAATTATTGGATTCATACCTTTGGTTTGGTTTGTTTGGTTTTATGGCATATCAGCCTTTGTAGGTTATTTAACGCCAAATCCATTTTTATGTAAATAATCTGTTCTATTGAAAACAGTTCAGTTTAGCATAAGTACACAATTTAATTGTCAAAAACATTTCTATTTCTAACTATTCAAGCAGTTATGTAATAATTCAGTTAAGTGTAAATACAGTTTTAATGTCGAAAAACAGTTCTATTTCAAATAATTCAGTTAGGCATCAGCACGCAGTTTAAGTGTAAGTACGGTTTAATTGTCAAAAACGTTTCTATTTCAAGCTATTCAGTTTACTCAATTCATTTTAGCATAAGTACGCTGTTAGTTCTATTTAACCCATAGATAGGGCCCTATCAAGTGCTACCACTCCGGGCCAGAGTGGACCTGGGAGCGATGGCAATGATGGGTACTCCGCATTCCCCAAGACTCCAGCATTGCTGGAACCTCACCATCAGATTGTTTAGTGTCATATCCAGGACACTCGTTAGGGGGGGTCTTACCCCTCTGCAGAGGTGCAGTCAGTGTATTCTACAGCCCCAGCTGACTGGGCAAGATTCATACCTTTCCCAAGAGTATTAGTGCTATGTGAAATGCAATCAGTCTCGTCCAGGATTTGAACTCGTGTCGGCGTGTCCATATCCTACGACGATAACCATTACACCACCTCAACACATGAAAGTAAACGAGATGATGGCAGTACGGTCCCATAGTGTTCATTCTTGTACATTATTGCGCATTATTCTTTTTATGGATGGGCATGTTATCTTCAGGAGTTCAGAAATTGAACCAGATTGTTGAGGTTCACAATCTTTTTTTTAGAGTCTTAGCTAAGGGTAAGAGTAGACCAGAGAGTAATGGTAAGGAAGGAGTACTTAACTCTCCTCTAACAGCAGGACATATCCTGAGCCATATGGTAGCTCCGTGGTCTTATGTGGTTTAAAATTACTTACTGTTGTTTATTACAAATGAACATTTTCCTTTAGACACTTCGAAAAAATTGCTCCAATGGACGAACCAGATTTGTGGATATCCAAAATGTTTTTGAGAGTCTCAGCAGATTTCTTTTGATTTTCCTCAGATGTCAAGCAAAGAGGCTTTGAATTTAAAGATAAATCTTAAAATACATCCACAGGTTCACCTCTATTTCACCCTTGTCAATTTGCTGATCTAAAGCATCTATGGCAATGACATATTTGTCTGGATTATTCCAAGCTATTAAAAGGGACAATTATTTTCGTGTATGTAAGCTTCCGACCCACTTGGAATATGATGAAAGAAATAAAAGCTTAAATAAAATCATTATCTTTCTTGTTTTTCTGACATTTCACATTCTTAAAATAAAGAAGTTATACTTACTGACAAAATTCAAGGAATCTTTACTGAGATTAAATGTCAGGATTTGTGAAAAAAACTGAGTTTAAATATATTTTAATGACTGCACCTCTGTGGGTATGGTATGGGGGGTAATGGGGGGAGTGCAGTTAATTACATACAGACTGGCTCTTCTGCTGAAGATCAGAGTGTAGTATCTGTATACTTTACCATGAAAACTACCTTGTTCTTTACCTTGGATCAAAGTGTCAATCTCAGCCTTTGCTGAGGATCAGTATAATATCTGTGCACACTGTCAAGGATCAAATGAAAGCATTGCTGCTTTGCACTCACATTTAGAATCTGAATATAGTATTTGTGCCTTTCATGAGTACAGATACTACACTTTGACACTCTGTAAAATTACCTGGAAGAATCAGTTTGGTCCCAGTCAAGAGACACAGTTTACATACTTGGCTTCGAAAACAAAATGTCAGGAATTGTGGAAAACTGAATTTTAAACATATTTGGCTGAACATCTGACTTCAATTTTTTGTCTATCCATTTGGCTATGTAGTTGTGGCATTAAAAAAACTATTGCTGTAAAGAAATAGACTCAGTGGACCAAGATTAAATTCTGGATGAGACTGATAGTATTTTAAATTGTGATGACACCCTTGGTATATGCACAAATCCATCTCTTCTCTCCTCAGCTATGGGTAAATCAACAGAGCAAAATGGGCTCTGAAGCTTTAGTTGGGCAACCACCCAAGGAGAATGAACAGCTCAGATTTGAAAACTTGAGAAGTATGGTTCAGAGAATCTAGGGCACACAGGCGCATCATTCTTCTCTCATCAAAACTGAATTTAAACATATTTGGTTGAGTGCATTTCTGCGTGTATGGGGTTAGGGATGGTAAGCTATTAATTACGTACAGATTGGAACTTTTACTGGGGATCAGAGAGTAGTATATGTGCACTCTACCTTGTTCTTTTCTTTGCTCTTTACCTCGGAGCAAGGTGTCATTCTCAGCTTTTGCCTTGGATCAGTATAGTACCTGTGCACACTGTCTAGAATCAAAATGAAAGTGTTGCTGCTTGTATTTAGAATCAAAAGTTGCATGTGAGCCTCTAATTGGTATAGTTACTACACTTTCATACTCTGCAAAAGTTCAAGGGAGCATCAATTTCATCCTACAGTTGGCATTCTCGGCTCATAGAGGAAGATACTGTTTAATAGATAAATAAAGAAAAATATGCCATGGTTTATTGCCAAACTACGACCATAACAACTCAGACAGACATTCCTGTGCATATATATATAGGGGGTGATTTCTTTTTTTTTTAATGGCATATCAACCTTTGTAGGTTATGTAATGCAAAGAGTGTTCAAACTCATGTACGACAATTAGTCCAAAAGTATATATAATAGCTTGACTGGTATTTGAACTTGCTTACCTCAATGTCACAGAGAAACATATTTAATATTACCCCATGAGGACTTCACAATTGAGTATATATATATATATATATATACGAGGATCATTAAATAAGTTTCCAGACTTTTTTTGTATGGGTACTTTCATTGATAGTACAAACATAAAACTAGTCTCCTTCGAAGGAATCTCCTCCGGCTGCAATGTACTTGTTGTGCTGTTCCTAAAACTTCTGGAATGCCCCATGGAAGTACTCTTGTGTGAGCGTGTCAATGAACTTTGTCAGAGCCACTTTCTTCTCCTTAATTGTCTCATAACAACAGCCTCTGAGCTTAGGGAATAAGCAAAAGTCACAGGGAGCAAGGTCTGGACTCTAGGTAGGTTGAGGAACTGTCTTGATGCTCATCTTGGTCAAATAGTCTGTGACAAGGATGGAGTTGTGGACTAGTGCATTGTCCTGCTGGAAATGCCACTGAGCCGATTTAAAGAGTGCTGGCCTCTTCCTAAGGAATCTCTTCCTGAAGTCCCTTAAAACCTCAACATAGTAACCCTAACCCTTTGGCCAATCAACTCTGGTGCATTGACTTCCTTACTCCTCCAACACCTCTTATCGTCCCAAACAGTCTCCCTGCCTTCCTTGGGTCTCTTATGCCTCTCAAAAACTGATGCTCGATTCATGCAAGATGCTCCAAAAGCAGTCTGAAGCATTCCATACGCTTATGAGGCATTTTTTCCAAGTTTAAAACAGAATTTTATTGCATATCGTTCTTCTAAAGTGTCCTCACGTCCAGATTGCATTTTTGAAATACACCAGCTGTGACAATCAGGCTTTAGTAGGGTGTATTCGAATTCCTGCTGTAGCTGTTCATTTGAACCTGAAATCATAAAAATTGATCAGTCATCTCATAAGATGAATAGCAATAACATAGTGAATTTTCAAGAGTCTACAAGAATTTTAAATGCATGTACAAAAAAAGTCTGGAAACTTATTGAATACATTACGTATATATATATATATATATATATATATATATATATATATATATATATATATTGAATAATTAAACACCAAAGATAGATTTGTCTTGAAAAACTCTTGCCATCGACTGTTGACTCAAATATTTGAATAATTAAAAATGTAAATAATATAAAATATGTCACTAACACAAGGGGACAAGGTGGCACTAACATTTATGTTATGACTAGATCATTAGAGGGTTCCAATCTTTCAGCATAATACTCCCCTTGCCAGTTAGACCCTACAAAAGAATTATCAACCCCTTAGTCACCTATCATTATATCTTTCTAGATTGTAGTAGATACACTCAGCTTTTATTGAGCGCTCGCCTAAATAGATCAAGGTTTCGGGGCACTTGATTGGCTACTGAAGCAGTCTCTCAGTGGACAGGGAAGTCTACATAATCTTGTCTTTGTAGCATTAGCATTTTTCCTTTTTCCATTATTAGATCATAAATTTCGAGGTAAGTGAAATATTCTTCTCAGAAAGCATGCGTTATAAATTCAATAAGATTAGTAATATAACTATCATTCTATTTTAGATACTCACCACAATACAAAAATAACCAACTTAAAATATATATATATATATATATACATGTTTGTGTCTGTGTCTGTATGTTTTTGTGTGTAAAAATGACAGTCTCTATAGGAAATTAATACTAATACTTCAAAGGAAACATTGAATATATATATATATATAATATATAATATAATATAATATATATATATATATATATATATATATATATATATATATATATATATAATATGCATATATAATATACATGTAATATATATAATATATATATCTGTAATATGATATAAATATACATATTATATATATATATATATATATATATAGAATATATATATTATATATAATATATAGTAAGTAACTAAAGTTGGCAACCTTAGCCAAGGGTGACCCGAAGGCTCTCTTTTCAATAGCTACTACACCGTAGAGTAGGAGAAGGCGCTACTCCTTTCCCTGGATTGCTCCACTTTACCCTCGATACATACCTTATAATGGTGAGTGTTAAGCAAGGCGGCATCAAGTACTACTTTTTGGATTGGACCCCGGTCTCCCAGACCATTGCCGAACATTCTGCTGATTACGACAATGATAATCTATATATATATATATATATATATATATATCCCCTTTTCAGATCAATATATATATATATATATATATATATAACTGGAACAAAACTCTAGCAGGGTTAAATTGTCATTATAGATTTATTTCGATGAAGAATATAATATTTGTCTCTTCAGATGACATCATCATCACCATGTCGTGCCACTAGCATGAATATCCCTGACCCTCTCGCGCCACTTTTCCCTATCGTTCATCGCCTCTGGCAGGTCTTCAAGGCTACATTCCGTATCCTCACATAGCTGCTGAATGTATATTCGTGCTGGTCGTCCTGCTTTTTCCTGGCCATAGGTGGGGGTCCATAAGAGTACATCACTTATGAGCTCGTCCCTGCTTCTCCAGCAGTGTCCTGCACGTCTGGTTTGTCTAACTTGGATAATTTTCGTGATAGGAGGCAGGTGGCCGTACAGTTGGTGTCTTGTTGGGTGTTGCCGCCAGGACTTGTTCAAGATTGGTCGCAGCATTCTTGTGTAATTGCCGTCTAGCTCCTTCTCCAGCCGTTTAGTTAGCGTCAGATGACATCATCATCATCATGTCGGGCTGGTAGCACGGCTATCCCTGACCTTCTCTCGCTACTCCTCCCTATCATTCATCGCCCTAGGCAGGTCTTCAGGACAACATCCCGTATCCTCACATAGCTGCTGAATGTATGTTCGTGCTGGTCGCCCTGCTTTAGCACGGCCATGTGTGGGGGTCCATGCACGTCTGGTTCGTCTAACTTGGATAGTTTTCGTGATAGGAGGCAGGTGGCCGTACAGTTGGTGTCTTGGGGGTGTTGCCGCCAGGACTTGTTCATGATTGCACGCAGCCTTCTTGTGTAATTGCCGTCTAGCTTTTTCTCCAACCGTTTTCTTAGCGTCCATGTAGTGCACCCATATAGCAGTATCGATATGACCGCTGCCTGGAAGAAACTGCGTTTCATTTTATCGGTTAGGTCTGATTATATGGAAATCAGATGACATACACGTTTTAATTAAGAGTGAAAAACAGCAATTATGGATTACAGTGTATAAATTATAAATTTTCGGGCGAAAAGGACTTAGAGTAAAAACAATTAAAGAATTAAGAATCCAGAAAAGGGGTGTTCTAGTAACTGATTCATTTGGACATATGTAAGGTTTTTCGTGGCAGGTGGAATTTTTTAATGTAAGCCTATAAACTATATTATTATTTTATTATTTTTCTGTTCACTCCTTTTAGATATGTTAAATCCTTAAGCTAATTGGGCTATCGTCCTCCTCCTAAAAAGCTTTCGGCATCTTTCAGGAGCATTTAATTCATATACATCTACTATGTCTATCTTGTTTACATAGTGGAAGTTACAGCCATCTACGCGAGCATTAACCCAAAAATAGTCGAAGCAAACGAACAACTCAAAAAATTCAAAAATTCTAAATACGGACTAATTTCCACTATATAAATTCCCACGTCATATTATTCGATTAATTACTGTCACATAGATTACTTTTTTTACTTATGAAATTCACCCAAAATAAAAATCTCGGTTTTTATCTTGAATAGGACCCTCGATAGCTCTCAAGCAAGGTATTATAGGACTTTACCCTCCTATAAACTATTTTGGGTGGTATGCCACTTGTTCTCACAAAGATGGCGGACGCTCGCATATTCAGTCTCGGGAAACCATTGGCCAGCAGGACCACGTGACCAGCTTAAAACTACGTCCGCGCGTAAATTCTCGTCCTGCGTTTTTGAGCCACCTACAAGACGCGTATTTTCTATAAATACGTCGTCTTCAAACACCCTTGTCCTCTTTTACCAAATTTCTTCGCGGCAGCAACACACTCCCTCCAACGTGAATCAACAGGAGAGCGAAGCAACACCATGGATTGGCCTCGCAGACATTCAAAATATACATTTACTATGAGACGCTTTTCAGTCTCAGAGAAACTGCCCGTTTCTAACCATAAAAAAAGGACATTTTAAACATGTAATCCTTTTATAGCTTAGTTGTGTTAGATACACACACACACACACAAACTCACACATATACACACTATTATTTTGTTGGTAGATTTAGAAATATTTTTTTATGTATCAATGTAAGTTTTATTATTATAGTATATAAAGTTGTTTTTGTTCGTCGCCTTGTTTTAAATGTTCATTTTGTCCGCGCCGTTTTACAACCTTTAATTGTTTCATATCTTTTACTCATTTTGTTGCATATTCTTCACTCATTGGCTTCTTTCATTTCCTACTTTATCCATGTGCCTATATTATGCCTATATTATGTCTATATTATGCCCTATTCCACCTTTAAACTAAACACTCTATATCAAACTAAAACATTAAACTTGTGGGGAAGCGTAAATATTAAACCTAAACCTAAATATATCAAACCTCTACAACATAAAATTGTCGGGGACCATAAATACTTTCACTCCTACTACTGTATTTTGAATTTACCTTTATGCCTACTTTTAAACACCAGCTCATTACGTTTGTTAAGCAGTTGTCTGGGGTCTGTGGAGGAAACATGTAATTGGATATTTAAGTGGATATGTTTTTTTCAATTTGTAGTGGATGCATGTTAGTTCTGGTCTGTATTTTACGGGTATTTCTCTCAAGTTTATTTCCACCACAAATACAATACAAATTTTTATAATCACGTAAAAGAAATAGAATCTGACACAACGAACATTAAAAAACAAACAATTTGATATTTATAAAACAGGAGTGAAAATAAATGAAAAACATAATGTGAGAGTGGTCTTTGTAGAAAATAGTTTGGTCAGTTAGATGAATATAAGATTGTTCACACGTGTGCGTGTGTTTAAATGTTAATAGGGTCTGTTAAATAGATAGTTTTATGGATGGTCGAAGTAAGTTGGAAGAAATAATAGTCTTTACTTACATTTAGTACGCGTTGTGTTTTTCTTATGATTGTGGCGACAGCGTGTCGCATTGATGAAAGAGGGTTCGCCAGTTTTTCTTTTGAATCTTAATCGCGACCATCTGCGGCTTGGTCATGACATTTTGGCCGTGGAAGAAAGGAATTTGACTGATCGACTGCTGACTGACTACTTATTACTTATACTTTAGTAGTGGATCAAAAAATAGTTTTATTGCAGTCCTAAAATATAAGCGCGTAGACATTTCTTGACCAATCAGATTCGTTGCTTATCTTAAGACTAAAAAATATGTATTCTATTGGTCCTTAAAGTTAACTATACTAATTTTTTTCTTCAATACTTCTGCTATTAAAGCTATAACCGGAATCCCTTTTTTCTGGGTTCTTCATTCTTTTATTGTTTTAACTTCCTTTCCTTGTCACCTTAAAACTTATATATATATACATATATATATATATATATATATATATATATATATATATATATATATATATATCATGGCGAGAGTTTCAATGTGGATGTCAAAGGGTCTTGAGTCTCTGACAAGAATTAGCCATTAGGTACAAAAGAAGAAAAGATTAGACCAGATATATATATACTGTAATCCATATTTGCTGTTTTTCACCCTCAAATTAAACGTGTATGTCATCTCGAGACGAAGATTATATTCTTCGCCGAGATAATTTTACAATGTCAATTTAACTAGGCTTGATTTTTCTTCCAGTTTCATTGTATACGCTCTGCATGTGACTTTTATTATAAAAACGTGAAACAGGAGGTGCCCGTGGTGTAATGGTTATCGTCGCAGGAAATGGACATGGCGATACGAGTTCAAATCCTGGATGAGACTGATTGCATTTCCCATAGCACTAATACCCTTGGGAAAGGTATGAATCCAATTATTCTCCCTCCAGCTATGGGTAGATAGTAGGGCAGACTAGGTTCTTCAGCCTTGGTGAGGCAACTAGTCTAGAAGGAAAACTCTGGATTCAAACCTGTTAAACTCCGCTTAAAAAATTGACCTTGTGTCATATCCTGCCCGAGCGGAGGGGTTGGTAAATATGATAAACGTGAAAGGGGATATATAACAATAGCTATGCATCGAGCACTCCCATTGAATTATATGAAATACCTCATATTCTGAAGACGATTAATGACCACCCATTATCATCAGACACCAACTGGAAATTACTGATATATATATATATATATATATATATATATATATATATATATATATATATATATATTTCGGCTGCAAGTAATTATCTAAGAAAGTTTTGTTAAAGACGATGGAACACTGTTTACTATTTTTAATTTCATTTTTCCAAGTCTTCTAGTTATTTTCCATGTGTCGGTATCTAGTTGGTAAAAGAATTTCCCCATAACTTCTGCTCAAGCGTTTTCGCCCATACTTTTGTTTGTTATCACGGGTAGTGGAGTTTTGAGTTGACAGTTTGAGTTTCTGTCGTCTTTAACAAAACCTGCTTGAATGTATATATATATATATATATAAACAAAAAGGAATTCAGATCTCACCTTCTTTTCTGTTGTTTCATAACAATTAGTTTCATGTGTCTTCTATAAAATTGAAGACACAATTGTCAAAATAAACTTTGATAATCATCAAATGAAACATTATTATCAAATACAAATTCACTTGATTATAGTGTCTTCGATTCTATAGAAGACACATAAAATTAATACTTAAGGAACAATAGATTAGTGACATCATGATTCCTTTTCGTTCATACATATATATCATGATAAAAAGTGGAAAAGTGGATAAATCAAGCACTTAGAGCAGGTTTAATAGTGATATTTCGTTCTTTATTTAAAGAAGAACTTCTTCAAACTCTGGAATAAAGAACAAAATATTACTACAAAACCTGTTGTAAGTATTTGGTTTATCCACTTTTCTGCTTATCTTTATCATCTTGTCATATTTACTAAAATCTACGATTTCTCCATATATACATATATATACAAACACATATCTATTTTCCTATATTTCTCTCTCTATATATACAAGTAAAGTAAAGTTGGCGACCTTAGTCGAGGGTGACCCGAAGGCTCCCTTTTCAATAGCTACTACACCGAGGTGTAGGGTATGGCGCTACTCCATTTTACCCTTGATCATTATCTTATAATGCTGAGTGTCAAGCAAGGCGGAATCAAGTACCATTTTTTGAGTCTTTGGTATGACTCGACCTGGGATTGAACCATGGTTTTCCGGACCATTGGCGAATACTCTACCCAGTATTTGCCTCAAACCATTTGTAATATTTTGAAATCATCCATTTAACTTTCATAATTTATATACTGGACAAAGATCTTGATTCAGTGATTGTTTTTGAGCTACTTTTCTTTTAATTACAAACTTGATTTAAAATTTTATATGCATATCAATCAGCTTATCTATCTATGTATCTATCTATCTCACCTAATCAGCTTATCTATCAATCTATCTCACCTAATCAGTCTATCTATCTATCTATCTATCTCACCTAATTAGTTCATCTTTTTATCTATCTATCTATGTATCTATCTATCTCACCTAATCAGTTTATCTATCTATCTATGTATCTATCTCACCTAATTAGTTCATCTATTTATCTATCTATCTATGTATCTATCTATCTCATCTAATCAGTTTCTCTATTTATCTATCTATCTATCTCACTTAGTCAGTTTATCTATCTATCTATCTATCTGCAGATGAAAATAAGCACAACATACATAGGTTTTGGTACCATCCTTAGTTTCTAGCATCTGCTCGATATCTTGGAACATATCTCCTGCAAACTGCACATTATCGTAAACAACTAATGTTATTTGCAAACTACTGAAGGTTAAACTATAAGTAAAGCATTTTTTTCATTGCTTTTCTTATTTACTTTTTTTTCCGTATTCCTCTTGGCAAATTTACAATGATTCTTTGAGCTTCCTGATTTTGTTCTTGGAGCTTTCAGTGGAATCCTTGCGTGATAACATCATAAAAATACCGAAAAATGCAAAAAAATAACCCCAAAAAACCATAAAACAATATATTCTTAGTTGAGTAAAAGTACTGTATACAAACTAGTAACTATTAAACTCTTCTATACAATTTCTCTTTGAACTGTTTTAAAAAAAATTCAAAAAGATGCTTGAAAGAAAAAAAAACAAACGCAGAAAATGGCTGAAAAATCAAAATCAAAAATTGTCTCTGTCAATAACGAAGAAGACAATAAAACATTTTTGTTTTCCATTTTCTTTATTCCACCTCCACCAATGGTATATTCATTTTAAATTGAATATACTCAAGAGAAATGCAAAAAAATTGTTACAGTTCAATGGATTTTTCAATGAACTGTCAATAATTCCAGTATAGAAATTTTTGTTTTCTACTCCATTCCAAAAGAGACCACAAGAAACCATTTGTTTTATTTTATTATTTCTTTTCATGCGTGATACATTTATTTATCTCATCTTTTGGCATTGAATGTAGTATTTTTGTAAAGTCTCATTCTATTTTTTGCTGTTTATTAAAAATTAGAAGAATACTTGATGGTGCCCAGGAATAGAATTATTATCAAAGACTGTTTCTATGAAGATGGTGTTATCTCTTTATAAATGGTAAGCCTTTTAAATTAGTCAACTAGCTCATATACCTCAATACCAACATCTCATCTTCTGAATGCTGTATCAAAATACACAAATGTAAACAATGCTACTGACAAGTTATTGACTATATGGAAATCTGATCTAGATAAAACAAATCAGGAATTCTTCCAAGCTGTGGCCTTGCCAGTGCTACTGAACAGGTGCACTACAGACACTAATGAAATGCATGGAGAAAAATCTAATCAAGAACTACACAAGAATGCAGAATGCAAAATAGAATTTTCTCAGTCTTATTTTATTTTTTGCTGTTTATTTAAAATTCAAAGATGGACTGGTGGTGCCTGGGAATAAGGTCATTATTAACTGTTTGGAATCGTCAACTTGATCTTTTGTGCTGAACTCTATTTTACTATACACTGTAAGCTTCCTATTTTGGCCTCAGGAAGATCAAGTAAGATATCCCTTATGGAATCCTTCACTCCTTACCAACCAGATGTAACTTAGATATAACTTATTTCAAATCATTCGGATTTGGAGGTACATCTTGTATGACAGTTATCAGCCAAAAAAATGAAATTAATGGCCTGAGTTCAAATCCTATACAAAACTACTTTGTTTGCACTAATGCCCCAGGTAAAAACTCGATCCCTCCCAGCTATGGGTAAATAATTTGGCAGACAGGGTTCTTTAGCCTTGGTTAAGTAACTTGTCTTGGAGAAGGAAAATTGACTTCAAATCAGCTTTAACTGACCTTGTGTCCCATCCTGCTTTTAGGGGATAGTTTGGGAAAATACGTACATAAAATAAGTATTAAACCAAAAGATCTGTGAAAATACTTTAGATATGTACTAATAGATGGTGTTGCTGTTGGTGATGTTGATGATTATCATCTAGTGAGGGTTGTATTCTTTAGATGAGAACATGAAATAAATTTTGGAGTAAAACATTATATAAAATGGAAACACTTTTAATATCCCGACTAATGATAATAATAATAATTGTCAAAAATAATGCCATTTAGAACAATTATATCAAGAACTACACAATGATGCAGAATGCAAAATAGAATTTTCTCAGTCTTATTTTATTTCCATCAAATATTACTCATTTGTTTGCACACAGTTAAATGGTTCCAAATATTACTATGTATCTCTAACAATTCTATTAAACATCAGCCAATTGTTTACACACTGTTAAATGAGCAAACAATTCTATTTCAAACAATTCAATTTAACATGTCATTTGATATTTCTATTTGACCCATAGATAGGACCTTATCAGATGTTACCACTCTGGGCCTGATTGGATCTGGGAATGATAGCAATGAAGGGGTACTTCACATTCCCCAAAACCCCAACATTACTGGAACTTCACTATTAGATTGTTTAGTGTCATATCCAGGACACTTCTTGTGGGAGAGGTCTTACTTCCCTGCAATGATGCAGTTAATATATTCTACAGCCCTGGCTGAGTGGGCTTATACACAGAATAGTCCTAGATACCTGAGGAAATTGCTTTCACTCCGACTACAGTTGAAACTGAAGTGAAAAACTCACAAGAAGTGAACTATCAAGAATGTGGCATTTAAATCCAATCACTAGTCTAGTAGTGATATGAGCACTGGGAATGATTAAGAAGAATACTGACATGCAAAGCCTCACTCTTTACCAAGCAGGTGTATCTTAGAAGCAATATACTTCAAATTATCACTACGAGGTTCAAAAGCAAACATTCACAGCGGTTTTTTTTTTTATGAAATGATAGGTTACCTTTAAATAAAGATGGTTGCACTCAGTGTTGAAGCCTGAATATGAATTCTTTATTCTTATTTTAGAGCTGAGAATATCTGCTATCAAATTCAGAGAAAATTCTTTTACTAAACCAAAGAATAAGAAATTTCCATATTCGAAATTTTTCTATTTCCACTCACCTAGGCAGTGGCCATTTTAGATAACTGATAAGCCGAGGTGAATGCATTTCCACCATTCTTTTTTTTTTTTGCTTGTTTATATCTGGTCTATTTTATTACTGTTATGTTGGCTGAGGTTGGCAGGGAACAGTGTTGGTCGTAATTGTACGGAAACACGGGTGATACATACATGACGTTGTCTGACTTCACTTTGCTGGTATTCCTGTTAACCAGTGTTTATATTTATCTTGGGTGTATTCATTATGACCATATTTGCATAGCACGTGCATGCGTGTGCAAATATGAATAACTATAAGCCAGTGGTGTCTTTTCATCAAAATGTCCCCAAATAATTTTCTTCCAGCGACTACATATTCACCTCAAATACCAAAATTACCTTGTCAGCAGGAGCAGTAGAAGACACAGACAGCATCTCTTTAGAAAGGTAAGACTTCCCCAATGTGTGTCCTTGATATAACACTAAACAATCTGATGGTGAGGTTCCAGTAATGCTGGAGTTTTGGGGAAAGTGGATTACTTCTTCATTGCCATTGCTCCCAGATCCACTCTGGCCCATTTGGTTTTCATCCCTGTCTGCTAGGGCTATAGAATATACTGACTGTATCTCTGCTGAGGGGCAAGACCCTCCCTCCAACAAGAGTCCTGGATATGACATTAAACAATCTGATGGTGAGGCTCCAGTAATGCTGGAGCTTTGGGGGATGCAGAGTACCAACTGAATGCCATTTCTCCCAGATCCACTCTGGCCCAGAATATATATATTTATATATATATAGACACGGAGACATGAATTCAAATCCTGGACAAGACTGATTGCATTTCACATAGCACTAATACCCTTGGGAAAGGTATGAAGCCAATTATTCTCCCTCCAGCTATGGGTAAATAGTAGGGCAAACTAGGTTCTTCAGCCTTGGTGAGGCAACTAGTCAAGGAGAAGGAAAACTCTGAATTCAAACCAGTTAAACTCAGCTTAAAAATTGACCTTGTGTCATATCCTGCCTAAGCGGAGGGATTGGGTAAATATGTATATATATATATAGTCTGCTATATTTATAAAAAAGGCTCAATATTACTGATAGAGCACATATATCTAAGCTAGAAAAGTATACACCTATAGTCACTTAGTCTGATGATCATGTAGGTGAGAAACTGGCAATCACCAAGCACTAGTGACGATATGTCTATATTATCTGAGCTTATATATAGCATAGGCACAGAGTAAATGATGCTTGATTTGGTTTTGGTTTCTTTGCTAAATGGCATATCAACCTATATAGGTTATTTAATGCCAAAGCTATCCTTGTTGATGAGAAATGATACTGTTTAAACCATAGCTGGGTGGTGGGGATAAAGGGATTTCATACCTTTCCAAAGAGTTTTAGTCTGAATGTGAATATAACAGTGTAACTGGTGTTCAAACTTGCTCACTTCAAGGTCTTTCACCATTACACCCTGGGGTCTCCTCCCAAATGGTATTTCTCACCAAACAGTCATGGGTCAAATGATCAGATAGAGTCTGTTGACTGTCTACACTATCCTAAATTAGATAAGAATGTTCTATCACCAATATTGAGTACTTTTTACATATGAATATTGAGAACTAATAGACAGACAGATAGATAGATAGATAGATTGAATCGTTCAATAAATAGAGGAATTTTTTTGATAATGCAAAATAGTTTCCTTTTTCTGCATTTGTTAAACTAACTTTAAAATCTGTATTGTTGGGAATTAGTTCATTGCAAAGATTATTTTAATCTCACAAAAATATTTATTTTCTGACTATTCAAAATGACAGGAAATCAGAGTGCTCCAGTCCTGAAAAGAGGTCTGTTATCAAAATTTTACTGGCTGAGTAGTACAAACTGTGTGAAATTTATGGAAGAATGTATGATGAATATGGAAAAGCATGTTTTATTCAACAAGTTTTTAAATATAGGCTAAACCTGAGTCGGCCACTGATAGCCTGAGTCAAAAAATCAGTCTCTAGAGTGGAACCCCACTGTCTCTCGAGTAAATCCCATGATCATGGTCACTAAAGAAGATCTTCTGGTGTAAATGTAAACTACATGCTATTGCTAACTCTTTCAGCAAAAATCACTTTATTTATTGAACACCACTCATTGCGTTTTATTTGAAATCATTATTCATCATCTGAATTCTTCCATAAAAGTATTATTATAATGATTGGTTTGGTTTGATTTGGTTTTATAGGATATCAACCATTGTTGGCTATTAGATGCCAAATCCTGTTTTTACATATATGAAAAATATATGATGGTAAACATATATAATAAATATATGATTTGGAGATATATAATATGATTTATGGTAGATATATAATATGGTTTGTAAATTTATTATAAATATATAATAAATATATGGTTTGTAAACATATTTTTTGAATACACACAGTTAAATGATACAACAGTTTTATTTCTAACATTTCATTTTAGCTTGGATCAACAATGTTAAATGGTTTCACGAATTGCAAACAATTCAATAAAAGTCAGTTATTTGTTTAGATACAGTTAAATGATAAAACAGTTCTATTTCTAACAATTCAATTTCACATAAGTTATTTGTTTGCACTCACTTTAAGTGTCAAACAGTTCTAGTTGACCCCAAGATACCACCCTCTTAGGTGCGGAGTAGACCTAGGAGCAATGGCAATGAAGGGGTAATCTATATTCACCAAAACTCCAGCATTACTGGAGTCTTACCATCAGATTGTTTAATGTCATATCCTGGACACTCGTTGGGGAAGTCTTACCCATTGAAGAGATGCAGTCAGTGTATTCTACAGCCCCAGCCAACTGGGTTGGATATTAACATATGACATTTAATAACACTAATACATATTGATATAATTCCAAGGTTTAATCTTTTTGGAATTTGCTAAGTTTTGTTCCATAAGTTACACTTGAAAGTTAATTATGAATTTAATTGATATTTCAGATACAATGTGATACATTTAATTTAATCTTTCATCATCAAGTTGTGTGTGCCCATGGTGTAGTCGTTATCGCCGTAGGAAATGAACACGGCGATACGAGTTCAAATCCTGGACGATACTGATTGCATTTCACATAGTACTAATACCCTTGGGAAAGGTATGAATCCAATTATTCTCCCTCCAGCTATGGGTAAATAGTAGGGCAGACTAGGTTCTTCAGCCTTGGTTAGGCAACTGGTCTAGGAGAAGGAAAACTCTGAATTCAAACCTGTTAAACTCCGCTTAAAAATTGACCTTGTGTCATATCCTGCCCGAGCGGAGGGGTTGGTAAATAGTATCAAGTTGTGTTGACTCTTTCTCACAATTTTCTCCCTCCACCAATAGGTAAGTTGTTGGGCAGACAGAGTTCTTTAACCTTGGTATGGCAATCGGTCAAGATGGAGGAAAACTTTGAATTCAGACCTGTTAAACCCTGTTTAAAAAAAATTAAACTGGTTGCAATTCGTTCGTAATGCTTGTTAGCTGTTAGTAAATACTCATTTGCATAAACAACAATGAGCTACAACTTGACGGGAGATCATGTGGACATTGGGGCATTCCCTTGTTCTCAAGTGGCTAAGTCCATTCTCTAGATAGTGATTGGTTGCTGGCCCAGCAAATGGGTATATTAGTGTGTATACACTGGCTTGCTTAAGATGTTATGGGCTCAGTATTGAGTTACCACCCATTTTGTTTTTGTCTGCCAAGTGGACACTAGCTGGGGCTGTTGAACTGGTAAGTGTTGTTCTCATTGTTTATTCAGCATGTTAGACTGGTGACTTCTACAGACCTTATGTTGTATCCTGCTTGTTGTGAGAGGTAGGTAAATGTATACTTCAGCAGCAGTACTCAGCTTCTCTGATTCATCTTTCTTGGATGGTCTCATCAACATCATTGAGTCGTACTGACTGCATGGAGTTTCCTGACTCTCTCTCTCTCTCACAAATCATTCCTGTCATCCATTGCTCCTAGCAGATCCTCCAACTGTATTCTGTGTCTACACATAGGTAATATATGTAAGTCTTTGCCAGCCAGCCAATACTAAAATATTACATGGATTGGAATCAGTCCTCTAAAATTAGCAGATCCGTTCACATACCTTGGTAACAATATCTCATCTACTCCAAGAGCTGTCAACATATGCCTTGCAAAATCATGAAATGCTATTGACAGGTCATCAATTATATGGAAATCTGATAAATTTGATAAAATAAAACTGTATTTCTTCTAAGTGGAAGCTCTGCCCATACTACTATATGAATGCACCACATGGTAGCTAAAACAATGCACAGAGGAAACACTTGATGGGAACTACACAATAATGCAGTATACTGACTTGAAAACATCCAGGAAACAACAGTCTATGTTATGGCACCTACCAACATGGTAATGGACTATTCCTCCTCAACATATACTGATTCTACTCGACCCTCGGTGAGATAACCTCCAAGCTGCCTGACAGTACAAGAAGGACATTCCTAACCTTTTATAACACCTGTATTCTGTATACTTGTTCTGTTATTGTAATATATTTGTTTCTTCTTTTTGACTCCTAAACACAACAACTCGCTACAAAACTGCAGCTGTATGGCCACCTAAGTCTGTTGTATACTCTGTAACAGATACTATCACTCTGGGTCTGTGTGGGCCAAGAAGCAATGAAGGGGCACTCAACACTCTCCAGAACTCCAGAACTGGAGCCTCACCACCAGATGCCATATAGTATCATACCCCACACACTGATAGTACTCTGGATTGAAGTTTGAATGTTTTTGTTATTTACTAAATCAAGCTTAGGTTTAATGCTCAACCACAAGTGAATGAGATGCTCAGTTGTGAATTTTCTTAGCTCAGGTACAGGGAATTTAAGTTCATTATTGTTGTATTATTTGGTTTTTAGTAAAACACCAATCAGAAATAGCACTCAGAAAAGCAGTTTATTAAAAACTGTTTCAATCAAGATGGTGCTGTCTCTTCTTAAATAGTAAGCCTCTGAAATTAGCAGACCGGTTCATATACATTGGAAGAAATATCTCATCTACTGAAAGTGATGTCAACATATACCAAGCAAAAGCATGAAATACTAGTGACAGGTTTATGATGATGTGGAAATCTGACCTCTCAGATTAAATAAAACAGGAATTCTTCCAAGCTGTAGCCATGTCAGTACTATTGTATAGCTGCGCCACTTTGACTTTAACAAGAACGTTCGCAGAGAAAGCTTGATAGAAACAAATCCTAGAAGAAGCACCCTATAAAACAGCTTTTACCCTTCAACTCAAAAAACATTCTAAGTTCGAAAATGCCGGGCTCAGCTGGTAAAGTAAGGACAAACTCATAAGCCTCTCTGCGGACACTCGATGCCGTCTAGAGTACTTACCAAGAGTAATGGCTGATATGGATTGATTGTGAGATTGAGAGTCAAAGGAGTTTGTTCAGTCTGTATCTAATATTAATTATGATGAGGATTATAAAATGCTGAGCAAGAAACCGAATGATACACTAGTTTTAGATTATGCTCAAGAACAGCTTGTTTATCCTCACTTGTAATGATTAATTATGCAACTCAAGTATTGGTATATCAACCAGTCTATGAGAAGGAACAATTGAAGGGAACGAGGGAAACAATTTGAACTCTCTTGTAACCTACTTGCTATGACATCACAGTACCTTTACAGACATAGTATGACTTTGAGCACATGCCCTCAAAGCACAAGATACATACATCTATCAATCTATCAATCTATTGATCTCAGTATGTTCATATCTATCAATCTATCAATCTCAGCGTGTTCAAGTCTGTCCGTCATTCAATCTGTCTATATATCTATCTTATTCTATTCTTATCTCTCTATCTCATTATGTTCATATCTTACCTCTTTATCAATCTGTATATCTCGGTGTGTTCAAATCTGTCTGTCAGTCAGCCTGTCTTTCTATCTATATATCAATCTCAGTTTCTTTGTATCTATCTATTTGTCTAAGACTGTCAGAATCTATTATACTGTCTTTGACATTCACTTTTGGATTAACACCCTTGAGAAAAGTATGAACTCCCTTACTCTTCTCTATGGGTTAAATAGTATCATTGCAGTTCTTCAAAGATGGCTTTGGCATTAAATAACTCTCAAAGGTTGATACACCATTAAGCAAAGAAACCAACCAACCAATCTATCTATCGATCTATCTATGTTCATATCTCTCTATCGGGCTAGCTATCTGGCTATCTGTTCATATCTATCTATCTATCAAACTGGCTAGCTGTCTAACTATCTTATTCTGTTCATATCTATCTATCTATCTATGCCAGTTCATTATCTCAGGCTATTAATCTATCTATCTGGCTACCTATCTAGCCATCTTATTCTATTCATATCTATCTATCTATCTATCTATCTGACTAGCTGTCTAGCTATCTTATTCTTTTCATATCTATCAATCTATCTATCTTATTTAGTTCATTACTATCTATCAATCTCAGGCTACACATGGCGTAGCAGCAGTTCTGTGTTCCACCAGAAGTCCAGAGAAATCTAATAATTCCTGCAGATTTGAATTCCTGCAGTCTAAATGGCTGTCTAACATCTGAAATTGAACCTTAGGGTTTTCTCTTAATGCAGACTGCTAACCCCGTTGCTATTCTTCCACCACAGATCAAATCAACGTATTTAAAAGTAACTATAAAATAATTATCTGTTGTGTGAGTTCTTCAAAGGGAAAAAAGAAAAAAAGAAACAAGAAGAAAGAAAAATCACTCAGTCATCTTGGTTCTATTCAATACAGCAGACTAATGTCTACAGCACCCTCAGATTGATTGATCTCAGACAAAAATAATGAAAAATTTGTTGGCACTAACATCATCCGTCTTCTCTGTCTCATATCTGATGCAGCAGGTCAAAAACAGATGTATCATTTTGATGACAGGCATACCTAATATTCTCAGCCATATAATTTCATCATGAAAGAAAATAATTACATCTTTCGCCTCATCATCGGTGAAAGAAAAGAAGAATCCACAAAAATAATCACAATAGATTCATCAGAGTTAATTATGACAAGGCAAAGATTGACAAAACCGAGAAAAAACAGCAAATTTTCTCTATAAAGAAACAAGAACAAATGCAACAAGCTGGTCCTGAAGGGTTAGAAAAGCAGATATCAATGGGTGGGAAACAATTATATACTGAGAACTGTGCAAACAAATAGGGGTCAACCTTGTTGTTATTTACTAAGATTAGCTCAGTTGTGGCACAAATCGAGAAGTATGGGACACCCAATCATAATCAAATTCACAATCAATTGTCTGCAAATCAAGGTTGCTAAGCATTACACCATATGAGGCACCCATAGCAAACAACCTCCTTAGAGAAATGGTAAGAGCAATTCTGTAGTAAAACAGCAATGATTGTGATCTATGTGGATACATTGGATCAAATCTTTGGACTTGAAATTGCTTGATTTCTTAATGTTTTTATTTTAGTTTATTTGTTTAGTGGCATATCAACTTCTTATGGGTTACTTAATGCCAAAATTTGATTCATTCTGAAACATTTGACTAATCATAACTATATTTTCTATGTTCCATTGCATTTTTCGATTAGACTTTGTCAGGAATCATTTAAACTATATACAGTCAAATAGCATGAAGAATTCCTATCTAATACAAATAATTTGCACACAGTAAAATAGTATCAAGTATTCCTATCTAACATTTAGAATTCTATTTGATAATAATATTTGTACACTGTTATATATGGTTTTAACACCTGTTCATTGGCCTAGTGGGTAAAGTGTTTGCCAATGGTTCAGAAGATCTGGGTTCAATCCCAGGTTGTGTCATACCAAAGACTTTAAAAATGTTACTTGATACCGCCTTGCTTAACATTCAGCAATATAAGGTACGTATCAAGAGTAAAATAGGGCAATCCAGGGAAAGGAGTAGCACCCTCCCCTACACCTCAGCGTAGTAGCTATTGAAAAGGGAGCCTTCAAATAATTTTCAAACAGATCTATTTGATCTGTAGATGAGACCCAAACAGATAAGTAATGGCAATGAAAGAATATTCCACGCTCTCCAAAGTTTCAGAACTGGAGCCTCACAACCAGATGCAGTTTACTACTATACCCAGGACACTGCTCAGGAGTGGATCTTACCTTTCTGCAGATGATACAGTTTTTATATTCTAAGACCTGACAACAGGGTAGGTTTCTTTTAATTAAAGAATTTTAAATATATTGCTTTAAAGTTTGATATTACGGATGAATTTTGCAGTATCTACCCGTTTAAAATGGTTGTAAACCTATGCTCATGCATTGGACCAAACAACATTAATATTACAACAATAAGATATTTTACCCGCTTAGAATTATTTTAACCTACACTAATAAATTGGATTAAACAACATTGATATTACATCTATAAAGTATTTCACCAATTTAAGATGATCTTGAGTATATAATTTGTGAACAGTCTGTAATTGGAAACCATAAACCAGTAATGATTAACACGCTGGATCTGAGAATAATCTAAAATAAGGTTATCGTCAGACACCTTCCTCAGTATTTAATTATGATCATCATTAAACGATAGCATAAAATAAATTCCACTTGGTTGGTTGGTTGGTAAAAACCAACCAACCAACCAACCAACTAACTAAGTGGAATTAAGGATTCATTGTACTAGATTTTATAAAGTAAGCTCTAACAAATTACTATATAAAATCTTGGAAGTCCAGAAAAAGATATAATTGTCATTGTTAGAAATAGAATCAGTAACCCAACATTAAAATCCTGAACAATACTCTTTGTGTTTTATATGAATTCATCTGATCCTTCCAGCAACGCGTATATAGTTTGGTAGACTGGGGTCTTCTACCTTATACGTTTAAATGAAGGAAAAATGTAAATTCAAAACCAGCTGTACTCTTTTTAATATTTGACCTTGTGTTGCATTTTGTTTATAGCAGAGAGGTTTTGTAAATACAAACATTGTAAAATCTTGTGGTAATGCAGCTATAATCTTAATAATCTATAATCTTATAATCTATAATCTTAATGACATAAAATCTTATAATTTAAAATCTATAAATTTAACACCAATTTCGTTGCAGGAGTTGCCAGGCTCCTCATTTTGAACTCACATTTTTCCCTCTCAAAGATTGGTTGCTCTACCAAGATTAAAAATTCCAGACTGTCCAACAAATTATGATTAAATATATAAATACCCACACACATACATACATGCGTACTTACTTATATATATACACTACCAGTCAAATGATGACCGGACATTGGCCTAGGGGTTAGAGTGTTCGCCAATGGCCCGGGAGACCTGGGTTCAATCCCAGGTCGAGTCATACCAAAGACTCAAAAAATGGTACTTGATGCCTCCTTGCTTAACACTCAGCATTATAAGGTACAGATCAAGGGTAAAGTAGAGCAATCCAGGGAAGGAGTAGCGCCCTCCCCTACACCTTGGTGTAGTAGCTATCGAAAAGGGAGCCTTCGGGTTACCCTCGACTATGGTCGCCAACTTTTTTACCAGTCAAAAGTATTTGGCCACTCTCAAAAGTTTTTAATCTTTTCATCCTAAAAATGTTATCTTTTATGAAACTAGTTAAGCATCACACTGGTTTTATTTATCATATTTACCCAACCCCTCCGCTCGGGCAGGATATGACACAAGGTCAATTTTTAAGCGGAGTTTAACAGGTTTGAATTCAGAGTTTTCCTTCTCCTAGACTAGTTTCCTCACCAAGGCTGAAGAACCCAGTCTGCCCTACCCATAGCTGGAGGGAGAATAATTGGCTTCATACCTTTCCCAAAGGTATTAGTGCTATGTAAAATGCTATCAGTCTCATCCAGAATTTGAACTCGTGTCACTGTGTCCATTTCTGGTTTTATTTATAATACTAAATACTTGTCTTCCTTGATAACTTTAGAATAAACCGATATCTTTTGAAAAATTCATTTGAACGTGTTTTCTTCTTTTGTAATGAGGATAAATAAAATGTTTTCCAAAAGTTACATCATACTGCCACTTGAGCACATATTAGACTATATTGGGTTGAATTACTGCTTGCTACATGCAATCTGTTTTACTTATGCAAAGGAGAATTTATCTGTCACCAGCTTGCATAATAAAAGGCCAACTGCTCCAAACATCACTGCACAGTTGAACCAATATAGTAACAAAAATTGTCAACATCCTCTGTGAGGAGAAGACATTATGAAGCTGGCCTATATGGCAGAGTTGCTGCCAAGAAACTACTGTTTAGGAGGCAAAACAATGTCAAAATGCTCCAGTGGGCCAACCCATGCAAAGACTGGATGAGAGAGCAGTGGAATAAAGTCCTTTGAACTGACAAATCAAAGTTCAAAATCTTTGGGTCAAATAAGAGGGTCTATGTGCGGTGAAGAGTTCATGAAAGAGCTGCAACCCCCTGTATCACACCATTCATAAAGCATGAACGTTAGCTCTGTTATGGTGTAAGGATCTTTTGACAATAACAAAGTTGGAGAAGGCACCAGGTGAAGGGTAAAATGAATTAGACCAGCTACTATTGTATACTACTGCATCATGCCATTCCATCTGAAATGTGTCTGATGAGTCGAGGTGTTTTAGATAAGGACCAAAAGCATACTAGTAAACTGCTAGAGTTAAATTAAAAGCAAAGAGGAACAGCATGTCCTTCAACTGATGTCTTAGTTGGAGCAATCAGTGGACCTAAAAACCATTAAATAGAAAAGTCAGAGCTAAATAGCCCACAAGTGCAGCAACTCTTGCAGGAAAGCTGAATAGAACTATCTTCGGTCTACTTCCAGTCTTAGGTCAAAAGAATGCTGAAAATCTATGAACCAATGGTAGCAGTCAAAGGAGGTCATTTTCATGTGTCAAAAGTTTTTTGTGTTCTTTTGTTTAATTTGTAATTTAATTAGTCTCATGAAAATATGTATTTAGTATTATAAATAAAACCATTGTAGTACGTAATTTGTTTCATTAAAAATTACACATTTAGGGTGAGAAAACTTTTTGAGCGTAGCTATATACTTCTAACTGGTAGTGTGCATCAGTGGAGGTGTTTGTGGTGTAATGGATACCATTATAGGAAATGGACACAGCGACACAAGTTCAAATCCTGGATGAGATTATTTGCATTTAACAATACCCTTGGGAAAGGTATAAATCTAATGATTCTCCTTCTAGCTATGGGTAAATAGTAGAGAACATGAGGCTCTTCAATCTTGGTTTGGCAACCGGTCTAGGAGAAGGAATTTAAACCCTCTAAACTCCGCTTAAAATTGACCTTGTGTCACATCCTGCTCATGCAGTGGGGTAGGTAAATATATACATTCAGACATCATGAAAATTTCTAAATAGATAGAAGCAGTGCCCTTATGATGTAATGGTTAAAGTACTATTCTGCAGAATTATAGTAAGCAAATTCAAATTCCAATTGCCCAGTTGGCTGGGGCTGTAGAATACATTGACAGCACCTCTTCAGAGAGATAAGACTTCCCCACCAATGAGTGTCCTGGATATGACACTAAATAATCTGATGGTGAGGTTCCAGTGATACTGGAGTTTTGCGGAATGTGGAGCACCCGTTCATTGCCATTGCTCCAAGATCCACTCTGGCCCAGAATGATGGTACCTGATAGAGTCCTATCTATGGTTTAAGTAGAACTAAACAGCATACTTACGCTAAGCAGAATTGTTTTAATTAGAACTGTATGACTAAACTGAATAGCTTAAAATAGAAATGTTTTTGACAATTAAACTGCATACTTATACTAAACTGAATTGTTTGAAATGGAAAGGTTTTTGACATTGAAACTATACTTACACTAAACTGAATTGTTATATGTAGAAATGTTTTGACCTTTAACTGTGTGTAAACAAAATCTATTTTTATACTAAACTGAATTGGCTGAATTAGAACTGTTGAATAAAATGAATAGCTTGAAATAGTAATGTTTTCACAATTAAACTGTGTACTCATACTAAACTGAATTGTTTGAAATAGAACAGATTATTTGAATAAAAATGGATTTGTCATTAAATAATCTACAAAGATTGATATGCCATAACCAACCAACCAACCATCAAACTCCAGTCACGCTATTATATTCACTTTTAGATAAATGCCCGTGGGAATGATATGAACTCCCTTATTCACTCAGCTATGAGTTAAATAGTACCACTACTGTTCTTCTAGAAGGATGGATTTGGCATTAAATAACCCAAGAAAGTTGATATGCCATTAAAAACAACAAACAAAAAACAGTGAATAGATAGCAATCCTTCACTGGAACTTTGGAAATATAAACAGGTCTTGTATGCCAGGTCAGACAAGATGATTTAAATATAATAAAGTGGGTTGAAAGACTGGGTTTAATATCTGTAACTTGCCAGATATTTGAAAAAAAAGGAATATGAACATTAGGATAAGACTCATTATTGGAAAACTTGGAAAGATCTCAAAGAAATCGCTGGTTTGTATGAAAAACAAATATTAACCTGCACTTTGCCAGAAAATTGTAAAAAAAAACAAGGAACATGATGGTGACAGTTATCCCAATCATTACTGGTGCACTTGGAATATTTCCAAAAAACATTGCAAAAAGACTGGAAGAACTGGCAATCCAAGTAATAATTAAAACCATATAGAAGACAGCTTTTCCAGTCCGCTGGGGCTGCAGAATACACCGATTGCATCACTTCAGAGGTGTAAGACCTTCCCGCCAACAAGTGTCCAGGATATGACACTAAACAATCTGAATTCTTGAGCTTTGGGGAATGCAGAGTACCCTTTTATTGCCATTGCTTCCCTGGCGAGGAGTAAGAACACCTGATAGGGTCATATCCATGGGTCAAATAGAACTAAACTGTGTAATTGTCCTAAACTGAATTGTTTTAAATAAAACTGTATATATGTATAAAATTGGATATGGCATTAAATAACCTACAATGGCTGATGTGCCATAAAACCAAACAAAACCAAACCATCAGATTGCTATTTTTCTTGCCATCTGGTATAAGTATTTGAGCGACAAGAGCTTTCTTGCATAAAACATAACAAAGCCTGCATTTACTGCATGTTCAAATACTTAAACATTTATTGAACAAAAATTTTTTTTCTGGTATCTGAGTGTCTTCAACTGATTTCTGCTATTGTAGATCCATATATGATCTCTATATACCAGCCCATTGGCCTAGTAGGTAGCGGGTTCACCCATATCCCAGGAAACTGGGGTTCAATCCCAGGTTGAGTCATACCAAAAACTCAAAAATGGTACTTGACACCTCCTTGCTTAACACTCAGCATTATAAGGTAGGTATCAAGGGTAAGGTGGAGCAATTCAGGGAAGGAGTAGTGCCATCTCCTACACCTCAGTGAAGTAGCTAATAAAAAGAGAGACTTTGGGTCACCCTCAACTACAGTCGCCGACTTTACTTACTTATATGATATCCGCTCTCATAGACATTACTCTATTTGTGATATATATGTTAAGCATCAGCAGGGTGTGTTTCAAATTAGCCATGATTGATTTGGTCAAGCATTTGTTTATCTAGATCTTTATGGGTGACCCCAATTCTGTTCAAACTTGAGGACTATTTGGATTATGCATTTGGAGACATTATTTATCCTTATGTGTTTCTGTTATCACCATGATATCGTTCATTGCATATTTTTTGATTTTTTCTATGATCATTAAATTTGCGATTTTCTTAAAACTGTTTCCATTTGAGTGGTAATCTTATTTTACATGTATTAGTTTTTATGTATTTAACAATCTTTTCACACAAACAGGATGTGAGACAAAGCCACTTTTTTGGCTGAGTTTAACATGTTTGAATTCAGAGTTTTCATTCTTCTAGACCAGTTACTATACCATGGTTGAAGAATCTGCCTTTCTATTTACTTTTAATTGAATGGAGAATAGTTGGATTCATGCTTTTACCAATGGTATTAGAGCTATGTGAAGTGTAAACAACCTTGTCCAGGATTTGAACTCATGTCGCTGTATCCATTTCCTATGATAATAACCATTATACCACAAGTGCCTCCATTAGTTTATTGTAATGAATAGATTTAATTCTTTGTCTATAATAAAATAGATAGATAGATAGATATAACCATGCTTATAAGCAGTAGTGTATATTATATCAACATAATCCTAGCTAGCAGACATCATCATCACAATGAAATTCTATTGCAAATGATGAAGACACCAGAAGATATTCTAAGTGAAAAGTTGTGGGAGTCCCAAAGGGTTACGACCCCACTTTTAGCCAATAGTCAAAAGAGATGCAGAGGCCATCTTATGGAGGGGATATAATCCCTGAGACTTTGAAATTTGCAAGGCAAGCAAAAAGGTAAAAAGAAACTCATAGAGGTAGATTCTTTTTACCAAAACCAGCTGACGTCTCATGAAAAATTTCTTTCTTTCAGCTTCCAAAAGTAACAGTAAATTGGAGTGTGAATCATATATGGAAATGAAAGCAATGACTATCAGAGAACAGCTGATGGGATATATCATGAATATAGAGGTACAAATCAATATTGATAATATATATATATATATATATATATGTATATATATATATATATATATATAATATTAATGGTTAAAAATATTTTCTACAATAATTTTGAGATAAAAATTACCTAAGACCAAAAAAAACATAAAAGAAAATCTTATCAAGTGGTTAAACATAAAGACCAGTCAGATGATTGCTAAAATTGCCTGTTGACAGCTTGAAGGGTCGTCAGTTGATTTTATGGCTTCTCAAACTTTTTTGGGTTTATTTTAAGCCAAAGTCAGGTTCAGTAAATTTGTTTAACTGCATATAAAGTTCTTATAACTCATTTAACTATATTTTCAATGTTGCTAAGCATTTTTGTAAAATTGCAATTTTCTTTGAGACAGCTCCCAGTGCTTTTACCGAAGTTCTGAAGGTGATGAATGATACTGGACTCTAAGATGTATTGCTCGGTGAATACTCTATATGTGCTACTTGCAGGTTTGCCTCTATGATTTTTGCCCAGTCGGCTGGGGCAGTAGAATACACCAACTGCACCTCTGCAGAGAGGTAAGACCCCTACTTCAATGAGAGTCCTGGATATGACACTAAACAATCTGATGGTGTGGTTCCAGTGATGCTGGAGCTTTGAGGAATGTGGAGCACACCTTCATTGCCATTGCTCCCTCGTCCTCTTTGGCCCTGAATGGTATACCTGATAGGACCCTATCTATGGATTAAATAGAACTAACTGCATATTTATGCTTAACTGAATTGTTTTAATTAGAACTGTTTGACTAAACTGAATAGCTTGAAATAGAAATGTTACTGACAATTAAACTGTGTACTTATATTTATACTATGCACTTATGCTAAACTGAATTGTTTGAAATGAAACTGTTTTTGACATTGAAACTGTGCTTACGCTAAACTGAATTGTTATATATAGAACTGTTTTGACATTTTACTGTGTGTAAACAAAATCAATACTTATACTAAACTGAATTAGCTCTTTTTGACCGAACTGAACAGCTGGAAATAGGAATGTTTTTGACAATTAAACTGTATACTCATGTTTAACTTAATTGTTTGAAATAGAACTGAGTATTTGCATAAAAATGGATTTGGTGTTAAACAACCTACAACGGTTGATATGCCATAGAACCCAAACAACCTCTAAAACTTGGAGCAATTCCTCAGAATTTTAGATCTGCCTGATTTTTTTCCTGATCATTAAGGTTCTGGCGACTTGAGCGAAATTTTTACAATCATCTGGTTACTTTACTGTGATCAACTGTGCCAACACCTTTCACACAATATTTGTTTTTGTTTGCTTCTGCAGTGTTTTAACCCAGTTTGAACACATAAACTATGAATTTTCATATTAGAGAACATTGTTGTATTCATCTGTGCAGCTTTCAAATCACAAATCGAGTCAAGCAATCCACAGCACATCAGTGCCTCAATCACAGTAAGTACCCTCTATGGCTTAAACTGCTTTGGATGCACATACTGTTAAAATATTGTAAAACTTTTGACTCACCAAAGTATACCAGAATCAAGCCTTTAAAAAGTTCTGAAAAATATTTTGGAAATTCTGGTAACCTGGCCCCCAAAATGTCCAACTGTTTTGAGAAATGGCGTTAATGATAATAATAAAAAAATATAGCATAAAAAATCTTTGATGTGATTCTTGAGTATGGATCAATAGTTCAGGAGGGAGAAAGAATGCAACCCTTTTAGATCTGAGAGATATAGATGTCATTTAAAGCCATATCAAGAGGAAACTGAGTCATCATATCTTTGAGAGGGGTCTTCATGAATATCGTGTGATAATACAATGTCATCCAGATTAACAAAACATGTCACATAGACTTGATTCATCTAAGGTATTTACAGATCTTGAAATGATATCGTTTTCTGTAGTCCCTACCGAACATATGTATGCATGGATCAACATAGGTATAGTATAGGTTCATATACACACATACTGAGGCACACACACACATATACACAGACAGTTACCTCCCACACACACACAGGGATACATAAACAGTCATACACAGATACTTGCAAGGGCACAGACAGACATAAAGAAACACCAATACAGATATATAGAGACAGACATACATACACAGAGATACACACATAAAGAAATATAGAGGGACATGAAAATGTCTTCAGATCTCCATACAGAGGTACGTGCACATATACACATAAAAACTGAAAAGCACACAGAGGGCCACACTCATACACACATAAAAGGGTAGATGTACAGAAGCACATACATGTACACACACAAATATGCACACACACTCAGAGACAGACAGACACACAGACACACACACACAGGTACATACAAATAGAAAATACTCAAAGAGAAGCGCACCCACATAAACATACAGAGATAAATATACATTAGAACTTGCACTCAAAAAATAAACACATGGAGATGCACACAGAAACAAACAGAGGTACATACACAGAAACACAGGCACACACACACACACACACACACACACACATTAACAGGTAGAGGCACAGAAGCACGAACAAAGAGGCACATACTCACACACCTATACATAGAGAGGCACGCACACATAAACATACAGAGGTAAATAAGCAGAAGCACATACACACACAAAAATACGTACCGAAAGTCACACATATACACACACACGCACACAGATAGGTAAATACTCAGACACACACATACGCACAAAATATATTTAGAGAGGTGTACACACACATACACATACAGAGGTAATTACACAGTAACCTATACATACACAAAAACACATACAGAAAGTCACACACACACACACACACAGGTAAATACACAGAAGTACATACACATAGAAAATACATACGGAGAGCCATGCACACATATACACACATACTAAGGTAAATAAACAGAAGTGCATACATAAACAAAAACACATACAGAAAGGCACACACATACATAAACAGGTGTAAATACACAGAAGTAAATAGACATAAAATTAATACATACGGAGAGGTATGTACACATCCAATTAAGTAGGTAGCCTTAATCGAGAGTGACCCGAAGGCTCCTCTTTTCTATAGCTTCTACTTTGAGGTGTAGGGGAGGACGCTACTCCATTCCCTGGATTGCTCCACTTTACCCTTGATCCTTATCTTACGTAGTGCATGTAATAATTTTCCCGACGTTTTTGTACAGACATTTAAAATTGTCGTAGATACTTGCTAATTCATTATGTTATTGCTATACATTTTATGAGATGACTGACCAATTATCATGATTTCACATTCAATGGACAGCAACAGCAGGAATTGGAATACACCCTACTAAAGCCTGATTATCACAGCTGGTGAATTTCAAAAATGAAATCTGGACGTGAGGACACTTTAGAAGAATGATATGCAATAAAATTCTGTTTTAAACTCGGAAAAAATGCCACAGAAACGTATGGAATGCTTCAGACTGCTTTTCGACAATCTTGCATGAATCAAGCATCAGTTTTTGAGTGACATAAGAGATTCAAGTTAGGCAGGGAGTCTGTGAGGGATGATGAGAGGTGTGGGAGGAATAAAGAAGTCAATACACCACAGTTGATTTGCCAAAGGGTTAGGGTTACTATCTTGAGGTTTTAAAGGATTCCAGAAAGAGTTTCCTAGGAAAGAGGCCAGCACTCTTCAAATCGGGTCAGTAGCATTTCCAGCAGGACAAAGCATCAGTCCACAACTCTATCCTTGTCACAGACTTATGACCAAGAAGGGCATCGAGACAGTTCTTCAGCCTCCTTATAGTCCATACGAAAATGTCTGGAAACTTATTTAATGATCCTTGTGTAATGCTGAGTGTTAAGAAAGGCGGCATCAAGTACCATTTTTTTGGTCCTTGGTACAACTCAACCTGGGATTGAACCATGGTCTCCTGGACCATTGGTGAATACCCTACTCATTATGCCAATTCCCCGAACCACACTCATATAAACATACTGAGGTAGATATACAAAAGCACAAAGGTGCCCGTGGTGTAATGATTATCGTCGTTGGAAATGGCGACACAAGTTCAAATCCTGGACGGGGCTGATTGCATTTTCACATAGCACTAATACCCCTGGGAAATGTATTAATCCAATTATTCTCCCTCCAGCTATGGATAAATAGTAGGGCAGTCTGAGTTCTTCAGCCTTGATGAGGCAACTAGTCTAGGAGAAGGAAAACTCTGAATTCAAACCTGTTAAACTCCGCTTAAAAAGTGATCTTGTGTCATATCCTGCCCGAGCAGTGGGGTTGGGTAAATATGGATATACAAAAGCACATACACACACAAAAATAGATTCAGAGAGCTACAGGCACATAGACATACAGAAATACATACACAGAAGTACATACACACAAAAAATACATATATAGAGGTACACACATACACACATATACAGTGGTAAACACACAGAAGTACATACACACGCAAAAATGCATGCACAGAAGGATGAACACAGACTCTCACACGCTCTCACACACGCATAATCATAAACATACTAAAGTAGATATACAACAGCACATATATACACAAAATACATACATAGTTTCACATACATATGTAGATACACATCCTCATCGTCATGTCACGCTGCCAGCACGGATCTCCCTGACCCTCTCTCGCCACCCGTCTCTATCGTTCATCACTCCCGGTAGGTATTCAAGGCTACATCCTGTATTGGCACAGAGCTGTTGTATATAGGTTTTAGCTGGTCTTCCTGCCTTTGCTCGTCGATGTGAAGGGGTCCACAGGAGTACATCAATTATGAGTTCGTCCTTACTTCTCCAACGGTGTCCAGCATGTTTAGTTCGTTGAACTGGGATAGTTTTCATGATGGGTGGTAGGTAGCCGTACAGCTGCTGCCACCAGGACTTGTTCAGTATTACTCTCAGCATTCTTGAGTAATTGCCGTCAAACTTTTTCTCCATACGTTTAGTTAGCGTCTATGTAGTGCATCCATATAGCAGTATCGACACGACCACTGCTTGGAAAAAACTGCATTTTATTTTATCGGTCAAATCTAACTTCTGTATGACCTATAGTTAGCTGTCCATGCCTTTGCTAGTCACGTGTTGATATCTGTCTCAGTTGATGGGACACTGCTCCCTAGGTAGGTGAACTTGTCTACTAGTTTCAGAGAACTACCAATTAGTGTGGAGATATCACCTCTTTGATTAAAGCACATGTATGTAGATACACAGAAGTACATATATACATAAAAATACATGGAGGGTGTGTCCGTGGTATAATTGTTACCGTCGTAAAAAATTGACTCGGTGACACGAGTTCAAATCCTGGTATTTCAAGTACTAGGAAAGATGGGAAAACAATAGTTCTCCCTCCAGTGAACGGTAAATAGTAGGGCTGACGAGGTTCTTCATCTTTGGTTTTGCGACAAGTTTGGAAGGAAAACTCTAAATACAAACTCCGCTTAAAATTGACCTCGTGCCGCATCCTGCCAGTGCAGAAGGATTGGTAAATACATATACAAAAATACACACATAAACATACACAGAGATATATACATACAGGTACACACGCATACACATACAGAGATGTGTGTATTTATTAAAATCCTGTGCTTTGACAATTCTTAATCAGTGTACAATGGATCTGAATTGAGAGTGGTCTTTCTCCTAGACTGGATGCCACACCAGGTTTAAAGAGTAAAGTCTGCCCTACTATTTTGCCATAACAGGGCAAGAATAGTAAGATGCATATATTTCCAAAGGATATTAGCATTATGGCCTCGTCCAGGATTGTTGTCAGCGTACTTTGGTGTTGATGATGATGATGATAATGACTGAGAAGCAATCTCACAACTTAATAATTATTGCTCCCTGAAACTAGCTTGCTAACAATTACATGATAATAAGGAGCTCTTTATTTATAAAGCTTAGCTAAGTTTGACACAAGGCCAGTTGTATGGGGCATCCAGAGAGAATCATATTAACTAACAATGGCCTGCTAGCCTAGCTAGCTAACCACTACACCAAATGACATGCCCCAGATGGAGTAGTCGTTGCAGTAATCATTTTTCTCATTGTAATATTGCAGCCATTTTCAAACACAAGAATTTCCTGATCATCTTTATCATCTGAAAAGAGTATAATTAAAAAAAAAAAAGAAAGAAAAAAAAACAACAAAGATTAAAGCTAAATGCCAGCTGTTATGCGAAGGAAGGAAACACATCCGTTTACAAAAGGGAATGCAAATAATTTCTGCAAATTTCCTTTTCTGGTGGAGAGAAACACTCAAGGAATTCCAAAAGATAACAAGCCTGTGTACCTTTCAGAACACGCTCAAGTTAAGGACCTGTTTGTTTCTCCAAACATAGGAGAGTTCTCGTAAGTAAATCAGTAAATGCTTATGTGTAAATGCAAGTCTATTATGTACGCAACCCTCGTAAGTATGTAAGAGTACATCTTTGAGTGTTTCTTGATCAATTTGATGCAATTGATACCCAATTACATTTGGGCTTGATTTTTATTCCCTACTCTTTAATCTACAAATCTAAAATCATTGAGATAGGAATGATGGGAGATTGGCACGGACAATTGAATAAGGTAGACATTTTATTCAGGTTGATTTGGCTGGAATGTCAATGAGAAAGGGTCTTATGGAGGATGTTTGCAAAACAAGGAAAATTTCTGTGTGCTTAGTTTTCTTTTGTTGGTCAAAGGAGAAAATACGAAGAAGAAAAATAAAGAAGACTGGAGGGGAAGAAATTGAAAGAAAGATTAAAAGGGGTTGTTAAGAAAAAGGAAAAATGATGCGAAAGAGAAAAATTGTGGAAAGAAATATGAAATACGATGAATGAAGAAAAATGAAGAAAAGAGCAAGAGTGGGGAAGAATGAAAGAAGAAAATCGTGTGAAATCTAGCATGGGAATAAATGAAAGAAATAACTATGGTAAATGAGAGAGAGAGAGAGAGAGAGAGAGAGAGGAATAAATGAAAAAAAAAATAAGCGAAAAAGAAAAGAGGAAAGATGTAGGAAAGTAAAACAAAGGAAAAAGCAAGGGAGAAAATAAAAGAAAGAAAAATGAAGGAAAAAATACACAAAAGAAGAAGAATGAAATAAAAAATAAAAGGAGCAAAAGCGAAATTGAAGAAAAGGAAATAAAAAAGAAGGAATAAAAATCGATGAAAGAATAATTATAGAAAGTGCCAAAAGTAGATAAATGAAAGAAAAATTAATGATGAAAAAGAGAAGATAAAAGAAAAAGAAAGAAGAGGAAATTAGTGAAGGAAAAATTATGAAAAGATTAAGGAAAATGAGAAAGAGGAGATGAAGGAAAGAAAAATGACAAAAAAAGAAAGGGAGAAGATAGACATAAGAATAAGGAAGAAAAAAAGCAAGACAGGAGATAAAAAAAAGAAAAAAGAAGAAAAAAGAAAGAAAGGAGATGAAGGATAGAGAAAATATAGAATTAAAAGAGAATGTGTTGAAAAGAAAAAGAAAGGAAAAATAAAAGAAATGAATGAAAGAAAAATGGATCAAAAAGAAAGGGAGGAGATGAAAATAAGAAAAATGGAGAAAAAGGCAAGGAGATGAAGGAAAGAAAAAGGAAGGAATACAAAGAGAGGAGATGAAGGATAGAAAAAAATTAAAAAATGTTGAAAAGAAAAATAAAGGAAAAAATGAAAGAAATAAATGAAAGAAAAATGAGGAAAGAAGGCAAACGAGGAAATGAAGCAAAGGAAAAATAAAATAAACAAGAAAGATATAGAGAAGTTAAGTAAAAAGCATGAGATAAAAAATCAATCAACGAAATAAATATCGAAAATTTGAGAGGATTGGTTTGATTTGGTTTGGTTTGGTTTTATGACATGTCAACCATTCAAGGTTATTTAATGCCAAATCCATTTTTATTCATAAAACAGATCTACTTCAAACAATTCAGTTTGATATAAGTATAGTTTTTTTTTGTTTACACGCAGTTAGATATCAAAACAGTCCTATTTCAAACAATTCAGTTTAGCATAAGTACCCAGTTTTAATATAAAAAAACAGTTTCCCTTCAAACAACTCAGTCCAGCACAAGAACACACTCCAAATGTCAAAACATTCCTATTACAAGCAATTCAGTTTAGCATAAGTACACAGTTTTAATGTGAAAAAAAAAAATTCAATTTCAAACAATTCAGTCTTGCACAAGTACGTAGTCCAAATGTCAATACAGTCCTATTTCAAACAATTCAGTTTACCATGAGTACACAGTTCATTTTGATTTGATTTGGGGGGAATAAATGAAAAATAGAAATGAAGACGAAAAAGAGACGATAAAAGAAAGAAAAAGAAAAACAAGAAATTTAAGAAAAAGAAAAGAACACGTAAGAGAGGGAGAGGAAAAGAAGAAAAAGGAAGAAACAAAGGAGAAAGAAAGAATGAAAAAGCATTGAATGAAAAATCTAAGAAGTATATTAAAGACATAACAAATATATATTTGAAAAAGAATTTCAATTTTGGTTCTCATTGGATCATTTTTCTTTCAAAGATATTTTGGTTAAATCTATAATTTTTCAAGATTCATAATTGGTTCCCTTCTTTTTCTTCCTTTTATATTCCTTCATTTTCTTCTTTCTTCATTATTTGTTCCACTTCATTTTCTTTCATGCCTCATGTTGCATAGCCATAACCATCATCATCATGTCTTGCCGCAGGCACGGATATCCCTGACCCTCTCTCGCCACTTTTCCCAATCGTTCATCGCCTCTGGTAGGTCTTCAGGGCCACATCCCGTATCCTCACATAGCTGCTGAATGTATGTTCGAGCTGGTCGTCCTTCTTTTGCCCGGCCATATGTGGGGGTCCATAGGAGTACATCACTTATGAGCTCGTCCCTGCTTCTCCAGCAGTGTCCTGCATGTCTGATTCGTCTAATTTGGATATTTTTCGTGATGGGAGGCAGGTGGCCGTATAGTTGGTGCCTTGCGGGGTGTTGCTGCCAGGACTTGTTCAATATTGCTCGCAGCATTCTTGTGTAATTGCCGTCTATCTTCTTCTCCAGCGATAGCCATAATATGAATACGTAAAATATACGGATACGTACAATGTTCATATGCATTGGAATCTCGAAACACTGACGACTTTCTTTGTTCAGGTACAAAACGTTTATGGACTTCTTGAGTTTAGTCTTTCGACACGAGGAGAGAGAGAGACACAATTTTTACTCTGCTGACCGTTCCATCTGACCCAACAAACGCTCGGCGCATCCTGTAGGCCACAAAGTGGACACGCCTCGTCCAGCTTCAAATCTCAACTAGCCTCCCCCAGGTTCAAATCTCAACTAGCCTCCCCCAGGTTAAAATCTCAACTAGCCTCGTCCAGCGTCACATTTCAACAAACTGCTTTTTTCAAAAATCACCAAAATTCTCAGCCCATCGCTTCCAGGCATGACGTTATTCACACCCCCAGTCCTATTCACTATCTGGGGTTTTTATTATGGCATTTGTGATTGTCATATCCTCTGCACGCGGGCGTGAACACCTGCACTCAAAGTGTGCACTAAGCCGAACAGTTCTAAGCCTAACCAAACCGAATGATAAGATATAACCACTGAAAAATGATAATATAAAAAAAATCCTTCCGCAATTATATAACACTCATACATTATATAGTTTCCTTCTTTTTCTTCGTTTAATATTTATTTAGATAGATTAGATTTCCATATGAGAGCCATTCAATAGCTAAACGTATGTAGACATCACTTTCGGTAGGGGAGATTTTGCTACTAAAGTATGTAGACTGGTCAACTAATTTTAGAGGCAAGATTTATTGCAAGCTGAAACTGTGTCCATGCTATTATACAGATGCACCACATGGACACTAACAAAACGTGTAGAGAAAAAAATTTAGATGAGAATTATACAAGAATACTGCGTGCTGTCTCGAACAAATCTTGAAAGCAGCATCCCACAAAACAGCAGCTGTACGGCCACCAGCCTCCCATCTCACAAACCATTCAAATAAGATGAACAAGATATGAAGAGGCACTTCAGGAGAAAGAAAGACGAACTCATAAGTGATGTTTTCTTATGGACTCCGGCACATAGACATTCCAGTGTTGGCCACCAAGTAAAGACTTAGATCAGCTTTATACGGACACAGGATGCAACGTAGAAGACCTGCCTGAAGTGATAGATAGGATAGATGGATGGTGAGAAAGGGTCATGGAACTCCGTGCTATCAACCTGAGATGAAGATGATAATAGTTTTCCATATTCTCCTTCTCTTTCTTCTTTCTTCATATTTTGTTTGCTCCGCTTTTCTTTCGTTCTTAATTCATTGCACGATTTCCTTCCTTTACAATGACTTTTCTATCATTTAACATTCCTCTTGGGTCTTCTTGCAATATGATTCCAATTATGTTTTACATTCCACGCTTTCTCTATACCGCTTTCCAGAATAACTTTTCTTTATAAGGATATATTGACCAATGACTGAGAAAAGGTACAAAACTGTTAGTTGCTATATGTTTTTTGATTTCTGTTATAGTATATATTTTCATCATACAACGTGTGAAAGCACGATACCCTAGCCTCATCAGCCGCCAACCAGGGTGATAACACAGTTTCGGTAGCTCAAGGCGGTACTGCCTCTCCTGGCGCTACCGAGCAGCTTTTGCAATGACTGAGAAAAGGTACAAAACTGCTAGTTGCTATATGTTTTTTGATTTGTTATAATATATATATATTCTATCCCAGATATTGACCGTTCTCTAGATACTTTAACCTTAGAAAATAATACATACATATATATATATATATATATATATATATATGTGTGTGTGTGTGTGTGTGTGTGTGTGTGTGAAAAAGTGGATAAATCAAACACTTACAACGGGTTTAATAATAACATTTTGTTCTTTATTCACGGAAGAATAAGGTCTGAAGAAATTCTTTCGTTATTGAAGAACAAAATGTTTCTATTAAACTCGTTGTAAGTGTTTGATTTATCCACTTTTCCACATTTTTATCATGTTGCCAAATTCACTAAATTCTACCATTTTCTCCGTATAAATATATATATATATATATATATATATATTGGGTTGAGTCAAATAATTTCTGTTTTAGTAAAATATATTTTATTCATAAATAACATAAGATATTCATTTCAATTAATAGTATATTCACTCTTATTTTGAAGCACCTCTTGCCTTTTATTCGGCAGCTTGTTGTTTGTTCTTCAGAAAAATTCAGCTGCTTTTCACAAACGTTCTCACCTGATCTTGCTAATTTGTTTTGTCATTCAGAGCAATTTGTAGCGAACAAAAAAAAAAAAAAAACACGGAAATCATTTGGTGCAAAGTTTTCTAAATACTGTGGAACAGACCAACCTAAATCCAATATTTTTTCCCACATCGTTCTTGCCGAATGTGATCTTCTGTTATCAGGAGAGAAGCAAACGTTTCTCCCATTGTTGAATGCTGGCTATTTTTTTTTTTCGAAGATTTTCATTCATATGTTGCAGCTGTTGAGAATATAAGTCTGCATTGAGTATTCGATTGTGATTTTTAAAAATACAAAATTAATAATACCGTAGTGATCTATCCACACACACACACACACACAGCACAAACTTTCCCTCAGGAAGCTCCACCTTTGGAGCAGATAATAGAGATTTATCCCCATGAATCCACTGTTTTTTTCCTTTGAACATAGTTATTAAAGACTCTTTTTTCTCACCTGTAACTATTTTCTTAAAAATCAACTATTCCTCTGCTTTGAGAGAAAACTTCTCTCTGTAAACATGTGATATTCCTTATTTTTCTCTCTAAGAGTATGAGAAAGACAAATGCCTAGCTTCCTCACTTTTCCTGTCTTTTTCCAATGGTAGCAGATTGTGGGTTGGGATGTCATGTGGTTAATGATGATTCTCGAGTACATCAGTGCGGATTGCATACCATCCAATTCTTTTAGAACATTTTGATCAAGGTCTGACGAATTATCATGTCTGAGTTCTTCTCTCAATGATGTATTACCTACCAGGACGAAACTTTGAAACTTGGCAGCCCATATTACTTATGCAATCAGCACAATCAGTTTTCTTGGCTGTTTCTGTCGAGCTTTTGTCATTCTTTAATTCCCACAACATTACATGTAGAATATGCACTTTTAGTTTCTCCATTTTTGTGGTATGAGATCAAAGTTTAAATTATGATGTGCACCCTTTTATGAGTGAAATAAGAATAATCGATAAAGATGCTCTTTAATCAGATAATTTCCATTGGTAGTTTGAAAAGCGTACTTAAAACTCGCTTAAAAAAAGAAATTATTTATGACTCAACTCAATATATGTATATAGATGCTGGTGGTGGTTCTGCAGTCAGACTTGGTTTCGGCACCAAAGAATCATCACTTCAAACCGAGAATGCATCAGTATTATCTTAAAATACCACTGAACTTTATTAGTTTTCCATCACTTTGTGGTTATGATTTAGTTCTAATAAAGCCCACTTGGCTGTGGCAGTAAAATACGTCGACTGCATCTCTGCAGAGGGATAAGATCTCCATCTCCACCTAACGATTCCTGGATAAGACATAAAACAATTTGATGATGAGGTTGCAGTAAGCATAGAGCTTTGGGGAATGTGGATTACCCCTTCATTGCCATCGCTCACTGGTCCATTTTGACCCGGAGTGGTAGAACCTTATAGGGACCTGTTTATGGGTCAAATAGAAATGTTTGACATTTAAACTGAGGGCAAACCTAAATTGAATTGTTGGAAATAGAACTGCCTACTCATTTAACTGTGTGTAACCAAATGACAGATCTTTAATTGAATTATTTGTGATACATAGGAATACTTGAAACCGTTTAACAGTATGTATATATTTATATATAAGAGGACTAGGGTGGAATATTTTAAGGCATTGTAGGTGTTTGAACTGATGTTCATTTTTGTCCTGACACAACTTATGACGTGAGTAGATGGAATTTCAAACATGACAAATCATTTCAATTGGTATCTGAAAGGATTCTGTTTCAATCGCGGTTCTCAACTCATTATGTGTTGTAGATTTTGTGCTATAAAGTTAAAGGCTTCGATTCAATGCCATAATCGTACATGCTCACTATCTCAAAACGCGCATGCTGCAGTTGATTGGTTGGTTGGTTGGGTTTTATGGCATATCAACCTTTGTAGGTTATTTAACGCCAAATCCATTTTTATGTAAATAATCTGTTCTATTTAAAACAATTCAGTTTAGCATAAGTACACAGTTTAGTGGTCAAAAACATTTCCATTTCTAACTATTCAAGCAGTTGTATGTAACAATTCGGTTAAGTGTAAATACAGTTTTAATGTCGAAAAACAGTTCTATTTCAGATAATTCAGTTAAGCATAAGCACGCAGTTTAAATGTAAGTACGGTTTAATTGTAAAAGTCATTTCTATTTCAAACTATTCAGTTTTACTCAAACAATTCATTTTCGCATAAGTATGCTGTTAATTCTATTTAACCCATAGATAGGACCCTTATCAGGTGCTACCACTCCGGGCCAGAGTGGACCTGGGAGCAATGGCAATGAAGGGGTACTCCGCATTCCCCAAAGCTCCAGCATTGCTGGAGCCTCACCATCAGATTGTTTAATGTCATATCCAGGACACTTACCCCTCTGCAGAGAAGCAGTCGGTGTATTCTACAGCCCCAGCCGACTGGGCAATGCTGCAGTTGAACACCATAGAAACTTACCAGATGTTAGAGTGTGGGGTGAATTATAAATGTTAGGTCTAATTCAACCATTAATTTTTCTGTGATACTCTCTATCTTTCTCTGTGTCTGTATATATATATATATATATATATATATATTGTTATCCACAGGAAGACTGTTTCGTTCTATCAGAACTCTTCAGTGTGGCTTGACACGCAGGACGCTCGAAGCCGGGATCGAAACCCGTCCAACTTTACGTTAGACTAAGTTTCAGGCCACCAAGCGGACCACGTCGGCTAAGGGAATTTTTAAGGTGTTTATTTAGCAACAGCAGCCTTTGTTTACATTTTTTATACCCTATCGGCTACCAGAGTGCTTTATTCTTTCGAAGAGCTTTTCATTACGCTAGCGGCGGCCGACAATTCCTTCGCCAGAGTGCTCAACCCCCATGGGGGAGGCGAGGTAATATTAAACAGTTTTGTAGTGCTCATTTTAAGCAGATTTTTTTGTTAACTGCCCTTTGTTCAAAACTATTAAGCCAAAAACCAAAGAATATAATGACGGTGGTTGTCACGGGAAGCTGTGAAAGACAATTGGCTTTTGGATTATTTTGGATGGATATGGTTAACTCCATGGACTTTCGAGAGTCATCGAAAGATATATATCAAGTATCTGCTCATCATGATATCTAGAAAAAAGTCAAATTAATATTTGACAAACTTTCTGAAATATTGATGAGCACCACATAGAGTGAAAGTAACTTAGATTGAAAGAAATTGTTTTGTAATAGTTTAAGTAAAAGGTAATAGACAAAAAGTAAATATGCCAAAAAATAAATAAATAAATAAATACTCCCAATTTTTGTTTAAAATGATTTCTTTAAATCTGAGTATACCGTGATTTTATTACTTCACTTGAAATCAACACGGATATTATTAAGTGTTATTAACAAACTGTACAATATTGAAACATTGTAACCAAATAAAAAATCATATAAATGCATGTAGCGAGTGTACACATTTCTGGTATTGCAATATATTTATATTTTTAGTCCAGTCATGCAGTAGAATGTGGTCATAAATAATATCGAAATTTTGATTGAATAATGTTCCACAAGAAATAGTAAGCGACATTTTTTTATTGAATAATGTTCCACAAGAAATAATACGACAAAGTTTTGATTGAATAATGTTCCACAAGAAATAATACGACAAAATTTTGATTGAATAATATTCCACAGGAATTAATAAGACACATTTTTTATTGAATAATGTTCCACAAGAAATAATACGACAAAGTTTGGATTGAATAATGTTCCACAAAAAATAATAAGACACATTTTTTTTCTTGAATAATGTTCCACAAGAAATAATACGACAAAGTTTTGATTGAATAATGTTCCACAAACATAATAAGACAAGATTTTGATTGAATAATGTTCCACAAGAAATAATATGACAAAGTTTTGATTGATTAATATACCTAAAGAAAAAAAAGACAAAAGTTTTGATTGAATAATGTTCCACAAGAAATAATAAGACAAACGTATCTTTGTATAGAAAAGAATTAAATTTTGTAAACTATATATATATATATATATATATATATATATATATATATATATATATATATATATATTACATAAGTTAATTCTTATATACGAGGATCATTAAATAAGTTTCCAGACTTTTTTCGTATGGGCACTTTTATTGATAGTACACAAATGAAATTCTAGACTCCTTCGTTGTAATCTCCTCCGGCTGCAATGTACTTGTTGTACCGTTCCAACAACTTCTGGAAGGCCCAATGGAAGTCCTCTTGTGTGGGCGAGTCAATGACCTTCGTCACATCCTCTTTCTTCTACTCAATTGTCTCATAACGACAGCCTCTGAGCTTAGGGAATAACCAAAAGTCACAGGGAGCAAGGTCTGGACTATAGGAAGGGTGAAGAACTGTCTTCATGTCCATCTTGGTCAAATAGTCTGTGACAAGGACGGAATTGTGGACTGGTGCATTGTCCTGGTGGAAATGCCACTGACCCGATTTGAAAAGTGCTGGCCTCTTCCAACGCAAACTCTTCCTGAACTCCCTTAAAACCTCAACATAGTAACCCTAACCCTTTGGCCAATCAAAGTGGTGTATTGACTTCCTTACTCCTCCCACACCTCTCATCATCCCTCACAGACTTTCTGCCTTCCTTGAATCTCTTATGCCACTCAAAACTGATGCTCGATTGATGCAAGATGGCCGAAAAGCAGTCTGAAGCGTTCCATACGTTTCTGTGGCATTTTTTCCAAGTTTAAAACAGAATTTTATTGCATATTGTTCTTCTAAAGTGTCCTGACGTCCAGATTGCATTTTTGATATTCACCAGCTGTGACAATCAAGCTTTAGTAGGGTGTATTCGAATTCCTGCTGTAGCTGTTCATTTGAACGTGAAATCATGAAAATTGGTCCGTCATCTTATAAGATGTATTGCAATAAAATAGTGAACTTTCAAGAGTCTACCACAATTTTAAATGCATGCACAAAAAAGTCTGAAAACTTATTGAAGGCCCTATGTACATATAAAAATGAATTGAAATTTCTTCTTATTTTAAATTTAAATGTCTCCTAACCTTATCTATCATATATCTGAATTTCATAATCTAAAAATTGTAAATATTTTTTCTTCATTTTTGAGAGGGATCTTATATTTTTGTCCAAGCGTATATATATATATATATATATATATATTTCAACATTAAACTGTATGATAGCTTGAGTATTGTTTAATTTATTCCTAATTTTCGTTAAATCATTATTCCGTAGGTAAAACATCTATATAATTGTAATTATTATAATCGTTGGGAATCACAAATCTAAAGGGAGCAGACAAAAGAAATTCAAGAGAAACCTATGCAAAGACCCCATTCAGAGGTGAAACCATGAGTAAACCAGGTTTTTGTTTGTAAGAAATGCTGTCATATAAAAAAAGATATTATTTTTGCATTATGTGAAAAATTTAATCATTTTATTAACAGGTAAAGAAACTATAACCTGACAACACCTTAACATGCGATTGATAGATAGATAGATAGACATGAACAGGCTGTAAAGGATAGATAGATAGATAGATAGATGTACCCGTGGTGTAATGGTTAGCGTCGTAGGAAATGGACACGGCGATACTAATTCAAATGCTGGACGAGGCTGATTGCATTTCACATAGCACTAATACCCCTGGGAAATGTATTAATCCAATTATTCTCCCTCCAGCTATGGATAAATAGTAGGGCAGACTGAGTTCTTCAGCATTGGTGAGGCAAACAGTCTAGGAGAAGGAAAACTCTGAATTCAAACCTGTTAAACTCCGCTTAAAAATTGACCTAGCTGAGGGGTTGGTAAATATAGATAGATATATATCTTTTTCAACACGTTGGGTTTTTAAAAAATAATTTTTCTTTGATAGATATAGATTGCTGTGCCATGAGATGTTTGAAATAGGTAGATATGACCATAAATAAGATACCTATGAACATAGATAGATAGATAGATAGATAGATAGATAGAAGAAAGTCATATACCTACACACACACACACACACACATATATATATTTATATATGTGTGTGTGTGTGTTTGTGTGTATGTTTTATACACAATGAAGGCTGGGGAATCGACTCGTCAAAATGTGAGATTAAAAATCAGAATAAGCTATCAAGTTTTTCTATTCCTGCCGAAATGTTAGATAAATCCAGAAAGCCTCTTCCCCACTACCGTTCACTCTGGAATTCTTGCATATACCCTTTAGAAAGGCAGCACAGTTCTTGATTGCTTAATAATAAAAGAAAGAAAGAAGATTGAATGACCACTCACAACCCAAAGATATTATTTATTCCTTGGTCAATTGAAACTATAAAGCTGACTTTAAAGACGTTCTAAAGTCTTTCCATAATATTTGCTTTGAAAGATTCGTATTTGACCTTTGTGAATAGCTATAAGGACTCATAGCTAATCTGCCATATTTGGAAGGGATTGAGGTCACAAAGAGCAGGGGAAGATGGAAGGACTTTCCCTAATTCAGAACATTAGGCTCCAAAGGACTGAATTGAAATAAACGAATTATTTTAGATTTGTACGATCTGGAGTTAGGTTATATTGCAAAGGTTAATATGGTTGACCTTTTGCTGGTATCAGATTTATAGCAACTTATGATGAGACTGCAGAATCAATATTCTTTACAATGTATGTTTTTCCAATCTTTCTACCCATCTTTCCAAGAGGTTATATATAAAAATAGAAATGACCTCAAATCATTCGTTTTTTTTTAAAATTATGATTTCGAATCATATCAAATCTTATATACAGACGAGGATTAACTAATTCTTCCGAGAGAGAATGGTCATCTTACAAATTCTGCAATTGTCAAATAAATAAAAACAAAAAAAAAAAGAAATAAAATCTGATCAATAATGTAAGCTCAGTCTTTGAGGGCTGGGCTTGGTTGGTTTAGTTTATGGCATATCAACCATTGTAGGTTATCAAATGCCAAATTCGGTTTAGACATATTTATTAAATATAAATGATTTGTAAACTAAAATCAACAAAGATAAACGGATACAAGTATTGCTATGTATCACCAACAGTTCAACTAAACATCAGTCTTTTGTTTACTCTCAGTTAAATGATCAAACAGTTCTAGTTCAAATAATTTAATTTAGCATAAGTCATTTGTTTGCACTCATTTTAAATGTCAAAAACAGTTTTATTTGACCCTATCAGGTGCTACCTCTCTGGGCCAGAGTCGACCAGAGAACGATGGCAATGAAGGGGTACTACACATTCCGTAAAGCTGCAGCATGAGTAGAGCCGACTGGGCAATGAAATAGATAGATAAATTCATAAATTAGGTTTAAGCTGAGATAGATTGATAGATAGATAGATAGATTAGGCTTAAGATTTAGCTAAAGTATTTTAAAACTACAGGTATGTCTTTAATGGTTATCTCTGGCGCAGGAACTAAACACATCAATATATTTCTGTATATTTTTGCTACTTGGAACTTTAGAGGCGCACTTAAGATAAGGGTTATTCTTGCATAATACCAATGTTCTTTTGAAATGTATGAATCCATCTGTTCTCCTCCAACTATGGGTAAATAGTTGGACAGACTAGGTTCTTTAACCTTGATTCAGCAACCAGTCTAAGAGAAGGAAAACTCTGAATTCAAACCAGCAGTTCCCACTAAAAAATTGACCTTGTGTCTCATCCTGCCTGAGACGTTGGGTAAATACATACATGGAATTTTAGAAACAAACATCTGGTTAAGATTGTACACATGTGGATCTTAGGATAGCATGAGCTGAGGATACAATAATTCTTCTTGCTAAAAGACCCACTACCCGTCCATTCTTAGTTTAACAAAAACAAGACGTGTAGTTAATGAAGAGTTTGTTATAGTCCCTTTTTCTTATATGAGATTTTTGAGTCGAGCAATTCACCTTCCTCATTTCATATTTCGTCGGAATGATGCTATTCCGGATTGAATTGTCAAAGCAGTATCAGTTCTCTGATATAAAATGAAATGAGCAGAAAAGTCTGTGTTGCAATTCTAGTTTCACCTGTCTTTAAAAAATGTTTTAACAGCAAGCGCATGGGGGGGTATTCTCGTGGTGCAATGGTTAAATCGCTGGACTGCGGAATCGTAATGAGTGATTTCAAACTCCAGTCGCGCTATTACTTTCACTTTCGGACAAATACTCTTGGGAAAGGCATGAACCTCTTTATCCTTCCAGCGATTGGTTAAATTGTGTCACTACTGTCCTTCTAGAAGGGTGGATTTGGCATTGAATAACCCAAGAAGGTTGATATGACATTAAACAACAAAACAAAAGAAAGCAAGCGCATGGTGTGCATCAGTCCAAGTTGTGATCATAATTGATCAAATCTGGAAAAAAAAGATTGTAAGACATAAGCCAGATGGAGCTGCCATTACCACTTTCCTCTCTAAATAACATGTAAGCATCTGTATCAGATTACATGTTACCATTAGCAAAGAATGACCACTGACAAAACTGAAAGAATTGTCAGTCCATGGCATGACTCAAAACTAACCAGCCACGCTAACATATTGATAGGAGGTTTTTAATTAATGAAAATTGCTGCAGATAAGTCAATTTGATACAGGAGTTGACCTCATGATTTTCAGAATAAAATCTAAGTGATACCTATACCTGCTTTATAGGTCGACCTCCCAACATTCATTAGACTACTCTGACATGCTTTTCAATTTTGTGGAATTAATTAATTCTGAAGAATCTATCTCCATTCTGCATGGAGGTGCCCGTGGTGTAGTCGTTATCGTCGTAGGAAATGAACACGGCGACACGAGTTCAAATCCTGGACGAGGCTGATTGCATTTCACATAGCACTTATACCCTTGGGAAAGGTATGAATCCAATTATTCTCCCTCCAGCTATGGGTAAATAGTAGGACAGACTAGGTTCTTCAGCCTTGGTTAGGCACTAGAGGGAACCTCTCTGAAACTGTTAGACAAATTCACCTACTTAGGAAGCAGCATCTCATCAACCGAAAAATACATCGACACACGGCTAACGAAGACATGGACAGCTATCGATAGGCTTTCGATCCTATGGAACGCAGTTTCTTCCAGGCAGCGGTCGTGTCGATACTGCTATATGGATGCACTACTTGGGCGCAAACTAAACGGCTGGAGAAGAAGCTAGACGGCAATTACACAAGAATGTTGCGAGCAGTATTGAACAAGACATGGCAGCAACACCCAACAAAGCACTAACTATACGAAAATTATCCAAGCTAGACGAACCAGGACATTGCTGGTGAAGCAGGGACGAGCTCATAAGTGATGTACTCCTATGGACCCCCACATATGGCCGATCAAAAGCAGGACGACCATCTCGAACATACATACAGCAGCTATGTGAGGATAAGGGATGTAGCCCTGAAGACCTGTCAGAGGCGATGAACGATAGGGAGAAGTTGCGAGAGAGGGCCAGGGATGTCCGTACAAGCGGCAAGACACGATGATGATGATGAGTTATAGGATCCTGACTTGTCTCCAGAGATTCCCAGTCGGCTGGGCTGTAAAACAAAATTTGCTGACTGGTAAATATCGTGATATGGTAATTACCATCCATAGTGATATTGATACTTTTATTTAGGAAAAAGGGAAAAATGTATTGCAATGTGTCTTTCGGATAATTAAAAAGTGATAGTCGCATTTTCTCACTGTATAATTACAAAATGGTCCTTGATTCAAAATATAAAAAAGAAAAAAGAGAAAGAGAGAGAGAGAGAGAGAGAGAGAGAAATAGAAAGAGCACATAGATATTCAACAACTCCATTGCGCATTCATATCAAAACAGACATACCATTCACACACGCGCGTACACGCACATATATGGTTACGTTTGTGTATGTGCATGTATATATATGTATTGTTGTCTATGTTTGTGAGTGGGTTTGTGTGATTATATATATATATATATGTACATACATATATATATGAACACAAACACATTCATCCTCCATATATATATATATATACATGTAAACTAGAATTATAATGGTTTTAAAGTAAAAAGAATGCAGTTCTTTCGTTTAAAAAATGAATAAGACCCATTAACTGATATAAAAAGAGAAAAACTGACATATTTGCTCCTTTTTCAAGTTAGTTGAATGATGAGTTAATTCTGAAGAATCTATCCCCATAGAGAAGCATGTCAATCTGATTTTCCAATCTTTCTTCTTTTTTCTCAAATATGTATATACTATAAATTGGGACATACAGGCCCCACTGACATTTAAGTTGATCTTGGGATTTTTAGTTCAAAATTCTCATTAGATCTATACTTGCTGTATAGGTTGATCCTCAAACATATACTGGGCTGCCAGTAGAATATATGAAACATACAAACCTTACACATTAGAGCTTATGTTCATATGAATTCACAATGTATTGCGCTATCATAAGATTACGTAGTAGTCTGACTGACCACTGAAATGATGTGATTTACCAGTTTGTACTTACAGTCACTGCATCAGCTGTTAGAAATGTCTTGTGATATAGCGTTAATGTAATACGTAATTTGCCTTGGAGTTTTATTGTTTTATATCAATCTCTGTGTTAATTTGTTAAATATCTTCATCAAACACGAATTTAAGCCGGAGGTGTCCCTGTGGTTTAATGGTTAAAACGATGGTCTGCGAAATCGTAGCACACGAGTTCGAATTCCAGTCGCGCTATGACGTTCACTTTCGGACAAATACTCTTGGGAAAGGTATGATCCCCTTAACCTCCCAACTATCGGTTAAATAGCACCACCACTGTTCTTCTAGGAGAATAGCTTTGGCATTAAATAACCCACGATGGTTGATATGCCATTAAAAACAAAGAAACCAAACCAAACGAATTTAAGCCGGTAATTTTTTTGTAATCTGCTGGACCTACGGTAAGTGGTGTCCATTGATAGCTTGGAGTAACTGTTCTACTTGTTGACCACTCTGTGGTAAAAGCTTGGATTTTAGCTTTACCATATTTTATGTTTTTCAGGCTTAAAGTCGTTTGCAACGCCACGATTTACGGTAAACGTGTTTTCTTCCACATCAGTTTTCCTAAATGGAGGTTCTCATGGCGTAGTTATTTCCTTCGAAAGAAATGGCCACGGCAACCCAATTTCAAATCTTTCACAAAGCTGTTTGTGGTTTCTCTTCATGTCATTTGTTCATAATGTTTTCAGCATTTAATTTTAAAAAGTGTATGAGACTGTTTCAAACACACATTCTTCTTTTCTCAAATTCGTGAGAACTGCTATGTTAGAGGAAAGGGGAAAGCATTTTGAGTTACAATTATTAAAATTATTGCCTATATTTTATATGGGTTTCAAGATTGGCTCTGATCTTCGTTAAGTTCAAGAGTATCAAATTAAAAATTTCAGATCTTTCTGAATTTGATAAAAAATGTCTTTGCATGTAACTTCTTTTTGTTTCCTTTACTTTCAAATTCCTGCAACCTGCAGTTTTTTGACTCTTAGAAAGAATTCCGTCACTAATTGACTAAATTCTTGGAGATTTTGTCTCCATGCAATAGTTGTTTCCCACTTATAATTATGAAATTTGGTTGCTGTTAAAATCACCTGAAAGCTTAAAAAGTTAGTCAGCAGTGTGACCTTGAAAGGAGCCAGTTTATAATAATATGGGTCATTCCGCGAAGAGGAGCTCATATCCTAGATTGTGATATCGTAATAAACAAGTTCGAATTTCAGTTGCGCTATTATATTCACTTTCTGAGGTGCCCAATATGTAATCATATATATATATATATATATATACATGGTGCATTCAATAAGTTTCAATACTTTTTTGTACAGGCATTTAAAATTGTCGTAGACTCTTGAAAATTCACTATGTTATTGCTATACATGTTATGAGATGACTGACAAATTTTTATGATTTCGGGTTCAAAGGAACAGCTACAGCAGCAATTGGAATACACCCTACTAAAGCCTGATTGTCACAGCTGGTGAATTTCAAAAACGCAATCTTGATGTGAGGACACTTTAGAAGAACGATATGCAATAAAATTCCGTTTTAAACTTGGAGAAAATGCCACAGAAACGTATAGAATGCTTCAGACTGCTTTTCGACCATCTTTCATTAATCGAGCATCATTTTTTGAGTGGCATAATAGATTCAAGAAAGGCAGGGAGTCTGTGAGGGATGACGAAAGGTATGGGAGGAGTAAGGGAGTCTATACACTAGAGTTGATTGGCCAAAGGATTAGGCTTAGGGTTACTATTTTGAGGTTTTAAGGGAGTTCAGGAAGAGATTCCGTCGGATGAGGCCAGCACTCTTCAAATCGGGTCAGTGGCATTTCCAGCAGGACAATGCACCAGTCCACAACTCCATCCTTGTCACAGACTATTTGACCAAGATGGATATCAGGACAGTTCCTCACCCTCCCTATAGTCCAGACCTTGCTCCCTTTGACTTTTGCTTATTCCCTAAGCTCAGAGGCTGTCGTTATGAAACAATTGAGGTGATGAAAAAAGCTGGGACGAAAGTCATTGACACGGTCACACAAGAGGACTTCCATGGGGCCTTCCAGAAGTTGTTGGAACGGTAGAACAAGTGCGTTGCAGCCGGAGGAGATTACCTCGAAGGCGACTAGAGTTTCATGAGTGTGCTATCAATAAAAGTGCCCATACGAAAAAAGTCTGGAAACTTATTTAATGATCCTCGTATATATATATATATATATATATATATATATATATATATATATATAATAAAATGTTTATTTTTTGTTGTTCCGGGACTGGAAGTGTTATTTACCGATTAGATATGTCTAACGTAAATGGAAAATATATATTTTCACCCTCAAATTAGGTACAGTGACTAAGGGGAGAAACTAGTTAGAAGGGAATAATTGCCATTTTCTATACTTCTACAACAGAAGTAATTAAGAAAGAACACATACTTTCAAGAAAGAAAATATGCATTATATTGTCTAATGGAAGAGTGTTTCTATTGTCTGATCAGTTTACATGAGTTTTTCAAAAAACTTCCTTATGCAATTTACGAAAGAATATGCATATTTTCTTTCTTTCTTTCTTTCTTTTTTTCTTTCACTATTTTCTTTCTTTTTTTCTTTCACTATTTTCTTTCTTGCTTTCTTTCTTTCTTTTGTGTTTAGCCTTTTCTTCCTATCAATCTGAGGTGGTTAGAAAATTGAAGACATATTTATGAAATGTATATAGTCATAAAAAGCATATATATATATATATAAATATGTATGTGTGTGTGTGTGTGTGTGTGTGTGTGTGTATTAGTTTACGATAGAAACTCTATCAACAGAGCTTGGTTACCGTCAGTTTCTCGTCTCAGTAATCATCTGATTAAATCTTGGTTTGACTTTTACGTAGACTTTTTTTAGACATATATCTTCTCTCAGCAACATAAGGCAGTCTGTATTTATACATACGTTATCAACATATATATATATATATATATATATATATATATATATATCATTAAAAATATATATACATATATATATATGTGTGTGTGTGTGTGTGTGTGTGTTTATTTTTGGCTTTATACAGCTATTGTATGCTATTTAATGCCAACACCTTTTTTTTTTATCTCTGGCTAAGAGCGGTAAAATCAGATAGGGTCCTGTTTAACTTTGTTGACTAAACTGAATAGTTTGAAATAGAACTGTTTTTGACATTAAAACTGTGTAATTATGCTAAACTGAATAGTTTGAAATAGAAGTGTGTTGGGTATGACCTACCTTTTCAGCATAATGAGCTGTTCCATCTGCCATATATGGCAATAACGGAGTCAGTCTGAGAATAAGCCTACGAGTCAGACCAGAAGAGCCGTTCCTATTGTTGAAGTATATCATTACTCTATCACTAATCCTATGTTCTTAGTACTAACAGTCTCTTTCTTGTAAATACTCTTTCCTGTAAATATAACTATTTTCCTCACATATCGTGGTTTGTCTTATTATTACTTCTACTTGTGTTCACTAACCAGAACACAACAAAGTGTTTGAAAATTGATTTGGTATTAAATTGCCTACAATGGTTGATATGCCATAAACTCAAATTAAGCACTAAACCAAACCAAACCAAACCAACTTCTTTTTATACATACAAATATGAAATATATAAATGGTTTGTAAGAAAACTATTGCCATTTTCAAGATCTTGTAGGATATACAAAAGAGAAAAGGGAAGTCAAGTTGGTAAAGTGTAGAAGGAACATGACATTCCTTGAAGCTAGGAAAAAGGTTGAATCTTTCATGAAAGAGAATAGATACTCTCCTGTGATACAGAGGTGTGAGCCGAATGAGCAACAACAAATAATCAGATAAATGCAAAACCCTCATGGGAGAACTAGTTTTACTGGGTATAGATGATTGGCTGAAGTTTCAGGAATAGTCTTAAAAAATACACTCAGCCAAAAACTATCGAACAAAACCATAAATTAAACAAGAAGAAACTCAAACAAGGAAAAATTGCAATATTGAATATAGATTTTGTTGGGCTTATTTTTTTGGTTTGGGGTTTTAGTTTAAGATATCTAACTCCATTGGCTCCCTCTTACCCCATCTTAATTCACTGGTGTCTTCTTGTCTGTGAAGCCTGCAAAGAAAGAAAAGGAAGGAGGCAGAGATAGGGAATACCTTTTGAATTTCAACTTTATTCCATTTGATTTTCTCTCGGCTACTCGGTAGCGAGGAATATCTTCCTGAACAACTTGAGAACAGTGGATTCTCCCAAATAAGGCATTGAAATACATTAGTCGTTTTGGGGGTTGATATGTCCAAATAAGAGAAGGAAAGCTCTGAATTCAAACCTGTTAAACTCCGCTTAAAAATTGACCTTGTGTCATATCCTGCCCGAGCGGAGGAGTTGGTAAATATGGATATGTCCAAATTCGGTGTTTTTAGTAATGGCTGATGAGTCTATATGGTGCTTTTAGCTGAGACAGCTGCTACTGGTGGAAGATTGAATCAGCGTGCTGCTAAGCGGACACATGGTTTTCTCACCAACAGCAAGAGAAAATAAGCCTTTCCAATCCAACTGTCACTGCAAAAAGGAGAACGAGTTTCTTTACCGCACCCTTAAGTCCGTTTTTAGGCATGCACAGTTCCAACTTCCCGTCAGGGGCTTCGGGGAACTTCTGCACTTTTGGAACTTACTTGAATTTTATTGATTTTATTCAATAACACAAGATAACGTCAAATCTTTACCCCAAAATAAGCACAAAACCAAAACTACAATGATCACTGCCAAATTTCATAATAAATAACCCCCGAAAGAAAAACTGAAGGTTAATGTCCTCCAAAAAATGAGACGGACCAATAAAAAACTACAAACACAAACCAATTTAATGCCCGCAAAAACAGATTTGAGAAATGTGAAAGAATAAGTGATAGTCAACAAACGCCTGAAAATACTAAACAAAAATCAAATAAACTTGATTAACCAGAGAGAATGGATGACAGTCAACAATCAAACAAACACTAAAAACACAACTTATAACAGTCAAGTAAAGTAAATCTACACTTAGCAATAAAAGTATAAGATCCTAAACAAAAATCAAATCAGTGAGACGAACCAGAAAGAATGAACAATAAACTACAATCAAATAAAAACTGGAAACATAAGTTGAAATACTAAACAAAAGCTAAACTAGACTTAGCAAAAAAAGTATAAAATCCAAACAAAAATCAAACATGGGATAAAGAATTGTTCAATGGGACAGCTATGGACTGAAACAAAATTACAAAGAATTACTACTACTAAAGACAACCTTAGATCTGGCCGTTAGGTTTCCAAGAAACATTCTTAAAAAATAACTTTAATGTCAAAATCTATCAACAATACAAACGCATACAGAACTTAGCACTTAGAGATTCTATTTGTGTTAAATACAATTTACGCACTCTCAGAATAAAATTAACATAAAACCCAACTACTGGTAACTGCTGCGAGAGATGCACGACACAAAACAATCAGCACATGTTTTTGTATATCCCAACGCATGAACAGATTAGACCAAGACAAGCAGGAAAACCTACTCTTACCTTAATTGGGGACTTTAACAGAAACAAATAGAAAATAAGAACCACCGAAAAAAAAACATTACTGACGACGAACTACGCCTTCTTAATGAAAAACCCAACACATATTAATTCAGTAAATGAAAGCTTATCAGCGATTGATATGATATGTGATCCAACAAAATTTAGAATTGACCGAGAACCTACATGAGGATACATGTGGGAGTGACCACTTTTTTGTAATACTTTTGGTATATATGTGGTTCACATACACTATAAGTTAATTTTGTTGTTATTTATGTAGCGCTGAACAAAATAACAAAACTTCTATGAAGAACAACAATGAATGGTTTATTTTTATGATAGAAGTAGACTTGTTTCAGATTGAGAAAAGGTTCTTTTTGGGTATCAGGTAGCATTGTCGCAGGAAGTACGCCAGTTCTTTAGTTCTTGAGTGTGTTCCAGGTAGCAGCGTTAGTTCTTTTGTGTGTGTAACTGGTAGCTGCCGTTATCGTCTTTAGTGGGTATCTGTGGCAACAGTTATCTTCAGTGAAGATCGTCAATGCTGGGTTCCCGTGACAGGCTACAGGAGAGAGGTCTTTCTTCTTTGCTGGTTTTGTGCTCTCTCTTCTGCTGGCCGACTTCCAAAAAGAGCTAGAAAAATAGTTCTTGAGAGGAAGAAGGAATCAATGCGCTCTGTCCGCTGATTAGTCAGTGTGTGACCGAATCGCTTGGCGGGGGCATTGATTCGCGAGAGAAAATAGATCTGTGACTGCTACATCCTTAAATAATCAGCGAACGTTTTCTTTGGTGGAAGCTGAAGAAAACAAACTGAGAAAAATTATAAAGCCTATTTAAAGGTGGACTAACTCAAAAAATCATTGCCCAGTCGGCGGGGTCTGAAGAATACACTCCCCCAATGAGTGTCCTGATATGACGCTAAACAGCCTGATGGTGAGGTCCCAGTAATGCTGGGGCCTTGGGGAATACGAGCACCCCTTCGTTGCCACTGTTCCCAGGTCCACTCTGGACCGGCGTGGTAGCACCTGATAGGGCCCTATCTATGGGTTAAATAGAACTAATGGCATACTTATGCTAAACTGAACTGTTTGATTAAACTGAATAGCTTGAAATATAAATGTTTTTGACATTTAAACAATACTTACATTTTAAACTGCGTCCTCATGCTGAACTGAATTATTTGAAATTGAACTGTTTTTGACATTGAAACTGTACTTACGCTAAACTGAATTCTTATATATAACTGCTTGAATAGTTTGAAATAGAAATGTTTTGACAATGAAACTGTGTACTCATGCTAGACTGAATTGTTTTAAATAGAACTGATTATTTACATAAAATGGATTAGGCGTTAAATAAACTACAAGGGTTGATATGCCATAAAACCCAACAAACCAACCAACCATCAAAAAATCATTGACGCAGCAGAAAAAATTCACAGAAACCTGAATAGTTATAGCAAAAGAATGCATTCCCGAAATCTCAACTCCGAACAGACGAAACAAACCTTAGTTCTGTGATAAATGTAATGATGAAATAAGACTTAACACGAAAAAAATTTACGAAGGAGCCAACTACTACCAATATAATCAACTACAAACAAGATGGAGCAAAAACTCAAAGAACAGTTAAAGAGGCCAAAAGGGAATATTGACAAGATTGTGTCAGCAGACGTAAGTTTCCTTCCAGACCAAAAACAATTTTAGAAATGATCAGAATAATTTCCTGTAGACATAACCCTATACCAATTACACTATATAATCGCACCAAAGATAAAAATATTACAATAAACAACATTAGTCGAAACACTCACAAAAATTCCTCCAATAAAAGCTGCAAACGACAATTCTAAAACATACATTTTTTATGTATATTGAGGAATTATGTATTATAAACTGAATTACAATGACTAGAAAATCCAGCAAGAACTGCGTGTGACCTAAGGAACCACTGGACAGACGGATTTTCTGGTCCTGGTGATTCAATTTAGAATTTATGATTTCTTTCTATAAAAATGTATGTCTATTTTCATTCCACGAGGTTATGAAAACACGGATGCGTATATCTAATCCTCTTGGGAAGAGATAACCCTAGAGGTGACCGTGTCCTCTCTAAGAGTACGGATGTAACTACAAGACACATCAAATAAACTGGCCGTGCATTTACCGTGACTAGTTCATTTGGAATCGCTAGTGTGCGATGTTGACCAATTGGTTCACTGGTAGAGTTTCGGCTCTGTGGTCGCTAGTTCGATCTACAGTGGGGTAGATCATGGTAAACACAGCTGATGAGACCTAATAAGGTCGAAACAGCTGCCCAGTGGTTCCATATGTCGAGCGCAGTTCTTACTGGATTTTCTAGTCATAGTAATTAATTTTATAACAACTCTTCACCTCAAATGAAAACGCAGAGAAATACAAGATTAACTTTCAAACCAGAAACTTTATAATATAATTGCAGAAGGATTTCGTTTTATATATCTTGCTTTTCGGTTTAGTTAGGCTGAGAATCTTTCGCTTAGTGCATGGGTTAGTTAGGTGTACACATTGACCACACAGGTGTTCACGCGCACGCGGGGTGGATGTGACAATCAGAGATGTCACAATAAAACCCCAGAAAGAAAATAGGAACGGGGACGTGAATGACGTCATACCCGGAAGCGCTGAGGATTTGGAGGATTTGAAAAAAAGCAGTGAGTTGAGATTTAAACTCCGAACAAGAACGACGATTTTCGGAGCTCGCCGAGGCAAGACCAGTTTGGGTCTACGGGATGCCCGCGCGTTGGTTGAGTAGGACAGTTGAGATTTGAGTCTAGAGGAAGGTAGACGATTTTCGGAGCTCGCCGAGGCGAGACCAGTTGGAGTCTACAAAATGTGCCGCACGTGGTGGGATGAGATGGAAAAGTCAGCATAGAAAGAAATTGTGTCTCTCTCTCCTCATGTTGGAAAACCTTAAACTCAAAAAGGTTATAAAAAGTTTCGTACCTGAACCAATTTCGTGTTTTCGGAATCCTATGAGGAAGAGCGGTGCATTATTTAAGAAACATTGTGAACATTATGAACATTCTATGAGCATATGTACATTTCATGGCAATGTTACAACTTGGGGAAAATACAATAAACTATTCTCTCCAAGTAAATTATATGATACCACCCAAAACTCTCGCAATGCAGCCAGACGAACGGACGAGATCCATCATGATTTCTTGAAGCATCTCCCCAAAACATCATTAAAGCTCCTTTTAAGATTTATAACAACGTATGGACTGACGGGAAATTCCAAGAATTATAGAGACAAACCATTGAAATACCAATTCCGAAACCTGGAAAAACGAATTCCGACCCCGGAAACTATAGACCTGTCGCTATCACCAGCAGACTTTGTAAAACAATAGAGGGAATGTTGAATAAGCGATTGATTAGGTACCTGGAATCAAATGACAGGTCTCCAGTGCGGCTTCCGAAACAACAGAATCAGGATGAATCACATGGTCCAGCTGGAAAATTATATAAGGGAAACTTTTATAAGAAAAGAACATGTGACAACCTTATTCATTGATTTAGAAAAAGATTATGAAACGACCTGAAAATATGGGATGATGTGAGATCTATATGACTCGATAAGAAAGGGAGATTACCTGATTTCATGAACAACTTATCAATATACCAGGTTTTCGTTGGATCTATTCTGATCAAAAAAGACAAGATGAGGGAGTTCCACAATGGAGCTTATTGTTCGTGACCCTGTTTAACATTAAAGTAAATAACATCACAAAAGAACTCTCGCTATATATAAAAGGATACTTGTGTGTGGATGGTTTTCCCATATGTTATCACTAAAAAATATCAACACCAAAGAAAAAAAAAATACAACAATTCATGCACAGAATAAACGAATGGGCAACAAACAAAGGATTTATGATTTCCAACGGCAAAATTTAATGAATACATTTCTGCAAAAGAACCAAAATCCCAATGATCTAAGACTGCTACAGTAAGGTACACAGGACCCTGTGGGGGATCATTGAAAATAAACGGGAATCATTTTTTACTGTAAACTATCATTCATCCCACATTTAAAAGCATTAAAAATCAAATATAATAAACATTATAACACTTGATGTTTGTTCGTTATTTAATGGCATATGAACCTTCTCGGGTTATTTAATACCAAATCCATCCTTTTTTAATTACTGTAGGGGTATTACTTGACCCACAGAGAGGAGAATAAGAGGGTTCATACCTTTCCCAAGTTTTTTTGTGCGAAAGTAAACGTTATAGCGCGACTGGAGTTCGAACTCGCTCATTACGATTCAGCAGCCCAGCGTTTTTACCATTACACCACAGAGACACCCCTACAACTGACTATAGTAGCCCAAACAATTTGGGAACAAATCGAAAAACACTGTTGAAATTATATATGACACAAATCCGATCGGAACTAGATTATAAAAATTCCGTGTACCACTAACCAAGAAATTCATATCTGAATGTTCTCAACCCTATCACTAATGAAGGTTTGGGATTAACGCGAGAAGCATCTTCAGAAGGCGTACTCGCAGAAACACACGAATTCCTCCAAATATTTGACGCTGTAAACAAGCCATACAGTATTATATAAAATCGAAAAAACCCGCACTCAATGGAACATTGAACCCAAAATACAACAACCTCTTCGCACAAAAAGAGAAAGATATAAAAACCTATGGGGGAAGAAATATCGGTGGTAACTACTTATGGAGTGATGGTTTAGTTCTCGAGGTTTTAGTAGAAACAAAACCCCAAGTGTCCAAAATTTACAACACAAATATCAACGACGCAGACAAAAGAAATTTAACAACAACGAGAATGCAAAACAAACATTTTTAAAACAAAGCAAACTAGGAAAAGTTAATACAACGTAGCCATGTGTGGATATATTTGTTTGGTATTTGTGCGTGTTTGTGTATATAATACAAATACGTTAGCTGAAATGGTTGTGAGCGTTGTTCGAACATACCTAAGTGTACGTGTGGTGGACGTCCAAACAAAAGGAGTAAAAAAGTTTTTAAAAAGTCCTACTTACATATATACGTACGTGTAAGAACTAAAAAGCACATAGTAGCGAATTTTGTGTCTGACCGCTGGCTGAATGTGTGTGTCTACATGTATGAGTTCGTGTCGACGTCCATGAGAAGTTTAGTTTGTTGAAGGATAGTAAATATACTAATTTTGATATAGCTATGAACGTAGTTTTGTTGGCTATATGTTTTCCCATTTTTGGCAGCGTGTCTGAGGCTGACGAATTGTCTGGAGCTGTAGGTCAGCCGCTGGGAGAGCTGAGAGTGACACTTTAGCGTAAAATGTATAGGTACCTTAGTTACGTGACCGACTCAAAACGCAACATTCATTTTTGCGTGGGACAAGTTTCATCGGGGTTTAAAATGAGGACGTAATTGAAGACACCGGCACGTCACTTCTCTGTTCAACCAGGTTCCCGAAACTACTTAATTTCTTTTGACGCCAAACTGTTAATGTTTCGGGAAGAAGTATGTTTTGGATCCTATTTTTCCAGAATTTTCACTCCACATGCTCTTCGCCGATTGTCTAAAAATTTACGAGTGTAAATCCTATAACCCTTTAGACTCCGAATAGGACCTATCAGCAAAGAAACGGACATACTTCAATCAAAAAGGTATCATACAATCTGTAACGGGCATACACGGAAGCACCCTAGAACCGCGTGTGTGTACTTCAGCCGGGCACACATTCGAAGACGACACTATAAAATGATAACAAAATGGCACTCACCAGATTGGCCAAATCATCCAACTCGCGTCCAGGTGGCAGACAAAAATAAGCTGGGCTGTACGATATACGGACCCTGAGATATGCGCCACACAAGCTCTATTTTTATATAGTTTATAGCCAATCATGGTGCATACAATGAACTCTACCAACATTCATAATGATATGTGCCAAGCATTACTTATACAATGCTCCAATCTTCAGTAGGGGGTCTTGCTAACCCAGCAACTACGAAGGTTATCACTAGATTGTATATAGTTTATAGCCAATCATGGTGTATACAATGAACTCTACCAACATTCATAATGATATGTGCCAAGCATTACTTATACAATGCTCCAATCTTCAGTAGGGGGGTCTTGCTAACCCAGCAACTACGAAGGTTATCACTAGATTGTATATAGTTTATAGCCAATCATGGTGCATACAATGAACTCTACCAACATTCATAATGATATGTGCCAAGCATTACTTATACAATGCTCCAATCTTCAGTAGGGGGTCTTGCTAACCCAGCAACTACGAAGGTTATCACTAGATTGTATATAGTTTATAGCCAATCATGGTGCATACAATGAACTCTACCAACATTCATAATGATATGTGCCAAGCATTACTTATACAATGCTCCACTCTTCAGTAGGGGGTCTTGCTAACCCAGCAACTACGAAGGTTATCACTAGATTGTGTTGGTGTCGATGTTGGCGTTCGAATCGGGTTCGTTTAGTGAGAGGACTTGCAAGCAGCTGTCGCCTTGCCCGACCGTTCCGGTTCTGGTTCCATAGATAAAACAACACAATCATGTCACACATACTTCCTTGAAACATAAAAATACCAGAAATAAACGGAAACCTTAACAAACATCATAAAACAAGCACTCACTTATTAAGTTCGGGGAGAAATTTTAGAAAATCAAAGAAAACTATCCAGACATTTATATATCTTCACGAATGACACACGAAAAGGCAACTGGCTGTGCTGTAGTATGTAATTGGAAAATTAAAAAAAAGTACTTTCTAAAAGAAATTTCCATATTCAACGTAGAGATTTATGCAATAGACCAGGCACTAAACTTCATTCCTGGAAAAATATGTCATATTTTTGACTCCCGATCAATTAATAATAACAATAAAAGTAAAACTCAACAACTTACAATCGATAAAATTTTATGCTAATTAGATACATTAAGAAATAACAAAGAGATAGTACTATGTTGAATGCTTAGCCAAACTCAAATTAGGGAAAATGAATCAGCAGATTCAACTGCCAAATTAGTCTTAAACGAACCCTAAGAAAAAATGTCAATATTCCGTATACGGACCTAAAAAGAGGAATAAATAATTACATAAAAAAAAGAATGACAAAAACTTTGGAATAATAATATTTTACTCAATCAAACCAATCCTACGAGAATGGAAGAAAAGTTTGTTTTTTTTTTAAATTAGGAAACCAAAGGGGAAATAACACCTTCTCGATAACGCATAGGTCACAAAACTATCACGGATGCAGACGACACCGATTATTTAGTGTTTCTTGTTCATACATTTGCGTAAGCCAAATCACTGCTACATAGCAAAGAGTATGAAGAAAAGGCATTTCTTTGCGAACTCAAATAAAGCAGAAATGATGTATTTTAATTAAGATAGTGCTATTTCCACATAAAATGGCAAGCTTCTGAAATTAGGTTTAGGTTTCTTTTATGGCATATCAACCTTCGTGGGTTGTTTAATGCCTAAGCAATCCTTCTAATAAAAAAAAAACAGGTAATGCTATTTAACTCATAAAGGGGTTCGTACCTTTCCGAAAGTGAACGTTATAGGACGACTGGAGTTCGAACTTGCTTACTTAGATTACGCAGTCCAGCGATTTAACCATAACACCACGAGGACATCCCCGCTTCCGAAATTATTAGACCAGTTCAAATACCTCGGTAGCTATATTTTATCTATTGAAATGAATGGGAAAGGCATGGACTGCTATGGACGGTTTATCAACTATATGGAAATCTGATTTCACAAATAAAAGAAGAATTCTTCCAAGTAAGACGAGCAAGATATGTTGAAAACTGATGAAGTAAGAATGAACTAATCAACAGCATTCTTCTATGAAACCCTATACATGGACATATTAGTGTTGGCCAAGCAGCAAGAAATTACATTTATCTGGTCTGTGAAGAAACTGGATGCCACCTTGACGACTTGCTCAGAGAAATAACTTAAAGGAATGGATTGCAAGAAAGAGAATCTGTACTGTCGGTATGGCTTGATGATGATGATGATTATGATAATTATAATGATGATGATGATGACAATAATAATTATAATGATGATCATAATGATGATGATATAACAGGTGACCAGAAAGAATGTGTGTGCTTTTTTCTTTTCTTTTTTTTAATTTTGATGTCTGTGAACATCTACCAAGATTGAATTTACATAGAAATCACGTATTCAGCCATTTTCAAGAATGGTAAGGTTCGTTTTAGTAGAATTTAGATGAGGTCAATTTTCATTATCTCTAGAAAGAATGGTGAATCTCAAGTTCAATTCACAATGGAAGAGTGAAATTCTAGTAGCTAAACACATTTAGAATGGTCTGTCCTTGTCCGAAAAAGATTTTATTGATGGTTGACATTTTTTGATTTTATAATTGAGGCCTTTCTTTTCTTTTTTCTTTTTTTGCTGTTCTTGTTTTTTTGCTCATTCTTTCCTTCTCACCTACACACACACATATATATATGTGTGTGTGTGTGTGTGTGTGTGTGTGTGTGTGTGTGTGTGTTTGTATATATATATATATATATATATATATATATATATATATATATATTGAGAGTTAGAGTGATAGTAATATTTGACATTACCAGTCAAAATAAAGGAGCTGAGGTTTCACTGACAGCTTAGACCATTAACATCTATTGTACAAATATTCAAAACTGTGTCTCCTCTGAGTCCAACAAAAATGTGGCAAAAAAGCTTTTAACTTTTGAGAAATTCTCAGAGATTTTTTTTCCATTCTCAGGAAAGAACAGGCTCAGCATACCTAATAATAATCTTCATGGTAACAATACCTGCTAACAAGATTACTGGCATACATATAGCTATTACTTATCTAATAGATATGCATAAATATGTTTCAGAAAATTATATATGTTTCAAAAATGTTTAAAAATTTTGAAAATATATAAAATACACATGTAAACTGATGTGTATAAATGGAATATGCATATCTATAAATGAAAAAGGTTGATAGATAGATAGATAGATAGATAGATATAAGTACATGTGTCAACAAATCCAAACATATTTTTTTCTCCATATATACACGCCTTTATATATATTTCTATATATATGCATATGTATAAATATACATAAATATACATATATCTATATATAAAGGCATGTGAACATATATAACCAAATATTTATATATTCATTGACACAACACACACACACACCCCAATAAATATATATGAATAAACATATTTTTCATTCATATATATATATGTATGTCATCTTTATTTTTCAGTTTATATATATATTCATATACTTGCATAATTTTTAATCATTTTTGAAAAATATATATTTTCCTGAAATATATATATATATATATATATATATATAGCATTCTATTGTTTTTGGTTCTAGTGAAATTTTACTTGATAGAAGAGATAAGATACCATCAAAATAGTTTTAAAAAGAATATATTAGATAAATCTAAGAAATAAAAAATATATATTCATCTGTATCTATATATAAATCTATATTTATGTGTAGACGTATGTTTGCAAAGAAATATATGCCATGAATTTCTTAAAAATTCATTTGTTTGAATTATATATGAGAATCTTTAAAAAATCCATACAATTATATATATATATATATATATATATATATATATATATATATATATATATATGTGTGTGTGTGTGTGTGTGTGTGTGTGTGCGTAAATGTAAAGTTGACAACTGTTGTCAAGGGTATCCGAAAGGCTGCATTTACATTAGCTACTATGCCAATGTGTAGAGAAGGGTGCCACTCTTTTAACTGGATTGCTCCACTTAACCCTTGATACATATCTTTATAGTACTGAATGTTAAGCAAGGAGGTATCAAGTACCATTTTTATGAGTCTTTGATAGGACTCAACCTGAGAATGAACCCCAGTCTCTCAAGCTATTTGTCAACACTCTACTTGCTCAGAAATATATATACATTTGTAATTAGGTATTATATATATATATATATATATATATATATATATATATATATATATTTAAATTTGATCAATTTAATATGACTCTACTTTGGCACTCAAGAAAGTATGTAGAGATGCAGTGATATATATGTGTGTGTGTGTGTGTGTGTGTGTGTGTGTGTGTGTGTGTGTGTGTGTGTGTGTGTGTGTGTGTGTGTGTATTTCTATTATATTATACAAATAGCTTTATATGTTGCAATGTATGTGTGTATGTGTGTGTGAATATACATATATTTGTTTATATCTGTCTATGTATTTATTTATAATGTTTATATCAACTAATACTCCATGATTTTTATAGGTAATTTTATGTATGCACATATCTAGTGTTAATCTTATTCAACAGTACAATCATATCTGCTCCATATATTTAACTCCTGCACATTTACAGTATATAATTTCTCAATTCTTTTTCCAACATTCCATTGCCATAGTTTCTCAAACTAGAAATTCTTCACATTGTTACACTTCTCAATAAAACAAATCTTGTCTTCTTTGTTTTTTTCTGTTTGTTTTTTTTTTTTTGTTTGTTTGTTTTTTCTTTCCTCTTTGACCTGGCAAGGCACACTTAGCATTCCTGCAAATGTGAGAGAAAAAAAATCGGTTATGTAATTATTTAAATTTTATAAAAGCAGCCTCTTTTCCAAAGTATCTGACAAGAGTCAAAGAGAACTGCAAGAATTCATACATTTTGAAAATTATGTATTCTTTAAAAATTCAGTTAGATTTCTTTTCCTTTTTTTACATTTGCATCTTAAACCTTTCTATATTTTTGTTTCAACCAGTTGACAGGGATTCATTTTGGTTTGGTTTGATGGCATATCAAACATTGTCGGTGATTTAATGCCAAATTCTGTTTTTACATATATATTAGATATATGATTTGTAAAAATATTTTTTTGTTGTATAGCCACATAATACATATACATCTACATCTGCATGCAGAATCATAACAACAACACAATAAAGACGAGCGACACAGTTCTTAGAAAAATATACCTCTCACTTTATTTGAAAGGTTACTGTGTGAGAGGGAGTTGGAGACCGAACAGAACTGCAACATATTGACCCCCACTCTATTGGCTATAACCGCATTTCTTTCTCATTCTCCTGTGCTGCTCAACCGGGGGCCTGTGGGCCCAGCCACTCTGGAACATGTTCCTCCCCAACTATTCAATCGGGGGCCTAGAGGCCCAGCGTCTCTGGGTGCTGGCTTTGTCTACTGCATCTTGTCTCCAACTGATTGAATTTCCTGTGCACTGAGTTATATAATAGTTCCACGTCCACCTCCTTCTTGTGGGCGTCACAATTTCGCACTCATTCAACCTATCCACTGTCTAAGTTATAATTCTGATAGTCTTCGACCGGATGCACCTGTTATTTACACTGGTGCATTTCCTATTTTGACAGCCCGGCCGGGTCATAGGTCAATAGACAACATTTTCATACACACATTTAAAGGGTCAAACAGTTCTATTTCTAACAATTTGATTTAGCATGAGTCAACAAAGTTAAATGGTTCTAATTTTTGTTATATATAACTAACAATTCAATTAAACATCAGTCATTTCTTAACATAGACAACTGATCAAACAGTTCTATTTCAAACAATTCAATTTAGTATGAGACAAGGTTAAATGGTTCCAAGTATTGCTATGTATGACTAACAATTCAATTGAACATCAGTCATTTGTTTACACATTTAAATGATCAAACAGTTCTATTTCAAACAATTCAATTTAGCATGAGATAAGGTTAAATGGTTCCAAGTATTGCTATGTATGACTAACAATTCAATTAAACGTCAGTCATTTGTTTACACAGTAGAATGGTAAAACAGTTCTATTTCAAACAATTCAATTTAGCATGAGATAAGGTTAAATGGTTCCAAGTATTGCTATGAATGACTAACAATTCAATTGAACATCAGTCATTCGTTTACACAGTTAAATGATCAAAAAGTTCTATTTTAAACAATTCAATTTAGCATTAGTCATTTGTTTGCCCTCAGTTTAAATGTCAAATAGTTCTATTTAACCCATAGAAAGGACCTTATCAGGTGCTGCCACTCTGGGCCAGAGTGGACCTGAGACGTATGGGGTACTTTACATGACCAAAAATTCAAGCATTATTTGAACCTCACCATCAGATGGTTTAATCCAGGACATAAGTTGTGGAGGTCTTATCCCACCGCAGAGATGCAGTCAGTGTAATCTATAACTCCAGTTGACTAAGATTGGCAGGATTTTGAATTGACTGACAGTATCACCAACAGAGGGATAAGAACCCATGCACCAAAAAGAAATAATGATCTGGGTATGAGTCTAAACTGAATCTGATGCTGATGGTCTTGTTCTGGGGCTTCTGAAAGTGTGGAGTACCGTTTCATTGCCATTATTCCCAGGTACACTCTGACCTGGGGTGGTAATATCTGTTAGTTACTATTGGGTCAAATAGATCTGTTCCAACTAAATAAATGGTCTTTAGGGAGAAAAATCATTCCTTCAAGTGCTATATATCAGCTGCTGGAAGAGAAAGTCGGGACAGCAAAGATTTGATTTTCTTTTTTCTGCCTCTACTAGGCTGGGACAGGGCTGACTTAAAACATTAAATCATCTCTCTTCTTCTGGGAGACTAGTACCAAGCTGAATTAAAACATTGAATCATCTTTGTTACGAGGGTCATACGATAAGTTTCCAGACTTTTTTTGTATCGGTATTCAAAATTGTCGAAGACTCTTGAAAATTCACTATGTTATTGCTATACATCTTATGATATGACTGACCAATTTCTATTTAAGCTTCAGATGAACAGCTACAGCAGGAATTGGAATACACCCTACCAAAGCCTGATTGTCACAGCTGGTGAATTTCAAAAATGCAATCTGGACGTCAGGACACTTTAGAAGAATGATATGCTATAAAATTCTGTTTTAAAATTGGAAAAAAATGCCACAGAAACGTATGGAATGCTTCAGACTGCTTTTGAACCAACCTGCATGAATTGAGCATCAGTTTTTGAGTGGCATAAGAGATTCAATGAAGACAGGGAGTCTGTGAGGGATGATAAGAGGTGTTGGAGGAGTAAGAAAGGCAGACCTCCATAGTTGATTGGCCCAAGGGTTAGGGTTAGGGTTACTATGTTGAGGTTTTAAGGGAGTTCAGCGAGAGATTCCTTGGGAAGAGGCCAGCACTCTTGAAATCGGGTCAGTGGGATTTCCAGCAGGACAATGACCCTCTCTCACCACGTCTCCCTATCATTCATCACCTTTGGCAGGTCTTCGGGGTTACATCCCGTATCATCACATAGCTGCTGTATGAATGTTCGAGCTGGTCGTCCTGTTTTTGATTGGCCATATGCGGGGGTCCACAGGAGTACATCACTTACGATCTCGTCCTTGCTTCTCCAGCAGTGTCCGGCATGTCTGGTTCCTCTAGCTTGTATAGTTTTCGTGATAGGTGGTAGGTGGCCGTACAGTTGGCGCCGTATGGGGTGTTGCAGGACTTGTTCAATATTGCCGCAACATTCTTGTATAATTGCCGTCGAGCTTCTTCTCCAACAGTTAATCAGCGTCCAAGTAGTGCATCCATACAGCAGTATCGATACGACCGCAGCCTGGAAGAAACTGCGTTTCATTTTATCGGTCAGGTTTGATTTCCATATGACCGATAGCCTATCGATAGCTGTCCATGCCTTCGTTAGCCGTGTGTCGATGTCTTTTCGGTTGATGAGACGCTGCTTCCTAGGTAGGTGAATTTGTCAACCAGTTTCAGGGAGGTTCCGTCGAGATGTCGCCTTTCTGATTAAAGCACATAAATTCAGTTTTGTGTGCATTGACATGGAGTCCAATGCCTGCAGCGGCTCGTTCCAAACTATGCAGTAGTGTTTCGGCTTGGTTGGGTGTATTGGCCAGTAGCGCTATGTCGTCGGCGTAGTTGGCGTCGGTAATTGTTTTTGCGAGGTACCTTCTGCTTCTTTTCTTTGTCAGCTCAAAGCCGTTTTCCCTAATGTTATCGATCGATGTCCTAAGTACGTAGTCTAGACAGATGATAAAGAGGTATGGGGCAAGCGTGTACCCCTTGTAGTACTCCTGCTACAATGTCGAACTAATCTGTGTCTCCATCCGGTGAACGCACTTTCACTTTGGTGTTTCTGTAGAGAATCATTATTGCTGCTACGGTTTCTTCTGGTAGGCCGTATGCTATGAGTATTTGTTCCATCTTCCCTCTTTGAATGGAAACGAAGGCCTTGGTAAAGTCGACAAATAGTAATGTCGCCTGTAAGTTTTTTGCCCTCATGCCTTCTAGGATTCTACGAATGGTCAATATTTGTGAGGTCGAGGACCTGTTTCTTCTGAAGCCATTTTGGTTTTTCCTCAGGATTTTGTCGATTTGGGGTACTATGCGGTTTCGTAGTAGGGCATTGTATATTTTGGCTGCTATGGATATGAGTGTTATACCTCTATAATTCTTGGCTAATCCGAGGTCACCCTTTTTAGGGAAGGGGAGGATGCATCCCTTCGTCCATCTGTCAATTGGATTTTGGTTATTAACTGCGTTGCAGTGTCGGAGCAGTATGTCGTCGAGTTGTCTGGTCTTCCACACTTCTGGGGGAATCTCCTCAAGCCCTGCAGCTTTTCTATTTTTAATTTTTCTAAGAATCGAGTCGAGTTCTTCTTTAGTAAACGGCCCTAGTTTAATGTCTAATTGCTTACTGATAATTCTGGTGATCAGTTCCTGCGTAATGTTCGGAGGGTTAGCTAGTAGATTTTCGGAATGTTGTTTCCACAGTTTTATTCTTTCTTGTTGGTTTGCCGCTTTCAGTTTTGCTTTGGCTGTGCTTTTCCTTCCACTCACCTCGTTTATTGTTTGCCAGGCTATCCTAGATTGCCTATCCTCCACCGAGTCTCTAATCTTATCTATCTTATTTTGTATGAATTCCGTTTGTTCTTTTAGATATATGCCTGCTAACTGACATTGTGCCTTCTTTAGTATTCGGGCATTTGCGATTGTTGGGTTCTTCCGGTAGCTTTCGGAGGCAGTTTTCACTAGTGCACGTTTTTCTCTAACCTCTTCCGTTTCCCATGGGGCTCTATATTTCGTTCTAGGTTTTGTTGGAATACACTTCGATGCTGCCTCTAGGTGTGCGTTAACAAAGTTCTCATATTCGTCGTTTGGGGTATTTTTTTTCTTCCTTCTCTTGTAGTGTCTCGAATCTGTTTCTTAGTTCTAATACATATTTATCTCTAATATCTCTGTTGTTAAGGAGGGCCCACTCATAGTGTTTAATAATCGCTGTTCGTGAGGCGTTTTTTCGTAGGGTTAGTCGTATTTTTTCCGTGACTATTCGGTGATCGGATGACACGCCCTCGAAAGAGGAGTATGCCTCGCAATTCATCGCGCTATTTTTCCATTTCTTATTTATAAAGACGTAGTCTATCTGCGCTTTACTGTTGTTCGTGTATGTGTAGGTCCATAATTTTCCATCTATTTTTTGATAGTTTGTATTGAGGCAAGTTAATCTATTTTCTATCATGAAATCTGTTAGATGTTGTCCGTTTCTATTTGATGTGTTGTGTAGGCTTTATTTGTTATGTCTGTTTTTCTCGATTTGGGCATTCATATCTCCTCCAATGATTAGCAGGTTGTGTTTCGGAATGCTACGCACTAGAGAGGATAGCTCATCGTAGAAGGTGGCTAGTTTGGTTTCTTCGCTAATATTGGTAGGGCTGTAGTATTAGATGATTGTTGCTCTGGGGTTGCCATTAAACTTGGCTGTCATCATCCTAGGTTGAATTCTCTCAATGCTATTAAGTGTTTTTCTCGCTTTAGGTCCTATAAGCATTCCAACCCCTCCTACTGTGGCATTCTTAATCCAACTAATTTACAGTTATTTGATATAAAGTATTTCTAATTTCCATCCAATAAGAATAATTTTTTAACAACTCTAATTTCTATCCAATAAGATTAGTTTTTGAACAGATCTAACACAAATACATTGCACACAGTTGTATGGTTTCAAATATTCCTATCTAATGTTATGCAAAATGTTATTGAATAAAAATGATTATCCAACAGAAATAATTTCTCAAAACCATATTATTAATTCAATAAGAGAGAAAATCTTGAAACAATACAACCATGAGCAACTTATTTGTATTAAATAGTGTGGTGAACAGTCCTTCCTCCCCACTGCTCTTCATTGTAAAATGGACTGTTTATACTTACTATTCATATATGCAAAATAAAGAAAATAAGACTTGCATACCGGCTGTGTGGTTCTGGTCAGCTTGGTTCAGTTTATCGGACAAGGCTACCTGACATGGGTTTCAAGGAAACCCTGCATTTATGTCTCACAGTTAAGAACAACATTCCTTGGGACGCAGGGGGCCATCCCCCGAAGGCTCTTACCTGCTTTAGTAGGGTTTGGTTTATTGCCTAGCACCTGAGGTGTCCTTTTTTAGGGGAATGCTTGCAGGACCCAAGGGAGTTTTGGAGCTGCCAGGCATGTTTGGGTTATGCCCTAAACCTGACTCCCACATTAATAAGACCTTGTGTTGCATTTTCCTACTTGTGAGTCACTGCATAAATACCTATATTCTGATAAAAGCCTAAATAAGGTTTCTCAGCTGCATGTCCTCATTACGGATAGGAAACTTGATATCAAAATCTTCGTACAAATACTCTTCAGAAACTACTAAAAAATGGGAATATAAATGTACAGTTTATGTGATTCCCTAACCTCTAGTTGCCCAGTCAACTGGGGCTGTAAATACACTGACTGCTACTCTGCAGAATGGTAAGACTCCCCCCTCCTACAAGTGTCCTGGATATGACACTAAAAAACCTGATGGTGAGGTTCCAATAATGTTGGAGCTTTGTGGAATGTGAAGAATCCCTTCATTGACATTACTCCCAGGTCCACTCTGACCCAGATTGGTAGCACCTGATAAAGTCCTATCTATGGGTCAAATAGAATTAAACTGTGTACTTATACTAAGCTGAATTCTTTGAAATAGAACTGTTTTGACATTTACACTGAGTACTTATGATAAACTGGATTGCTTGAAATAGAACTGTTTTGACATTTAACTGAACTGTTTTGACATTTAACTGAACTGTTTTGACATTTAACTGTGTGTAACAAAAATCTATACATATACTTAACTGAAATGTTTGAAATTTAAATCAGCATTAAATGTCCCGAAAAGCGTTGATACGTCATATAACAAAGCAACAACATGTTTATAAGTATAAAAATAGATTCGGCATTAAATAAACTACAATGGTTGATATGTCATAAAAGAAAATCAATCCAAACCCTAACCTCTAGATTTAAAATAACCTAAAACAATTTGACATGTTATTAAAATCAACAGATTAATCAATCAATTTAACAGCTAAATTTTCAAAGTAGTAATTTCTTTTGTTGTTCTGTTATTTTCATTGTATGTATGTATGTATGTATGTATACCCACATACATGTATATATATTAATAATTATAATAAACAACTACAATAAAAAAAATATCACTGGGTGAACCCTAGCTCTTATTATAACTGCTGACTCTGCAGATCTCTTTTCTCAAGAAAAGTGGGGAATGATGGACTTGAACAATTAAGGAGTTACCTGGTGATGATTTTACTTTACACAACACTTATTAGATTAAAAATATTTAAATTTCAATTTGCCAATCAAACACTGAAATTTAGATTTTAAAATGTGGGGAACTAAATTTATTTGTCCTCAAAAAGCCTTAAAGCAAAATCTACTTGGATTAGGAACATTTCGAAATGAAATTGAAGTCGAAAGGAAAAGAAAATCTTGCACAGGATAAAGTTCTCAATTTTTTTTCCAGAAAGAAAAAATCTTGAACCATGAAAATTTAAAACTGCCTCAGGATGTGTTTAGGTGTAAAGTAATTTTCCCTTATTATAATCAAGAAATACTTTACAAAAACTGACACACACATACACACGCGCGTGCGCGCAAAGCATGAGAGAAAGAAAATAGGAACTGATAGATACAAAGACAGGAACATACTTAGGAAGTAAGATAGAAAAATGGACTGAAATAGATAGATAGATAGATATGAACAGACTGAGATAGATAGATAGATAGATAGATAGATTTATGAATGAACGAACGAACTGAGACTGCTAACTAGTTCGCTAGATAGATAGACAGAAGGTTAGCTGACATTACTTTTGATGCCATGTAAACCTGTCTGAGGTCATTTTATACCGAGATGTGTTATATATTGACCTTCGGCCCGGGACAACATGCCATTCCAAAGTGATGCACCGGAGGGAAGTGACACATTCCAATGGCCAGTAATCGAAAGAGATCGCGTGGGCGGATTTGGCTGATGAAATGGGACAAGGTAAAAGCCCATGATACACTCATAGACTGATGCACCGGAAGAGATTGACCTCTTAACTGCATGACAGTTATTTCCGCTTGATGACGATCAAACATGCCATTCCAAAGATTGAGTGGGCGATTGAGTGGGCGTTGAACTATTATATAACTCGGTCAAGACAGGAAGTAAGACAGTTGGGGATCAGAGACGTCGGAGAGAAGATGTGGTAGGGAAAGCCACACCCGGCCGAAGGGGCCCTCGGGACCCCCGATGGAGTTTTGGAGACCAGTTGCTGATAAGATGCAGTAAAGAAAGCCATCATTCAGCAGAGAGCTGGGCCCCTGGGCCTCCGGTTGAGCAGCCCTGGAGACGAGAAAGACACAACGCTGACGCCCATAAGAGTGGGGGTCATTATATTGCAGTTCTGTTCGGTCTCCAACTCCCTCTCACACGCAAACGTTACAAATAAAGTGAGAGGTATATTTTTTTTAAAGAAGTCTTCGCTCGTCCTTTATCATTGTGTCGTTGTGATTCTTTCTGCGTGAATCTGCATATGACCATATAACAGATGTTAGGGTGTAATTAATGTTATATTTCTATATTTACTCTTTCATGGTTAATGGTTTTCATAATATAGTTTTTGGGTATTTTTTGGCATATCAACCCTTTTACGTTATTTAATGCTGAATCCTATTTATACATATAACAAATATATATAATATGTAAATAAAGAGTTTGTTGGTAACCTTTTAAACAAGGTCATTTGTTTGCACTCAGTTAAATGGTTTCACGTATTCCAATCTGACATGACTGATTCTAATTGTTATTTAAGTTAATGTACCGATAGCAACCCGTGTGATTTGAACACAGATCTCAAGCCAACAAACATAAAGCGTTGAAATGGATTGTAGTGCTGGAGTTCACGCGACTAAAAATAGTGTATATATTAATGGGTCAGTCAGTGATCTGACGAGAGATACAGATGTTTGAAAAATAGATGTGAAATGTAACATTGCGAGTAAGTTTATGTTCCTCCCAGTAATTTCAGACTCTGTAGTCGGCAAAAGTAAAGAGATTTTAAATATTGGCTGAAATTACTCTCCTCACGGAACATTTCAAATGTGGCGACGAAGAAATGCATTGGACATTACAAAACTATTGAATACTAATCGTTTGGTTGCACGCTGTTAATTGGTTAAACAGTTCTATTCGACCCGTAAATAGGACCTTAACAGGTACTACTGCACCAGGTCTGAGTGGACCTAGGAGTACTAGCTATGAAGGAGGACTCGTCATTCCCTAAAACTCCAGGACTGAAGCCTCTCCAACATATGCAGTTTAGTGTCATATACAGGACACTCGTTGGGAGTCTTATGCAGAGATATAGTTGGCATATTCTTCAGCTCCAGTCAACTGGACTGACAGATATGTAGGAACCGACTGAGATAGATAGATAGACAGAAACGAATTGACTGAGATATATATATGTGTGTGTGTGTGTGTGTGTGTGGAGAGAGAGAGAGAGAGAGAGCAAGAAAGAAGGTAAGAAAAAAGAGAGATTGAAACAGACTGAGATAGATAGATAGATATGCGTGCGTCTGAATATACACTCCTGGACAAAAATATAAGACCACCCTCAAAAATGAAGAAAAATATACTGCTTACAATTTTTAAATTATAAAATTCAGATATATGATAGATACGGTTAGGAGACATTTAAATATAAAATAAGAAGAAATTTCAATTCATTTTTATATGTATATTAACATTTATGCTTAATTTTAAAATTTATTTTCAACATGAATATAAGACCACCAATAAAAACTAAAGAAAAAAGGACTTAATTTGATTGAAAAATTTATTATATATAGTCTCCGTAATATAAAAGCTATTAAAACTTTAATACTTAAAATACTAAAAACCTAAATGGCTAAAGGAACTTAAATATCTGAATTTGAGAGAGGTGAGATTATAGTTCTGAAAAGAGTCGGAAAATCTCAGAGAGCAATTTCGAAGGCCTTAGGACGCAGTAAAACCGTTATCTGCAATTACTTAAAAGGTCCATACTTATGTATGGAACCAGAAAACCGACTGGCAGACCAAAAAAATCATCACTACAGTTTAAAACAAGAATCTCTTATGGATGCTCCTTGCAGCACTAGAACAATTAGAAGGCATTTAAACAACGAAAAAATTAAACATGAGGAAAGAAGTCATTGTCCAAGCAAAAAGAGAAACAACTGGATTATGCTCGTCAATATCAAACCATGTGTGCTGAAGAATGGCGAAAAGTTGTTTTTTCAGACAAAGAGAAATTCTATTTAGACGGTCAAGATGACTTTCAGAAGTACAGGCACGCAAAAGATTTTCCAGAAAACATTACTCAACAAAGCATAGTGGAGGAGGATCTCTTATGATCTGCGGATCGGTAGCCTTCTCATCTTCAGGAAAACTTTAACTACATTTTGTCAGTGGTCGACAAAATGCAGCAGATTATGTGCAGATGCTAAATGATTTATCTCTCGCACAAGAAGGGTATCGTCTATGAGGAGAAGAATTGATTTTTTATCAAGATAATGCTACAATCCACAATACATCAATAACCAAGAAGTACTTGCTTAAACAAAAAATAATACTTCTTGACTACCCAGCATGCTCTCCAGATCTCAATCCTAATGAAAATTTGTGGGGATTGATTGTTGCAAAACATAATGAAGATGATTGACAGTACTCAGCAATTTCTGAACTCAAAAACGCAATCTTAGACACTTGGGGAAAAATACCTTTGGTTCAACTTCAGAAGCTAGTTGATGAAATATTAAATAAAAAAATTGCCTTTATATTTTATTGTTCAGCTCATTGGCCTTATATTCATGTCAAAAAAAAATTTTAAATTAAGCATAAATATTTATATACATATAAAAAAAATGAATTGAAATTTCTTTATATTTTAAATCTAATTGTCTTTATGCCTTATGTTTCGTATATCTGATTTTCATAATTTAAAAATTGCATATAATATATTTTTTCTTTATTTTTAAGGGGGTCTTATATTTTTGTCCAGGTGTGTATATGTATATATGTATATATATATCTACAGGCCAGAGTGGACCTTGGAGTGTTGGCAATGAAATGGTACTCTGCATACCCTAACGCTCCAGCATCACTGGAGCCTCATCATCAGAATTTTTAGTGTCATATCCAGGACACTCGTTGGGGGAGTGTTACACCTCTGCAGAGATGTAATCGATGTATTCTACAGCCCCAGCTGACTGTGCAAAGAAATAGACTGAGATATATAAATAGATTAATAAATGTGAACAGAAAGAGATAGCTTGATATGAACAGAATGAGAGAGAGAGAGAGAGAGAGAGAAACAGACTGAAATAGAGAGAAGGATAGATAAATAGATTGATAGATAGGTAGATTTGTGAAAATTATTGATTGATAGATATATATATATTTCTGATTTTAATGTAATCATATTTACCCAATCCCTCTGCTCGGACAGGACATGACACAAGGTCAATTTTTTAAGCGGAGTTTAACAGGTTTGAATTCAGAGTTTTCCTTCTCCTAGACTCACCAAGGCTGAAGAACCTAGTCTGCCCTACTATTTACCCATAGCTGGAGGGAGAATAATTGGATTCATACCTTTCCCAAGGGTATTAGTGCTATGTGAAATGCAATCAGTCGAGGATTTGAACTCGTGTCGCCGTGTCCAATTCCTGCGACGATAACCATTACACCACGGGCACTGATTTTAATGTTCAATAATAATTAAGCATACACATGCATACCCACAAACACACTTATGCACTCAAATGATGTGCTTACATACATATGCACAAATGGTGAACATACATACGTACGTAATGGTGTGCTTAGTGAAACAATTACAAAAAATGAAATCATCAATGCAAGTTCAAATCCTGGACAAGGTTATATGCATTTCATATCATACAAATGCCTTTTTGGAATGGGATAAATCCAACTATTCTGCTCCAAGATACTGCTAAATAGCTGGACAGAACGGGTTTAGGCAACTAGTCTAGGAGAAGAAAAACTCAAAACAGTTTTTGCCCAGTCGGCTGGGGCTGTAGAATACACTGACTGCACCTCTGCAGAGGGGTAAGACCCCCCACCAAACGAGGGTCCTGGATATGACATTAAACAATCTGATGGTGAGGTTCCAGCAGTGCTGGAGCTTTGGGGAATGCGGAGTACCCCTTCATTGCCATTGCTCCCAGGTCCACTCTGGCCCGGAGTGGTAGCACCTGACAGGGCCCTATCTATGGGTTAAATAGAACTAACAGCATACTTATGCTAAAATGAATTGTTTGAGTAAACTGAATAGTTTGAAATGGAAATGTTTTTGACAATTAAACCGTACTTACATTTAAACTACGTGATTATGCTTAACTGAATTATCTGAAATAGAACTGTTTTTTGACATTAAAACTGTATTTACAATTAACTGAATTGTTACATATAACTGCTTGAATAGTTTGAAATAGAAATGTTTTTGACAAACTGTGTACTTATGCTTAACTGAATTGTTTTAGAACAGATTATTCACATAAAAATGGATTTGGCGTTAAATAACCTACAAAGGTTGATATGCCATAAAACCCAACAAACCCAACTCAAAACAGTTTCCCTGACTCCAAATCCATGTGAGACACCTTGCCCATAATGTAGGGGGATCATAGTAAGTAAAGTTGCCGACTGCAGTCGAAGGGCGACCAGAAGGCCCCCTTTTCAATAGATACCACACCGAAGTGTAGGGTGGGGGGCGCTACTCCTTTCCCTAAAATTGTTCCACTTTACTCTTCATACGTACCTTATATTGCTGAGTGTTAAGCAAGGAGGTATCAAGTACCATTTTTAAAGTTTTTGGTATGACTCGACCTGGGATTGAATCCAGGTCTCCCGGACCATTGGCGAACACTCTACCCACTAGGCGATTAAGCCGGGGGATCATATACTTATGAAAATATCTTATGGATAACGCACGCACACACACACACATGTAAGCACATACACACATGTATACACATACAAATATACAAACACATACATATACAGACATGCACGTAAAAATATACACACCTACATACATACAAATGCCTGCAAACATACACATACTCACACATGCATACATTCATACATGCACATAGATATACTCACTAACATACATATCCACTCATGGACACACATATACACACATATACACAAACATATATCAGCATACACATATACAGACACACAAACATAATACACATGCTCACTCATAAATACACAAATACTCACATATATATACACACATATATATACACACACTGCATACATAGACATATAGACACACATACACACTTACATACATATACGAGGATCATTAAATAAGTTTCCAGACATTTTTTCGTATTGGGCACTTTTATTGATAGTACACATATGAAACTTCGTCAATGACCTTCGTCACAGCCTCTTTCGTCTCCTCAATTGTCTCATAACGACAGCCTCTGAGCTTAGGGAATAACCAAAAGTCACAGGGAGAAAGGTCTGGACTATAGGGAGGCTGAGGAGCTCTCTTGATGCCCATCTTGGTCAAATAGTCTGTGACAAGGATGGTACATTATCCTGGTGGAAATGCCACTGACCCAATTTGAAGAGTGCTGGCCTCCTCCGACGGAATCTCTTGCTGAACTCCCTTAAAACCTCAACATAGTAACCCTAACCCTAACCCAATCAACTTCCTTACTCCTCCCACACCTCTCATCATCCCTTACAGACTCCCTGCCTTCCTTGAATCTCTTATGCCACTCAAAAACTCATGCTCGATTCATGCCAGATGGTAGAAAAGCAGTCTGAAGCATTCCTTACGTTTCTGAGGCATTTTTTTCCAAGTTTAAAACAGAATTTGATAGCATATCGTTCTTCTAAAGTGTCCTGACTTCCAGATTGCATTTTTGAAATACACCAGCTGTGACAATCAGACTTTAGTAGGGTGTATTCCAATTACAGCTGCAGCTGTTCATTTGGACCTGAAATCATAAAAATTGGTCAGTCAACTCATAAGATGTATAGCAATAGCATAGTGAATTTTCAAGAGTACGACAATTTTAAATTCCTGTACAAAAAAGTCTGGAAACTTATTGAAGGCTTCACGTACATGCACATATACAAATGTATATATTAGATTTAAATATCTGATGTTCACCAAAAACACTATTGCCTAGTCGACTCGGGATGTAGAATACACTGACTGCATCTCTGCCGAGGGGTAAACACCCCTTTCCAACGAGTGTCCTGTTTATGACACTAAACAATTTAATGGTGAAGTTCTAGTAATGCTGGAGCTTTGGGGAATGCAGAGTACCTCTTCACTGCCATTGCTCCCAGGTTTACTCGGGGCCGAAGTATTAGTATCTGATAGGGCCCTATCTATAAAAGAAATAGAACTAAACTACATACTTAGGCTAAACTGAATCGTTTAAAATGGAACTGTTTTTGTATGCTAAACTGTATTGTTTGAAATAGAACTCTTTTGACATTTAACTGTGTGTAAACAAAAACTATTCTTATACTAACCTGAATTGTTTGAGATAGAACTGTTTGACTAAGGGGAATAGCTTTACATTGAAATATTTTTGACAATTAAACTGAGTACTTATGTTAAATTCAATTTTTTGAAATAAAATTGTTTATTTGTATAAAAATGGATTTGGCATTAAATACCCCAGAAAGGTTCATATGCCACAAACAAACAAAATAACACACTAGTTCTAAAAAACACTCGTCTACAAAATTAAAAAATGGTCTATCTTACATAAGAAGGGGTTAATAAAGGGTCCAAGAGAATAATCTCGAGGATTTAAAACTGCTGACATGCTCGAAGCAATGAAGAGACTGAGATAGATAGATAGATAGATAGATAGATAGATAGATAGGAACAATGATAGGTGTGTTTTTGAGCTACAGATGCAAACATGCTGTGTCAATTGCCATCATGATGTGGAATGGTGAACAACTTATGTTCGTGATTAAGACTTATTTAAAAGATTATGAATCTATCATTGCATTGCAATGCAATGGATGGTTGGCTTATAGTTAGTTTATCTGGAGTTACTTGAAAGTTTGGTTGGTTGGTTGGTTGATTGGTTGTTTTACGGCGTATCAATCCTCTTGGGTCATTTAACGCCGAATTAATTCATTTGAATAAAAGTTGAAACAATTCAGTATAAGAACCAATTTTTGTTTACACACAGTTAAATGTCCAGACAGTTCTATTTCAAACAATTTAATTTAGCATAAATACACAGTTTAGTTCTATTTGACACATAGATAGGACCCTATCAAGTGCTACCACTCCAGGCCAGAGTAGACTTAGGAGCAGTGGCAAAGAAGGAGTGCTTCGCATTTCTCAAAGCTCTAGCATTACTGGAATTTCACCATCAGATTGTTTAGTGTCATACCAGGACACTCATTGGGGAGTCTTACCCCACTGCAGAGAAGCAGTTGGTGTATTTTACTGCCCTAGCCAACTGGGCCACTCGTTGGAGGAGTCTTTCTCCTCTGCAGAGATGAAGCCGGTGTATTCTACAGTCTCAGCCAAATAGGCCACTGATTTGGCAGGGGATCTTACTCTTCTGGAGAAATGCAGTCAATGTATCCTACTGCCCCAGCAACTAGGCAATGAAAGTTTGGTTTGGTTTCTTTGTTTAATAGCATATCACCTTTTGTGGGTTATTTAATCCCCATCAATCTTTATAGAAAAATAGCTGTGATACTATTTTACTCATAGCTGATTTTAGGGTATAAGTCTGAAAATTAACCAACTAATGTGACTGGAGTTTGAACTCACTTACTTCAAGGCTACATTGCAGCAATTTAACCCTTATGCGATGGAGACACTTCCCTGCCAGATACTTGAAAGCTAAACTCTTAAGGTTTTGGCAGCAGACAATTGATAAACCGAAAATTCTATTTGTCATGAAATTGTAGCAATACTAAAGTCAATGACTGGGTAAGCACTGCAGAAATTCAGGGTGAGGCTTTAGGAAGGAATAGTAGTGGGGGATTAAAAAGAAAGAAATAGAAAATAAAATAAATAAATTCAAAAGTAGTAGTTTCCCTGGAGGTCTCTGATTGGAAGCAAAATCAGTATCTGCCTGAAAAGAGGGGCTTCCTGATCCCAAAAGAGAAATCCTCTTAGTTAGCTGTTACTACTGCTATTGAAAGGACATGTGCTTGCCAAGTTCCTGACATAGAAGCAGGTTTTATCTCCTGTTAGTAGCCACCTCTGCTAAACATACCTCACTAAAAACACCCACTGGACACACAATGAACTTCACACTCATAACCCACTGAAAATTATTCTAATATATTTCAATGCCTTGTCTGGGAGACGAGACTATTTCTCCTGGTTCAAGAAAACTTTCCACACCAGAGATTAGTCATAAAACCCTAAAATAAGTTTAAGTTAAAAAATATCCGTGTCGCTATCCTCCCATCCTAAATTCTTATGCATCCTCCCACATACAAAAGAAGAGAACAAGTGAATGAGATAAGAAGAAGAAAAAAGCCAGGTACGAAGCTCAAAATCATCCCAAAAGAACCCAACAACCACAACCAACAATATGAAAAAAATCCTTCTTTCTATACCCCATATGAGGGCTAGAAAATGGATTAAATAATTAGGAGCATAGAACAGGAGGGCTTTCAAAGGCACTTCAACCAATAGAAAAATCACTGGAAGAAGTGTGTTGAGTGCCAAGGGGACTTTTTTCAAAGAAAACGAATTTTGTTCATTCTTTATGCATGTCCCAATAAATACAGATTCTGTCTCACTAAATACAGATTCTGTCTCAATACTTTTGAACATACTTCCTGTATGTTAAAAAGTATTTACAGCGCAAGAAAATAAAACAAACATAGAATACGTTTTAGATAAGATATTTTTATTGGCTCATGTCCACTTTTAGAGGCAATGTTTAAAAATTAATTCTCCAAGTAAATATCAATAACTACCAACCATCTAATTACATCACAGCTGACTGAACGCTAATCGTGGAAAATAATTTCTTTTTTTTCTTTTCTACTAATCTTCATTTTCTTGATTTCTTTAACACAATCATTGATTGATATTTTTGTTTGAAAATCATGTATAGTTTTAGAGTCTTCATTTGGTATAATTCTATATTTCCAAAACTCTGCTTGCATCACCAGTTCTTCTTCCCTGCTTTGGTCTGATAATGTTATTATAAAGTATTGCAGACTTTCCTTCAAGCAAAACATGTCCAATATTATTGTTTGTTAGTTTGTTTGTTCATTGTTTCTTTTTAATTCATTTTTATGATTCATGTATTATGATTTCTTTTTTCAAGCTTGTTACATTTTTGGTCATTTTTTGCATCGTCTCATATTTGTTATGAACACCTCTGAAATTTCTTTTAGCGGCATTAACATGATTACAGCCTTGTAACATATGTGTGCATCTTGTGGCTTATTGAGCATTGATTTAGATGCACGTGTACAGCTATTGTTCAATAGTTTTGTCCCATGATCAAGAATGGTAGATACCTGAAGAAGGCTAAACAGCTGTAATATTGTCATTATAATAAGGAAAATAAGGAGATTAGCTTAAAATAGATTGGTGCGTGCTTATAATAATCCAGAAATTTAATCAAACATTTTTTTGTCATCAACTCATACACGACGTTCCAAAACGTGGACAGGAGGAATCTCTGTTATGTAGTGGTTAATGTGCTGGATTGTGACATCAATGTAAGTAAGTTCAAACTCCAGTCACACTATTACATTTATTTTTGAATGTTGGCTTAATGAGTAGAGTATTTGCCAATGGTCTGGGAGACCGAGGTTCAATCCCAGGTCGAGTCATACCAAAGATGCAAAAAATAGTATATCAATCTTTGTGGGTAATTTGATACCAAAGCTACCCTTGCAAAAGGTCATTAGGGGTACAATTTAACTCACAGCTGGGGAGTAAGTGATATCATACCTTTTACTGAAGTAAGTAAGAAAAGTTTGCGACCCTAATCAAGGGTGATCCGAAATTGGGAAATTGTAAAAAATTATTAAATGTTTCATTTTCTGTTTTTTTTTTTTTCAAATGATGACAATTTTTCTTATAATTTTTGAATCTTGAAGGCTACTATACCGAGGTGTAGGGGAAGGCGCTACTCCTTTCCAGGGCATCATCAAGTACCACTTTTTGAGTCTTTGGTATGACTCGACCTGGGATAAAACCTCGGTCTCCCTGACCATTGGCGAACATTCTACTCATTTGGCCAATGGCCGGTTAAAAATGAATAATAAAACAAACAAATAAAAACACCTCAAGCGTACATTTCATTTAAGAAAAGGTAGCATTAACTGGATGTTGTCAGGACGATAACTTAGACAAAAATGAATAAAACACGTTGCTGCGCAGGCAGGTTCTGCACATCCATCTGGTTGAAATGTAAAATAAATTTACTATTAAAATGGTCCTTTTTTTCAACCAATCATGAAGTGACCCCCAAATTTTTTTGGAGCTGATTCGATCCCAAACGTAGCTTTTAAACAGTTAACAAAAGTTTTAAAAATCAGCCAACTCCAGGGATTTTAAGCTAGGAGAACTATGATGCGTCACACTTCAGACAAAATCAAAGACCACTGACGTCATATCAATTCACACCATAGACTAACAAGTCCCGCATATCAAACACTAGACCAAGACACCTCATAACTTCACACCACCATGCCATAAACAACACAGCAGCCACCTAAGAACAATTCAAATCCACTCACCTCCTGATCCTTATTTGGTGGAAGAACAGAGCCTGTATCTCTTCTAACATTTCGACCTTTATTTATTCAAAAATAAACAAAATTAAACCCATTCCTCACGTCCGTTGTCTCTTGCAACCATACACTTGTCTATAATAAGAATTAAAGCTAGTCAAAATTCTTTGTTTTACTTCTAGACTATCTGTCTAATTGATGCGGACCTAGATTGGGACCACAAAAAGACAACTCGGAACACGGTATAAGTTAAAGATATATTGAAGTAACAAGATACAGAGAAAAGTGGTGGCGTAAGCTATGCTTACTAGTCAGTCGAATATCGGTAGACTATCCAATCTCTGGTTTCGTAGTAGGGCATTGTAGATTTTGTTATCCCTCGGTAGTTCTTGGCTAATCCGAGGTCGCCTTTTTTATGGAATGGAAGGATGCATCCTTTCATCTATCTTTCTATCCTATTTTGACTAACACTTACATCCATAGCAGCCAAAATCTACAATGCCCTACTACGAAACCGCATAGAACCCAAGATAGACAACATCCTTAGGAAAAACCAAAATGGCTTCCGGAGAAATATATCCACAACCTCACAAATATTGACCATCCGTAGAATCCTTGAAAGCGTTCGGGCAAAAAAACCTTCTGGCGACATTACTATTTGTCGACTTTACCAAGGCCTTCGATTCCATCCATAGAGGGAAAATGGAACAAATCCGACTAGCATACGGCCTACCAAAAGAAACCGTAGCAGCAATAATGATTCTCTACAGAAACACAAAAGTGAAAGTACGTTCACCAGATGGAGACACGGAATACTTCGACATTGTTGCAGGAGTACTACAAGGATACACGCTTGCCCCATACCTCTATATCATCAGTCTAGACTGCGTGCTTAGAATTTCGATCGACAAAATCAGAGAAAATGGCTTCGAGCTGACTAAGAAAAGAAGCAAAAGGTACCTCGCAAAAACAATCACAGACGCCGATTACGCTGATGACTTGGCGTTACTGGCGAATACGACTCATCAAGCAGAGACACTACTGCATAGTTTGGAACGAGATGCAGCAGGCATTGGCCTCCATGTCAATGCACACAAAACTGAATATATGTTACAACCAAACAGGTAACATTACCACACTAGACGGAGCCTCTCTGAGGCTGGTGGACAAATTCACCTACCTAGGAAATCGTTTTCGGTAGATGAGACGCTACGTCCCATCAACCGAAAACGACATCGACACATGACTGACGAAAGCATGGACGGCTATAAATAGGCTCTCAATCATACGGAAATCAGACCTGACCGATAAAATGAAACGCAGTTTCTTCCAGACAGCGGTTATATCGATACTGCTATATGGATGCACTACATGGACGCTAACTAAACGGCTGGAGAAGAAACTTGAAGGCAACTACACAAGAATGTTGAGAGCAATATTGAACAAGTCCTGGCGACAACACCCCACGAGACACCAACTATACGGCCACTTGCCTCCCATCACGAAAACTATACATGTTAGACGAGCCAGACACGCAGGACACTGCTGGAGAAGCAAGGACGAGCTCTTAAGTGATGTACTCCTATGGACCCCCACATATGGCCAAGCAAAAGCACGACGACCAACCCGAACGTACATACAGCAGCTATGTGGGGACAGGGGATATAACCCAGAAGACCTGCCGGAGGCGATGAATGATAGGGAGAAGTGGCGAGAGATGGTCAGGGATATCCGTGCTGGCGACACGACATGATTATGATCCAATCTCTTCGAGAGTACTCGGCTCTCGATTAATATAGAATTTGGAAGAGTCCTTGAATGGGTAGATAACGGCCCCATAACACTAATCAAGGCTAAACAAACCAGTCTCTACAACTATTTTCCCATAGCCCGGTGGCAGGTAAGATGGATTCATGCCCCATCTCAAGGACATTAGCATCAAATGAAATGCAAAACACGGGCAGTATGCCACAAAAGGTCAATTATTAAGTGGAATAAAGCTGATCTAAATTCATAGTTCCCTTCTCTAACATTAGATACTTCACCTTGGCTAAATAACAACATCATCCAGGATTTGAACCGGTTTTCTATTTCCTACAATGGTAACCATCAAGCTAAGCGTTTGTATAAATTTGTTCACTGATTTGTACATCGTTTTATCTGCTTGCTCTGCTTTATTTAAATTCCTTACAAACTTATTTCGAATTTCATTGCACCTTTTTTGAGGGGTTTGTCTGACTGAATTTCTGAAATGATGAAAAAAGCATTTTGCATTATAAATATCTTGTTAAAAGTCTCAAAATTAAACCTAGCCCAGTCGGCTGGGGCCGTAGAATACACAAACTACACCTCTGCATAAGGATAAGACCCCACTAACGGAGGTCTTAGATATGACACTAAACAATCTGCTTGTGGGGTTCCAGGAATGCTGGAACTTTGGGGAGTGTGGAGTGTTCCTTTATTGCCATCGCTCCCTGGTCCACTTTGGTCAGAAGTGGTAGGACCTGATAGTGGCCTATCTATGGGTCAACTCGAGCTGTTGATCATTTAAACTGTGTGTAAATCATTAATGCAAAATTGAATTGTTAGAAATAGAACTAATTGATCGTTTAACTGTGCATAAACAAATGACTGATGTTTAATTGAATTGTCAGTGATACATAGTAATACTTGGAACCATTTAACTTCTTTGATTTATGCTAAAGTGAATTGTAAGAAATTGAACTATTTAATTATTTAACTATGTGTATCTAGAAAATGTGTTTTGAATCCATATATTTAATATACATGTAATAAACAAGATTTGGCACTAAATACCCAAAAATGGTTGATATGCCATAAAAACAAACCCAACCAAATCAAAATTGAATCAGTTCCTGATTCAAAACTTGCAATTTTCATTTAGCAGCCTTGACCAGTATTTGAAGTCAGGTCCCAAGAGGACTGAAGAGACTTTAGACCCCAGTTATGACCTTGCCGTGGTAACTATTTGACAAAGGCAAGAAATGCTGTTAAACTACATAAAGGTCTATTTACCACAAGGTAGCCAATGGTCGCCGGGAGAAAGAAAGGGGGTATAAAACATAAAACAACCGTCAACCAGATAAAATATGTAATATGCTTGTCTGCTGGGTCTAACACCCTCTTTGGAGTACCCCGCAGCTCACTTTCTACTGACGTCTTCACCTTCTTACGTCTCGCCGTCAACTCCCAAAAGTTGTCCTGTTGTGTCGGAAGCAGAAACATATCCGTCTCCACTCGCTCGTGCACAAACGATCCTCAGAACCTCAAATCCTCCCTAGTTATTTTTAATTACCACGAATGTCTCGGCCTTGTTAACCGGCGACTACTGCCTGCTTTATTTATTCATTTATTTAGTTTTCTGTGAGTCGTTCAATTACGTTACATCTAGATCCATTTCATATGATTGTTGCGGAGCCGATAAGCGTGTCGACCCCGCAAATGAATTAAGTTTAATGCATGCAAGTAATGACAGCCAAAGACACTGAAGGGAACAAAGGCGAGGTAACAGATACAACAAAAGTGACGATTTATTGTCGGAATTACAAACGTGTGTGTAAAGTCCGTGGCGGTTGTATGTCTTCTTCAGCTAGATGGGTGATGTCGATAGCTGGTATGGTCGAGTCGTAGATGTGCGCAGCTGGATGTTCGATGCGGGTAGCTGGTGTAGGTCGAGTTGTGGAAATACAGCTAGATGTTTGATGTGGGTAAGCTGACATCGGTCGGGTCGTTGAATGCGGCTGGATGATCGTTGCGGGTTGCTGAGGTTGGTCGAGTCGTTGAATGTAACTGGATGATCGTTGCAGGAAGCTGAGGTCGGTCGAGTCGTTGATGAATCGATGTCCCGGTTTTGACAGTACGTTAGGTTAACCGGGGCGGGTGTCGATTTGGTTGCTAGCCCATACAGCGAGGCATACGTGGGCCAGATGTTGCAATGCAAGGGCAGTCTGTAACAGCGAGTCGTTACGTGGACTGGATGCTGCATTGCGGGAGCGTCGAGGTCGAAGTCGGTGTTGGCAGCTTGGTGTTGTAGAGTCGAGCGAGTAGGTGACTAAGACTGAGCGGTGTCCTAGTACTACGGACCAAATGAACGGACAGGGAAACCAGGCCTTAACACATACGAAGTCGAGCGAGCGGATCGGTGAAGCTAGGGCTTTGTCGTGCTCCTAGCTGTGCGGGTGTATTGTTTAAGGTAGCTATGGCTTTACCGTGCCAAGGCTGTGCAGACATATCGTTGACGATAGCTATGGCTTTGTCGTGCCCCATAACTGTGTGGGCGTATCGTTGACGATAGCTATGGCTTTGTCGTGCCCCATAGCTGTGCGGGCGTATCGTTGACGGTAGCTATGGTTTAGATGTGCCAAAGCTGTGCGGGCGTATCGGACGGTAACTAAGGCTTTGTCGAGTCAAATCCGTGCGGGCGTGTCGGGACGGTAGCTATGGCTGTGTCGCACCAAAACTGTGCGCGGACGTATCGGACGGTAGCTAAGGCTTTTTTGCGCCAAAGCTGTACGGACGTATCGAGACGATAGCTAAGGCTTTGCGCGCCAAAGCTCTGCACTGTCGAGCGAACAGGCCAGGAGGCCGAGGCTAAGATTGGCATTATTTTAGCGTTGCGCAGATAGTGAAGCGGTAGCTAAAGGCTAAACCGTGCCTTTAGCGCTGCGCAGCCAAACGGACGAGCAAAACCGAGCAAAGGTTAAGACCGGTTGGTCTTAGGATCCATCTTCGTGTTTGCATCCAGGCCGTCTATTTCTACTGGTCGTTAAGGACCGTCAGAGATACTCCAACACACAGAAGGGGACCTCTTATGGAAAAAAAAGGGGTGAATCTGCCACTAGAAGTGGCGGTGAGGTGAATGCATCCACGATAACGTAGGATTCGACTTCATGGAGCAGAGTGGCCCCTGAGAGCGTCCGCGAGACCTCTGTATTTATCGTTGCGTCCCACCAACGCACGAATATGGCACAAGGCCGTTTTTAAGGTGGGCCCGGTCGCAGGGCCGAAGCCCACACGTGTCCGGCAAGGCCAAAAATACCTTCGGCCCCGTCGGCATTCCCCTTTTTGGGGCGCCTCAGGCGCCATGCAATAAACCCAACCGCCCCGAAGGGGGTAAAAGCCTGGGGGGATGGCCCACTGAGGCCGGAGGAACTCTCCAGTGCCGAGGCACACCCGGCAGAACCGTCCAGAGATAAAACGGCCTACCGAATGCAACCCAACAACTGGAGACGAAAAAAGGTCCGCGGGGACCTCTGAACTTTTCGCCGCAAGAGCCTTTTTCATATGAAAGAAAGGCAACACCACTTCTACCGCGCCACGTAAATAGAAAGTTCTTCTATAAAAAATGGACGTAGAAAATAAGTTCTTCTTTAGCCTGGTATAGGCTAGCAAAGATAATTTTTTCCATTTTTATTGAATTATTTCTGGCAGAAGTGTTTTGCAAATGTTGATAAATGTTGATTTATCCCTTTCTTAGCTGTAACGGCCGGTTAGAGTCGAAAAAGAGCTTTCTCATTTCCGGCCGTACTCGGATGTAATTTTTCTAGGGCGAACGAGTAATCCGATCTGTTTATGTTTGTAGGCAGGTCGCGGCATGATAACTTTAATAGTAAACGTGCCTCTAATTGTGTGGATATAGTTGACAAAAAATGCTAATCATTTGTGATTGGTTAGTTTCCCGGAACTCCTGGTTATTGACGTTTATTTTCGGTGCTTTAGGTTTTTCCTCATGGAGTCTTTAAGACATTTTCTCGGCAAATACTGGTAACACTACTCAATGGTTCGCACCAATGTACAGATACATATAAGGGCGAACCAAAAGCTTCATAGACGGACGCAAAATTTCTGAATGGATTATCTGTAGGAATTTCTACTGAATCATGTTTAATCTTATAGAATACACATTTTCTTAGCCTTAAAATAATCAACCACCAAAACATAGACAAGAACATTCTAGAAATTTTGGATCAAAATCGCATTAACAATGAAATAGACTTCTATATTTTTCTACCAATCAGCTAAAAACATAGAATAAGAACATTCCAGAAAATTCGGCTCAGAAACTTATTAACAGAAAAATATTTAGGCTCCAAAATAAATTAGGAATTATACGAATCTGATTGGTCAAGAGATGTCTGCGCTCTTGAACTTAAGGACCTGTAATAAAACTTAACAAAATACTATTTTTGATCCACTTTTGTTCCCCCAAAAACTATAAATAACGGAGAATTTAATTAACTAAGGCATTCCACTACAAGACAGAGAGAGAGAGGAAAGGACGACAGACAACAGAAGGCATCGCACACAGGACACAGAGCGAAGAAGCATGCGACGTTCTTTTCCCAACTACTGGAACAAGTCACGTTGTTGCCAAAGATCATAAACCCTTAGAAAAAAAGCCCGTGTGGATTTGAGAAAACAAAAGGCCCATACTTACGGTCACTCACACATATACACACACGCATACACATCTATGTAAATTAAGTCAATTTTTTGTCGTTTGACTTCAGCCAACTATGGACACATTGGTTCAATAGACTTTCTCAACATGTACACACGCACACACGGGCGAACAAATCATTTTTATTGAACTGGCCATAGCTGTATTTTCTACATACACACACACGCACATAAAATGAACATTGTATTTTAATCATATTTATCATGTTTGTTATGATTATTAAATTACTTTTTTCTTAATGTTTGTTGTTGTCACATTTCATTTGTTTACGTGCTCGTAAAATGTGTTGTATTTCTGGAAACAAAACCAGAAGTAACTCACGTAAACTACGGAAGGGACTTAGTCCTCCACAAGATACATATAAGGGCGAGCCAAAAGGTTCATAGACGGACACAAAGTTACTAAAAGGATTATTTTTAAGAATTTTTACAGAATAATGTTTAATTGATTCTGTTTATATTAAATATTGAATAAAGGGGGTTACTAGGGAAGAAGGTTTTGGTAGAGTTGAATAAGGTAGTTTAAAATTATTTAGAAGAAAATGAAAGTTGTAATTCATTTAAACTAACTTCAAAACAACATTTTTTTGCTTCATCTCTTGATTTGTGACATTTAGCTTTTATTAAAGTAAACTGTAAAGACTAAAATATCATCATCATCACCATCATGTCGCGCCACCAGTACAGATCTTCCTGACCATCTCCTGCCACCCTTCTCTGTCGTCCATTGCTTCCGGTAGGTCTTCAAGACTACATCCTGCATCGGCACAGAGCTATTGTGTGTAGGTTCTAGCTGGTCGTCCTGCCTTTGCTCGTCCATGTGAAGAGGTAGACAGGAGTACGCCACAAGTTTGTCCTTACTTCTCCAGCAGTGTCCCGCATGTCTGGTTCGTCTAGCTTAGATAGTTTTCCTGATGGGTGGTAAGTGGCCGTAAAGCAGCTGCTTTTTGGGGTGCTGACTCCAGGACTTGTTCAATATTGCTCGCAGCATTCTTGTAAAAAAATTGTCTAAACTAAATAGAGAAGAAAAGTTATCTTGGTTTTGAAATTCCAACTCCTGAACAAATTAGTAAATTGTAAAAATAAAATTGAGAGTTTCATTTTCAGTTTTTTTTTTTTCATTCCTTCTTTCTTTTTAAATAATGAAAATTTTTCTGATAAAATTTGAATCTTGAAATTGAAATTAAAAAAAAAGTGTAAAATTTTCAACTAATCGTTTTTTGGAATTTAAACAAATTTTAAACCCTCAAACTTACCAAAACGATTCTTTAGAAAAATAAAATAAATGAATTATATAACATTTTCAACAAGGATTCACTTTACTCTCTAATTCAATGTAAAATGATTACCCATTTCCTGAACAGTTAGACCATTATTTTTACTTGGATTCGGTTTGTAAACAAATTTTATGTTGTATCTTACATACTGTTTTACGAAAAAAACATCACAAATCAAGAGCTTAAGCTAAAATAAACTGTTTTGAATTAAGTTTGAATGAATTGCAACATTCCTTTTCTTCTAAATAATTTTAGACTACCTTTTTTTAATTCCACAGATTATATTGATAGATAGATGTTTATATGTAAAATGCTTTTTTCATCATACCGAAAAATTCAAGAGAAATAACCTCCGGGTTGGCTGTCTTTCAACCCATGATTGAAGATTAAAATAATGTATTTATGTCCATCTTGTATTTACCAAACTCACAAGAAATGTAGGTTCAAATTTTGTTGGAAGCTTTTTAGAATTTAATGAATACTCTATATTAATCTAAGCCTTGAGATAAAAAAAATAGCTGCAAAAATAAGATGGGAGATAAACTAGGGAACTAAATTAAATGCACTCCCTTTAGCTTATCAGTTATTCAAAATGGCCACTATATGTCGGAGTTAAAATCAGAATTTTCAAATTTGGAAAATTTTCTTTTCTAGAGGTTTTGCAAAGGAATTTCCCAGAATTTGATAGCAGATATTCTTAGCACAAAAATAAGGCTGAGAAATTCATATTTTCTTTTTCTATTTTTCTTTTTTTTTTATGCATTTTATTGAAATTCGACAAAAACGAGTGAAAATAACTGCGGCCCACTCAAGTTATTCAACATGTTAAAAATTCATATTGGAAATCTTTCCATATTTGCTAAAAAAATCTTGTAAAATAAAAAGTAATCGAATGAAGTGATTTTTTTATTGAATAATCCTCAAACAATTTATTAAAAATGAAATGTCAGTTCAAAATATGTTTTACTTTATTTCATTTTTTTCTTTAAACCTGTTAAATTAACAAGCTTAAAATGGAATCTGCAATCTTGTTCAATAATGTAAAAAAATATGGAAAAGCTCAGAGTATAATGGATATCGTCCTAGGAAATAGACACAGTAATCAGGGTTCAAATCCAGGACAAGGATGTTTACATTTCACATGAGGCTAATACACCCCTTGGTAAACTCTGCTTATATATATATATATATATATATATATATATATATATATATATATATGAAAAATGTGCTTTGAAAATTGGTTAAAAGGATAATATTGTAGCAGAAAGAACTAGTTTTCAGTTGTGCGTCGGTCCACCGTTAAATGACGTGGTGATTTATAATTTAAAACCATAATTTTATGCGGGAATTGCTTTGGCCGTTGGAGGTTCGAAATTACATATATCGTCCAATAAGAATGACTGATGCCATTCTGCCCGGGGCAACATAAAAGGCCGCGCTAACCATTTCTCGCTCTCCCTTCTTGCTTCCCCACTGGCCAGCAGCAGGACAAAGCCAACCAACATGATAGAGACATTCTCCCTTCGCTTCCTTTCTGGTTTGCAGCAGGACAGACCATCTTCTCTCTACTCTGCCACGCAGGCTTTTCGAGTAGGACAGACCTGTCAACATGACAGAGCACACATTCTCTCTCTTCCCTTCCTAGCAGCAGGAAGGAACAACCAACATGAGAGACCACATTCACTCTTTTTCATACACTTCTTCACTGACTCTCTCTCACATATTTCGAGCAGTCCGCTAAGCACCATGAGGAGACTTTATCCAATTTATGGACCGTTGGTGTCGGGGAAATCATTTTTTCATTATTTATCTTTCCTTCTAAACCAACGGATCCCCGGAGAAACAAATGGGATATTTTAAACTCCTGTTTTAACTTCAGCATGTTAGTTCCTGTCCTGATAATAGTATTTCAACTCCTGCCTTTAACTTCAGCATTTTAATTCCTGTCCTGACGACAGCATTTCAACTCCTGCTTTGACATCCGGCGTCTTAATACCGGCTTTTCATTTACAACCGTTTTCTTCTTCCTGCGTCTTACAACACAAGGGTTATCTTTCTGGTTGTCATTAAACTTCTTGAAACTAATAAATATTCGCGTTCTCATACCTGTACTTCTTTTCTTCTTAATTTAACAAGGGTGGGGACTACAATTTGACCTTTCGTTAAAATACATTTTCAGAAAGTGTATGATTTACCTGTTCGAAAACCATCCTTAACTTTCATATTTGAAGGCAAAAACTCTTTAAGAAATATCTACAGCCGAGTTAAAATAAAGCTCAGACTCCAGATTACCAATCTACTTTGACCGACTTTCCTAAAAAAACAAAAAACAAAAACACCGCAAAGGAAATTAATGATATTACAATTGAATTAAAATGCTGAAAACTTTTGAACAAAATAATTAATTTCTTTGCAGTAAATATTTTATTTTTTGTTTTTTTGCCAATCTGTGTACAGAAGAACTCATAAACAATGTTCTCCCATGTGCAGACAGTGGATAAATGACTTACCAAGAGCCATGGTCAATAGGGATGGATGGTGAGAGAGATAGTCCAAGGAATCTATGCTGTTGGCACACCTTAATGATGATAATCATAATGATGATGGTTTACTCAATCCCTTCATTCCAGGATGTGACACAAGGCTAATTTTAAGGAGAGTACAAGTGGTTTGAATTCAGAGTTTTACTTCTCCTAGACTGGTTGCCATACTAAAGCCAAAGGCTCTAGTCTGCCCAACTATTTATCTGTAGCTGAAGAAAGAAGATTTGGATTCATACCTTTCCTAAGGGTAATAGCTTGAAATGAAATGTAAACGGTCTCATTCAGAAAATGAACTTCCAATCTGTCTATGTATTCACCAACCCCTTCACGATGAGCAAAATGTGATAAAAGGTTAATTTTAGGTGAGGTACAACTGATTTGAATAAGTTTTCCTTTTCGTAGACAATTTGCCATACTTAGGTTAAAGGGAGCCTAGTTTTAAGTTGTTTATCTTGATTTTGCTGCTTTGTGAATCTCTGTCTAACTAGATTATCGCTACTATTTTTCTACAGTTGGGAGAAGAAAATATGTATTCATACTCCTCCTAAAAGTATCAGCTAGTGTTATATTTTGACCTTTTGACCCGACCAAAAATGCCATTCCAAGGTGATGCACAGGAAGGAAGTGACACATTCTAGTGGCAGTTATGACAGGAAATCGTGTGGGCGGAAATTGGCTGATAAAATGGGACGAGCTAAAAAAATCCCATGATACTCTCATAGACTGACGCACCGTAAGAGAGTGACCTCTGAACTGCATGACAGTTATTTCCGCTTGATGACGATTAAACATGCGATTTCAAAGATCGAATGGGCGATCAAGTGGGTGTTGAACTATTATATAACTCAGTCAAGACAGAAGTCAAGACAGTTGTAGTTCCAGTAGCGTTGGAGACGGAGGTAGACGAGATGTGGTAAGGAAAGCCACACCCAGCCGAAGGGGCCCTCGGGAACCCCGATGGAGTTGGGGACCTGAGAAGTTGCTGATAAGATGTAGCAGATCACCCAGCAGAGTGAGCCCTGGGCCTCCGGTTCAGCAGCCCTAGAGAACAAGAAAGACACAACGCTGACGGCCATAACAGTGGGGTCAAAATATTACAGTTTATGTTCGGTCTCTAGCTCCCTCTCACACGCAAACTCTGAGTAACCCTTGCAATAAATTAAGAGGTAAATATTTTTATAAAGAAGTCTTCCTGCGTCTTCATCATTGCGTGCGTCTGTTATTCATTGCGTCGGTATGTATCCAGCATAGATATGCATATTTCTGCATGAACATGTATATGAGAATGCAACACTTGAACTGAAACACAAGGAGTCTCATCCAAGATTTGAACTTGAGTTGCCTAATTTATTTTTATGACACTAACCATTATACCAAGCACCTCCACTGCTCATCAATTCTTTCAGGATTTCTTGTAAGAGAACAACACATATTTTCAGAGAAGTTTTTCTATAATTTAGTTGGAGGGCATTTTTTTATTTAACTATATCACTGCTGTATGCAGCCATAGTAAAATATTCAAAGCCTTCCCATTTTCGCCAACAGTCAAATTCACAAATTTATGTCATGCGTGACCATTATCAAATACCAAGCATTATACAACTATAGTGAACCCTTTTGCAGGCAGAGCAAAACTGTACAGAGAGAACGACATTTTTATTGCTCAATGTAAGGTATTTTCGTATAGGATGATAACAGATCAAATCAATGTTAATGTATAGAAAATAATTTGTCTCTTCTTCAAGGATTTAAAAATATTCCTGCATGTGAAAAGGTTTAATTTCATACTGTTTTGTTTGCCTATCCTTGTTTACCACCTGTCGGAGAATATTGCCAGAAATATTTTGAAATTTCAACACCAAATATATCAATCTCTTTTTTCATAAATTCTTATCTTTTTGAATGAAATGAATTTTGATATATCATTGAAGGTTCATAAAAACCCCTGTGCATTAGTTCAATTTAGTTCATTGAATAATCAATTCTGCAGATAAGTCCCTCTTTATTTTGACACCAAATTGATCTATTTTTGCGATTTTTTCGTTCAGATTGTTGCCATGGAAGCATGCAAAGATAAACGATATCACTCACTACATACTAAACAGGTTCTAGAAAAAATATTCATGAATCAGGCGCAGAATATAGTGAAATTAGCGATTATGAAGTTGATTCTGATCACAATGACTCAGATACAAACAACGCTGGCACTGTTGCCCGTGGTGCAGTGGTTTGAGAGCAGAACTACGATATTGTAATCAGTGAGTGTATAGCGATGGGGATAACATTATTATTGTTATTATTGTTGTTTTTTTAGGTTTAAGGTTTCAGTTGGTTGCGTTGGTATTTCGTTGGTTGCTATCCCCTCGATAAACGTTGATGGAAAATCAAGGTTGTGAAGAAGAACGAAGACGTCGTTAGGTTTTTGAAGGAAGGTTTTAATGGCAGCATGAATTAAGGGGTTTATGCTGGTATGCTGCGAGCCTCGTAGTAAAGAAAGAAGGTAGGAAGTTGTTAGAGTATATCATCTAATTTGTTTTTAACTAGAATCCCTTGGTCTAGAAGAATAGACCCAATGGATCCATAAACTAGATGGCTCTCCTCATAATGGTTGATGCTGCTATTATCTCTACATATCTATGTGCATGTGTGAATGTGTAGTTAATATATATGTGTGTGGATTTAATATATATGAGTATGTGTGTAGGAGGTGTCCGTGGTTTGGTTTGGTTTGGTTTCTTTGTTTAATGGAATATCAACCTTTGTAGGTTATTATTTAATGCCATATCTATTCTCCTAGAAAAACAGTAGTTGTACAATTTAACCCATAGCTGGGAGGATATGGGGGTTCATACCTTTCCTAAGGGTATTTGCCCGAAAGTGAACGTAATAGCACGACTGGAGTACGAACTCACTTACTATGATTCCACAGTCCATCGCTTTAACCATTACACCACGAGGACATCCCCGAGGTGCCCGTGGTGTAATGGTTATCGTCCTAAGAAATGGACACGATGACACGAGTTCAAATCCTGGATGAGACTGATTGCATTTCACATTGCACTAATACCCTTGGGAAAGGTATGAATCCAATTATTCCCCCTCTAGCTATGGGTAAAATAGTCGGGCAGACTAGGTTCTTCAGCCTTGGAAGCTAGTCTAGTAGAAGGAAAACTCTGAATTAAAACCTGTTACAATCCGCTTAAAAAATTGACCTTGTGTCATATCCTGCTCGAGCGGAGGGGTTGGTAAATATGTATATGGGTATGTGTGTGAGTGTATAAATATATGTGTGTGCATTTAATATATATATATGTGTGTGTGTGAGTGTGCATTTAATATATATGTGATTATATTTAATATATGCGCGCGCGGGTGTGTGTGTGTGTGTGTGTGTTTATGTGTGTATTCAATATATATGAGTGTGTGTGCGTGAGTGAGCATTTAATAAATATACGTGTTTATATCTAATATATGTGTGTGTTTGTGAGTGTGTGTGTGTGTGTGTGTGTGTGTGTGTGTGTGTGTGTGTGTGTGTGTACATATATGTGTATTAAATATACATGTGTCTCTGTGATTGTTCATTAAATAAATGATTATGCGTTTATATTAAATACATACATACATACATAATTACATATATATATATATATATATATATATATATATATATATATATATATATACGCAGTGAATTCAATAAGTTTCCAGACTTTTTTTGTACAGGCATTTAAAATTGTCGTAGACACTGGAAAATTCACTATGTCATTGCTACACATCTTATGAGATGACTGACCAATTTTTATGATTTTAGATTCAAATGAACACTTACAGAAGGAACTGGAATACACCCTACTAAAGCCTGATTGTAAAACAGCTGGTGAATTTCAAAAGTGCAAGCTGGATGCGAGGACACTTCAGAAGAACGATATGCAATAAAATAGTTTTAAACAGTTACAGGAACGCATGGAATGCTTCAGACTGCTTTTGGAGCATCTTGCATGAATCGAGCATCAGTTTTTCAGTGACATAAGAGATTCAAGGAGGGCAGGGAGTCTGTTTGGGATGATGAGAGGTGTGGGAGGAGTAAGGAAGTTAATACACCAGAGTTGATTCGCCAAAGGGTTAGGGTTAGGATTACTATGTTAAGGTTTTAAGGGAGTTCAGGTAGAGATTCCGTCGGAAGAGGCCAGCACTCTTCAAATCGGGTCAGTTCATTTCCACCAGGACAATGCACCAGTCCACAACTCCACCCTTTTCTTAGATTACTTGAACAAGATGGGCATCAAGACAGTTCCTCACCCTCCCTATAGTCCAGCCCTTGCTCCCTGTGACTTTTACTTATTCCCTAAGCTCAGAGGCTGTCGTTATGAGACAATTAATGAGATGAAAGAGGCTGTGACGAAGGTCATTGACACGCCCACACAAGAGGACTTCCATGAGACCTTCCAGAAGTTGTTGGAACGGTACAAGTACATTGCTGCCGAAGGAGATTACTTCGAAGGGAGCTAAAGTTTCATGTGTGTAATATCAATAAAGGTAAAGGTAAGCCAGACATTTTAAAGATAACTGGTAAGCATATATATATATATATATATATATATATATATATATATATATATAAAGATAACAGGTATTATATTAAGATAACAGGTAAGCAAATATATATATATATATGTATATTTGCTTACCTGTTATCTTTATATAATACCTGTTATCTTTATATATACCTGTTATCTTTATATATAAAGATAACAGGTATATATAAAGATAACAGGTATTATATAAAGATAACAGGTAAGCAAATATATATATATATATATATATATATGCTTACCTGTTATCTTTATATAATACCTGTTATCTTTAAATATACCTGTTATCTTTATATATGGATATATATATAGATATAGATATATATATTTGCTTACCTGTTACCTTGGACCGAACCTTGTTGGATGCGTGTGAGTATACTCCTACAAGATCCCGGAGGAGAAAACGAGCAAAATCATAGTTGATCTTTTTAACTCGTAGCTCCTGGGAGGCAAGTGATGCATGTCGTTTCTAAGTGGCCACTTCCTGTTTAAAGCTCAATAGCAGTAGAATTTTGACTTTTTCAGGTGGGTACTGGGCGCTATTGCGAACTTAGCGAACTTTTTACTGCCGGATCGCCTGCTGGAATAATAGTTTCGGTCGCGCTGCTTTGGAGAGCAAGTATGATGTTAGAAGACCCGAAACTTATAAGGACCCCAAGAACATCACTGACGAGGCGATCCTACGCATTCTTTGAGTGTGTGATTACAAAAAATATATATGTATGTATATGTATGTATACATATGTGTGTATTAAATATATATGTGTGCGTGTGAGTGTGTATTTAATAAAAGTATGTGTTTATATTTAATATATATGTATATATGTGTGGAAATATGTGTGTGCATATTTAATATATATATGTGTGTGTGCGAGTGTGCATTTAATAAATGTATATATGTTTATATATATATATTTTGAAATTAATTAGATTCAAATAATTTTTATTTCGCATTGCAATAGCCCTCTAAAATAATTCATCACTATAGAATATATATATATATATATATATATATATATATATATATATATATCATTTATTTAATACATATATAGAAATATATATACATATATATATAATTTATTTAATATATACAGATATCTGCAAGCATATTTAGTCTTTCTCTCTCTTTCTCTCTCCCCTCTATCTATCTCTCTCTCTCTCTCTCTCTCTCTCTATATATATATATATATATATATATATATATATGTATGTATTTGATTTATAGAAATAAGCTGCGATCTTTCTACTTCAAGCCAGTGGCCATGATCTACACATTTACACATGACATTATATATATGCATGTATTTAATACATAGATATTTGTGTGTGAGAGCTAGCATTTGATAAAAACATTATGTCTATGTTTAATATATGTATATATATATATATATATATATATATATATATATATATATATATATATATATATAAGTACACACGTAATGTAATCAATATATATATATATATATATATATATATATATATATATATATATATATATGTACAGTAGGGAAAATTAGTATTTCATTACCTGCTGATTTTCTGAGTTTGTCACTTTACTAAAATAGGAATGGTCTATAATTTCCTGGGTTAGTTCGTCTTGAAAGTGAGAGGTAGAATAATTAGAATAATTCTAGAGAAATCACATTATGATAATGTTTGATCATTTATTAGTATTTTATAAAAAAAAATCAATATTTCACCCCTTAGCAAAATATGACTTAGTACTTGGTGAAGAAACCGTCTTTGACAAATACAGCAGCCAGACATTTTATGAAGTTGATTACCAAGTATTTACAGATCCCTGGGTGGGGATTTTGGCCCACTCGTCTTTGCACATCCTCTCCAAATCCTTAAGGCTTGTTGGTTATCGTTCAGCAACTTGAATCTTCAGCTTCCTCCATAGATTCTCAAAAGGATTAATGTCCGGAGACTGACATGGCCACTCCATTGTCTTAATGTGTTTCTTTTTGAGCCACTCCTTTGTTACCTTCGGCATATGATTTGAATCGCTGTCAAGCTGGAACACCTATCCACGAAGTATATTCAATGTCCTGGTTGAGGCAAGGAGGTTTTCACTCAAGATTTCCTTGTACTTATAAAGTATATTTTTTTATCTAATGATATTGTAATTAATTCCCAGAGATATATTTGTTTTATTTGTTTATTTTTGTGACAAGCGTTTTTTTATTTCATTTTAGATATTTTGTAAAGGAAAATGAATGCTTGAGTCACTGTTGTAAAAGGGATGAAATGCTGTCTGTATATTCGGTTTGAAAATTCCAATGTCCAGCGTTTCAAATTTTTAAAAAAATGTAGCGTTTCAATTTATTGTCTGCTTAAAGAATTCGATCGAATATTTTGACTAACGAAAAAATATTAGAAGGAACATTGAATTCGTAGCACGAAGACGTACAGTTCTTTCTCCAGTCGAAAAATCCAAATTCAAATATCTATAAAGTTATGATCATAACTTTTATAACTTTTATACATAATCATTTACGTATTAAGTAAAATCTAATATTGTAATTTGATCAAATAAGTTCATTAAAAAAAAAGGGTGACACTCTCGAGATGAATAACTCCTTTTAATACGTAAGTAAAAAACGTATTTTTTATATTGATTTGTCAGGTGTTTCTGAAATTTGCAGAAACAAACTTTCATTTTAAAATAAAAATCTCTAACAAGTTTCTTTAAAGATTATTGTTTGAGATTAATTGACTTTTTACGGTGGAAATTAACAAGACAGTGTCTTTTATAACTAGTGTCTTTTATAAAGGTAATGAGTACTTGATTAGGAATAATAATTGAGTTATAGGAGTAGTCTATATGCCTTCTGGTCACATAACCGGTCTGGAGGCCTGATTCATTGCTGGTTGGTTGGGGGTGAGATATTTATTTTTTCAATAAAAAGCAAACAAATGTTCAAAAATTAATATGAGACTTTCTAAAAAATTTCTAATATTCTCTCACTTTCAAGGCGAACGTACACTGAAAATTATAGACCATTCCTATATCTATAAGATGGAAAACTCAGAAATATATATATATATATATATATATATATATATGTGTGTGTGTGTGTGTGTGTGTGTGTGAACATTTAATAAATGCATAATTGTGTGTGTGCTTAATATATATATATATATATATATACACACATAATGAATTTAATATGTATATATATATATATATATATATGTACTTAATTTATATATATATATATATATATATATATATATATGTATATATATATAAGTATTTGATTTGCATATATTATCTGCTATCTCTTTATTTCAAACTAGAAGCCATGTTCTACACATCTATACATAACTAAATATTCTTTGAATACAGAATTAATCCTCCGCCCGACAAAACAGGACTACCTACATCTTCGAAAATTACTGAAGATGGTCGAAAATACGCATACTTGGATGAAACTAACAGATACTTTGGACAATTTTTAAACTGACACATTTTGTTTGCCCAAAAGAAATGTTGAATAAAGAGCTCGACACTAAATCCATATCTTTCAATAAAACATTCCGACAAAAATGCATCACCCAAAATTGAAATCGCTTGCAGCAAAAGATTGGTGGGTTGCTTTAGTTGTTTTGTTTTACGGCATATTAACCCTTTTCGTGTCATTTAACACCGAATTAAGTCATCTTGGTTTGATTTGGTGGCATATCAACAATTGTATGTTATTTAATCCCAAATCCATTTTTATACATATAAACAGTTTTATTTCAAACAATTCAGTTTAGCATGTCCACAGTTTCGTTCTATTTAAAGCAGTTCTATTTCAGACTGTTCAGTCTAGCCTAAGTACACAGTTTCAATGTCAGAAACAGTTCTATTTCAAAGAATTCAGTTTAGCGTAAGTACACAGTTCAGTTCTATTTGACACATAGACAGGGCCCTATCAACTGTTACCACTCCGGCCCAGAGTGGGCCTGGGAGCAATGGCATTGAAGGGGATATCAGCATCCCCCTAAAGTCCAGCATCACTGGAACCTTATCATCAGATACTTTAGTATCATGTCTAGCACACTCGTTATGGGATGGGGATAACCCCTCTGCAGAAGTGCAGCCAGTTTATTCTGCAGCAAAAGGGAGTTTTCCAACTTCAGCATTTAAAATCTGTAGAGGAATTCTTGGATTTTGTGTTTATCATTAAATATGGACCTTAATTCTTCCTAAGCTTATAGCAGCACATAAGAAATAAGTTGTTTATTCGTTGGTTGGTCGGTTCGTTGGGTGATTTGTTGGTTGGTTTTACGGCATGTTAACAATTGCTGTGTTATTTAATGCAAATGCTCTGTCTTTTTTTGCAAATATGTAATTGAAGCAAAACATGATAATTACAATAATTACACCTTCAAGTAACTATTCTTGATAATAATAATTTTCATAGTTTTAGAGTTTCAAATATTCTTATCTAATATTAATTGTAGGAAGTAAAAAAGTAAGTAAAGTTGGTGACCTTTTCAATAGCTACTACACTGAGGTGTGAGGGAGGGTGCTACTCCATTCCCAGGATTGCTCCACTTTACCCTTGATTCTCACCTTATAATGCTGAGTGCTAAGCAAGGCGGCATCAATAGCTACTACACTGAGTTGTAGGAGACTGTGCATCTCCATTTCCAGGATTGCACCACTTTACCCTTGATCCTCACCTTATAATGCTGAGACCTAAGCAAGGCGGCATCAAGAACCATTTTTTGAGTCTTTGGTATGACTTGATCTGGGATTGATCCCAGTCTCCCAGACCATTAGCAAACACTCTACTTGAATCTTTTTATCCCCCCCACAATGAGTTAAATAGAACAACCACTGTTCTTCTGCAAGATACTTTTGACATTATATAATCCATGAAGTTTGACATGCCACTAAATAAAGAAGCCAAAACAAATCTCCATAGCATTGTGGCTCACATGCCAGACTGCTGTATTGTACAGAGTGAATTTAAACTACAGTGATGCTTTTACATTCACTTTTGGACTATTGCCCTTGTGAAAGCCTGAACCATTTCATCTCTTTAATCATGGGTTAAATCATACCACTACTTTCCGTCTACAAAGATGACTTTTGCTGAATTGAGCCAGTCAGCATACTGTTGTGTTGAGCAGCAACAATGGCAGACTATCCAATTATGTTGGTATTTGTTGTGTGCCCCACCAAACAGGCGAGTATGGGACAAGGTCATGAATATATGAAACCCCTTTATCCCCCCAGCTATGGGTTAAAAAGTATCACATCTGTTCCACAAGAATGGCTTTGGCATTGAATAACCCTTGTAGGTTGATATACCATTTAAAAAAGAAACCAAAACCTAATCAAGCATTATTTATTCTGTGACTAAGTTATCCTAATGTATATAAGCTCAGATAGCAAAGACATATAGTCAGTGATGCTTGGTGACTGTCAGTTTCTCACCTACCAGATCATCAGACCAAGTGACAATAGGACTACACTTTCCTAGCTCAGATATGTGTACTCTATTACTAATATTGAGCCCATTTTATAAATATAGCTGGCTACTCATATAAATATGTATATAACCAGCTAATTGACATAATGGTAAGACTGTTCCCCCATGGTTCAATCCCAGGTCAAGTTATACCTAAGACTCAAAAAATGGTACTTGATGCTACCTTGCTTAACACTCAGCATTATAATTATTTGACTATAATTATTTTATCCATTAGATATGAAGAAGTCCTGTTATTTTTGGTGTTATTGATTCATATCAATACTCATAACAGGATGGAAATAAATTTATAATCCTAATGTGACCGGTTTTCGTTTTTCTTATATATATATATATATATATATGGATGAGTGTCTAGATTTGTTTATTAATTAATAGTTATCGAGAAAAGAGATTACAGCAAATTGAACTTTGCCTAGCAGCTGTAAAGATTTTCAAAATGATTGACAATTTATGAGTATCGAGTGTTTGTTACAATTGGTATAAATTCACTGAGTCTCTCTAAGGTCTTGAAGGATACAATTGAAATAAATAATGTGTTAAACTTAGTAAAGATATCTTAAAATATTCTGTGGAATAATATTTATTATGCAAGTAAAGTGTTTCTGACTTCTAGGGAAATAGGTACTGCTGCTACAAGAATAAATTCTCTGAACTCTTTTTATATGCCAAATATAGATTCTTTATATTATTAATTCTTATTATTATTATTAATTATGAATTATTATTCTTAATATTATGTTATGTAAAATATAGATTCTTAATATTTTAAAACTTTAATTCTTTGATTCTCAGATACCCAGTACCCGAGGACACAAAATTCACATCCCAAAATAAAATATAGACCACAATCAAACTTTACTCCCGATTGATTACATCATTGTTAAAGGTTTATATTTACTTAACTCATCAGCCATTAGCAGTTAACTACACAAGATTGATTTCCATAAAGAGTTTGAATTTAAAGTTTTGTTTTTCCTAAATTGGTCACCAAACTAAGGTAGGGGATGCTGTCTACCTTATTATTTGCCCATAGTTGAATGTTATCCTATGAACAGTCCCTTTTAATTTTTGGTATTTGGAGAGATAAAAAAAGTGGGAAATAAACAAGCAAAAAAAAGAATGGTGGAAATGCATTCGCCTCGGCTTATCCGTTATTTAAAATGGCCACTTCTGAGGTGAGGGGAAATAGAAAAATTTCAAATTTGGAAATTTCTTCCGTGATTTTGCCAAAGAATATTCTCTGAATTTGATAGCAGATATTCTCAGCTCTAAAATAAGAATAAAGAATCCATATTCAGGCGTCAACCCTGAATGCAACCATCTTTGTTTAAAAGTAACCTCTCGTTTCATTAAAAAAAACACCAGTGATGGTTTGCTTTTGAACCTTGCAGTCATGATTTGAAATATGTTGTTTCTAAGATACACCTGGAAGGTAAAGAGTGAAGCCTTTTATTATTATTATTATCTGTCTGAGCCAAAAATATGGGGCTTACAATCTAAAGTAAAATAGTATGCAATTCAAAAGATTAAGTTCAATGAGTAAATAATGATCTTATTCCTGAGCACTACCAGGTACTTTCCTAATTTTTAATCCTCATCATCAAAGCCTGCTGACAGCATGGATTCTCTTGTCTATATCTCGCCATCTATCCTTATCAGTCTTTGATCTTGGCTAGTCCACCAGACTGATGTTTAATTGAATTGTTGGTGATACATAGCAATACTTGGAACTATTTGAATTAAATTTATGTTTACAGATCATATATATTTAATAAAAAAACAGATTCGGCATTAAATAACCCACAATGGTTGATATGCCATAAAACCAAACCAAACCAAACAATGAGTCAGATAAACTCTTCTAATTCATGGTTTAGAAAAGTGTGCACTTCACATCAGCACCTGTGGTCAGTGTTTCAATACCACATACAATTCCAGGTTTTCAATGCTGATTTTCAAAGCAGGCATTCCTTGAAAGATTGATGTAAAATAATCTTCTTCTCAATGCTCTATACCTGTAACTTGGAATACACCAAGCGTATCTCCTGCAGATAATTAAGTCCATCCACAGGTATATTCTGGGTATGACACTGAACTGCATTTGGTGCTAAGGCTGAAAGTGTAGACTCACCCCGCAATTGTTATTCCTCCCGAATCCAGACAATGTTACTGGCTCATAGGGCATGATAAAATATAGCTCAGTCTTAAATATCAGGCTTATTGTTTGTGAGAGTTAAGCTAAGTGAAGGCCTCTATTTTTGAAGAAGCCTAAATACCAAAAGTAGAAGGAATTACAAATTAATTTTCTATCAATATTCAGAAGAATAAAAGCAATTAACTATCAAAAAGATTTTAAGAATTGAATTGTTATTGCCTTTCTTTTCCTCTCATAAAGTGCAAATGGGAATGATAATTCTTTTTCCTGCAACCCTTTATTAATAATCTCAGGTCTTTCAATTCTTCTGAGTTTGGAAAGGTCCCAAAGAACATCCAATCATTTTGTTTTCGGAAACATTACATCCCTGAACATGCCTGAATTATCCTGGGTTCAATAAATCCCCATCAGCACTGAAAACCACACATCTCCAAGAGAGGATTCTTTGAAACCTTATATTAGAATATAGGGACAATTCTAAAAGAATGATCAGATCATAAACAATTTCATCATTGTTTGATGCCTTCAGTGCAAAGAACCGTTATTTTCTCAATCAGTTTATGGGACAGTTGAGACAAAAGAACGCAAAAGAAAGATTTAGGGTTAGGATTAAATTTCTTTCCTCTTCCATAGGGATGTAATATCATTCCTTCATCAGTGTGTAAGAGCAGTTAAGTCTATGTTGCTAATTTGACCAGGGTTGTAGACGGGTATGGAGGTTAGAGATTGTTGGGCATTTCTTATCAAAACCAGTGGTCAACATAAGAGCGTTGGGAAAAGTCACGGTTTTCAAATGCTAATTTCAAGAGATATAAGCCCTCTCCACTTTGAAGATTAACATAACACGATCTTTATATTCACGCATGCTTGCTTGGTGGCTGAGGTTGTTGAGTATTTCCAATCAGAACTAGTACTCAACATTTGAGGAAACGTCACAGTTTTCAATTGTTAATTTAAAAAATCTCTGACCCTTGCTGTTCTGGAGATTTATGCTACACATTTGGGAATGGCCTGGACTCATCTTCGTTCAGCTACAGTTAAATAGTAGGAGAAAGAAAAACTCTGAATTCAAATCAGTTGTTCTTCACTTAAAAGCAGACTTTATGTGGTATCCACACATAGTGAAGGGGTTGGGTAAATAATATTATTACTCGAGGTCTGACTTTAGTTTGGAGTAATGACAATGAAGGGGTGCTTCACACTTCCCAGGTCCGCAATCTTTATATTTAAATATGCCAGCTTTTTGACAGAGGTAGTTGTGAATTTCCTACTTGAAATCCGGGTTAATGTCTTATTGAATTTAGGATTTATCCTATTTATTTTTCACTATAAATAAATTCCTTGTCAATCCTCTAAATGCCATGCTGTAAAATGAAACTAAACAAAAGGATGCATTGAAAATCGATGTCACTTTATGATAAAAACAACAAAGATGAGGATGCTAGTCTTAAAAAATCATTGGATTGTAATGTCACTCTATGATGAGAGCAACAATGATGAAGATGCCCAGCTTAATGATTTATGGAGTACCAATATTACTTTTTGATAAAAACAACAAAGATGATGATGTTAGTCTTAAAGAATGATAAAGTAGCCATATCACTTGATGATAAAAACAACAATGATAAGAAAAGAATGCTAATCTATTAGAATTAATGAATAGTAATGTTATTCTATGATACAAACAACAATGATAAGGATGCTAATCTGAAAGAAATATTGAATTATAATGTCATTTTATGATAGAAACGACAATGATAAGGATGCTCATCTGAAAGAAATATTAAATTATAATGTCATTTTATGATAGAAACAACAATGATAAGGATACTCATCTGAAAGAAATATTAAATTATTATATCATTTTATGATAGAAACAACAAAGATAAAGATGCTCATCTTAAAGATATTTTGAATTATATTCTTTTAAAAACAACTATGACAATGATGTTAGTCTCAAACAATTGTTAAAAGCAATTCAATTTCATAACAAAAACAATAATGATAAGGATGCTAGTCTGGAAGAATCAATGAATATCAATGTTACTTTATGATAAAAACAACAAAGATGTTGATGCTGGTCAGAGGAAAAAACTAAATATTAGCTTTCTTATTTGTAATATAACTTTGATTGGTTCCATTTGGCAATAAAATTGCCGTGTCGAGGTAGGAATCAATTAGTCCGGCTGTGTATCAAATGCAAGAAATCATTTTTCACTCTTCTAAGTATTTTTTATTTCTTGTGCTTTTTTGTTGTTGTTTTTCTTCTTTTTTTTTTGTTATATTTTCTTTTCAATTTATACATTAAAGACAGCAAAAAGCAATTATGATTTCTCATCAGTATTTCAGGTCATCATGTCAGCAAATGAAATTGATTGATTTTTGCTCCGCTAGACGATATTTACCAATCATTATATTTGTAAACTTGTGCGTTTAATTCCCTGTTCGATAGAATTTTCACTAATGTGTCTGAATAAAATTTAATTTTCAGACCTGTAAATGTCTTTTCTGCAATTTCAGGAATATAATATATGAAAAATGCATCTAAGCTCAATCACATTCCCTCTGTGTGTGTGTGTGTGTGTCCGATGCAAAGAGAGTGGGAGACAGAGATTAGCAGGAATTTACTAAGCACAGCTTAGTAAAAAAGACTACTTTTAGAACCTGTGTTCCTTAGTGACCATCTATCTTTGTAAAGAGTAGGCACAATGTTGCTCAACTTCAGTGACTGGATGAAAACTAGTAATTTAAGCCTGACTTGACTATATATTTGTTATTTACTAAGGTTTGTTTAGTGAAGCCCAAATGTAATTCCAAAGTCATTATTGTAGAACAGCAGTGATACCATTTAACCCATAGTTGGAGACTAATTTGGGGTTGCTGATTTGGAAAATAACATTCATTTTTGTCTTAGTCAAGATTTTGTTCTATGACACCCTGATATTATTTAAATCACAAATCTGTTCTGACTCAAAAATGAAATGTTTCAGAATTATATATATTCATTGTGTTGCGTAGGCAATTTACAAGGATTATTTAAGCTATATATATACCGTTTACTGGGCTTTCATTTCCCCAATCAAACCTGTGACAAAGCATAAACATATATTATTTACATTTGGTCTTCCTGTGTAGAATGACAGTTCTCTGGTCAAGGTGCATGAGCTTGAACATTCCAATTTGACTTACATTTCTGCTAAAAGATTTCAAATAAATGAAAAACTCTCAGCCTAACAAAACCGGATAATTAACTAATTAATCATCATAGCAACTGGGTCATATATATATATATATATATATATAGAAAAAAACACAAACTTGTCACATTAGGAAAATAAATTCATTTCCATCCTATTATGTGTTTTGATAAAATCAAAAAACATGAAAAAAAATAAACAGGATAAAATAAATGGATAAAATATTTTTATCTTATTCATAAGATCTGAAGAAGTCCTGTTAATTTTTTTTCATGTTTTTTGATTTTATCAAAAACACATAACAGGATGTAAATAAATTTATAACCCTAATATGACCGGTTTGTGTTTTTTTCTTAATGAAATTATTGCTTTGTAATGACTGTTACATTGAGCTCTTTACCAGGAAAATTTAAATGTTCACTTTTGAATAGTTTTCTTGTCCTGATGGAATTACTCCCAACTCCGGTTTAACTGGACCGAATAATACATATATATATATATATATATGCATGATTGATTAAATAGTAAAGACACATTTTGTCTATATAATTTTATCAGGATCCATTCAAGTTTCCTGACAAGTGTTTTGTTTTTTGGTTGGAGTTGGTAGATGAATTTAACGAAATTGTCCCGAGCACTTTCGGACCTTTCGTAGGCCATCATCAGAGATTGTCTGCATGTGTGAAGATTATAGTTTAAAAAAGTTTTTAGGTTTTTTTTATAACATTGCAAAAATTATGTAAACACATAGTTGTATTAAACTGAGATGCCAAGGATACCAAATGGATTTAAAACAAAATGTTATCAATGTAAATAGAATATTATCTTGAGAAATAGAAGATTAAAAAGAAAAGACTAAAGGCATTTTGAAACATTGTTGTTATTTTCAAAGTTAATTCTATTTATTCTAGGTTTTTTTTTTTTTTTGGTTTTTATATGTAGGGCTTCTAGGATTTTAAAAAACTTTAAAAAAACACACTCTTTATGCATGAAAACAACCCCTAATGATGGCCTATGAAAGGGTCTGAAAGTGTTCCGGACAATTAATCTACCAACTCCAACCTAAAACCAAAACACTTATCAGGAAACGTGAAAGGATCCTAATAAAGTTATATAGAAAAACGTGTCTTTATTATTAAATCAAACATATATATATATATATATATATAGGTCATTCAGTGGATATGGGAATATCTTTTTGAGAAGCAAAATAAATTTATTTTTCAGAATTTTTTCCCATAAATGCAGAATCTGCATTGTTTGAAATTGCTTTACTGCAAAAATTATCGCAAGTTTGCAGAAATATTTGTTTTGTGGGTATTCAGAATGGTGGCAAATCAAACAAGCGTGCTCCAGGCTTGAACAGAGTTCTGTTAAAAAAGTTTTGGTGGCTAAGAGGTGCAAACCATGTGAAATTTATATAAGAGAAACGTTTTAATAAAGCAATGTTTAAAAATGAGTAAAACATGAGTTTGCCACAATGAACCAGAGTTGAAAAGACAGTCTATGCAATGGAAATACGCTGACTCTACAGTCAAGAAAAGTTCTGGTCGCAGTAGTCAAGTAAAGAAGGTCATGCTGACAATGTTCTGGGACATGAAAGGACTCATGACTATTGATTTCCTAGGAAAAGTGCATCTGTAAAGAGGGCTTCCTATTGTCAAATCCTTCAGCAAAATTCACCTTATTCATTGATCCCCTGTCAGCTAGGACTATTGAATACATGAACTGAACCTCTAAAGAGAATAAGACACCTTTAATGATTGTCTTGGGTATGACACTAAACCGTGTGATGGTGAGGCTCCAGTCTGGAACCTTTAGGGAATATAGATTACCCCTTCATTGCCATTACTCTTATGATCACTCTGACCTTGCATGGGAGCACTAGTTAACGTACCATCTATGAGTCAAATAGAACTATTCAACCATTTACTTGAAACCATTTATCTGTGTATTTGATATTTTTGGTTTGCTTTAGTTTGGTTTTATGGCATATCAACCATTGCAGGTTATTTAATACCAAATCCATTCTTGTACATAGAAACAGTTGTATTTCAAACAATTGAAGTTACCATAAGTACAGTTTTTTGTTTACACTCAGTTAAAAGTAAAAACAGTTCTATTTCAAATAATTCAGTTCAGCATAAGTACAGTTTAAATGTCAAACACTTTTCTTTGACCTGTTGATAGGATATTAAATTGAATTATTTAGAATACCTGAAACCACTTGATTGCATGCAAAAAATTGATTAATATTAAATAGAATTATCTGTATTTGATTGAAGTACTGAAACCTTATCCAGGTTATAACTCTAAATTGCATCTGATGGTGTAGTTCCAGTTCCGGATTATCCAATTGGCTGTACAATACACTGACTGCTTCTCTGCATAGGCGTAAGACCACCCCACTCCAACGAGTGTCCTGCATATTACACTAAACAATTTGATGATTGTTCCAGTGATGCTGGGCCTTTGAGGAATGTGGAGCACCCCTTCATTGCCATTGCTCCCAGCTCCACTCTGACCCGGAATGGTAGCACCTGATAGGGCCCTGTCAATGGGTTAAACAGAACTCACTGCATACTTATACTTAACTGAATTGTTTGAATTAGAACTGTTCGACTAAACTGAATAGCTTGAAATAGAAATGTTTTTTGACAATTAAACTGTGTACTTACATTTAAACTACATGCTTATGCTAAATTGAATTGTTTGAAATGGAACTGTTTTGACATTTAACTGTGTGTAAGCAAAATTTATACTTATACTAAACTGAATTAGCTGAATTAGAACTGTTTGACTAAACTAAAGTGCTTGAAGTAGAAGTGTTTTTGACTATAAAACTGCGTACTCATGCTAAACCAAATTGTTTGAAATAGAACTATTCTAATAAAATGGATTTGGTGTTAAATAACCTACAAAGGTTGATATGCTATAAAATCCAACCAACCAAACTTAAATAATCCACAAGGGGTTGATATACCATAAAACACGTGGTGTAATGGTTATTGTCATAGGAAATGGACACAGCGACATGAGCTCAAATCCTGGACAGGATTGATTGCATTTTATGTAGCACAAATACCCTTGGGAAAGGTATGAATCCAATTATTCTCCCTCCAGCTATGGGTAAATAGTAGGACAGACAGGGTTCTTCAGCCTTGGTGAGGCAACTAGTCTAGGAGAAGGAATACTCTGAATTCAAACCTGTTAAACTTCGCTTAAAAATTTACCTTGTGTCATATCCTGTCCGAGCGGAGGGGTTGGGTAAATATGATATACCTTAAAACACCATCAAAGCACATCAAATTTATTCAGTGAATGACCCATGTAATATAAAAATGTATCAAAAATGTAGATGGATTAAAATCTGTGAGGGAACAGTAAGGATGTACTTCAAACTTACCACATTCTTAATTTTACCTTTTAGACTGATGTTCAAAAATAATACAATAAATGATATCAACTTGAAAAAAAATACTTCAATTATCCAGATTCTTTTTGCTGTATTTCTGGAAACTTTAAGATTATTAAGCCTAAGGAGGAACATTAGTGGTTTCGTGAAGAGAGTAGACAAAAAACAATGCCCAAGTATTAATCCCAAAAAAATACTTTGTGCAGTAACTTTTCCTTGTATTTGCTGTTAAATCATGCGAGTTACCTCCCCTGATACTCTCTTGAGAAGTGATGGTTTTTATAGTACCGAAAATAAACAGACGGCCATATTGATAGGGGAATGAGGACGAGTACAGAAGGGCGTCTCTCCGTATACTGAGTGTTGTAGTCTGAATTCTTGATATTTAACATTTGCTTTTGCCGATTCTTTTGGTAATATTATTATCATAGCTGGTACATTAAACCAGACATTCCTCAGGGGCAAAAATAGGGACCAGAGTTCAAATCTCTCCAAAGGCTTCTCTTTTATTATAATATCTGAACTATTTCTCACTGTATAGAAATAAAGACCCAAGATGGGGGGTCCCGTGGTGTTATGGTTAAAGCACTGAATGGTGGGATCTTTGTGTTTGAGTTCAAATTCTAGTCACACTATTACATTCACTTTCAGACAAATATCCTTGGGAAAGATATGAACCTTCTTATCCTCCCATCTATGGGTTAAATAGTACAACTACTGTCCTTCTAAAATGATGGATTTGGCATTAAATAGCCAAAGAAGGTTGATATGCCATTAAATAACAAAGACCCAAGAGAGTTGGGATAAAAAAAACTGCTAAAATAAAAAGATGCAAGAAAATACAAGTTGAAATTAATAATGATAATGATGATTCTTCTTTACTTGGGGGTTTCCTCATGGTGTAATAGTTAAAACATTGGGCTGGGAAATCATAGTAAGTGAGTTCAAACTCCAGTCACGCTATTCCATTCACTTTCAGACAAATACCATTGGGAAACGTATGAACTCCCTTATCCTCCCAGCTATGGGTTAAATAGTACCACTACTGTTCTTCTAGAAGGAAGGATTTGGCATTAAATTACCCTAGGAGGTTGGTGTGCCATAAAAACAAACACACACTTCTTTTCTTCATCTTCTTATCTTTTAACATATCAGATTGTCGAGGTGCCAAGTAGTGTAATTTTCCTTGATGACAATGTAATGATTACTTGGTATGGTCCATCTCTTCTCCAAGTTACACATTGTACTGGGTTACATGGTACCAGTAGCAAGGAAGTAAACTTGAGCCGATTTATAGAGTTTGTTTTCAATTCAGATTACCTTTTCTGGCTGCCCTCCCCAATTATCTATATGTACAAGGGAGAAATGCACTCACATCTTTCTTAATAGGTTGATTTTTGTCTATGAAAAGGAGGAACAGCCTTAATTGGAAAGACGATAAATATTAAACAATTATACTGCCTTCGGTGAGACTCAAATTCACATCCCCTTTTGTCTCACGGAGACCTGGACAAGAAATGGTATCAGTGTGGCATCAAAGAACTGGCAGGAAGGTAGCTTCAAATGATGCAAAATGATCACCTATACTTTTAATACAAAACTGCTTTTCTTGTAATTTGAAGAATAAGTTACCAAAATATTGCAAATCATTTGACACACCAAAAGGCAGAAGGGTAAAGAAATGTTATCAAGAGACACCTCATTCTCATAAATCCATCTTTGTCGATCTGTTCCCCAACCATCTGACTATTTAACATGTGTTACAACCAAACGGGCAACATTGCCACACTAGACGGAGCCTCTCTGAAACTAGTCGACAAATTCACCTACCTAGGAAGTAGCGTCTCATCAACCGAAAAAGACATCGACACATGACTGACGAAGGCATGGACAGCTATCGATAGGCTCTCGATCATATGGAAGTCGGACCTAACTGATAAAATGAAACGCAGTTTCTTCCAGGCAGCGGTTGTGTCGATACTGCTATATGGATGCACCACATGGACACTTACGAAGCGGCTGGAGAGGAGGCTGGATGGAAATTACACAAGAATGTTGAGAGCAGTATTAAACAAGTCCTGGCGACAACACCCCACAAGACTCCAACTATATGGACACTTGCCCCCCATCACGAAAACTATACAAGTTCGACGAACCAGACACGCAGGACACTGCTGGAGAAGCAAGGACAAGCTCATAAGAGATGTACTCCTGTGGACCCCAACATATGGATGTGCAAGAGCGGGACGACCAGCACGAACATACATACAGCAACTATGTGAGGACACAGGATGTAACCCTGAAGACCTGCCGGAAGCGATGAATGATAGGGAGAAATGGCGAGAGAGGGTCAAGGATATCCGCGCTGGCGGCGCGACATGATGATGATGATGATGATTGACTTCAGAATCAGTTTTTTTATTTTCTTATTTCTTTTATTTTTTATTTAATATATTTTGAATAAACAGTTTGACAAATATTAATGATTAATTGTTTAAGATTTATAGACAGCAATAATTTGGGTTTGAATATTTCAAGGCTCAAGCAAATAAGACTGAGAGAGAGAGAGAAAGAGAAAGAGAAAGAGAGAAAGAAGAAAGATTCTCATCACTGAGAAAGGAAGAGGCATAATGATAATACTCTAGGAGAGAGAGAGAGAAAGAGAGAGAGAGAGAGAGAGAGAGAGGGAGGGAGAGAGAAACATTACCCTTGATGACAATGTAATGATTACTTGGTATGGTCCAAGAGAGAGAGAGAGAGAAAGTGAAAGACAGAGAGAGAGAGAAAAAAGATTCTTATGGCAGAGAAAAGAAGAGGCATAATGATAATACTCTGTGAGAGATAGAGAGAGAGAGAGAGAGAGAGAAAGAGAAAGTGAAAGAGAGAGAGAAAGGAGAAAGATTTTTATTGCAGAGAAAGGAAGAGGCATAATGATAATACTCAAGGAGAGAGAGAGAGAGAGAGAGAAAGAAAGAGAGAGAGATAGAGAGAGAGAAAAGTGAAAGAGAGAGAGGGAAGAAATATTCTTATTGCAGATAAATGAAGAGACATAATGATAATATGGAGAAAGACTGACAGATAGACAGACAGACAGACAGAGAAGTTTATTGCAGACAAAAGAAAAGGCATAATGATAATAATCTTGGAGAGAGACAGCAGTGGGGGAAAGATTCTTATGGCAGACAAATGAAGAGGCACAATGATAATACTCTTGGAGATAGAGAGAGAGAGAGAGAGAGAGAGAGAGAGAGAGAGAGAGAAATCCTTATTTCAAACATGGTTTGGTTTGGTTGAGGTTATGAATGGTGTATCAACCTTCATGGTTTATTTAATGCCAAAGCCATCCTTGTAGAAGAACAGCAATGATAATTTTTTATACATAGCTGAAGGGATAAGAGGTTTCATGCCTTTCTCAAGGGTTTAAGTAAGAAAGTAAATATAACAGTGTTACTGAAGTTTGAACTCACTTACTTCAAGGTCGCAGTTTTGGACTTGCGCCATTACTCCACTGGGACTCTCCTCTCTCAGACAAGTGAAGAGGCATCATGATTATACTTTAGTAGAGGAAGTAAGTGAGAAAGAAAGAGAGAGATGTAGAGAGAGGGATAGAGGAAGATTCTCTTTTCAGACAAGTGAAAAGGTATAATGGTTATACTCTTAGAGAAAGAGCAATATGAAAAGATAGACTGAGAGAGAGAGAGAGAGAGAGAGAGAGGGAGGGAGAGAGAGAGAGAATGAGCAAGAGACTATTTCTTTAAACTGATCGATTAAAGATAGTTTCATGTTGCCTCTATTTATAAACAATTTGGTTTTGTAAAACAACAGACAATTATGGACGCCATCTTTTTTTTCATCAAGAAAGTTTTACTAAAAAAAAAATACATAGACTGTGGGCTTTATAACATTTAATGAACAAAAAATATGCTGAATAAAAAGTTAAGCTTTTTATACTTAGAGATCAGGTTAAATCAAAAAAACATTTTTCAAATATATTTTCTCATCAATAGTTACAGGCAGATTACACTGAAAATCAAGTGAAACATGTATTTTGAATATACCAGCACTTCAGTAGTTTGGCTTCCTTCAAAAAGTCCTTAATTTCATTGACCATGATTCAACCATGACTCTTCCAAGCATATCCTATTTCTTTATATATTCTTTTTGGTGCGCTTGCGAGATGACTTTCCTAATGACTGCTAGGAGGTGATATCTTTGAATATGTAAAGGAAAAGATGCAAATCAAGCTTTATTAGTTTGGTTTGGTTTGGTTTGGTTGTTTGGGTTTTATGGCATATCAACCTTTGTAGGTTATTTAATACCAAATCTATTTTTATGAAAATAGCTCAATTTCAAAAATTCAGTTTAGGATAAGTACGCAGTTTAAATCTAAAGTAAAGTAAAGTTGGCGACCATAGTCGAGGGCGACTAGAAGGCTCCCTTTTCAGTAGCTACTACACCGAGGTCTAGGGGGGGGCTCTACTCCTTTCTCTGGATTACTCCACTTTACCCTCGATACGTACCTTATATTACTGAGGGTTAAGCAAGGAGGTATCAAGTCCTATTTTTAAAGTCTTTGGTATGACACAACCTGGGATTGAACCCAGGTCTCCCGAACCATTGGCAAAGCTATTCAGTTTAGTCAAGCAGTTCTAATTCAGCTAATTCAGTCTAGTATAAGTACAGAATTTGTTTACACACCGTTAAATGTCAAAAATGTCATATTCAGGACACTCGTTAGGAGGAGTCTTACCCCTCTGCAGAGAAGCAGTCGGTGTATTCTACAGCCCCAGCCAACTAGGCAAGCTTTATTGGTCCATCTTAAAAGACAGTGATATAGACTGTATACTGTAAACACCTAAAAATACCCAATTCCAAATAAGATTTTTCTTACATTATGCTTTTATTTTGGTATCTTCTTTCCTGTTTGGTTCACACATCAATAAAGGTTTTTTAGTTTGCTAGTGTAATATATATATATATATATATATATATATATAATACCTGAAAGAACAAGAAACTACCTACCTAGGTTTCACCTCCCGGATCATCAGGATAATTCTGACAAAAAGAATTGGCCCAAACGACATTTTATTAATAACGCGGCCACCAGAAAGAACAAAGAATTAGCCTAAAAAAAAAGTTTATTTGCAAAGTAGCCAAGTATTAAGTATTTCAGATCTCTTGCAGTGTAATTTATCCGGGTTATAATAAGAAGATATACCTAACTTTATCTCCATACACAGGCAAGATCTATCACCAGACTTATATTTACTGCATTTTTTTTTATTATCTCTCATTCTGATATAGGATCTATACCTTGCTAATAAATATATATATATATATATATATATATATATATATATATATTGTTAATGCTTAAATGAAAAAACATAGGATTAAATTAAGATTTAAGGTAAATGAATAAAAATAAAATAAATTTTAAAAAAATGTATACATACTCTTAAAAAAAAAGGGTTACAGAATTAATAGGCTCGAAAATAAAATGGAAATTTTTAAAATTCTAATTTTAATTCTAAATCTTTAATTTAATTTATTATTAGTATTACTGTATCCTTAATTAAAGTTATTAAATAAAGTTATTTTATCTTCATTAGTATTAAATCTGGAGTGGTAAGTCGAAAAGTAATAAAAATTTTAAAAAATAAAAATAAAAAAATTAATTTACTATAATTCCAACCGGCAATAAAATAAAAAACCGGAAGCAGGCTAAATGAGAAAACTCTTCCCCCGTCTTCTATCCCCTCCCACCCTTCTTTCCTGTGTCTATTCTGAATTATTTCATCCATAAGATCTGAAGAAGCCCTATTAATTTTTTTCGTGTTTTTGATTTATATCAATGTGACCGGTTTTGTTTTTTCTTAAAGATATATATATATATATATATATATATATATCACTTTCATATTGATCAACTTCGGTGAAATTTTAAATGATGGATTAGTTGACTTTTTTACATTTTGATATTAATGTATTGGTTCTATATTTTTTGTAATGAGAAATGTAATGATTTTCTACTATTATTTCCACATTTATTTCATACATCTTTTGTATATATTGTATAAAATGTTGTTGAAATTGGAAAAAAACTCAAGGTTTTCTGAGAATGATTTTATTTATTGTTTTAATTTTAAACGTTTTTAAATATCAAAACATTAAACTTTGATCAGGGAATTTGAATAGTTTTTCCCTTTATATATATATATATAATTTATATTCATTCATAGACAGATTGATAGATCAATGGATAGATAGATATATTGATAGATAGATGAGTAGATAGATTGGTAACCAGATATAATATATTCATAGAGACATATATTTAAATATATGGTCTGACACAATATATGCTCCCCTACCAGGGGTTCAGCACTCTGGCAAAGGAATTAATGGCTGCCACCTATGTAACGCAAAGCTCTTCACATGAATTGAGCACTCTGGTATCAGTAAACAAATGAAAGCTAATATAAATGTGTTATAATCCTGAGCTGATATATGTTGTCAAAATGGATGTGTGATTAGATACCATGTCTCGCGTAAAGTTAGGAGGTTTTCGATCACAGCTTGAAGTGTCCTGTGTGTCTAGCAACACTGAAGAGCTGTGATGCAACGAAACAATCTCTGAGGATGACAATATATATATGAATTTATTTGCAATATACCATCCATTATCGGACAACATTTTTTAAAAAAGAAAGGGAAAAATTTTTGTCTTATCATATCCTTTGCATACTGATTGATTTTAACTGCAATTCAAACTGTCTGGGGATATTCTATGCCTATAGGTTAAGGAATTACATACATTGAACTTTTATATTTATCTTTTTATATGTAGTTTCTTTCAAGCTTTTGTAGATGGATATATGATTCAAGTATTCCTGTCCATTATTAATTATTTGCAAACAGATCTATTTGACCTATAGTTGGGATCCAAACAAATCTATTTGATCAATAGATGGGAGCCTAATTTGATTAATTTGATCTATAGTTGGGATTGTAATAAATATATTTGATCCATAGATGGGATCCTAACAGATCAAATGGACCTATAGATGGGATCCTAACAGAACTATTTGACCTATGGATGGGATCCTAACAGAACTATTTGACCTATGGATGGGATCCGAACAGATCTATTTGATCCATTGATGGGATCCTAATAGCTACAACCATTTTAGATCAGAGTAGACATGGTAGTAATGGCATTGTAGGGGTAATTAACAGTGCTTCAGAACTAGAGCCTCATGACCAGGTACACTTAAATGTCAAACCAAGGACCCCCATTTGGGTAAGTAGTGGGGGTCTTACACCTCTGCAGGTATACTGACAAGATATTAAAAACCTTACCAACAGGGTGATACTAGTTTATGGTAAAATATCTGCCTTTTAATATGGTAAGGCTTTTTAGTTTAATGGCATATCAACCCTTGATGGTCATTTAATGCCAAATCTTATTTATACATATATATTGTATATGGTATACTACTATAACTTAAATCGATCTAAGGTTAGCTTAAGTTAGGTTAGGTTAGGTTAGGTTATTTGGTTTAAAGCCATATCAACCCTTCATGGGTATTTAATGCCAAATTCTGTTTATTCATATATATTATTCATGTATTTACCAACCGCTCCATATGAGCAGGATGTGACATAAGATCAATTTTTAAATTGAGTTTATCAGGTTTGAATTCAGTTTTCTTTCTCCTAGACTGGTTGCCTTATCAAAGCTAAAGAATCAAGTCTGCCCTACTATTCATTCATAGCTAGAGGGAGAATAAATGGAATCATACCTTTCCCTATGTGAAATGCAATTAGCCTCGTCCAGGATTTGAACTTGTGTCACCACATCCATTTCCGAAGATAATAACTATAACCCCACAGGCGCCTCAATAAAAATTTTTACTGGCAACTAATTTTGCTTACAAATCGTATGTATATTATGTACATGAATTGTACGTAAAATAGGTTGTACGTAACATAATTTTTCAATGAGCCTGAACTCATTTGTTTGCATACAGTTCAACAGTTTCAAGTATTGTAATCTATTGTTTGCACACAGTTAAATCTTTTCCTGTATTCTCGATACAAATTTCCCCAGCTATGGGTTAAATAGTATCATTGCTGTTCTTCAAGGATGGCTTTGGCATTGAATAACCCACAAAGATTGATATGCCATTAAAAACAAAGAAGCCAAACCAAGCTAACACAAATAATATAATTTAATATTAACCAGTAAAATAATTTCAGGTATTGCTATCTAAAACTAATAGTTCTATTTCATATTAACAATAAAAAAGTAAACTTGGCAACCATAATCTAGGGCAACCCAAAGGCTCCCCTTTCAATAGCTACTACACCGATGTGTAATGGAGGGCACTACTCCTTTCTATAGATTGGTCCACTTTACCTTGATACGTATCTTATAATACCAAGTCTTAAACAAGGAGGTATCAGGTAACATTTTTTGAGTCTTTCCTATGACATGACATGGAATTGAACACTCTACCCACTAGGACAATGGGCGACAAACAAACAAATAATAATAATAATAATCCCTTGTAAAAGTGTTAGATATCACCCACCTTTGTCCACACAATGAACTAGTCCATCTGCCATATATAGCCGTAGCTATAAAAAGTGGAGGTGCCCGTGGTGTAATGGTTATCGTCATAGGAAATGGATACAGCAACACAAGTTCAAATCCTGGACGAGACTGATTGCATTTCACATAGCACTAATACCCTTGGGAAAGGTATGAATCCAATTATTCTCCCTCCAGCTATGGGTAAATAGTAGGACAGACTTGGTTTTTCAGCCTTGGTGAGGCAACTAGTCTAGGAGAAGGAATACTCTGAATTCAAACCTGTTAAACTTTGCTTAAAAAAAAAATTGACCTTGTGTCATATCCTGCCCGAGCGGTTACGTAAATATAAATATAGCAGTAGCTACTAATACCAGGCAGACTAGAAGCTGAAGAGCAACTTCTTATAGGAATAGTATTAGAGCATTGGAGACTGGAGATCGCTCTAGCTCACCTTTCTTGCTACCGTAATAACAGAAGCCAATACTATCGTTGGACTATATCTTAATTCTGTATTCACTAATCCTATGTTCTTGTCTACTAATAGTCTCTCTATTATATATACTTTTTCCTGAGAATATATCTCTATTTCCTCTCATATCGTGGTTTGTCCTTTATTTAATATTACAAGCATTCCCTAACCAGAATGCAACAAAAAGATTGAAGAATTCTATTTGAACCCTAGATGGAACCCTAACAGATACTATCACTCCTCGTTAAAGTGAATCTGAGAATAATGGTAATGAAGGGATACTCCATATTCACCAAAGCTTCAAGACATGAGCCTCACCATCCAATGGTTTAGTATCGTATCTAGGGCACAGAAATGCAGTCAGGATATTTGACTCGTCCAGCCGACTGGGCTCTGTCTATCTTATAAGAGTCATAATATTTAGTGCATTGAATGTGTATGAAAATGTAACAACTAATATGTCAGAGTAGTCATAAATAAATTCAGTTCTAATAGGTTTATTTCATAAAATTAATTATGAACTCATAATTGATATTTTGGTTGATGGACACAGAGAGAGTCTGATAATTTTGCTGTTCACCCCACACATATTTTTGTTTACAAATATTTCATATCCTTTCAACTAAATTGCCTTTCTCAAATTCTTTGTTTGGCACCAAAATCCCTGAGATTACGATCAGATAATGACTATTTCATTCTGACATAAAATAAATTAAATGGAAGCGAAAAGTACGAACAATAAATATATTAAAGAAAAATACAAAAAAACCCTGGCATTTAGTTTTTTTGCAATTCTGATTTTATTTGGTGTAAGAAGAAAACATAAAAATAATTCAATGATAGTGTTTCTCCCACTGCACCAATGAAATCATTTTTTTTTCTTTCATTTCTTGATTGAAAGAAGATAACTGATGAAGACAACCTGTCCAAGTTGAAACATCATGGCAAAGAATTTTTTTTTTTGATTAAAAAGGGGATTAAATATGATATATATATATGTTTGTGTGTGTGTGTGTGTGTGTGTGTGTGTGTGTGTGTGTGTGTGTGTGTGAGAGAGAGAGAGAGAGTTAGAGAAAGAGAGAGTGACTATATATGTATATATACATCCACATCCACACACACACACACACACACACACACACACACACTATCACATATATATAGAGACAAAGAGAGACCAAAAAAAATATATGTGCTTATTACACATAAGCATTTCCATATCCTTATACACATCTGCACCCAAAGGTATATATATATATATATATATATATATACGTATGTATATATATATATATATATATATATATATTAAAATGAATACGTCCACAAATAATTAAAAAATTTTGCCCAGTTGGTTAGGGCTGTAGAATAGTCCAACTGCTTCTCTGCAGAGGGGTAAGACACCCCCCAATGAGTGTCCTGCACATTGTTAAAAACTAAGAACTCAGACTTTAACACTCTGCATATGGAGAGGCCTTTATTACATCCTCCTTCTTACACTCGCATATAAACCAATATGGCCATTTATTTACTTCCAGTCATCGAATAATGCCTTCTCTTCTTGAGAATATCAGGGGAGATAATTTGCATACTTAACACACATGGCACTAAAGAATCTGATGGTGAGGTTCCAGTAATTCTGGAGCTTTGATGAATACTGAGTACCTCTTCATTGCCATCACTCCCAGGTCCACTTTAGCCTGAAGTGGTAGCACCTGATAGGGTTCTATCTATGGTCAAATAGAACTAAACTCTGTACTTATGCTAAACTGAATTGTTTGAAATAGAACAGTTTTGAAATTGAAACTGTGTACTTATGCTTAACTGAACTGTTCGAAATAGAACTTTTTTTAAATAGAACTATACTATGTACTTATGCTAAACAGAATTGTTTGAAATAGAACTGTTTTTGACATTGAAATTGTGTACTTACGTTAAAATGAATTGTTTGAAATTGAACTGTTTTGAGATTTAATTAATTTATTTTTACATTTTACTGTTTGGAAATAAAAACTATACTTATACTAAACTGAATTGTTTGAAATTTAATTCAGCTTTAAATGACCCGAAAAAGGTGATATGTCATAAAACAAAATAACCAACCAACCAACCAACCAACCAATTTCGAATTTGGTATTTAAATTTTTTATCATTATTCTTTTATATACTTGTGAAGTGACCCGCAGGAACATACATCCAGCAGCTGTGTGAGGATATGGGATGTGGCCCTGAAGACCTGCCAGAGGTGATGAACGATGGGGAGAAAGGGCGAGAGAGGGTCAGAGATATCCGTGCCTGCGCCACGACATGATGATGATGATGATTTCTATTTACTTATACATATCTAGTCGCATATGTATATATATATATATATAGAGAGAGAGAGACAGACAGACAGAGGGGAGAGAGAAAGAGAGTGAGAGAGAGTCCCTCTTGGCTAATATGCTGGACTGTAACATTGTAGTAAATGAGTGAGTTCGAACTCTAATTGTGCCATAACATTCACTTTCAGACGAATTCTCTCGTAATACGCATGAACTCTAGTTTGTGTTAAATAGTACCTCTACTGTCCTTCTACAAGGATGACTTTGATATCAAATAACCCTCAAAAGTTGATGTACTCTTAAACAAAGAAAATAAACCCAACCACACACACACACATATATATATGCAAGCATATATATATATATATATATATATATAAGTGTTTATGTGTGTGTTTGTGCACATACAGATATATTTGTTTGAGTGTATACATATGCTTCTCTCTCTCTCTCTCTCTATATATATATATATAAACATATATATATATACTGAAACATATATATAAACATGTATATATGTATTATTATTAGTAGTAAATTGAAGCGATTTTAATTGGTATGAAAAAAAAGAGAAATTTCAGATATAACCCAACAAAGGTTGACAAGCAACCAAACAACCAAAGAGGCAAACAACTAACCAATTCACACCCATCTATTTAACTATCTTGCCCATTTTCTCTGTCAGTCTGTCTCTCTTTATATATATATATATATATATATATATATATATATATATCTTCTATAAATACACTCACACACATATAGGAATATATTCATATTTATATACATGCATACATATATAGATATATATTAACACACACCCAAGCATATATATATATATATATATATATATATATATATCTTCTATGAATACACTCACACACATATAGAAATATATATATATATATACATATATATTAACACAGCCAAGCATATATATATATATACACAAACACACACACACACACACACACATGCACACACACACACACACACACACACACACACACACATATATATATATATATATATATATACCAACACATAAACATATATATATATATATATATATATTTATACATATTTATATACATGCATATATATATATATATACACACCCAAGCATATATAAATATGTATATACATATATACACACTCTCTCTCTCTCACACACACACATATATATATATACCAACACATAAACATATATATATATACACATATGTTGTAGTTAAACTTTTGTCCATTTCAATGATTAATTCCACAAAAAAAAACAAGATATATAATTCTTGATTGACAAGAGTTTAAATGGAATTTACCCCAAGGGTAGGGATAAAAAATATCAATTTGTTTTGGAAGATTTTTCTCTACTGAATCAGTCAGGGGTTAAACCCCAATGATAAAAATCAAAGTGGGGATTAAGGTGGTAGCACATAATATTTCTTCCTCTTGCTATCTTTTTCAATCTTTTTCGTTCCCTATCCATCTCTGTCTCACTCTGTTTCTGTCACTGTCTCTGTGTCTCTCTCACTTAGTCCCTTTATCACTCAGTGTACCATTTTGTCTCTGTCTGCCCTTGTCTCTTTGTCTTTCTATCTTTATTCTCCTTTTTTCTGTCTCTGTATCAGTCTTTCTCTGCCTATCTCTCCATTACTCTCTTTGCTGTCTCTGTATCAGTCTTTCTTTGCCTATCTCTCCATTACTCTCTTTGCTGTCTCTGTCTCAGTCTGTCTCTGCCTATCTCTCCATTACTCTCTGTGCTGTCTCTGTCTTTGTCTCAATCTTTCTCTACCTATCTCTCCATTAGTCTCTTTGCTGCCTCTGTCTCTGTCTCTGTCACTACCAATCTCTCCATTAGTCTCTTTGCTCTCTCTGTCTTTGTTTCTGACTTTCATTCAACCACTTCTTATTTTCTCCATCTCTGTCATTCTTTCTCTCCAATAATGTCTTCTCTCCCTCCAGCTATGGGTAAATAGTAGGACAGACTAGGTTCTTCAGCCTTGGTTTGGCAATTAGTCTAGGAGAAGGAAAACTCTGAATTCAAACCTGTTAAACTCTGCTTAAAAATTGACCTTGTGTTATATCCTGCCCGAGCGGTGGGGTTGGTAAATAGGATAATGTTTTCTCTGTCTCTATCGCTGAGTCTTTTGTCTTTGTTTCCATCCATTTCTCATTCTAGCACTATTTTCATCTCTTCATAAATATATATATATATATATATATATATATGCATCCTGGCAATAGTTACAAGATAAATTTTGATTTAAATATTTCACTCTTGATAATTAATAGTCAATATTGACTTAAGTGAATTGACAAGTGATATCTATCTATCTATCTATCTAAACATATATTTATATATATATAGTAAATGCCACTTCTTTGCTGAAGAAGTCCATCTTGATTCATGAACAGTACACATGGGAAAGCAGATTATTCCTCTGGCCAAGTATATCTTTGAAAGCAATTTTGCAGGTGTTACAAAAGAATTAGCAGTCTTTTCCATTGACACTGCTCCCATGTACCCTCATATGCCCACTCAAGCCCCCTACAGATGCACACTGTCATAGAATTGACAAGAGTTAACAGTAGATTCCTGCTCAAGGTCTTCCGTAAAATGAGTCCTCAATAGTTTGCTGTCATGAGATCTCATAAAACTAGCAAATCCAAATTTGGAAAAACAAGCCCGAAGACATATGCAGCCAACATATTCAGGCTTTAAAGTGTAAGGGATTGGGAATGAGTCCTGTTTCCGGTGTGCTCATTTCCGACTGAAGTGTTCAATTTTCCATACTTCAAAATGCTTTATACCCTTCGTAGATCACATTCTTCCAAGTTGATTAATTTACTGTCATCTGTTCCCAGTCTCCAATATCTATACTGAACACCCAAAGGTTCCTTCTGTTACGAAGATGAGACCAAAAGGATATAAATTCAAGAAGCAGAACGTAAGAATGAAGTTTTTTAATTCATTCCTTTTAATCCGTAATAATCGAATTGTGTTGAATATCTGAATATTTTTGCATGTTGCTTTTAGATATCTTTGTATTTTCGAATCTTATTCTTGAAATGTTTTAGTGGGAGAGAGTAGATATATTTGAAAAAGAAGTAGTTGGAGTCATATTGATTAATCTTCATTTGTTGTTCAGGTTGAGATTAAATAAATATTGGCAAGCATTCTGTTAAGTAGATGAGACTAAAAAGACGTAAGAAGGTGAGAATATATTTTTCGATTTCATTCATTTTAAGTCGTAATAAATGAATTGTGTTGGATATCTCAGCATATATATATATATATATATAGTTATTGCATAATCTTTCACAGATCACTGCTGTCCCTCATAATCTCACATCCACTCCATCTGCAGTTCTCTGTCTGGAAGAGCAGTATTCTCCTAAATAAACATGCTTAGACACAAGAGTCTCAACTGGAGTCACTTCCTGTCATGGGAGGACATGACAAGGATGTTAGGATAGGAATCTTCCAGCTTATATGTTAATATACAACTGTATACTTCCAGCTGATCAAGTTCACATACATCACCACACCTCCATCAGCCTTAGAATTTGAGGGAGAAAGGTTAGCAGATGAAAAGATCATAAGTGAACATTTGTACATTATAGTATAATAGCAGCCAATGCTTGTGACAACATGAATAGCAGTCTGTAAACTTTAAGATAATATCTATCTATCTATATATATATATATACATATATATATTTGAATTAATTTTTGATGAATTAATAATTACAAACAATGGGGGAATCATATTTATTTCATTTAAAATAATAAAAAGAAATTAGAGGGACCATTTTGTCTGGCATGATTTCAATAAATACACTGAAAACTTTTTAAAAAGGTTAACTTTTTCAGACATAGTGGGAAGGATAAATGAAAAAAACAGAATTTCTGAATTATCCTCCCATCTATGACTGAAAAATTTTAAATTTTAAAAATATTTCCAGTGTATTTATAGAAAATTGATTCCCCTATTATTATTATATATATATATATATATATATATCATCATCATCATCTCATTGCACCATCGGCATGGATATTGCTGACCCTCTCTCACCACCCTTCTCTATTGTCCATTCTTTCCAGCATGTCTTCAGGGCTACATCCCATATCAGTACTGAGCTGCTTTATGCAGGTTCTAGCTGGTCGTCCTGCCTTTGCTCGTCCATGTGAAGGGGTCCACAGGAGTACATCAATTACGAGTTCATCCTTACTTCTCCAGCAGTGTCCTTGAATGTCTGGTTCATCTAACTTTCATAGTTTTTGTGATGGGAAGTAGGTGGCCCTACAGCTGCTGCTTTGTGGGGTGTTGCCTCCACATGCAAAACATTATAATAAAGATAATGAACATTTTAGTGAACCATAGAATTTTGATGAAAATCAACAATAATATGAGAAATCAAAACTAAAATCAAAATACAATTAATAATGAAGAATATGTTGATGAACTGTTTTTTAATAAATAAAAGCAGCAAAAATGAAAATAAAGTACAACTAGAAATATGAATATTAACGTGTAGTTGTATTTAGTGTTGTGATGAAAAGCAACAAGAAATTGTCTAGACATCTAGTTAGGTGTCAAGACCTCATCACTTTATTGTATCAGTTACTATAATATAATGGATAAGAAATGTGTTTTATCATTACATCGAGAGAAGGAGGCAGTGTGATGACCTGTAAAAGACTTCAGAAGAAGAATAAAAGGAAGTGTGGGTAAGTCACCTGACTGAGATGCATAGTATATTATACTGATATAAAAAAGACAATAACTGACACAGCTCTATCAGTAGAGTTTAAGATATGCTGACTGTATCCTCTGCTGGAGTGTAAGTCACACTACCCCATAAAAAATAGGATCTCCTGGATTTGGTTTGGTTTAGTTGGGTTTTATGGCATGTCAACAACATATATATCAAATATATATGATTTAGTTGGGTTGGGTTGGGTTATATGGCATATCAACCATTTTAGGTTATTTAATGCTAAATCCACTTTATACATATATATTACATAAATATGATTTGTAAACACATTTTGTTGATAACATTTTAAACAAGCCCAAGGTCATTCATTTGCACACAAGTATCACTAACAATTCATTTAAATATCAGTCATTTGTTTATACACAGTTAAATAATCAAACAGTTCTATTCCAAACAATTCAGTTTAGCTTTAGTCATTTGTTTGCACTTAATTTAGATGTTAAGTACTTCTGTTTGACCCATTGATAGGACCCTATCAGGTGCTACCACTCTAGGCCAGAGTGGACCTGGGAGCGATGGCAATGAAGAGGTACTTTGCTTTCCCCAAAGCTCCGGCCTTACTTTAGCCTTACCATCAGATTGTTTAATGTTATATCCAGGACACTTGTTGGAGGGAGGGTCTTATCCCTCAGCTGAGATGCAGTCGGTATATTCAACAGCCCCCAACCCTGCTGACAAGGCTGGATCTCCTGGGTATGGCACTAATTGCATCTGATGATGAAGTTTCAGTTCCAGCGATATAGATAGTTTAGTGTACCTCTCCATTGCAATTAATCCCAAGTCCACTCTGACCCTGAGTAGTAGTGCTTTTAAGATCCTATCTTAGGAGTAAATAAGTAAAGTTGGCAACCTTAGTGGAGGGTGACCCGAAGGTTCCCTTTTCACTAGCTACTACACTGAAGTATAAGGCCGGGTGGTACTCCCTTCCTGGGATTGCGCTACTTTGCCCTTGATCAATACCTTATAATGCTGAATATTAAGCAAGGCGGCATCAAGTACAATTTTTTGAGTTTTTGGTATGACTCGACCACGAATTGAACCACGGTCTCCCGGACCATTGGCAAACACTCTACTCATTATTAAAATTATTAGTATTGGATTGGAATACTTGATACAATATAACTGCAAATTATTCCTATTAAGAATGATTACTTGAAGCAATAATTGTTTACAAAGGAATATTATTACTTACTTAAACTATATATCTGTGTGAAAACAAGTCACCGTTAATAATGAAAAATGATTACTTGAACCCGTACAATTTTTAGTATTAAATAGGAATAATTGAAACTATGCAACTCAGTTCAAATTATGTTTATAAGAAAGGAATACTTCATATCACATTAAGGTTGAAAAAAACTGAAGAAACAACTTAAAAATATGTAAATATAAACATACAATAGATGCAATTACTTAACCTGTAAGCATAAGATAATCCCAAACAAGTTGACATTCTTTAAAAATCAGTCAATCAATCCATACATAAAAGAAAGGACTTGCCCCTCCCCACCAGGGGGGTGTTTGGTTGCTGGATTGAGAAGGGATGAAAGAAAGACAGACAGATAGATAGAAAGAGAGAGAGAGTTCTCTCTGATTCAGGTCATGCCTCAGCAGTTTGAGTGAGCAGATGTTTTTGCTTGCCATAGGGTATTTCAACCCTAAGTGAAATCTGGGTGAGGAGAAATGATTGAAAATCAAAGATCCTTTCTCCAGCTGACCTGATGATTCAAAAATAAAACCACCACACCCAATCAAAGAAAACCTCCATACTCTATGAAAGCTGTCCTGAACAATGCACACCAACAAAAGTGGAGTGGATAAATTTAAAGTGTTTTACCAACACTCACCATCATTCATGTGGAAAATTCTATGTATGTTTTTTGAGTCCAAACCAAAGACAAGTAAATATCCCCAATTCAACCTCTTGATAATTCAACATACTATTATTTAGATTTTAAAATCTAAAAAAAAAAAGAAATAATCCGGATTCTTTCAGATCATACCTTATACAGCAATCAATAATCTTATACCTTTATTATTCATGGTATAATATTAACAGATTTTTAATCCTAAAAGCTAAGTGTGAATATTATGCATAAGAATTAAATTTTATCTTTATTTGGCCATGTGTGTTGCCAACAACCAGCAAGTGACAATCCTGAGATAAAAAAAACTCAGCTATATGATCAGCTACAGTGCCCTTCAGCCAGCAACCAGCCAGTGACAAGCCAGTGACCAGCCTGTGATAAGTCAGCCATATGACCTGCTTGTAGTGCTCATCAGCCAGCAATGAGCCAGTGACTAGCCAGTGACCAGCCTGTGATAAAAACTCAGCCATATGACCAGTTTGCAGTGCCCATCAGCCAGCAACCAGCCAGTAACCAGCCTATGATAATAACTCTGTTATATGATCAGCTACTATGCCTGTCAGCCAACTACCAGCAAGTGAACAGCCTGTGATAATAAGTCAGCTATATGACCTGCTTGTAATGCCCATCAGCCAGCAACCAGCCAGTGACAAGCCAGTGACCAGTCTGTGATGATAAGTCAGCCATATGACCTGCTTGCTGTGCCCATCAGCCACCAACCAGCCAGTGACAGGGCTGTAATAATAATCTAGCCATATGACCAGCTTGTAGTGCTTACAAGCTAGCAAGCAGCCATTGACTAGTCTGTGATAATAAGTCAGCTATAATACCAACTGTGTCTGGTAACTTATGAACAGCTTACAGTTTAAGGAACATTATACTTGTTCCGTTGTTTTTGCCAAAATCACCTTGTCTTTTTCTTTCTTGCTTTAGCTGTTGTCACTTTATTCAAACATTTGTAAAGTCAACATCATCATCGACCCTGAAACAATTCTTTTATAGAGAAATTGCCTCAAGAATGCATGCTTATTTTTAAGTTGTTTCTTGCATTCTAAACTTATTTTAGCCAAAAGATTGTTACATTTTCATGTGAATAAATACTAAGCAAATTTTGTGTTTAAAATCATTATATCAACTGTATAAATTCTTATTTTTGTCAATATAAAATCTATAAAAAGTTGATCAAACGTTAAGTTTAGTATAAAATTCCAAAATGTCAATGTGTATTATTCATAAGCAATGTTTATTTTTTACAGAATTTCATAGCTAAAAATTTAATGGGCACATTATGCATTAGTGGATATTATGTGTTAGTGATTGCTATGTAATTATGTTCATCCGCAGAACTAAGGATCTATTATTTTTGGCCTGATTTCAATCCAGTTTTCAGGAACTGGTAGAGTTATATCTGAAAAGGTTTTAAATTGTTCAAAGAAATCTGACTTTGATTCACTTTAAGGTGGGAGTTGTCTCTCGATCTCAATGTCTTACCATCTTTCTCACAGTAAAAGGATGTTCATCTCAAAAAACCAACCCATTCTCTTGCTAATCATATAACTCTGTCTCTCCCTATGTATACTTAAACCCTCTCCTTCACAATCAAGTGTTGAGCCACTAAGAGAGAATTAATTTCTTCTAAGTGGTCACTCTGCCTAAAAATGCTTAGAAACTCAATTTTTGAAAAAAATTTTTATATTAGCCCTCTGAAAAATAATAATATCTATTTGAAATTTTTATTCATTGTTAGAGGTTTTTAAATAACTCATAAGAAGCAGATGATAAAAACAAATAAAATATTGATTAAATACGAACAATTATCAAAAATTTTAATATAAAAGAAAATAAGGCATTTGTCTCTATATCCAAGAACTTGATAATTATTTTCATTGACAGAACACACAAGACAAATGTTATGAATTAAGTGGCAAGGAAAAAAGCAATCAGAACTTTGAAAAGTTTGTTTATACAAACAATTTTTTCAAATTAAAAACTGACATATTGAAGAGGAATGGAGGCTAGGTGGAAATCAAGAAATGTTGTGAATGCAAACACAAAATGATGGAAATGCTGAATCTACTTCCCAATATCCCCAATATCCCCACTATCTATGGATGTCACTAGATATCTACAAATCAATCAGAGATTAAAACAACGAGAAAATGTAAAATCAATCAGACTTATACCAACATCTGGAATACACCTGGAGAGCAACATCTTACATCTGGATAAAACCTAGATCTCATCTGCATTACATCTAGAGAGACACATTTTACACCTGGATGAAAACTTAATGATACCAAAGACGCCACACATTACACCCAGACAAACTCTAGATCACATACTGAATACATCTGGATAGCCACATTTTTTATAATCTCAATAATCACCTAAAGGGAGAATAATAGTACTTCTTGTCTTGCTGAGAAGTACAAGCTTATCAATACTACTCCCAATCATAGGCATTAGGTCATCCATAGTTTATGAGATCAATACCTTATAAATTATTGATACCTGCAGCGAATAAGTAACCAGTGAAAACAATAAGGAACAAATGATTCTAATCATTAAGTGTTTTTGTATTATTGTCTTCATCTTTATTGTTATTTTCACAACGATTCTGCCGATATGTCCTCTGGCCTTCTTCAGGTCTTTGTCGAACTCCGGAACCTTCTCGGAATTTCAAACTACTTCCTTTATTGAATCCACGGGGGTCACCTGTTCTGATTCCATTAGCTATAACCGAGTACAAGTGTTAGGTATTCCTGTATTGTTACTCACCTGCAGTCAGGATTGAACCTGCAACCTCCAGATGATTGTCTCTTTAGAAGCTTAGGGAACCAACACCTATAATTGTTATGCCATGTGTCATGCAATAAAGATGAAGATAATAGTCCGAAAACCCTTAATGATAAAAATCACCAAGCTTCGTCTCAGAAATTTAGTCAACTAGATGATTCTAAATGGCATACAAACATGAAAGGTCAAATTGTATATTGAAGGCATCTGGAAAAATTATCTTTCACTGATAGAACACAATGGAGGATATATGTACCTCCAATTGCAGCATTCATATCAGATAAATGGAAACAAAGAACCTGTCTGTCTATATAAGATAAAAATCAAGACCTTAATAATCTTTTTCACTGACTGAACACACAAGAATAAATTGATAAATGAACTTTTCCAATACGTATTTATGTAACAAATGTAATATTACGAATGGGCACTGTCGTTAATCAGTGAAGGTGTCACGAGACAAGCGTGTACGGGCAGAATGACCTGCAAAGTTAGACATGATTTTAAAATAATCACAGATGTATAATCACGTGTTTCACTAGTGACATCGAACATTCGAGGATTTTCGATTTATTCCGCAAAATCTCTATATAAGAAAACAAGTAATGAGATTTTGGCAGAGTTGAAGACAGTTGTCAAAATGGGTGCGTTAAAGGTTCCAGAGGTCCTACCCCAGTCTGCTACGACCTATCTGCTAAGACAGGCGTGTGACAAACAGCCAGCTCTCACCCACACTCCGTCACCACTGAGAGGAAGGGAGAAGAAGGACGCGACAAAAATGAACTTTTCGAGTTGCAATGATCATAGCTGAATAAAAACGACTGCTATATTTTCTTCCCTTACCTTTGAGTTTGAGTATTCCTTTTTCTGCGGAATTCTTTCTTTACAACAGAAAACGTTGGTCCTATGGTACACAAAGAGATTCTAACAAAAGCAAAAATCAGACCAAATTGGCTGGGGCTGTAGATTACACCAACTTATTGTCTGTAAAGGAGTAAGACCACCCCCTAACAAGTGTCCAGGATATGACATTAAACAATCTGATAGTAAGGCTCCAGTAATACTGGAGCTTTGGGGAATGCAGAGTACCCCTTCACTGCCATTGCTCCCAGGCCCACTCTGGCCCAGAGAGGTAGCATCTGATAGGGTCCTATCTATGGGTCAAATAGAACTGACTGACATTTAAACTGAGTGCAAACATCGACAGAATATGTTTACTAATCATGTATTATATATGTAAAATAGGATTTGGCATTAAATAACCAACAATGGTTGATATGCCATAAAACCAAACCAAACCAAATCCTATATATTTAATATATATGTAGAATAAGGATTTTGCATTTAATAACCTACAATGGTTGATATGCTATTAAACCCAACCAAACCAAATCATATATATTTAATATATATGTATAAAAAGGATTTGGCATTAAATAACCCACAATGGTTGATATGCTATAAAAACCAAACAAAGCAAATCATATATATTTAATATATATGTATAAAGACAATTTGGCATTAAATAACCCACAATGGTTTATATGCTATAAAAACCAAACAAAGCAAATCATATATATTTAATATATATGTATAAAGAGGATTTGGCATTAAATAACTTACAATGATTGATATGCCATGAAACCCAAACTAACCAAATCATATATATTTAATATATATGTATAAAGAGGATTTGGCATTAAATAACCAACAATGTTTAATATGCCATAAAACCAAACCAAACCAAACCATAACAATACTAGTGTGCAAACAAATTAATTTCAATTGAAAATCAAATCACCTAGAGACTATTCAATTACAAATCAAATGTATATCCATTTAAAAGTTTTCAAATAAATGACTGTTTGATTGTTACTGTTACATAGCAATACTTGAAATCATTTAACTTTGTGCAAAAAAATGATTAATTATTAATTGAACTATTCATATTCAATAGAAATATTTGAAACTATTTTTTTCGAATGTTATAAAATTATTCTTATAACTTCATCAAAATAAGTTTATTGTGCTTTATATTTTGGAATTATGCAATTTACCTTTATATCTTCATTTCTCCTTGTTCTATGAAGCTTTAGAATAAAAAGTTATTTCACATTTAGCTTTTTCTTTTCATTGTTCTGATCTTTATGCTCGCTACTGTATATCTAATATATATGTATAAAGAGGATTTGGCATTAAATAACCTCCAATGGTTTATATGCCATAAAACCCAACCAAACTAAATCATATATATATCTAATATATATGTATAAAGAGGGTTTAGCTTTAAATGACCTCAAATGGTTGATATGCCATAAAATCCAACCTAACCAAATCATATATATCAAATATGTATATGCATAAAGAGGATTTGGCATTAAATAACCTCCAGTAGTTGATATGCCAAAAAACCCCACCAAATCAAATCCTATATATCTAATATATACGCATAAAGAGGATTTAGCATTAAATAACCGCCAATGGTTGATATGCCATAAAACCCATCGAAACTAAAACATAATCATACAATCTAATATATACGTTTAAAGAGGATTTAGCATTAAATAACCTCCAATCGTTGATATACTTGAAAACCCAATCAAACCAAACCAAAAGAAAATATCTATTCACTTTATATCTAATAATAAATGACCATCATACAACTTGTACATATGTAATATGGGTAAGTTCTGTTTAAAATGATTGTTCCTCATCTCAAATATATAAATAAAATTTGAAAAGATTTTGCATTTAAAAGATTCATTGATATTCCCATTAGTCAGCAGCATAGACTTATATTCATCAGCTTAATGTCGACGGTGGTGCCAACTTGATAACTTACCAAGAATGAGGGCTGACAGAAATGGATGGTGAGAAAGTATCAAAGGAATCCATGTGGTTAGCATGTCTTGATGATGTTAATGATGATGTTTTATAATTGTTTTTTTTTTCATGGTTCAAAATAATGGAAGAAAACTTTTTCTCAGAGCAGTGAATCCATATTTTTTGCCAGTGGTTAAATCAATTATAGGAAAGTGATTAAAAAATAACTTTATTTCCACTTATTTCTTGTTTTTTGCTGGCTCAGCAGGATTAGTTCAATGCATGAATCAGTAAAAAAACATCAGATTGAAATTAGTTTTGTTTCTTTTCAATTTTTTTACATAAATTAACTTAGATCTCAGAAAAGAACTAATTCGATCCTCAATTGAGCCCAGTCGGCTGGGGCTGTAGAATACACTGACTGCAGCTCTGCAGAGAAGTAAGATTCCCTCAATGATTGTCCTGGAATTGACACAAAATTATCTGATAGTGAGGCTCCAGTAATGCAAGAGCTTTGGGGAATGCAAAGTATGACTTCGTGGCCATTGTTACCAGGTCCACACTGGCCCAGAATGGCAGCACCTAAAAGGCTCCAATCTATGGGTCAAATAGAACTGTTTGACATTTAAATTGAGAGCAAACAAATGACTAATGCTAAACTGAATTGTTTAAAAAAGAACTGTTTGATCATTTAACAGAGTAAATAAATGACTGGTGTTTTTTGGAACTCTTATTGATATATAGCAATACTCTGAAACATTCAACTTTGACTTATGTTAAGTTTAATTAGATTGTTAGTGAACTTACGTTGACAAATTATGGATATCTAATATTGATGAATAAACAGGATTTGGCATTAAATAATTTACAATAGTTGATATGCCATAAAACCAAAGCAAAGCAAAACTAAACCAATCTATTCTATTGTGAAAGTCATGGAAATCATGCTGCCAATTAACCTGAATGTGTCTTGCAAGTTACATCCATACTCTTTACTGAAGACACAGTCCCCTCCAGGATAATGTCTTCCCAAGAGGATAAGAAATACGCATCCGCGTAATTATTATGACCGCAAGAGATATATTTTTTTTTTTTTCATGTCACAATATAATTCCTCTACTTAAAAAAATAAAAAATAAAAAAATGTAGATCTATAATCAATTCTATTTTGAAAGAAATGTATGTAAGTTCTACTAGAAATGAGAATTCCTCATCAGATATTCACACAAAATTTAAACAGATTTTGTGTTTGAAAAAATCATTGATATTCATATTAATAGGTGTGGAATTTGAAGGCTTTTGAAGGTCAGTGGCTAAGGGCAAGGCTGTGTTGCCGTAAGATATCTGACTCCATATTTTGGTTACACTGTTTCACCCCACTTTGACTAGCCGGCGCCACGCCTTGCCCTAAGAAAGTCCCAAGAGAAATATACAAAAAGAAAAAATAGAAACAGATAAGAGATGAAAACATTTCTTCCATACTTTCCTTTATTTACTTGGAGAAGGGACTAACCGACACTACTTCCCAAGACGTAGCGTGGTGCCAAAAACACCAAACAGCAAAATGGTGCTGTTGGTTCGATGGACACTGCCTGAAAGAGAAAGATGATATCGTTTCCTTTTTCAAGGGGAAAAATCCTTTTTTCTTTTATGCGCGCATCATCTCCTTTTCCGTTAGAGATTTCTGGGAGTTTCTTCAAATTTAATAGTTTTCTTTTTATCTATTTATTTATTTTTTTAAATTTAATTTTTTTATTTATTTATTCGTTCCCTACATAGGCACAGATTTGTTTGTTGAGAGAGCAATTTGATATCTCAACATGATCATTCATCATAGAGTTCAGTTAAGATTATTAGGTGATATGTCATCACAATCAGGACATGACAATAGCACAAAGTTCCTTGATTCTCTCTTATAATCCATCACTATCATCAATCACTCCTGGCAAGTCCTCGAGACTGCATCCAGGGTCTGCACAGAGCTTATGTAAGTCCTTGTTGATCAGCTAATGCTGGTGCATCCATGTGTCTGTGTCCATAAGTAAATATAGCATGGAGGTGCCTGTGGTGTAATAGTTATCGTCGTAGGAAATGAACATGGCAACACGAGTTCAAATCCTGGACAAGGCTAATTGCATTTCACATAGCACTAATACCCTTGGGAAAGGTATGAATCCAATTATTCTCCCTCCAGCTATGGGTAAATAGTAGGACAGACTAGGTTCTTCAGCCTTGGTTAGGCAACTAGTCTAGGAGAAGGAAAACTCTGAATTAAAACCTGTTAAACTCCACTTAAAAATTGACCTTGTGTCATATCCTGCCCGAGCGGAGGGGTTGGTAAATAGGATAAGTGAATATAGCTTATGAGTTTGGTTGAAATCCCATTTAATTTTATCATATGATCAATAACCTGTCAATAGCAGGACATGCCTTCCCTATGCATAAGTGTAAGGTTTGGTTTAGTTTGGTTTGGTTTTATGGCATATCAACCATTATAGGTTATTTAATGTCAAATCCATTTTAATACATATGTATATTTCTAGTGCAAACAATTCAGTGTAGTAAAAGTACACATTTTAAATGTCAAAGACAATTCTATTTGAAACTATTAAGTTTAGTCAACAAAGTTAAATGGGGGGGGTCCTCATAATGTAATGGTTAAAGCGATGGACTGCAGGACCGTAGTAAGCGAGTTCATACTCCAGCCGTGCTATTACGTTCACTTTCAGGCAAATACCCTTGGGAAAGGTATGAACCCCCATATCCTCCTAGCTATAGATTAAATAGTACCAGTACTGTTGTTCTAGGAAAATAGCTTTGGCATTAAATAACCTACAAAGGTTGATATGCCATTAAACAAAGAAACAAAACCAAACCAAAGTTAAATGTTTCCAAGTATTGCTATGTATCACTGACAAATCAATTAAACATCAGTCATTCATTTACACACAGTTAAATGAAAAAACAGGTCTATTTCAATCAATTCAGTTAAGCATAAGCTCATTGTTTAGTTCTATTAGACTCATAGATATGATCCTATCTGATGCTACCACTCCAGGTTAGAGTGGACCTGAAAGCAATGGCAACAATGGGGTATACCGCATTCCCCAAAGCACCAGCATTACTGGAACCTCACCATGGAATGGTTTAGTGATATATTCAGGACATATGTTGGTTGGAGGGGGCTCTTATCCCTCTGCAGAGATGCAGTTAGTGTATTCTACAGCCCCAATCAACTGGACCCGTATATGGTGAGATTGCTTTCAGTTGAGGAGATATTGCTAATGAGGTGCATGAACTTATCATCTAATTTCAGAAGCCTGCCTCTTAGAGAGGAGATGGCTAATTCTTGTTTAAAATACATGAACTCTGCTTTATCGTAGAATCTAATACCTCCTGCTGCTTGCTCTATGCTATATGGCAGGGATTCAGCTTCAACAGGTGTATTTGCGATCATCTGCCAAATCTGTGTCTCTCATAGTTTCTGCAGGATATTGTCTATTTCTAGTCTTTTTTTAATGTGAATCCAATTTTTTTATTAGATCTATCGACATTTGTGGTATGTCATCATCATCATATCGCGCTGGTAGCACGGATATCCCTGACCCTCTCTCGCCACTCCTCCCTATCGTTCATCGCCCTAGGTAGGTCTTCAGGACAACAGCCTGTATCCTCACATAGCTGCTGAATGTACGTTCGAGCTGGTCATCCTGCTTTTGCGCGGCCATGTGTGCGGATCCATAAGAGTACATCTCTTATGAGTTCATTCAGTATCCTGCATGTCTGGTTCGTCTAACTTGAATAGTTTTCGTGATAGGGGGCAGGTGGCCGTACAGTTGGTGTCTTGTGGGGTGCTGCTGCCAGGACTTGTTCAGGATTGCACGCAGTTTTTGTAAAGCGTCATTATAGTGGTAACAGTCTCTTTAGGAAGACCATGTGCTTATAGTATTTGCTCCATCTTTTCTTTGTGCATGGAATCAAATGCCTTGGACAAATCTACAAATTATATTCTTTAAAATTGTGAGATCTTGTTCATACAAACTCCTTGCAAAAAAGTAAGATTCATCACTCTTTCAAAACGTTTCTTTCCATTATTTTGAATCCATGAAAAATTAACTAAGCACAAATCTATTCTATTTTAGAGACTAACTTTCTGGCTTCATAGAACATACAATTATCAATTAAATATCTTTAGTTAAAACGAATTATTCTTATTAATTCATGGTATAGAAATCAGATCTCTCTGTTAAATTAAAATGGGTTTTCTTCCAAGCTATAGCCATGTCAGTACTACTGTATGCTTGCACCACATGGACTTAAGCACGACTCTTGGAGAAAAAGCTAGATGCAAGCTAAACAAGAATACTACATGCTGTTTTGAACAAAACCCGGAAGCAGCACCATAGAAAACAGCAGCTGTACAGCCACTTAGCTCCCATCTCACAAGCCATCCAAGTAAGATAAATGTAATATAATGGCCGAGGGATTTCCTTTTATGCCTTTGGGTTTAGTTAGGCTGAGAACCTTTCGGCTCAGTGCATGGGTTACTTAGGTGCAACATAAACACAGGTGTTCACGCGCGCGCACAGGCGGAGCAAACGTGTCACTCAGAGATGTCACAATAGCACATATGGGAAACGGGGTTACAGAGTGCGGGTGACGTCATGCACTGGAAGCACACAGAGCATTTTGGGAGATTTTGAAAAAGTCAGTTGGTAGAGTTGAGAACTGGACACCAAACGACACCAACAATTCAATTAAACATCAGTTATTTGTTTGCACACAGGTAGAAAATCCAACAGTTCTATTTCTAACAATTCAATTGAGCATAAACATTTCTTTCTCTAAGTTTAAATGTCAAACAGTTCTATTTGACCCATAGATAGGACCCTATCAGCTGCTACTACTCTGGGCCAGAGTGGACCTGGGAGCAATAGCAATCAAGGGGTACTTTGCATCCCCCAAAGCTCCTGCATTACTGGAGCCTCTCCATCAGATTGTTTAATGTCATATCCAGGACTCTTGTTGGAGGGAGGGTCTTGCCCCTCAGCAGAGATACAATCAGTATATTCAACTGCCGTAGCAGACAGGGCTGAAAACCAAATGAAAACTAACACTAATACTTAAACAGAAGAAATCAAGGTTAAAAAGAGTAATTGGATGAAAGTGATATTCTGTGATGAGCCAAGAAACTGCATCGGTCAACTCAGTGTTGCCTGGTATCATTCAAATGAAGCATATAAAGTAGGGAGAAGACCCCATAATGTTGTGGCTATTATATGAATTCATAAAGATGACTGTTGAATGAAAATGAATAAGTTCCCTGACTCTTTTGTGATATGGGATTGCATATCATTTCAAGAATCAGGGGAGATTGCAATCATTACCTCAACAATCATTGCACATGTGTACAATGAAATTTTCCCATTCCATCAAAAGAAAATTGGTTCGGTGATAATAAAGTCATTCTACTGGATGATTATTCATCTTCTCACAGAATAAAGGAGATTGCAACTGTTTCTTGGAAAGCTAGAATAAAATCATTGACATGGCCAACAAACAGTCTGGATCTAAATCCAATTGAAATTCTATGGTGGAAACTAACAGAAATAGTCCATGAGAAGGCTCCATCTGCTAAAGAACATCTATAAAATACCATTCTAAAAAGTTGAAACAACTTTGATAAAGAATATTGCTTTAAATTAGTGAAATCCATGTTGGCATGATTATGTATAAATTCTAAGTTTTTTCTCAGTGAATTCTGGATTTGTTTTCTGAATATTTGGTTCTTCTATTATATTTACCACTTGATGGCTTGGAAAAAAATTATATGATGAAGTTTAAAAGTCAGGAATTAAGACTAGGTGTCTTCTAAGATATGAAAGTGGAAAAATTATTGCCTTCATAGTTTTTTGTTGATTGGTTGGTTGTTTTGTGGCATAACAACTGTTGTGGGTTATTTAATGTCAAATTCTATTCATACATAGGTTTTAAATATGTATGATTTGTTAATGAATAGTTTATTGGTAACAATGTTCATATGAGCCAGGATTCATTGGTTTGCACACAATGGTTTCCAGTATTGCTATCTAACACTAATGGTTTTATTTGCACACAGTTAAATGGTTTCAAGTATTGCTATCTAATATTAATAGTTTTATTTATATTGAGTTAAATGGTTTCAAGTATTGCTATCTAATACTAATGGTTTTATTTGCACACAGTTGAATGGTTTCAAGTATTGCTATCTAACACTAATGGTTTTATTTGCACACAGTTAAATGGTTTCAAGTATTGGTATCTAACACTAATGGTTTTATTTGCACACAGTTAAATGGTTTCAAGTATTGCTGTTCAACACAAGGAAATCTATTCAACATTATCTATTCATTAGCGTTCAATTAAACAGTTCCAAGTATTGCTATGTAACTCAAATAATTGAATTTAACAGTTATTTGTTGAAAGAGTTCAGAGCTTCCAAGTATAGTTAATGATTAAACAGTTCAATTTGATCAATAGCTTCGAAACTAACAGGTTCTACCACTCCCGGGTCAGTGTGAACATGGGAGTTAACGCAGTGAAGGATTACTCAACGTTTGCTATAGCTCCCAACCTGAAGCATTACCATCAAAAGGTTTTGAGTTATATCCAGTACACTCATTCGGGGAGTCTTACCCCTCTTCAAAGATGCAGTTGGTGTATTCTACAGCCCAAACTGACAGGCCCATGACTAACTTTGGCATTAAATAACATTACAGAGGGTGACATGGAATAAAACCAACTGATAAACTAACTCTCTCTCTCTCTCTCTCTCTCTCTCTCTCTCTCTCTCTCTCACTCTTTCTCTCTCTCTATATATATATATAATTGCTTAAAAATGTCTGACTTAGCATTAAATAACCCAGCAAGGATAGCATTGGCATAAAACCAAACAGAATATTTAAAATGATTATGAAGACTGATATGAGTTAGTATTAGAATAACATAAGATTTGAGATTATGTAAAACTTACTTACAATCGTGCTATTGATAATCCTCAGACTAATCTGGCACAAGGCCAGAAATATCAGGTGTTCATGCAAATTGGTTTTATAAAATAGTATTAGTCAGATAATCAAAATGTTTATATTATGTAAGTGAAATAAATATGTCATGTGTTAGCCACATTCAGGCATACTTTACTTCATTTAAGTTGTTCAAGTCATGTTCCAAGGAAGAAAGTGTCCATAAAAATGAAAAATAAAAAATATATATATATATATATATATATATATACATAATATCATTTAATATATATATATATGTATATATTTATATATATATATATATGTGTGTATTTTAATGGATTTGAAAAGCAACTCAGTTTGCATTTATATATAATGGCTATTTAAAATCTAAACAAGATGTAAAGTCTAAGATGTGTAAAGCAAAAGTATATGAAAAATAAAAACCTAAATACCAAATTAGAAATCATTTGTAGATGTATTCATTTTAAAGTATTTACTTTTTACCAATGGACTAACAACAAACTTTATATATATACATATATATATATATATATATATATATATATATATATATATATATAGATATAGATATAGATATAGATAGATATTGAGAAATTGAAAATAATATCCAAATTCTTTCTTGAGCTTCTATTTCCTCTACTGTGTTTAGGAAATATAAATATATATATGAATAGATAGATAGATATATATTCATCTTCTGTGTTTAGGATATATATATAGTTATGGAGCCTCTTTTAATATATATATATATATATATATATATATATATATGTGTGTGTGTGTGTGTTTGTGTGCATATATTAAAAGATGCCTCATAACTATATATATATATATATCTATATCTATATATATATATATATATATGTATATTTATATGCATATATATATATATATATATATTTATATATATATATATATAAAAGAAAGAGGTAGGTATACATGGGTTTTCATATATGTAGAAATTATGTAAATAAGTATTTTTACTTGCGTGCATATGAATATATATATATATATATATATATATATATATATATATATTGCATATTAAATGACTCTAAAAACACATACCCACACACTAACACCCACATACAATGTGTGTGGTTGTGTAAATTCATAGTCATATATAATGACATCTGTATACATCAATCAATCAATCTATCGCTCTATCTCACTTTCTCTCTCTCTCTCTCTCTCTCTCTCTACATATATATATATATATATACACATATATAAGTTTCTGTATTATTGTTATATGCATATATAAATGTGTATCCATATTTATATATATATATATATATATATATATATATGTGTACGTGTGTATGCACAAAAGTGTCTACACGCATATATACATACATATGCCTGCATAAGCATACCTGTTCCTATACATGTATTCAAGATGCCTGTGTATATTTGAACAAAAGTATGTACATGTATAGAGACACACACACACACACACACACACACACACACACACACACACACACACACTCGCACATGCACACACACACACACATACACACACACTGAGACTATCATGAATATATATATATATATATGTATATATATATATATATATATATATATATATATATATGCAAAAAGAAAAGTTTTAAATCACACCAGTAGAATTCTTGTAGAAAAAGAGCAGCAAAGAATAAGATGCCTTAAGCAAAGGCAACCCCTTCTCCATCTGCATCTTCCACACTGACATATTCTTGTTCCATTAATCTCATTAATATTTGAATACAACAGTCATGAGTGGTTTGCCCAACTCTGGAAGAGTTTAGTTAAAAAGCCCGCTGAATGCGAAAGTGTAGTCGACGGCACTGGGGACGAGTGCTGCAGAACTGATGAACAGGGAAATAGGATATAAGCCCCTCGGTGGTGTTAGGTTTTTCAAGGTGTTTACGAATTCTGACAGATAATCTCAACTTGTCAGCCTCAGAGTGACTTCTAATGAATTTTAGCTGCAAATCTCGAAGATGGCTGGCTGCAGCCTCTCAAAGACATCTTAGCTGGTACCTATCAACAAGACATTGTCCTAAAGAACTGTGGAGGCTGAAGAAGAATGGCAGCTTGAGAACCCACTTTGAAAAACAGCCCCAAAGATGTTGTTCTTCACAAGACTAATTGGTTTGTGTACAATCAATTCTGTGGAACCAAAAATTGTAGAACCTTCTATATTAGTGAGGATATATATATATATATATATATATCAGTTGAACTAAATGAACACTTATCAACATATATATATATATATATATATATATATATATATATATATCACTATTATCATCCAGTTGCACTGATATCATGGAGTCCCTTGACTCTCTTCATTTATTCCAGTCAGTCATCACTCCAGGAAGGCCCTCTAGACAGCACTCAGTGTCCACACAGAGTTATGTATGGAAGTCTTTGCTGGTCGACCAACTGGCACTGATATGTCTATGTGCTGGGGCTCATTAAGCAGTGGCACCTCACAAAACAGCTGCAGTAGGGCCACCTGCATCCTATCAGATTGATAGATAGATAGATAGATAGATTGATGAATTGATATATAAATATTTTTACTGATATGGAAGGTTCTTCAATTTTTAGTTGATTGTACACAAATGCTTGCGGTAAAATGGGGAGGAAATATTTAGTCTCATCTGTTAATATATATATGTATATATATATAGTGTATGTAGAGTTTTTCCAATGGCCCCAGAGACTAGGGTTCAATTCCAGGTTGAGTTATACCAAAGACTCAAAAAATGCTACTTAATACATCCTTGTTTAACACTCAGCATTATAAGGTACATCAAGGGTAAGTGGAGCAATCCAGGGAAACAGCGTCTCATCAACCAAGACAGATATTAACACGCGACTAGCAAAGACATGGACAGCTATTGATAGGGTATCGGCCTTATAGAAGTCAGACCTGACCAATAAAATAAAATGCTGTTTCTTCCAAGCAGCAGTTGTGTTGATACTGCTATAAGGATGCACTACATGAAATTTGCATGCCAACTTTAAATTCTGGATGAGGCTGTTTGCATTTCACTTTTTTGCTTATGACTTTAAGAAATACACAAATTTATCAGGTCAGTTATAACATATTTTTCTTTTTTCTTTTTCCATTTATATTTGCTGCTCTCTCTCTCGCTCGCTCTCTCTCTCTCTCTCTCTCTCGAACTCAGTGGGTGCCCTCATGGTGTATTGGTTAAAGCGCTTGACTGCAGAACTGTAGTAAGCAAGTTTGAACTCCAGTCATGCGATTACATTCACAATCGGACAAATACCCTTGGGAAAGGTATGAGCTCCCTTATTCTCCAAGCTACAGGTTAACTAGGATCACTACCGTTCTTCTAGAAGAATGGCTTTGGCATTAAATAACCCACAAAGGTTGATATGCCATTAAACAAAAAACCAAAACCGCACCAAACCACTCTCTCTCTCTCTTTCTCTCTCCTCTTTTCCCTCTTCTTATTCTCACTCAATCTTTCTCACTTTTTCTTTTGGTCTTTCTTCTATATTCTGATTTCTCTTTCACACGTCCATGTCTCAAATTTTCCTTTCTTTTTGTCTCTTTCTTCTATTTATATTTTTCCTTTACATCTCTTTTCTTTCGTTATATTTTCCCGTCTTTCTTTCTCTTCCTCTTCCTCTTCCTTTTTCTCTATCTTCCTTTCTTTCATCCTGCTTGTATTTCTTCCTCTCTCTCTCTCTCTCTCTCTCTCTCTCTGTTCTGTTTCCTTTCTATCAATCTCTCCCTATCTTTTCTTGGTCTTTCTTCCTTTTTTTCTGAGGGCTGGATTTATTGCCCAATGCTCAATGGGCCCTAAAAGGTTAATGCCAGTGTAGCTCAACTATTTTTGGCATTACCGTTTTGGCTTTCTTCCTTTGGGTTTTCCCATATTAAACCAACCTTGTTTCACATTCCAGCACCCTGGAAGATTGGATAATTACCTATTTTTCCTTATATATTTAAGTACTGTCCATCTCATCTTAGAACACACTGACTGCATCCCATGTACAGAGGTATGACCCTATTAAAAAAAAAAGAGTGCTCTAGTTATTACACTAAATTGCATCTGGTGGTGAGGCTCCATTTCTGTAGCGAGAAGGATTGTGGGGTCACACATTCACTACCCATGCTTCCAGGTCCATTCTAACCCAGTGGGGACTTGCGAGGATCTGATCAACAGGTCAAAAAGACCCATTTGAACATTATCAATATTAGTAAGGAATATTTTAATCATATGATTGTATGAAATTTAATTGTATTAGAAAGGAATACCTGAAACTATTCAAGTTGGTTTGGTTGGGTTGGGTAGGGTTGGGTTGGGTTTTGTGGCATATCAACCATTGTTGGTTATTTAATGCCTAAATTTCTTTATACATATATTAAATAGGATTTGCAGACACATTTTTTTGATAATGTTTTTAGACGAGACTGAGCTCTTTTTTGGCGAACAGTTAAATGGTTTCAAGTATTTCAATCTAGTATGAATAATTCCATTAATTGTTAATCATTGATTTGTTCAAAGTTAAATGGTTTCTAGTACTGCTATGTAACAGTAACAATTCAACAGTCATTTACTTGAAATTTTTTATATGGATATACTTATGATTTGTAATTTAATAGTTTCCTGGTAATTTGATTTTTAATTGAAATTAATTTGTTTGCACACTGGCATTGCCATTGTTTACTTTAGTTTGGTTTCTCTGGCATAGCAACTATTGTTGGTTATTTAATGTCAAATCCTGTTTTTACATATATAATACATGATATATAAATACATTTTGTAAATACACATAGTTAAATGATCAAACACTTTCTTTCTAACAATTCAATTTAGCATAACTTTACCACAAAATTAAATAGTTCCAAGTATTGCACTGTATCACTAACAATTCTATTAAACATCAGTCATTTGTTTACACACACTTAAATGGTCAAACAGTTCTATTTCTTACAATTCAATTTAGTGTAAGTCACTTGTTTGCACTCAGTTTAAAAGTCAAACAGTTCTAATTGACCCATAGATTGGATCCTATCAGATGCTACCACTCTGGGCCAGAGTGGACCTGGGAGCAATGGCTGAAGGAGTACTCAGCATTCCCCAAAGCTCCAGCATTACTGGAGCATCACCATCAAATTGTTTAATGTCATATCCAAGACATTTTTTGTGGGGTGGTTACCCTCTGCAGAGATATAGTCGGTGTATTCTACAGCCCCAGCCATGTGCAAATTATCAGTATCATAAAGGAAGGATTGTAACTGGATAATTATGAGATTATAATGATTTAATAGAAATACTTGAAAGCATATAGCTGTATGCAAATTATTTGTATTAGCCAGGAATAATTGAAACTATATTACTATGCAAATTATTCTTGTTCATTAAGAATAAGAGAAAACAAACAGCTATGTCAAAATTATTTGTACTGGCATAGAATTCATGAAACCATATAACTCTGCAAATTGGTATATATTAGGATTTTGACCCATATTTACTTTCATACTGTCCTTTCAGAAAAACAAATACCAAATACATTCTTACATGACATCTAACACGGATGACTTCAAAACAATCTGTATATATGAAAACATACTTGTCTTTGCATATTTCTTAATAAACTGGAGGATTTATCTCATTTCTTTGGGAAATCCAACATTTTCAAATATATTTCCACGTGCCAGACACATTCTTAACACTTATGAATTATAAACACTATGTGCACGTTAGAATATTTTTTAATTGTATACTTTTCATTTGCTCCTGTTATCTCAGCAAGCATCCATTGCTATGTGAACTATTCTGATATCTAAGTCCTGATGATGGTTACTGAAACTGAAATGTTCAACGTTGACTTCAAAAAAAGTAAAGTTGGCGACTGTAGTTGAGGGCAACTAGTAGGCTCCCCTTTCAATAGCTTCTACACCGAGATGTAGGGGGGGGCACTTCTCCTTTCCCTGAATTGCTCCACTTTACCCTTGATACTTACCTTATATTGCTGAGTGTTAAGCAAGGAGGTATCAAGTACAATTTTTAAAGTATTTAGTGTGATACGACCTTGGAATGAACCCAGGTCTCCAGGACCATTTGCGAACACTCTATCCAATAGATCAATTCATAATAAATTCACCCATTTGGATTATGTTTTTCTGCCATCTTCATTAGGATTATTTAAAACCATATAACTGAGGAAATTATTTGTATTAGAGAGGAATACTTGAAACCATAAAACTGTTTATATTTTTTGAATTGGAAATATTTGAAACCATATAACTGTCCAAATTATATGTGCGAGTCAGGAATACATGAAACCATATAACTTTGAAAAAAGTATTTGCATTAACAAAGAACACTTGAAACTATATACATAACTGTAAATTATTTGTATTAGATATGAATCCTTGAATCAATATAACTGTGTGCAAATTATTTGTGCTAGTTAGGAATACTGGAAACCATTTGTCTGTACAAATTATACAGATTAGGAATTGTTACTTAAAGCTGTAATTGTTGACGATTGATTATTATTAGTTAGTGGAATCTATGTAATTGCACACAAAATGTGGAAGACTGAATTTGGCATTAAATAACTCTTAGGTGTTGAAATACATTAAAATCAGCCATTCAACTAGCCATATTCTGAGCCGACCATGTATTTGATTTTCATTATAAATCAATTTAGCATTTGATTAACCAGCTGTTTGATCTGTAATGTTGGGAACAAATCAGGTATCTATTTTTTCATTTACAATCCCATTAATAAAATATAAATACTTCAATAACCTCATGATACTAGAATAACATTATGATTCTTGAAAGACACAGAAACACTTCAATAGCAATTGAATAACATTGTAATACTTGAATGATGTTGTGGTACTTGAATGACAGTAATGGTTGAATAACATTGTCTTAATTGAATATCCTTGTGATACTTGAATAACTGTAATACTTGAATAACATTGGGATAATTGAATGACATAGTAATACTTCAATAACTTTGTAATATTTGAACTACATAAAAGTAAAGTTGGCAACCTGTGTCAATGGTGACCTGATAGCTCCCTTTTCAATAGCTACTACACCGTCGAGTAGTGCGGGGCACTACTCTATTCCCTGGATTGCTCCACTTTACCCTTGATCCTTACCTTATAATGCTGAATGTTAAGCAAGGTGGCATCAAGTACCATTTTTTGAGTCTTTGGTATGACTCGACCAGGAATTGAACCCCACTCTCCTTGACCATTAACAAACACTCTATTCATTTGGCCCAGTTCAAACAGTATAGCATTAAATAACCCAAAAAGGTTTGACATACACTAAAACCAGCTCATTGAGCCAAGCAGTTTATGATTGTCTCAAGTGCAGCTAATTTTATTTATCAAATTTATTCAAAATTTATTCATTCCCTATTCCTCCTCGCTATATAATGTTATTCTTTTAGTTGTTATTTTTGTTCATTTACGTTTTTCCTTCAGGTTTTATTTAATTTTATTGAATTCCTCATTAAGTTTAGAATTAAATTTAATTTACTTTTTATGTTTAATATTGCTGATTTTACTTATTTGTAAAATTTATCCAAATGTTGTTTTTTTTTTTTTGTAAATATAATTTATCAATTGAATGGAAAGTAAAGGTTAAAAGTTTAAACAGGATTCTATTTAATTTCTGGCGATTTTCTAAATCTAAAGAAGAGGAGAAAGAATTAATGGAGTCTATTTTTACCAAAACTTCACCCCAAACATGCCTTAGATCAATAATGCATTTTCTTGCAACAAATACAAAAATCAATTTCTTTTTTAACAACAGCCAGAAAAGTTTAAATTTCTAAAAAGATCTCCAACTTGGCTAACCCTATTGTTTTCGCTTTTACTTTTTTTTCTTTTTTCGCTAATATTTTTTTTTCTTTTTACTTGCCATTAACAGTTATCACCATGGGAAGTGGATTTGACAACCCGAGTTCAAATCCTAGATGAGGTTGTCTGCATTTCACATATTGCTAATGCCCTTGAGAAAGGCATGAAACCAACTATTCTGCCTCAAGGTATGGGTAAGTAGTAGGACAGAATGGTATCTTTAAACTTGCTACGGCAACTGGTGTAAAAGGAAAACTGAATTAAAACTAACTGTAGACCTGGAGAGGGATGGGCTCTGCCAGGCTATACCTGTGTAAGACACACTTCATAAGAAGCACTCCCATGACCAAACTGGGTTATGAGAACAGTGATGAGGATATGTTGTTTGGTTTGGTATGGTTTGGTTTGGTTTTGTGGCACATCAACCATGGTAGGTTATTAATGCTAACATATAAACAGTTCTATTTCTAACAATTCAGTTTCGTATAAGTATAGTTTTATGGCTACCCACAGTTAAATGTCAAAACAGTTCTATTACAAACAATTCAGTTTTGCATAAGTACAGAGTTTCAATGTCGAAAATAGTTCTATTTCAAACTATTCAGTTTAGCATAAGTACACAGTTTAGTTCTATTTCACTCATAGATAGGATCCTATCAGGTGCTACCACTCTGAGCAAGATATGCCATTTGTTTGTTTGTTTAATGGCTTATCAACTGTCTTGGGTTATTTTAGAAGGACAGTCTTGGTGTTATTTAGCCCACGGCTGGGAGAATAAGGGGGTTCATACCTTTCCCAAGGGTGTTTTTTGAAAGTGAACATAATAGTGTGACTGGAGGTCAAACTCCCTTACTATGATTCCACAGTCTGATACTTTAACCATTACACTTCAAGGCCACCCCCGAAATGTTGTTGTTATATAGCTGTGATGAATGATGAAACCATTTTGAAGAGGCAAGACACTTCTCTCTCACCTTTATTTCCTGAAAGGGTCTGAAGTTGACTGTAAGTGTTCAAGAGACGGGGAGCCTGAGGCAGACAGGGGACAGCTACATTGACCCTTAACTTATTAACCATGCTGTGCTTCCATATTCAGGGTTTTACAGAGTACTTTTGTTTCTTTATCAGGGAAGGGACCACTACTCCACTTTGGGAGCTTGCCAGCCTCTTGCTGGTGCCCTCCAGACCTCTTAACACTGTGAGTTCATGAATGAAATGGAGAGTATCCACAGTGGGTGACTGCATTTATGATTGCACAATGCCTACTAGTTTCTGGTTCGTCCATCTGGCTGTCAGCCCACGCATCTGCTTCCACCTGTTTACTCAAGTGCATCCTGTTTGAGAGATCCTCGGCTAACGGCTCTTTCAAAGGTCAATATGCAACATTGTTAGATCAATAAATGCATTGCCTCATGATGAAAGAAGTATTTGTTTTACAGAAGAAACATTCATGTGAATCAAAATTACTTAATCCCCAGGTTTTTGCATCATTACCATTATTATCATAGGAAGTGGTCACGGTAACCCATGTTCACATCCTTGATTGGGCTGTTTGCATTTCACATTATACTAATCATATTTACCAACCCCTCCGATCAGGCAGGATATGACACAAGGTCAATTCTTAAGCGGAGTTTAACAGGTTTGAATTCAGAGTTTTCCTTCTCCTAGACTAGTTGCTTCATCAAGGCTGAAGAACTCAGTCCGTCTTACTATTTACCCATAGCTGGAGGGAGAATAATTAGATTCATACCTTTCTCAAGAGTATTAGTGCTATGTGAAATGCAATCTGTCTCGTCCAGGATTTGAACTCATGTTGCCGTGTTCATTTCCTACGACGATAACTATTACACCAGGGGCACCATATTATACTAATACCCTTGAGAAAGGTATGAATCTAATTTTTCTCCTTCCAGTAATAGATAATACACAAGAACAAACTAGACTCTTTTATCTTCGTAAGGCAAGAAGTCTAGGAGAAAGAAAACACGGTATTCAAACCAGTTGTACTCTGCTTAAAAATTGCCCTCGTGTCACATCTTGGTTATGGTAGGGGGGGTTAGGGAAACAAATACATTATTGTTCTATTCCTTGTGAATTTTTCACTCACATTATAGAATTTCTGGATAATTTTACCATTTTAGATATACTGTCAAATTGACAGGAAGTTCAATTTATTTTAATTTTGAGCAATTCTTTAAATTATCTAATTGTTTTTTATCACAGGATTTTTTATTGAACATTCTCCACGTGTAAGTAGTGACTTAAATGATTTAAGAGTATTTGATCTCATTGATAAGTAACAATTCATTTTGTGCGTATTTAAATTCTTAATACAAATGTTCAAAATTTATTCAGTTTGATAATTTTATTCCATTATTTAATTAATTTCTTTGTTAGCTTAATGACTGATTGAATGGTCCAATCATTTTCTTTGTTTAAATGGCAGTGTTGATATTATAGCTGAGCTCATGACAAGGTATTGTGCAACTTTCGAACTTTGATAAAAGGCTATGATTATATGTCACTCCTAACAATGTCTTTAATCTATACAACCAATAAAAAACCAGGTTAGAAAACTGATATTCGTACCTTTAAACTTCAACCTACTTATTATCAAAAACAAAATATTTCGCTGCAGAAACAAATTTTGAGATGACATTGTATTAGAGAGGAAAAAACCTCTAATAAAAAAAGATTCTTTGCAAGTTTGCATAGCAGTGGTTGCATGGAATTAGGGTCATTTAACACCAAACTAAATTTCAATTCAGTTTAGTATAAGCATAGTTTTTCTTTACAAACAATTAAATGTCAAAATAGTTCAGTTAAAAGTCCAGACAGTTCTATTTCTAACAATTCAGTTTTGCATAAGTACACAGTATAGTTCTATTTGACCCTATCAGGTACTACCCGTCTAGGCCAGAGAGGAACTCGGAGCAATGGCAATAAAGAGGTACTCAGCATTCCTCAAAGTTCCAGCTTTACTGGAACCTCACAATCAGATTGTTTAGTGTCATGTGCAGGACACTCGTTGGTGGGTCTTACCCCTCTGCATGGGTGCAGTCAGTGTATTCTACAGCCCCAGCCAACTCAGTAAATTTCATTTTGTGCTAATGCCCATGGAAAAGTCATAAATCCATTTGTTCACCCCCCAACGACATTTGCCCAAACTATGTCAACATTTGCTGAAATTCAGTTCTGCATAAAATGACCTGAAAAGGGTTGATACATCATAAAACAAAGCAACCAACCAGCCAACCTGCTCACCACATATTGATAAATAATAGAACAGACTAGTTTCTTTAGACTTGGTAAGCCACTCAGTCTGAGTGAAGGAAAACCCTGAATTCAGACACCTGTACTCTGCTAAAAAATTGATCTTGCATCACGTTCTACTCATGGGATGAGAGTGTTATGATTTATACACTAACTTATTATTTATATGTATCTAATTTAAGAAATAGGTTAGAATATGTTCCTTCTAAAGAGACCTCTTTGTGTCAAATCTTGTAACACTTAAAAATTTGTTGATAAATCCAAGTAGATAAAGAAGAAAAACACAAGGGCAAAAATATGTTAGCTTATATTTTAATGCATAAAATATAACAAAGATCAGATAATGATAAGTAAAACATGTGGAATATAAACAGTAAAAATAGTCACTAATGTAGGTTATGAGGAACAGTAAAAATTTAGTGATTGCAAAGATATGTAAAAAAAATTTTGCATTTTGAGAGTGAATAAATAAACCACAAAAATAAGCTTTGTTCCAAATCATGTTTGAGAGTGAAGAACAGATTAGAGGAAAATGGAGACAGAAATTTTGCACAAGAAGAAAAATATCTTTACCTTAAGACGTGCAAGTCCTGGGAGAAAGAGAGTTTGAACTTGATACTATATTCCTTTTTATCTAAGAAGAGTTTAATGTCTTGTTGCTAGCCTCACAGTATGATGTTTCTTGTTGCGAGCCCCACAGTATGTTGTTTCTGCCTCATGGTTGGTTTTCTAAAACCAAAAGGAGACAACATTTCTGTTGCATATTGACCCTCAGCTGAGCTGTCAAATAAGAGATGCCCCTGTGTAAATAACAGGTGCATCTGGTCGAAGATATCAGGGTATAACCTTGACTGTGGACTGGTTGAATTGGGTGCAGATGTAACGCCCACAAGAAGCAGGTGGTCATCAAACAATTATATAACCCAGTGCCACAGACACTAATTGAGTTAGTTGGAGATAAGATGCTGTAGTGAGAACCAGCTCCTAGAGAGGGCTGGGCCCTCAGGACACCCGATTGAGCAGCCCAGCAGAATGAGAAAGAAGTGCAACTAAAGACAGAGGAATTTGGGGTCGATTTGTTGCAGTCTGTTCAGTTTCCAACTCACCTTTCACACATAACCCTTTGGAAACCCTTTCACAACCATTTTGAATAGAATTTGAGAGGTATATTTTTCTAAAGAATTGTGTTGATTTTGTTTCTGCATATATATGTGCATAGTTGTATATGTATTAGGGCTATACAACATTTCTACACATATCTTTTTTAAGTTTTAAGGTAGTTGTCTCCTCTCAACACCTTTGCATCTCGTACCTAACCAAATAGGGGATGCCTCATACCAGCAGTGAACTTGGCTGTGTGACCAACAACAAGGTGTCAATCACAGAAACTTTTGTGCCTGGTGTGAGAAACAGTCACACAGGAGAATTGGTGTTTTTTAAAAAGGTCAGCCTGTCAATTAGTAGAAAGCAGAGAACAAGGAATATAAGTTTTGAGGGGCAAGCAAGAGCACCCTACCTTATTGGGGTTGGTACTATTTACCCAACCCCTCCGCTCGGGCAGGATATGACACCAGGTTGATTTTTAAGCGGAGTTTAACAGGTTTGAATTCAGAGTTTTCCTTCTCCTAGACTAGTTGCTTCACCAAGGCTGAAGAACCTAGTCTGTCCTACTATTTACCCATAGCTGGAGGGAGAATAATTGGATTCATACCTTTCCCAAGGGTATTAGTGCTATGTGAAATGCAATCAGTATCGTCCAGGATTTGAACTCGTATCGCTGTGTTCATTTCCTACGGCGATAACGACTACACCACGGGCACCTCCATTGCCTTATTGGGGTTGATCTATTGTTAAATAAACAGTAGAATCTTTCCTTCATTGATTCAAAAATACCACTTCATGACTCTCTATTTTTGAGACCAGTCCAGACTAGGATTAAAATGCTACTTCATGACTCCCTATTTTTGGGACCAGTCCAGATGAGGATTAAAATATCACTTCATGACTTCCTGTTTATGAGACCATTCCAGATGGTGATTAAAATACCACTTCATAACCCCCTGTTTTTGAGTAGTCCAGACAGGGAGTAAATGTTACTTCATGACTCCCTGTTTTTGAGACCAGTCCAGACGGGGATTAAAATACCACTCCATGACCCCCTGTTTTTGAGACCAGTCCAGAAAGCTATTAAAATACCACTTCATGACTCCCTGTTTTTGAGCAGTCCAGACGGGGAGTAAATGTTACTTCATGACTCCCTGTTTTTGAGACCAGTCCAGAGGGGGATTAAAGTACCACTTCATGATCCCCTGTTTTTGAGACCAGTCCAGAAAGTGATTAAAATACCACTCCATGAGCCCCTGTTTTTGAGACCAGTCCAGACGGACATTAAAATATCACTTCATGACCCCCTGTTTTTGAGACCAGTCCAGAAGGGGATTCAAATGCCAATAAAAAACTGAGAGGAATTTTGTCTTCAAATACTTGTCTGATTTTTTCTTTTTGTATGAATTTGTCATCATCTCTCTATCTCATCTTCAACTTTCTTCAAAACCTTGCAATGCACCAAAGTATTTGTATGTTACAGCCATAAGAAAAGACAAGCCATATAAGAAATTGTGAAAATACATTAGATCTGTGTTTAGATAATTTTAGTTCAGTTTGCAAATCGTATTTTAGAGTGTTCCTTTTTTCAATTTTATCCAAACTATTTTTATCCCACAAATTTAGAATATATCTGATGTGTGACTCATTGCTGGAAAAGGGATATTACTTTAATTTTCATTATCAACAGTTTACAGTTGCCAAAAACAAAGAGAAAATAACAAGAAGTTAAAAAAAAACTTCAGAAATAAAAGAATGCTTTTTATTTTCTGCTAATTCATCAGCAAAAAATGACCACATTCCTTTCTTCTGGGGAGAAAAATTCCATTTTGAAAATATCCCATTATGCATTGCTTGAAATAGTGATAAATTTCTCAATAGGAAATCTTGTGGAAGAAAAAAATTTTCTCGAGTTATATTTCTCTTATTGTTAATTTAATTACTTATATTTTTTTATTTATTCATTTCTTTTCTTTTTTTTTTTTTGCATTTCTATTTTTGTCAGTTTGTGACTTTTGGAGGAGTTTTCCCTCATTCCATTTCAAAGAATTTGATTTACCAAAATTTTGGGGGTAATAAACAAAATATATCTTTATCTATCCAAACTTGATTTTTCAAAGATATTGCTCATTACTGTGTAATGAGTCTTTCTTCCTAACATCTTCATCTGTCTTGTTTTTATCTCACAGTTTTTGAGCATGTATTGTTGAGCTTTACTTAAAGGTAGGTTATTGATTTTTATCACTCGATTTACAGCAAAATGGGACACAAATATTGCAAAGCATTTTGATCAAGCTGCAGGCATTAGGATATGAATAATAGTTTTCCTCTTTTCATGTCAAGAAAAATTGTTGTCAGAGCGATGGTCCTCATACATTCAATTTAGAATATTTTTTACAACTGAAAACTACATGTATAAGTTATCAATTACTTTTCTTAGCTTAATTTGGCACAAGGCCAGAATTATGGAATACCCAGTGAGAAGAAAAATCTGTAAAAATTGTGACTTGCAAACCATTACTCTATTTGAGACGCCCTTATTATTTTCTAAGCTTTGCTTAGTCTGACATACGTTTTAGGTTGCTTACAGTAATTATTGTTACTAAGTGGTCTCCCATCTAAATACAGATTGGGCTCATTGCTGCTTAACTTTAATGATTCATGGGATGTGGTATCTTCAGAGTAACATGATTATGCATCAAGCTAGATATTCATGACATGATAAATAAGAATAACAAAGCTGACGATCTTTGGATAAATGTTACTTTTATAGGATTTACATTCCTATATTTTTTAAAAGGTCTGCAATGAACAGGTGGAGCAAACATTTTTTAAAAATAGGATCAAAGACTCATTTCTTTTCAAAACAAAAGAAGTGGGATGTTGGTAAATTAAATAGCTTTGGGAATCTGATTGGACAGAGCAGTGACATACTATGTGCTTTCATCTATGTCCGCGCATTTTGATTTTGTCCAGTGCAAAAATAAATCATGTGTTTGAAGCTAATTTGGATACCAATACATAATCTGCACTTTTGATAGATCACTCTTTTAAGTTCTGACTACCACCTGAACAGCTTTCACTTTCATGTGCTTGCCCAGCATCAGACATTTTGCCATGTGCAGACAGAGACAATTGCCAACATAGGAGGACATACAGCCAGCAAAAATAATGAAATTGGTATATTTGCCACACTTCCATATTCTGAACTTCACATAAAACCCCAAATCACCTATCACACACAGATACACAATTTTAGCAAGGCGGCAGATAAATACTTCTCTGCAATGTACTTTTTAGTTTTTCGAAACATGTACACACAAATAATTTCAAATAAAAACACATTTACATTCACATAATATTTGTATTAGACATGCCCACACACACACAAGAATATCTTACCCTATTTACCAACCCCTCCGCTTGGGCAGGATATGACACAAGGTCAATTTTTAAGCAGAGTTTAACAGGTTTTAATTCAGTTTTCCTTCTTCTAGACTAGTTTCCTCACCAAGGCTGAAGAACTCAGTCTACTCTACTATTTACCCATAGCTGGAGGTAGAATAATTAGATTCATACCTTTCCCAAGGGTATTAGTGTTATGTGAAATGCAATGAGTCTCGTCCAGGATCTGAACTCATGTCGCCGTGTCCATTTCCTAGGACGATAACCATTACACCATGGGCACCTCCAAAATAAGATCTCACAAACAATATTTGAACATCCTTCTTATTTTGTATTTTTTTGCTTAGTTGTTAGTATATAAAATTGTCTGTTATATGTTATCAAGTTGTTAAATATCTTTTTGTCAGCATTGTCTATATTGGTAAAAATTGTTGCTGAAGACAATTATTGCCAGTATAGACAATGCATTGTCTATACTGGCAATAATTGTTGCTGAAGACATTATTTTTATAATACCCAGAAATCCATAATATATAATATTGTCTGTTATATGTTATCATGTCAATAAAATTTCGTTTTGTCAGCATTGTCAATAATTGTTGCTGACGGCATTAAGTTTATAATACCCAGAAATTCATATACATATATCATCAAGGACAAATGGCACACTGGATAAAGGTGTTGGTTAGATCCAGTGACATACCTAAAAGGCAGTGGAGAACTTTCAGAGGGGAAATTAACAGGAGATAACTGATAACTGACATCCATTTAACATGCCTCTTGTAATTAGAACAGTCTTCCCTGGTGAGCGAAATAAATGTTTAAGTTTGACATTCCAACCACCTGAAGGAGGCCGGAGCTTACAACGGCCAAAACGTTGTGATAAACATGGCAACAAAGATGAGGACAATAGTCCAAATAATGTACATAATACCTCATCGCAGAAATATAGACAGATACTGTTTATATTTCTTGTGTTTTAATATCATTCTCCACAAAATTACTGGGCCTATATATTTAATGCAACCTCCACACTTTATAGGATGCTGTAAATTTTAGAATCAAATCGCAAGTTAATAATTCCCTGATATTCTCTAATGATTGCTTTGTGGATGCCGTCGACATAGGTTCCAGGTGAGGTGTCACTCTAACAATGTATCAGGGTAGACAACAAAAGGCTCTATCTCAATCTAAGTTTACAAGATCAGAACTGTCATTGAAAACTGAACAGAGATAAGGGTTTGTAAAGTCGACAACTGTACACTCAAGGGTTGATGGCATTCAAAAGGCCGGAAAAAAGAAAGTGAGAGTTTTCTCTCAGAGTCAAATTAGAATGGCTCCAGGGGTACAATACAAAACAGTGCAAAATCTTGGAAGGTGAAACAGAATAAACTTTAGCATTTCTACAGATTTCTATCAATTCAATTTAACATAAGCCATTTGTTTACAATCAGTTTAAATATCAAACAGTTTTATTTGACCCAAAGACACGATCTCATTATGTGCTACCACTCTGGACCAGAGTGGAACTGGGAGTGATGGCAATGAAGGGGTACTTTGCATTTCCCAGAGCTCCAGCATTACTGGAGCCTAGCTACCAGATTTTTTAATGTCATATCCAGGACACACATTATTGGGGGAGTCTTACTCCTCTGCTGAGCTGCAGTTGGTGTATTCTACAGCCCCAGCCAACTGGGCTGGTTACCAATAGTAAAACCAAGAATACAACTCCTGTAAGGAAGTTAACAATTTGATATTAGGTTAGGCTGGTGTTATACAATTTCTTTTACCAAAAACAAAAGATAATTACAGGATCAAGGAATGGTATACATCATCCCCATCGAAAGTCAGCTGATACGACGGGAATAAAAACATGATTGCCATGATATAGGAGTTTCAGGAGACTTGCAGTCACTTGAACTCCAGTAGTAGTCCATAAAAGGGAAAACACAGGTATGATAATAATTCTGTGAAAATAGTGCGGAGATTTGTTGTCCCTTAGTAAAAGTCGTCAGATACTACTGGCATGAATACTTTGTAATTACAACAATGATGAGTTATAAGGAGAGTACAGGAGTGTAGAGGAGACTTGATATCCAAGGAAAGCCACCAGATACTGTATGAATGAAAACACAGTTGTAATGATAATTAAGAATGCTGAGCATACAGGGTGCATTGAGAAGACTTGTTGTCACTTGGTATAAAGTCACCTCACACCACAGGTGTGACTACTCAACAACTGTACTGAAAAAGAATATTTTGAAGAGTACAAGAGTATTTAGGTGACTTGCCATAACCTGATCTCCTGTGAAAGTCAACCAGATATTCCAGAGGGAAAAAGGCAATTACTGAAAGAAAAAGGAATGTTGAGGAGACTTGAAGTCACTTGATCACCTGCAAAAGTCATCAGATACTGTCGCTTATTGTACTGCTAGACAAACACTGAAGGACTCGTAGATATAAAAAAATGTAATTTTTATTTTGTTTCAACAACGGTGACATTTGTGTGAAGTAGGAATACAGTCAGAGAGTGTTCACACATATCTTTCTTCTGTAGCAGCCAGAGAACACACACGGGGGAGCTGACAGGTTTGCTTGAGTGACCTCCTCCTTCAGTCCAAAATTACAGACCTTTTATTGTCTTTCAAGTCCCACATATTTTCTGTTTATGGCTGGTTATTGGAACTTTTTTTTGGTAATTTGTTGATCTTATCTGCAAACAGAAATATCTGTCATTCTATCCGCAGGCAATAAATTATATTTTTCTCTTTCCTGTGAAACCACTTTGTTGATGTGATCTTGCAACCGCATCAAATCTGCTAAGTTCATCCATGGCATTCCGTCGCCAACTAAGCTAGTATATTACAATACTACCGGAGTAAAAACACAATTATGATAATGATAAAAACTACTGATCATGCTGGGGATATTGATGAGATTTGCTGTCACTTGGTAAAATTCACCTTTTATCAATCGTGTGAATACTTAATGAACACGACTATGAATAATGTTGAGCATTGAAAAAAACTTGATTTCACTTAATCTGCAAAAATTGGTCTGAAAACTCAAAAATTACTATAATAAGGAGTACTTCAGAGATTAAAGATTATACTGAGGGTGCTTGCTGTCACTTGAACTCCAAATACAAATGCAGAATAATAACAATAATATATAACAATAAAATATAATGAGTTATGCAAGAAGTTTTTCCTGTTTGACTGATTTTTTTTTTTAGACAGCTTAAAAGATGGAAGAGTAGAAAATTGCATGAACCAATGAAAAAACACTAATTTCTAATAATTTCCAGGCATTGACCTCTACATTGTTCTCTCGTTTATATCTTTCATCAAGATCTTTTTAAGCCAAAATAAAATTACCAAAAAAAATAATTTTTCAAGACAAAATATTCTTTAACATTTGCTTTCTCCCCAGAATTTGAAGACTAATGAATTTTAAACTGCAATGGAATGAATTTTGAACAAGAAATTTGCATACAAGCAAAAATAGACACTTGTTTTTGTTTTTTGTTTTTCATTCTTTTTGGCATATTTTTTTGTTTGTTTTTTTTTCTGTTTTAAACAAAATCTTTTTAATTTTCAAATTTCATCAATCTTGAATGTCATTCTGGACTCATTATTTTTAGATTTCTGTTCGAAAGCATCGCAGACAGCCATTTTATAGCTGCTCTTATAATTAAGCACAACCGTGACTTATTTCAATGAGATACAAATTGAAAACTTTCCCTGCCCCTCACTTTCACCTCTGTTGGGACGAACTTCAAAAGAAAAAACAAACAAAACAACAAAATGCAAGTATTTAAAAAAAAAAAAGAGATTCTTTGTCATAATTCTGAGAAGTGATAGTATCATTCAAAGATTTTTTTATTTTATTTTGAACTCATTCTTCTTGTCTTTACTGATGCCGCGTTGAGTCAATCGATTCTACTACCTCCTTCAAGTAGACAAAAATACTTTCTACAATTTTTAAGAAGTGTTAAACCTCCAATAATTTTAAGAAGAGACACACCCCTTGTAATACTGAAAAGAGTTATCATTCCTCCAAGAGTTATTCTGCTAACTGGACTCATTTTTCATTGTTATCATATTTCAGCCAAACAATTCTACTGCCTTCTTCAAGAGAATAAAAATTGTTTTGAAATTTTGAGAAGAGTTATATCTTGTATAATTTTCAGAGGAGGTATTACCACTTCAAGAGTCCTGACAATTGGATTAATTTATTTTTGTCTATCAATTCTACAGCCTTCTTTGGGCATACAAAAATAATTTATATGATTTTGAGAAGATCCATACCTCTTGTCACTTTGAGAAGAAGCATACCCCAATAATTTTAAGAGGAGCTATTGCCACTAACAATTGAAGTCATTCTTTGTTGCTACCACATTTCAGTCTTACAACGCTACAGCCTTCTTTAGGCCCAGTCTACTGCGGCTGTTGAATACACTTAAGGCATCTCTGCAGAGTGGTAAGACTCCTCCAACAAGTATCCTAGATATGACACTAAACAATCTGATGGTTAGGCTCCTGTAATGCTGGAGCTTTGGGAAATGCGGATAACCTTTTTTTGCCACCGCTCCCTGGTCCACTCTGGCCAGGAGTGATAACACCTGATAGGGTCCTACCAATGGGTCTAATAGAACTAAACTGTGTGCTTATGCTAAACTAAATTGTTTGAAATAGAACTGTTTTGACATTTAACTGTGTGTAAATAAATGACTGATGTTTAATTGAATTGTTAGTGATACATAGCAATACTTGGCATCATTTAACTTTGTTGACTAAACTGAATAGCTTGAAATAGAAATGCTTTTGACATTCAAACTGAGTACTTATGCTAAACTGAATTGTTTAAAATAGAACTGTTTATATGAATAAAAATGAATTTGGCATTAGATAACCTATAATGGTTGATATGCCTTAAAACCAAATCAAACTGCCTTCTTCAGGTGTCTAATCAGGAAAAAAAAGAGAAAGACTTTTTTTAAATGATTTTAAATGATCAAACAATTCAATATAGCATAAGTTATTTGTTTACACTAAGTTTAATTGTCAAAGAGTTCTGTTTGATCCATAAATAGGACCCTATCAGATACTACCACACCAGGCTAGAGGGGACCTTGGAGCAATGGCCATGAAGGGGTACTCTGCATTCCCCAAAGCTCCAGCATTACTGCAGATTGTTTAATGTCATAACCAGGATTCTCATTGGGTGAGTCTTACCACTCTGCAGAGATGCAACTGGGCCGTTTTTATTTTGTGTTTGAGAGTGTACAGTATAAAATTATATCTTCATTACCATCTTAAACAAGTAAATACTTCATACTTGGTTGGTTGTTTGGTTGGTTGGGTTTAATGACATATCAACCTTTGTGGGTTATTCAATGCCAAATCCATCCTTGTGGAAGGACAATAGTGGTCCTATTTAACCCATTGTGGGAAGGATTAGATGGTTTCTACCTTTCCCAAACGTATTAGTTGGAAAATGATAGCAATAGCATGACTGGAGTTTCAATTTGTTTACTATGATATTGCAATCCAACACATTAGCCCCTATACAATTGGGACACCCCCCTAAGAATACTTAATGTCATATAACTATGTGCAAACAATAATGCAAAAAATAGGAATATGGACATACAATATATGCCATTTCCTAACCTCTTGGCATAAACTATTTCAAAATTGGCTGACATGCTGTTAAAATCAATCAATCAAACACACATTGCCCCTAGGAAGGTATACTTCAATCAGGGCAATCCACATTAATCCAGTATTTTGCTGCATTTCAACATGGTTGAAGGTTAGGTAAATTCCTGCTCAAGCCTAATTTTTACATTCATCATGAAGATTTATATAGAGGGTTTACCTGGTAATTGGTAGGTTTTTGGCTTCTTTGTTTCATTGTTTATTAAACTTCATTATTTAATGTTAACTACATCCTAGTAGTTTGGTTTGGTTTGGTTTGGTTTTATGGTATATCAACCTTTGTAGGTTATTTAATGCTAAATCCTCTTTATACATATATATCAAGTATATAATATTTGATTTGCTTTGGTTTGGTTTAGTTTTATGGCATATCTTTATGCATATATTCTAAATATATGATTCGTAAATACATTTTGATGATAAAGTTTTTAAATGAGTCAAAGTTAAATGGTTTTTAGTCATGCTATGTATTACTGACTATTCAATTAACTATCAGTCATTTTTTAAAATGATCAAACAGTTCTATTCAAATGATCAAACAGTTCTATTTCTAACAATTCAATTTTGCATTGGTTATTTGTTTGTACTCAGTTTAAATGTTGAATTTGACCCATAGATAGGACCCTATCAAATGCTTCCACTGCAGGTCTAAGTGGATCTAGGAGTGATGGCAATGAAGGGGTTCACTGCTCTCCCCAAGGCTCCAGCATTACTAGAGCCTTACCACCAGATTGTTTAGTATCATATGAAGGACACTTGTTGGGGGTAGTATTACTCCTCTACAGAGGTGCAATCGATATATTGTACAGCCCCAGCTGAGTTGGTTCTACATCCTTATAGAATAACAGTAGTGGTACTATTTAACACATTGCTAGGCAGGGATAAGAGGTTCATATCTTTATCGAGGGTAATTGTCTGCAAGTGAATACATTAGCATGACTGAAGTTTGAGCTCACTTCCGCTGGTGTCACAGTCCAGCACATTAAATACTATGCCAAGGCAACTCCTCTTTTCTTGGCAATTGTGAGCAAATTATCATATGTAACTTATCATATCTAAATTTTTAATTGAAAAAGTCAGCATTAAAAAGCAAATCTCCGACACATGTTTGGTAAAATTTTTCTCAGCCTCAAGGAGAGCCTCAATAAAAAATCAACGAGAACTGTCAAGGAATTTTTGCCTGTATGGCTTTTCTATATGTGAATCCCATTTTATTCAGTTGATTTCTTACAGTTTTCTTCTAAACATTGAATCATGTTTTGACCGAGTATTTTTAAATTTCTTTTCTTGTGCATTTCTATTTTCATTGCTTTGTGTTTTCTATCCAGATGCTTTGATGTCTTTTGTGATCTACTGGAATGTTTTCCTTTTGGAACCACCCCATTTCTTAGCAAATTTTTACTCATGTATATTTAACCCCCCTTGAAAAAATATCATGAAAAAAATTTGAAAAAAAGCTTGTTGCCTTTATAAGCTTCAAGAAATATCCAGTTCTTTTTATTAGATGTAAACAAAAGTTCCAAATGCTATTTTTTAAACGAAAAATGGAATACACAGTCGAAAAATGCTTTTTTTTTTCTTTTTTATTTGTAAACTTTTGCACACACTTAATATTATTGAATTTTCACGCCAGTATTATTGGGTGAGTTTTTTTTTTCTTTGTGAAGATCAGATTTCAAAATCATTCAATTTTGGGGGCAAATCTCTTTGGGACTGCTGCTGCAAGTGCGCTGATAATGGGTGATAGCATTGTTGCCTTCAAGCATTCCACAACTTTTTAGTTTTAGTTTATCTTTTAGATCATAACCTGATGAACCTATGGAAATTCCATGGTTTAATTAGTATTCATAAATTATATCATATATATATGATATAATATTTTGGTTTCTTTATATCTTGGTTTCTTTATTCAATAGCATATCAACCATCATGGGTTATTCAATGTAAGAGTCATCCATGTAAAAGGACAGTAGTCGTACTCTTTAGCTGTGGGGATAAAGGCGTTAGTTCTTTCCCCAAGAGAATTAGTCCAAAGAGAAGAAACATTACAGCATGAGGGGAGTTCAAACTTGCTAACCACAATGATATATATATATATATATATATATATATATATATAGAGAGAGAGAGAGAGAGAGAGAGAGAGAAGCAAAATATGAAAAAGATTTTTTTTGTCTGATTAGTCCAATCTTTGAAAAAACATGATAAATCTAAATTTTCATGATTAGCTCAACTATCCAATGACTTTTCCCATAAATTCAGCCCAATATGTGTGAGTAAGAAAAGAAATGAAAAAGAATCTAAGATTTGGTGAATGCCAAAAAAATTTCCCAAATAACTGGAGTTTCTTTATGGCCTCCCTCAAAACTCGACCTTACGCTATATGGGGCATTTTAGAAAACAATACATATGCAACTTCCCATCCAAATATTGGTTCATTTAAAGATTGTTATTGGGGAGAAATGGAAGGAAATGTCTGAAGAATTTATTTTGAAGGCATACAAATCATTTTGAAGGCATGTTGATACAATAATTGAAAAAATGGCAGCCATATTGAATAAATTTACTGCTTTGTGCCTATCTTCTTATTTTGTTGTTTATTTTTTAAATTATCATCCGAGAATATTCCTAATTTTGCTTCTGCATCCTGTATATATTTTTGTGCTTGTGGTGTAACAGATATTGTCGTTAGAAATGGATGTGGTAATCTGAATTCAGATCCTGGCTAAAGCCTTTTGCATTTCAAATAGTGCTAAAGGTATGAATACTTTTATTCTGCCTCCAGCATTGGTTGAATCGTAGAGCAGACTGACCTCTTTAAACTCAGCATGGCAACTCAAAATTCAAACAAGTTAAGCTTAATTTAAAAATTGACATTGAAATTGAGGGTAAATACATACATATATATATATATATATATATATGCAAGTGTGTGTGTGTTGGATAAATTCCGTCAGGTTAGGGGAAACCTAGGTAGACTGCTTCTGACTCTGTAGGTATCTATATTTTGTTCTACTAATTATATTGAGCACTCTTATGTTCAGCTTAAGTTATATTGTCTGTGTGTTTTTTTCTTTTGACTAGGCATTAAGTTATTGATTGATTATTTTCAAGCAGTACAAATGTTCTTAGTCTTTACTCTTTTTATAGAATTTTTTTTCCAAGTATCAGTTTGTATAATACCGTTTTTATTTACAGATTGAATCACCTGAGTTTTTTCACACTGTCAGAATCATAGAATTGGTATAAAACAAGAAAAAAGAAACATATATATATATATATATATACAATTATGATTAGATTTTATCATTAAAAGCATTTTCAATCAATAAAATCCTTAAATTGCTGTGTGTAGAACAAGTAACAGCATTTTTTAAATGGAAAATAAGATAACAATAAAACGGGATATTTGCCCAGTCGGCAGGGGCTGTAGAATACACTAACTGCATCTCGGCAGAGGGGTAAGACCCCCACCCTAACGAGTGTCCTGTTATATGACACTAAACAATCTGATGGTGAGGTTCCAGTAATGCTAGAGCTTGGGTAAATGCAGAGTACCCCTTCAATGCCATTGCTCCCAGGTCCACCCTGGCCTGGAGTGGTAGCATCTGATATGGTCCTATCTAGGGAGGGGGGCCTCATTGTGTAATGGTTAAAGCGATGGACTGCGGAATCGTAGTAAGCGAGTTCGTACTCCAGTTGCGCTATTATGTTCACTTTCGGGCAAATACCCTTGGGAAAGGTATGAACTCCCTTATCCTCCCAGCTATGGGTTAAATAGCACCATTACTCTTCTTCAAGGAAAATAGCATTGGCACTAAATAACCTACAAAGGTTGATATGCCATCAATCAAAGAAACCAAACCAAACCTATCTATGGGTCAAAAGGAACTAGACTGTGTGCTTATGCTAAACTGAATTGCTTGAAACAGAACTGTTTTAATATCTAAACTCCATACTTATACTCAACTGAATAGTTTGAAATGAAGCTGTTTTTGGATGCTGAACTGAATTGTTTGAATTAGAAATGTTTTTGAGATTAAAACTATACTTACGCTAAACTGAATTGTTTGAAATAGAACTATTTTTACATTCAATTCTGTCAAAACAAAAACTATACATATACTAAACTGAAATGTTTGAATTAGAACTGTTCGCCTAAACTGAATAACATTTAAACTGTGTACAGAATTGTTTGAAATAGAACTGTTTATTTGTATAAAAATGGATTTGGCATTAAGTAACCTCCAAAGGTTGATATGCAATAAAACCCACACAAACAAACAAACAAACATAAAGTGGGATATAACCTCATGATTCAGAGTTTCATGTTGTTGATCCTCAGGTGAGCAAGAATTCAAAATGCAAGAGTTTTTCTTTTTTTTTTTTTTAAATCAACCCCATGAAACTCTTCCTTCACATTCAAAAATAATTCAAGAATTAAAAGTTTGTTTGCATTCATGTTTTACTGATTCTTTTGTATTAAACATGGATAAATTATTTATAATTTTTAATTTAATACTCGATCAATTTCTTTGGAGGTGAATAGAAATTAAATTTACTTACAAACGTAGTATCGTAAAAAGTTTGAGAAGCTGTGATCTAATCTTTGGCTTAGATCACTGGTGAATCAGACTCTGGTTATTGTGAGTTCTAAGCAAATATAATGGGGTTTTATCATTTCAGAGAGTAAAGAGAAAAATGTACCCAAAATAATCAATCCCCAAACTATTAATTGTAAATTTGGTTTATCCTGGTAATTGCTGTGTAAAATAGTTCTGTTTGCACACTTAGTCCAAAGATCTTTTTAAAGTAAGTAATTTATAGATTTTATACATTTTAAATTATTTTCATGTTGGATACAAAATTTTTTCGACAATTCCGCTTTTTTTTTTCAATATTGTTTTTAGTAGGATTTAATAGATGGAATCCAGGCCTTCTTAAAAAAGTTTTCTTTGCAGTCTTTAAGGGTTATGAATCTATTTTTTTTGATTTATTGAATTAATTTTCCATTTAGCTTCGATATTAATTCGATTTTCTAGCTCTGCATAATTTAGTCACCTCACTTCTTAGCTCAAAGTATTCTTTTGTAATGATTATGTTCAACATCACAAATATTCCGCAATTTATTAGCCACTGCAAAATCAATAAGTTGAATACAACCTCATGTCAGGGATGATAATATGAAACACTGAGTCATCATTTTTTATCCTTTTTTATTATTATTCTATTCCTAAAAAATAGTGTGTGTGTGTGTGTGTGTGTGAGTACATATGTATGTGTGTGTGTATATATATATGTGTGTGTGTGTGTGTATGTATGTGTGTGTTTATATGTATGTATATATGTACATATGCATATACATATTTACCAACCCCTCACATTCTATTCCCAAAAAATAGTGTGTGTGTGTGTGTGTGTGTGTGAGTATGTGTGTGTGTATATATATATATATATATATATGTGTGTGTGTGTGTGTGTGTGTGTGTGTGTGTGTGTATGTATGTGTGTATTTATATGTATGTATATATGTACATATGCATAAACATATTTACCAACCCCTCTGCTCAGGCAGAATATGACACAAGGTCAATTTTTAAGCGGAGTTTAACAGGTTTGAATTCAGAAATTTTCCTTCTCCTAGACTACTTACCTCACCAAGGCAGAAGAACCTACTCTGCCCTTCTATTTACTCATAGCTGGAGGGAGAATAATTAGATTCATACCTTTCCGAAGAGTATTAGTGCTATGTGAAATGCTATCAGTCTCATCGAGTGTTGTATTTAGCCAAAAATGCCATTCCAAGGTGATGCACCAGAAGGAAGTGACACATTCTAATGGCAGTTATGAGAGGAAATCGTGTGGGCGGTAATTGGCTGATGAAACGGGACGAGGTAAAAAAAAATTCCCAAGGTACACTCATAGACTGATGCACCGGAAGAAAGTGACCTATGAACTGCATGACAGTTATTTCCGCTGGATGACGATCAATCATGCCATTCCAAAGATTGAGTAAGCAATTGAGTGGGCGTTGAACTATTATATTACTCAGGCAAGACAGAAGTCAGAGCTGCAGTTGGAGATCAGACGAGTTATAGACGAGATGTGGTAGGGAAAGCCACATCAGGCCGAAGGGTCCCTTGAGGGCCCCTGATGAGTTGGGATCCAGAGAAGTTGCTGATAAGATGCAGTAAAGAAAGCCATCACTCAGCAGAGTGGGCCCCAGGGCCTCCAGTTGAGCATCAGGAGAACGAGAAAGACACAACTCTGACGGCCATGAGAGTGGAGTCAAAATATTACAGTTTATGTTTGGTCTCCAGCTCCCTCTCACTGTAAAACTCCACACAACCCTTTCGAACCCTTACAAATAAAGTGAGAGGTACAAATATTTTTCTAAATTAGTCTTCCTGCATCTTTATTATTGTGTCGTTATGATACTGCATATCATATGCATATATATATATATATATATATATATATTTGTTGGTCCAAAGAAAGAAAAAAGTAAATACTTTGAAATAAAAATGTCCATCCGGGGATTTGTTTTTAAGTTATTTATTTTTCTTCAACACATGTTTCGAGGATTTTATGTTTTCTTCAGGAAGGAAATGGTATGCATCATTTCAGGGTTTTCTTGTTCTCCTCCTTTTTACTCATTTCTCCCCAAATAATCCATGACAGCTGATATACCGCAAAGTTAAACTGACCACTCATTCTCCCTGAGTGATTGGGTGTGTATGACTGTGCATGTGTTTGTGTGTGTGTTAAGGAACAATATATATGACTGCATATGTGTGAAATTAAAAAAGTTATGTAAATATATATATATGTGTGTGTGTGTGTATATATATATATATATATATGCATTTATGTATGTATGTATATATACTTTTTAAAATATTCATACATAGGTAACATTTCTTCATTGATACATATTTGATTAAACATGATAGGTATTTTTGTCTACATATTTTTTTGTAAATCCTTTTGAGTTACTTCATCAATTTTATGGTACCCGTCAGGAATTGGTTAATAAACCTTCCATAATAAATTATTTCTCTATCACCCTATCAAGAAGAATTACTATGCATCTTTCTGATACTAGTTCCATTGCCAATCATCTAAAAACATTCATGCATTCCAGAAAAATGTTACAAAAAACACAACAATATTAGAACAACAAAATAAGAAGCAAACTACAGATTCTTGAGGCACTACATATTAGAAATATACAACCCAAACTTATGAGAATTAATTTTGAATCCAATGTTAATGTACTTAAATGTCTTTAGCTACTGACGTTCTTTATAGAAACAAATCTTGAAAAATAGACATTACATGATACACCAGAATAAACGATGCCCCTTAGAAAATGGTAACATACATGCTAAAGTTACATCACTTTTGCAGTACACTTCCCTTGATGATGGCCAAAGATTAGGCAGAAAGTATATATATATATATATATATTGATATGTATATATATATATAAAGTATATATATATATACATATATATATATCAAGTATATATATATATATATGTATCAAATATATATATATATATATATATATATATATATATATATCAAGTATATATATATATATATATATATATATATATATCAAGTATATATATATATATATATAAAATATATATACATATATATATACACATATATCAAGTATATATATATATATATACATATATATATCAAGTATATATATATATCAAATATATATATATATATATACATATATGTATCTACATATATGCTTGATATATATATATATATATATATATATATGCTTGATATATATATATACAAATATATATATATATATATTTTATATGTATATATATATATATATATATATTCTTGATATATATATATATATATATATATATACACTTGATATATATATATAAATATACTTGATATATATATATATATATTTATATATATATATATATATATATCAAGTATATATATATATAAATATATATATGTGTATCAAGTATATATATATATATATGTATCAAGTATATATCTATATATATGCACACACACACACACACACACGCACACACAGAGGTATAGTGGGTAAAGTGTTTGCTACTGGTCTGGGAGATTTGGGTTTAATCCCAGTTTGAGTCATACCAAAGACTTTTAAAATTGGTACTTGATACCTCCTTGGTTAACCCTCTGCAATATAAGGTATTTATGAAGGGTGAAGTGGAGCAATCCTGGGAAAGGAGTAGTGTCCACCCCTACATCTTTGTGTAGTAGCTATTGAAAAGGGAGCCTCCTGGTTGTTCTCACCTACAGTCGCCAACTTTACTTACTTACTTACTTCAGTGAAGTTGTCCGTTTGGATATATATATATATATATATATATATATATATATATATATATTTAAGCATGTTTGATTAAATAATAAAGACACATTTAGTCTGTATAATTTTCTTAAGATCCTTTCATGTTTCCTGATAAGCGACTTGGTTTCAGGTTGGAATTGGGAAATGAATTTACTAAAATTGTCCCGAGCACTTTCATTGGCCATCATCAGGGGTTGTTTGCATGAATAGTGTTTTTAAAGAGTTTTTGAAAAAGTATTTTAGGTTTGTTATAACATTACAAAATTACTAAAATTCAGAGAAGGATGAAATTGAGATGCCGGTAAATTTAAAAAACAGAACACTCTCAACAGAAATAGAATATTTTCAAGAATTATGGAATATAAAAAAAAAATCTAATGGCATTTCAAAACATAGTTGCTATTTTCCAAAATTAATTCTATTGGTTTTAGGTTTTTTGTTTTTATATGTTGGGCTTCTAGGATTTATAGTCGTAGCTTATTAATACGGTGTGCTATTATAGTGGTGTTTTCAACTTGAATTTTCCAAAATTTGGATTTCGGAATAGAATGGGTGTTAAGATGTAAGGCTATGGACCTAGAATAATTAAGGTGCATTGTATGCCATCTTGAAAGAGTTGTAGTGCTAAGACCAACATGCATATTATTTTCTTTGGTAAATTTATCAACCAATTCCAATTTAAAACCAAGATGCTTATCAGGATACTTGAAAGGATCTTAAGAAAATTATATGGACAAAATGTGTCTTTATTATTTATTCAAACATGCTTAAATGAAAGACTGCTGCTCCACTACACAAACACACACTCACACACACACACACACACACACATATATATATATATATATGAATAATATTTCAATTATTAAATAAAATAAGGTAAATTCAAGAAGATTTCAGATGTATGTATAAAGATTCATTCGAAGATTGTGTACATGACATGACTCATGAATGATCTTAATTTACTTTGTTTTATACTATATATAACCAGCCCATTGGTATAATGTTCAGAGCATTCACCAATCCTCAGGGAGAACAGGGTTCAATCCCTATTCAAGTTATACCAGAGACTCAAAAAATGGTACTTCATGTCTCCTTGCTTAATTTTCACCATTATTCGGTATAGATCAAATGTAAATGGACCAATCCAGGGAAATAAGTAGCACCTTATCCTTCTCCTCTGTGCAGTAACTATTGAGAAGGGAGTCTTTGGATTGCTCTCAAGAACAGTCGGCCAACTTATATATATATATATATATATATATATAGATAGATATGTAGGGTACTAATGTTAATGAATGAAAAGACCAAATTAACAATAGTGCTGCAAAAAATAAAGAAATTTATTTCTTTGTTGGGAGCTTAGATATATAAGTGTATACAGCGATTCATATATCAAATTGCGACCATAAAGGCCAGTTCTGGGACCAGCGTGGATAGATCTTTAGCCAACTTGAAATTTTCACACCGTTGTTTGAAGATCAAACGAACTCGGCACCGCTGAGAAAACAGTTGACACATATCACTCTGGGTTGGCATGAGTAACTGATCCGTGTTGTCTGGAAAATTGTGTGTTTTTAAAGCATCAAGGTGGATCCCACGCACACATGTTGACTTTCAAAAATTCTTTGGGCGCATATATTAGTGACCTCCTATTGGTCCTAAAAACCATTTTTAATTGTTAATTCTTAGCATCTGCATGGGCGTTTGTTGGAGATCTTTGCACCAATTTTGGTCCTTTTTTTCCAGAAAATTCTTTTGACAAGGAAATTGCATCCTTTCCTCTAAATATATACAAATCAATCTGTATCATTACCTACCAGAGAATTTTCAGAAGGGTAATAAATATTATAGTAATATCTAAAAAGAATAATATTTGATCAAAAGATAATTTGTTTATAAAGCGAAGATACTTGGATTTCCTAATTCCTAGAGAAAAATTATATAATTATGACCAGTGTTATTAGGCATTATTCATTACCAAACTTTACTGCTTTCATCCCTGTAAGACTGGAAAGGGTGAGACCTAGCAATGGCATAGCGGCTAATGGGCTGGGTTGTGATATAGTAACAAACAAGTTCCAACTGCAGTCACACTATTGCATTTACTTTTACACTTGAGAAAGGCATGAACCTCTTTATCCCCACTCCAGCTATAGGTTTTAATTATACCACAACTGTTCTTTGACAACAATGGTTTTGGCATTAAATAACCCATTATATTTGATGTGCTATTTAGCAAAGAAACTAAACTAAACAAAACAATGGGAAAAAATATGCAACAGTCCAATAGTAAATATATCTTATTCATATTTATGCAATTGTATTTTTTAAGATGACCGTGTTTGTCAAAATAGTAATTTGAGTTAGAATATTTTATTTATGCCTAACATGCATTTCATTATTGAAATCTAATATTATATATATCTTCATTATGAAAGATCCTCAATGACATTGGTTGGGATGCATTTGTTCTCCTTGTATGATATTATGGTAAGAAATTGTAACATTACAATATTTTCAACTCTGGCCATTTGAGAAGAAATTGAATTTTGCTAGATGTTGATCTGGAACAGAATTTGTATTGGATGCCATTACATAGTTATGATTCACTCTTAACATGTTTTTGATTCCTAACTGGTTACTGGACTAGATTCAAGCTACTCATTAAGTCTCTTGTCCTTATTGGTCACAAACTGTTTCCATTGGGCATAGTTGGATAATGTATTAATTCCCTGAGTCTAATTTTATCAAGTCTTAATTCTGCCACCAAGATGATCTTCTCCAATCTGTAGCAATTTGGCTGCACAGTGTTCTCTGTAGAAGGAACATATTCTAATCTATTTCTTGAATTAGATGCATATAAATAATAAGTTAGTGTATAAATCATAACACTCTCATCCCATGAGTAGAACGTGATGCAAGATCAATTTTTTAACAGAGTACAGGTGTCTGAATTCAGGGTTTTCCTTCACTCAGACTGAGTGGCTTACCAAGTCTAAAGAAACTAGTCTGTTCTATTATTTATCAATATGTGGTGAGGAGGTTGGCTGGTTGCTTGCTTTGTTTTATGGCGTGTCAACCCTTTTTGGGTAATTTTATGCGGAATTGAATTTCAGCAAATGTTGACATAATTTGAGCAAATGTCATTGGGGGGAGAACAAATGGATTTATGACTTTTCCATGGGCATTAGCACAAAATAAAATTTGGTCGCAAACTGTTTCCATTTGGCATAGTTGGATAACATATTAATTCCCTGACTCTAATTTTATCAAGTCTTAATTCTGCCACCAAGATGATCTTCTTCAATCTGGAGCAATTTGGCTGCAAAGCTTGCCCATTCTGTACTATCACGTAGACTAGAAATATTCTTTCAGATGATATTCCCCTTGTTCAGAGTTGATTTTCTTGTCAGAGAATGCTACACAGATAATTCAATTAATATTGTATGATTCTGTAGCAGAAAGAAACTTGAATTTTTGTTTGGCGCGTAATTTAATTTGACCATTTGAGTCACCGCATATATTTTCACCCAATCAGCATGATCTGTCCTATTCAGCCTGAACTATATTTCCTAGCAGCACCAAAAATTGAAGAAAGCCTGCAAATCTCTCTCTCTCAGTCAGAAATATTCAAAGGGAACGAACGTCTATTCGACTGTTCCTGAATAGAGTAGCCACATCAACCATTATGAGGAGAGCCATCTAGTTTATGGATCCCTTCGGTCTATTCTTCTAGACCAAGGGATTCTAGTTAAAAACAAATTAGATGAAACACTGTGCACAACTTCCTACCTTCTTTCTTTACTACGAAGCACACAGCATACCAGTGTAAACACCTTTACTTCATGCTGCCATTAAACCCTTGGTACAAAACCTAACAACGTCTTTGTTCTTCTCCACCACCTTTATTTTCCATCAACATTTAGTGAGGGGATAAAAACCAATGAAATACCAACGCTAGCAACAAAATACCAATGCAACCAATGAAATACCAATGCAACCAATTAAAAACCAACTTAAACCTTAAACCAAAAACCCAACAATAATAATAATAATAATAATGTTATCCCCATCGCTATAATTCTCATGATTTGTCTTGATCTTCAAGAATGAGTAACAAGTAGCATTTGTGAAGTCCATGCTTTTGGTCTTCTTTATTTCTGGCACCTGGATGATCTTCTTCAATTTCTCTCAATATTTTATTGCTGGTGGTTAGGGGTCTGCAACTCATGATCCACAAGCTACACACAGCCCTCATGAATTGACATTTTTGGAACCATTTTTTCTTTTATGTAATTTAAGTAAAAAAATACGCGATTCCTTTTGTTTGCTTGTCTGCTTACTTGTTATCTGTAAAAGTCACTGCTCTAATGTGCAGAACAAACAAGAATAATAACACCTACCAGCTCAGTGGCCCCAGCAAGCATCCAGCTCGCAGACAAAAAGTAAAGCAGGCAGTAACTCAATACCAAACCCGTAACCTGAAGTAAGCCGGTGTATATATACACTAACATGCCCACTCACTGGGCTAGCAACTAATCACTGTACAGGGAATGGACTTGGCCACCTTCGAATAGTGGAACATCCCCATGTCTATATAATCTCACTCCAACTCGTAATTCATTACTTCACATATGAGCACTGACTCATTGCTACTGAGCCTTCAAAAGAATTTCAACATTATCCTGGTTTAATGGATAAGTTTTTTATCTTTGTACATGAACTCATCCACTGATATCAAGAATTGATTTTGGTGACCAAGGGACAGGCTCCTTTCATGCTCTGGAACATTTAAAATTAATCCTGAAGGTTTAAACCTAGGGTTCCCAATTCACAACCTGTGGACTACATGCAGCTTTTGTCTCCCATCCATGCAGACATCAATCCTATATATGCAGCTTGCTCAGTCAGCTGGGGCTGTAGAATACACTGACTGTTTCTCAGCAGAAGCCTAAGACCCTCCCCAGCAATGAGTGTTCTGAAAATGACACTAAAGAATTTGATGGTGATACTCCAGTAATGCTGAAGCTTTGAGGAATGCAGAGACCTTCTTCATTGCTATTACTTCCTGGTCCACTCTGTCCCAGAGTGGTAGCACCTGATAGGCTTCTAACTATGGGTCAAATAGAACTAAACTGTGTACTTAAGCTCAACTGAATTGTTTGAAATAGAACTGTTTCAACATTTAACTGAATGAAGTAGTCCAAATAAAAACACACGGATCTACCACTCCAATACAAACTATTCTTCTTAAAAGTGCAAAATCTCTGACAAAACAGCTGTTACATAAGTCTCCAATCTGTCTACCAAAAACTGTCAAAGACAGACTAAAGATTTGCCTCAAGAAAAACCTGAACAACTAAAAATAAACACAAGCTCCCATTGGCCAAGCTGGGAAAATACAGATGAACAACAAAGTGCACAATGAAAGACCAGGAAGCACATTTAAACAGCCTTCAATCAAATCCCATACAGTCCCCACAACATCAAGAACCAAGTCACCATTAAGAATCAATAAACTGTGCAATGCTCAGAGATTGACAAAACCCTTACCAAGAACCCATAGTGAAGAAAGTATGGATAGTGAAACAGACTGCATAGTTGCCAGCCTTAAAGAGAATATAAAGATCCACAATGATTGAAACCTTTTTAACTGTGTGCAAATAGATAAGGTCACTCTCTTTTTTCAAATGTTAATCCCTTACATATTTTGTATAGTCACAATGACCAACTATACAAACACATATACATGCATGCAGAGCACAACGACACAATGAAGATGAGCAACACAGTTCTTTTAGAAAAATATACCTCTCACTTTATTTGAAAGGTTTGAGTGTGAGAGGGAGTTGGAGACTGAACAGAACTGCAACATATTGACCCTCACTCTATTGGCCATAACCGCATTTCTTTCCTGTTTTCCTGGGCTGCTCAACCGGAGGCCTGGGGGCTGACTCTGCTGGCTTTCTCTACTGCATCTTGTCACCAACGAGTCTGGTCTCCAAACTAAACTGACTTCCTGTTTTCACTGAGTTATATAATAATTCAATGCCCCCTTTTTCTTGTAGGCGTCACAATTGCACTCATTCAACCCATCCACGGTCAAGGTTATAATTCTGATATTCCTCGACTGGATGCACCTGTTATTTACATAGGGGCATTTCCTATTTTGACAGCCCGGCCAGGTTGTAAGTCAATATACAACACATATCGTACATACCTATTTAAATATGTGCAAACAAATGACTGATATTAAATTGTTATTGTTACATAGAAATTCTCAAAACCATTTAACTATGTGCAAACAAATGATCAAAAGTAAATAGAATGATTTGTATTTGATAGAAATACTTGAAATCATTTTAACTGAAGAAAAATGAGCTTGTTTAAAACTGTTGACTTAAAACCAAACAAACTCACACCCCATAACAAGTTAACCATCTGCAAACAAATGGCTGATATTAAATTGAATTTTTATCATGAAGAGTTTTTGGGCTATTGTCTTCAGCTTTATTGTTATTTCCACAACGTTTCAGCCGATATATCCTCTGGCCTTCTTCAGGTGTTTGTCAAACTCGAGAACATTCATGGAATTTCGAACTACATCTTTTATTGAATCCATAGGGGCCGCCTGTTCTCACTCTGTTAGCCATAACTGGGTACAAGTGTTAAGTATTCCTGTATTGTTACTCGCCTGCTGTCAGGATTAAACCTGCAACTTCCAGATGCTTGTCTCCTTAGAAGCTTTGGGAACCAATGCCTATAACCATTATGGCATGTGTCCTGCTGGACCCATGGCGTAATGTGGATTCAATAAATGACATAGTTCGAAGTTCCGTGAAGATTCCCGAGTTCAACAAACACCTGAAGAAGGCCGGAGGATATATCGTCCGAAACATTGTGGAAATAACGATAAAGATGAAGACAATAGTCTGAAACCCTTAATGATAAAAATTACCCAGCTTCGTCTCAGAAATTTAAATTGAATTGTTAGTGTTAGAAAGCAATACTTGAAACCATGTAATCATTAGTGAACAAATGAGCTCTGAGTTGTTTAAAATGTTAAGAGTAAATCATTCATTTAGAAATATAAACTTTAATATATGAAAAAACTGAATTTGGCATGAAATGTTTGATGTAGGCATAAACCCAACCAACTAACTAACTACTTGTGCCTGATAATAATACTTGGAACCATTTAACAGTGTGCTAACAAATGAGCTCTAGTATAAAAATTTAATCTACCATATATGCTATTACAAATCATATATATCAGATTTATATGTATAAACAAGATTTGGCATTAAATAATCCACAGTGGTTGAAATGCCATAAAACCCAAACAACCAAACCTATATATGCAGCCCATCACTAAACTTTCAAAATTATCCCTTAGGCTTTTGATGTTGTGAAGAAGCACCATCACACTTGCAGATGTTACTCATTGATTTTTTGTGTTGGGAAAACTTCAGGTCCGAGTTCCTAGCTGGCTACATTCTTGATTTATATAAAAATGACATGTTTCCACCAGGACTTTATCATAACTTTATAATATTTTTATCACCCACACCCAACCAAAAAAAAAAAATGATGTGTTTCCACCAGGACTTTCTTATAACTTTATTATAACTTTATCACCCACATCTGACAAGTTGTGAGCATTTTTAGTGCTACTTACTGCTGTGAACAGTTGTTCTTGAAAATTAAACATACCAAGAGAACACAGCAATTATCAAATAAAGTCTGCTCTGCTCCCTCTGTCACTCTATTCCTTTAAATCTGATATTACTTCATTTTCTGACTGCAAACAACATCAGGTGTTTCATTACCAAATCATGATTGATACTGTGTGAATTTTTCTGTCCTTTTAAGAATGTGGTTCAGGTTAAACTTTATGGCCTTTGGGCTGAAAAGGTTGGTATCCCCTGCTGTAAAGTTTAGTGATATGTAAGACTAAATGATAAACATTTTGATTGTATTAGGTTCCTCTAGAAATAATAAAATCCTAATTTAGAAAGAAATAAACATTTTAGGAGAAAGACTGATGTACTTATTTATGGTATATTTTTTGACAAAATGAATTGATGATGAAGATGATGATGCTGAAATTTGTATACTTTTGAACAATATACTATCAAGCTGAATTGATGATGAAGATGATGATGATGAAGATCGTGTATTTTTGAACAACATGCAATCAACCTAGATTGATGATGATGATATTGAAGTTGCATATTTTTGAACATGCAATCAACATAAATAGATGATGATGATGATGATGGTTGTATATTTTTTAACAACACAAAATGGCTTCCAAATAGTTCAGAAGGTGTTTAACTGGAAATGAAAGACAAGCATGAAAATGCTGAAATCTATGATGTTGAATCTAATTTGCATGAAGTCTGTTTGGAGTTTTGCTTTAAATGTTACAAACAATGGAAGAAGAAAACTATACACCTGCACTTACACTTGGATTAGGAAAAAACTATGATGCACTTTAGAAACAAATTGAAGAAAAATATGGGCAAATAAAACAAACAAAAAAATCCATAAAGTAACCATGTGGCAAAAAATGATTGGATGAAGCAAAGAAAGAAAGAAAGAAAGAAAGACAGAGACATTTTTTTAACAAAAAAAAGACTGAAAGATAGATAGGAACAAGGATTGATAAAAAATGGAAAGGAAAAGAAAAGAAACAAAAGTATCAGGGGAAAAGAAAGAAAGAAAGAAAGAAAGAAAGAAAGAAAGAAAGAAAGAGACATTCTTTAGAAAATTTTAAAAAAAGGAAAACATGATATGAAAAAGGACTGACAAAGAGAGTGCAAAAAAAAGATAAAAGAAGCAAAAATAAAAGAAAGAAAGAAAGAAAGAAAGAAAGAAAGAAATTGGAAAAAAACAGCAAAAAGAAATAGAAAGGCCATGAAGAAATAAGAAAAAGAGAAAAGATTGAAGTGAAGAAAGAAAGAAAGAAAGAAAGAAAGACAGAAAGAAAGAAAGAAAAAGGGTAAAAGGAAAAAAGAAAGAAAGAAAGAAAGGAAATAAAAAGAGAAAAGAAAAAATAAACTGAAAGATAAGAATCCAGATGAGGTTTATCTTGGCTCTACAAAAATACCATGTGTCATGCATTCAAGATGAATATTTATCTGTCGATTTTTAACATATCATGTTGAATAAAATCATGTTTTTTTGGTTGAAAAGCAAATTATATAAAAAGAATTATAAAAGAATTTTTGGGCGCTTGCTAATTTATAGACAATACTTGAGGAAGAATGAAGAATGGATGCTTCAATGAGGGAAGCACATGATGCAATTATTGTAGCTGCTAAATAAGCATTATGTAGAATTTTACCTATGAGTCTGGTAATGAAGAATAACTCATAATATTCATATATTTTATGTCTTAATTACCAATGTTGTCAAATGGCCATTTTACCCTTAAAGTCTGCTTTTGTGCCCTGTATAAAGGAATTTAGAAATTAATTTATTTTTTAGATAAAAATATTTAAATTTGCACATTTTCTTTTACATAAGGTCTGAATAAAACATAGAAAAATCAAAAATTGCCTCTATTTATAAGTGAGTGTCCTTGTTGGGTAATGGTTAAAGCGATGGACTGCGGAGTTGTAGTAAGCGAGTTTATACTCCAGCCACGCTATTATGTTCACATTCAGGCAAATACCCTAGGGAAAGGTATGAACCACCTTATCCTCTAAGTTATGGGTTAAATAGTATCACTTCTGTTCTTCTCGTAGAATAGCTTTGGCTTTAAATAACCTTCAAAGGTTGATATGCCATTAAACAAAAAAGCCAAACTAATCTATTTATAAGAAAATAATACAAAAAATGATGGAAAAAATGAATAGAAGCAAGTTGTTTAATTTATTTATTTATTTATTTTTTTTTTGAGATTTTTAATTTTAATGTAAATCACTTTCATGTATCAGCCCCTAAATATTGTCTCTCATTATGTTTTCATTATATATGTTCCTTGATAGAACAAAAAAAATTTGAAGAGGAGAAAGGTCTTTTCCATTTACTTTAGGCTTAAGCAATTGGCAAATAACAATTTCTGGCCAGGAACAATAAAAGTAAACATTTTATTATATCTTCAACATCATCATGTCATTCCACTAGCACTGATTTCCCTACTTCTCTTTTGCCATCCTTCTCTGTCATCCATCACTTCTGGAAAGTCTTCCAGGCTACCTCCTGTGTCCGTACAGAGCCGCTGTCAATAGGTTCTAGCTGCTTGTCCCACACTTGTGCATCCATGTGAAGCAGTACATAGGAAAACATAATTTATGAGTTTGTCTTTGCTCCTCCAGCAGTGTCCTGCTTGACTTGTTCATCATGGTTTTTGAGATGCGTGGCTGGTGGCCGTAAGTGTTATTTAATGTTTTAATATTTTTTTGTATTTCCAATGTATAAACACTACTGTCATGAACATTCTTTTCCTGTGTGCCTTTTGTTGAAAAATAGGCAACTCCTGCTTATAAATAATTTCTGTTACATTAAGTAAGTAAATTAAAGATGGGAACCTTAGTCGAGAGTGACCCGAAGGTTCCCTTTTCAATAGCTACCTAAATTGCTCCACATTTTCCCTTGATCTTAATCTTATAATGCTGAGTGTTAAGTAAGGCGGCATCAAGTACCATTTTTTGAGTCTTTGGTATGACTCAACCTAGGATTGAACCCCGGTCTCCTGGACCATTGGCGAAGTTAAATAAAGCCAACCAGACTTGTTCTGGTCTGCCTTGTTCAGCTCTTTGGTCAAAGCTGCCTAGAGAAGTCTAGCCTTTGTGTCACATGGTTAAGAGCGACACTCCTTGGGCCTCAGGGTGCCGTCCCCACAGACTATTACCTGCTTTGGATGGGCTTGGTTTATAGCCTAGTGTCTAAGGCACCTCTTTTTAGAGGAATTCCCTGGGGGCCCAAGGCATTTTTGGAACTGCTGGGCATGTCTGAGCTTTATCCTGCACCGGGATCTTATGTTAAAAAAGCCTAGTGCCACCTTTTAGTGTTTGTGTGGCACTAGATTGTTAAATAGAGCCTAAAAAAGGTTTCTTTGTTCCCTGTCTTTAATTCATTACAACTAATTTTAATTGAATATTTATAGTCAAAAGAAATACTTTCAAAGATACCCAAGATATTTTATTTTCTGTTAATGCAAATCAGTTGGATACTTTTGAGATTGATCTCATGAATTCATATATATATATATATATATATATAGAGAGAGAGAGAGAGACAGGGTTTTATTTTCTGTTAATGCAAATAAGTTGGATACTTTTGAGATTGATCTCATGAATTCATATATATATATATATATATATATATAGAGAGAGAGAGAGAGAGAGAGACAGACAGACAGAGACAGAGAGAGACAGAAACAGAGAGAGATACAGAAAATAGTAGCAAACTTGACTCACATCCTTCTTGTTTAAATTCAGTTTTTCCTTCTCCTAGACTGTTTGCTATACCAAGGTTAAAGAGCCTAGTCTGCCCAATTATTTACACATTTCATCCTATGCATCAGTGGTAAAGTATATAATGTGAAGATATGCTGCCCACTAAAAGTAAGACTAGCGGAACATTGAAAAGCTACTGTACAAGATGAAATCAAAAAGTCTGGTATGGCTGACTATATATAGAAGGAGAAAAGAAACTATCTACCCTTACATAATGAACTCAACATAATAAATAGGCAAGAACATTGTAGAATAAATAAGCAGTGCATATATTAGGTTATCATATTTACCAACCCCCTCCGCTCGGGCAGAATATGGCACAAGGTCAATTTTTAAGCGGAAGTTAACAGGTTTGAATTCAGAGTTTTCCTTCTCCTAAACTAGTTGCCTCACCAAAGCTGAATAACCTAGTCTGCCCTACTATTTACCCATAGCTGGAGGGAGAATAATTGAATTCATACCTTTCCCAAAGGCATTAGTGCTTTGTGAAATGCAATCAGTCTCGTCCAGGGTTTGAACTCGTGTCGTCGTGTCCATTTCCTACGACAATTATCATTACACCACAGGCACCTCCTATATATTAGGTTATAGACATCTCTTGAGTAGTCCAAATATTGGGATGAATACCATATGAAAACCAGGCTAAGTTGGATTTTTTTTTTAATTATTGCAATATGAGCAAAAGCAAAATGTCATACATAATAGTAACAAGTAATGATATACAGTCTAGATAAAAACATGAGGTTTTATGAGTCCCAAAAATTCACTCTGATTTGTCCACAGGACCCATAGCATTAATGGACATAGGCATTTAATTTATAATTTTAAATCAAATCATCTGGAGGTTGTAGCATCCTAATAACAAGAGAAAATGTCAATGAATACTTATTGCTTAACACTTGCATCCAATCAGGGTTAATGGAATTAAACCAACCTATACCCATAGATAAAATAATGAGTCCAGTTTGAAGTTCTGTGAATATTTCTAAATTCAATATGAGGGCTTATGAGTTGAATAAGAGATACTTGAAATTATCTGAGGCAGACAAAAAATATCAAAAATCACAATTCATATTGACCCCCACATTTTTTTTCTACAAAATCAGCTGGATCTTAATCATTTAGTTGCCTCTGATTGCTGTCTTTACTCAAATTATCATGTTCCATAGAAAAGTGTCGTATCATTCTTTGTGGAAAGAAATTACTGCAAATTGAATTTTACATATCAGAGGTACAAATTTTCAAAAGAAAAATATCTGCTCACAAGTTTCAAGTATTCATTGATATAGAAATAAATTCACTGAGTTACCCTGAAGGGCTTTGTTACAGCTGAAATAAATGATATCTTGAATTCAATAAGATTTTTCTTAAAGAAATTCTTTTATTCAAATAAATTTTTACCAAGTTGTCTGGGACTGTAGACAACACCAACTGTATCTCTACAGTGGAATAAGACTCCACCACCAAATGTCCGACATCTGACACTAAACCATCTGGTGAGGCTCCAGTAATGTTGGAGCTTTTGGGAAAGTGGAGTACCATTTCATTGCCATTACTCTAGGGTCCACTCTGGCCCATAGCAGTAGCACCTGATAAGGTCCTATATATAAGTCTAATAGAACTGCTTACTATTTAAAAAACCAAAAAAAAACCAAAATCATATTTTTTCTTTATCTGTAATATTTTTAAAACAAATGTCTTTGGCCTCGGTATAAAGTCTGTCTTAGTCACCACTCGAATCTTTGATGTTAACTGCACAATGGAATAGATCACTAACTCAGATATGTACACAGGCACACACAGAGATATACATAAACACACACAGGCATGCACAGAATAAGGTGTGGCTCAGATCTTTTTGGCCCAATGTCATATTGTTAAAGTCCCTGTAATAAACAAAAAGAATTATTTGCTGCAGTCAAAATTTAATTGTTTAGTCGAAACAAAAATATATTCTTTGTAAAACACATTTGACAGTTTTAAAGATTAACTTTACTATTTCAGCCAGAAATCTATTTGCTAGAATCAAGTCATTTGATGAATTTTGTTTATTTTTTTTTTAGGACTGATTTTCATAAGCCTAAAATAACTAAGAATTTCTTTTTTCTTTTTTTAACATCATTATGAAAACTGTCAGCAAAATTTTTCTAAATCAACTTTTTTTAAGACATGAAAATAAAACTAAGCTATGAATGTTAGTGAGTGCAAATAATTATTCCTGGTCATTTAAGAGTGGACATTGAGTTCAAGCAAAATTCTGAGAGAATTTGTAAGGCTTCTGAATTGATAGACTTGAGTGAATAACTCTTCTGTATTCTGACATAGATAAATCAAGGATGTTCCAAATAATTACCGGGAGGTCATTTTCAGCTGAAAGAAACAAAATAAAAGCAACTAATTTCCTAAAAATGTTTAAGAAAAAAACAATTAAAATTAGAATCTTAAAGAGTCAAGAGTTGTGGTTTCACATTGTTTAATTCATTAAGAGGTGATCTAATTGCAACTTTCAAAATAATTAATGAAATTTCTAATTAAAATAGACATTTTTTTAAATATTTCTGCTCAAAGTGGAAATTTACTGTCAACGAAAATTTCAAAAACTAAGTCTACTAAACATTTAGATTTTTTTGGAACAAATTACCAAATCAGATCAAAAACTGTAATAGTATTAAAAAATTTAAGATTAAATTGGATGGTTTCTGAAATAATCTTATGCAGAAGAATTTAAGAGGGTATATTTAGGAATTATCAGATGAATTACTCAACAGATTTCATATGTATATAGTTTGGTTTGATTTGGTTTGGTTTGGTTTGGTTTTATGGCATATCAACCATTGTAGGTTATTCAATGCCAGATCCATTTTTATACATATTAACAGTTCTATTTCAAACAATTCAGTTTAGCATAAGTACAGTTTTGGTTTACTCACTGTAAAGACAGTTCTTTTTCAAAAAAGTCAGTTTAACATAAGTATGGAGTTTAAATGTCAAAAAACAGTGCTATTTCAAAGAATTCAGTTGAGCATAAGTACACAGTTTAGTTCTATTTGACTCATAGATAGGACTATATCAGGTGCTACCACTCCAGGACAGAGTGGACCTGGAAGCGATGGTAATGAAGGGGTACTCTGCATTTCCAAAAGCTCCAGCATTACTGGAGTGTCACCATCAGATTGTTCGTTGTAATATCCAGGACACTCATGGGGGGAGGGTCTTACCATTCTGCAGAGAAGCAGTTGGTGTATTTAACAGCCTCAGCCAATTGGGCCACATCTGTATAAAAGATTTTCTTTTGTTTAATGGCATATCAAACAATGTTGCTTATTTAATGCTAAAACCGTCCTTGTATGGTTGGTTTTGGGTTTTATGGCATATTAACCTTTGTAGGTTATCTAATGCCAAATCAATTTTCATACAAAGAATCAATTCTTTTTCAGACAATTCAGTTTAGCACCAGTATACAGTTTAATTGTCAAAAACATTTCTATTTCAAGCTATTCAGTTTAGTCAAACTTCTAATTTAAACAATTCCTTTTAGCATAAGAACAGTTTCAATGTCAAAATCAGTTCTATTTTGAGTGATTCAGATTTGCATAAGTATGCAATTTAGTTCTTTTTGACCCATTGATAGGATCCAATCAGGTGCTACAACTCCAAAGCCTAATGGACCTGAGATCAATGGCAATGAAGGGGTACTCCACATTCCTCAAGCCTCAAGCATTACTGAAATCTCAATATTAGATTTTTTAGAGTCATAAACAGGACACTCGTTGTGGAGTGTCTTACCTTGCTGCAGAGGGGCAGTTGGTGTATTCTACAGCCCCAGCCAACTGGGTAACCATCCTTGTAAAAGATAGTAGTGGTATTATTTAACCCATAACTTGTGGGTAGGTAAGGGAGTTCATGCCTTTCCCAAGAGTATTAATCCATAAGTGAACATAATTATATGACTGGAACTCAACTCCTTTACTATAATGAGTGCAGTCCAGCTCCTTAGCCGCTAAAGTTAGGGACTCCCCAACTCCTATCAGTATATAAATACTGGTCAGGTTTGGTTTGGTTTGGTTTGGATTGGTTTGGTTTTGTGGCATATCAACCATCATAGGTCATTAAATATCTAATCTTGTTTATACATATAAGTTATATATATATATATATATATATATATATATATATATATATATATATATATATGATTTGTAAACACATTTTGTTGTTAACATTCTTAAAAGAGCCTGAGCTCTTTTTGCATGCAGTTAAATGGTTTCAAGTATTGCTATATAACAGTCACAATTTAACATGTCACATTTTTGGATACATAAGTTTGTTCTATTTCCCCCATAGATAGGACTCTATTAGGTAGTACCACTCTGAATCAGAGTGGGCCAAAGAGCAATGACAATGAAGGAGTACTCCACAATCCCCAAATCTCCAAGGCTGGAGCCTTACCATCAGAAAGTTTATTGTCATATCCAGGACACTTGTTGTGGGGGGTCTTACTCCTCAGAAGAGATGCTGTCCATGTATTTTACAGCCCCAACAGACTGGTCTTAACATGTAGATATTGTGTTAATTGTGCATTTTTTTCTAAGGTTGATATGAGAAATAGTAAAAAGATGTCCAAGGAAGCATAACAAGGAAATAACAATAATAATAATAATAATGATAATAGAAATAGAAATGGATCACTTTGGCAGATGACCAGATAAAGTGATTGTCAACAAAAAAGAGAGTACATGCCGAATAATGGACTTTGTTATCCTAGAGTAAAATAAAAAGACTGTGAAAAGAGGGATAAATATTTATACCTTGCTAGAGAGCTCAAGAAGCTAGAGAAAATAAAGGTGATGGTGATACCAATTGTAGTTGGTGCACTTGGAATGACCCCAATGGGATTGGTAAAGGGACTGGTACAATTACAATTCAGAGGACAAGTAGAGACCATCCAGACTACAGCATTACTAAGATTGGCCAGAATCCTGGAGACTTGAGGAGACTTGCGGTCACTCAAACTCCATTCAAAATCTATCAGCTTACATTGGCGTGAAAAACTCTCAAAGGAGTAAAATAATATGAAAAATGCTATCAACGTTAATAACAGAAGCAAAAGGAGCTACTATTCTCAGGGACTTTGCTATTCACAATGATAGAATAATATAAAGCAATGGACCACTCTTTGTGGTTAAGGATTACAAAAAAAAAACATGTCTTTTAACTGATATGGCCATGCCAACAGTTGATAGCAGTTGATAGCATGTCTTCCAAAGAATATGATAAAGTAAGTAAATACAAACATATGAAAATGAAAATTGAAAAAGTATGGCCCCTTAAAATTTTCACCATTGTTGGAGCCCTGGGCATGATCAAAAGATATAGATAAATACATTAACAAGATACTCCACAGTCCCAGTTAATATAAAATACAAAAAATTGCGCTTTATGGAACTGCTCATCTCCTTAATAGAGCACTATGAATATGACTGAAAAACATTACCCAAAAGAAGCAGCAAAAACTTGAATACATTGAATGAATATAATCACTACCTTCCCTTATCCTAGATCTTGGTTAAAGGCCAGGTAAAGGATTGTAAGAAACCGAAAATAAAACTGAAAATTAAGTAATAATAACACAAGACTAACTTGACCCTTTGATCAGTAGATGTCCTGGGTATGACACTAAACTGAATCTAATGGTAAGACTTCAATTCTTTCTTAAGCTCTTCTGAGTGTGTTTAATCATCATTATCATGTCACTCCATCAGCACGGATATCTCTGACCCTCTCTCGCCACCATCATCCATTGTTTCCAGCAGGTCTTCAGGGTTACATCCCATATCGGCACAGAGACCTTGTCATTACTCCCTTGTGGCCTCAGAACCAGAATAGGTAATCCTGTTTGGATTGAATAGAACTAATTAATTTTAACAGCAGAGTTAAAAATTATGTACTATTGGCCTAGCAGTGAAGTGTTCCCCAATGGGCCTGGAGACTGGGGTTCAATCTCAGGTCAAATCACACCAAAGACTCAAAAAATGCTACTTGATACCTCCTTACTTAACACCCAGCATTATAAAGTTCATTTCAAGGGTAAAGTGGAGCAATCCAGGAAAAGGAATAGTGCCCTCCCCTATACTTCAGTGTTGTAGCTATTGAAAAGAGAGCTTTCAGGTAGCCCTTGACAACAGTTGCCAACTTTACTTTTTCTTATCTTTGAGTCAAGCTTAAGTGTTTCTCTCCCTAATTTTCTAGATGAATTCTCCGATTTTTAAAGTGATGTCAATGTATGTATAAGAAAGGCATAGACCTCCATCGACTCGTAATCGATCATAAATAAATCTGATCACACCGATAAAAGGAATTGAGAATTCATCCAAACTGTGGCTGAGTCAGTACTACTTCATAATTGCACCACTTGAACTCTAATGAGGATCCTAGAGAAAAGCATTAATAGGAACTATGCAAGGATGCTTCATACTGCCTTGAACAAATCCTGGAAGCAGTACCCTACAAAACAGCAGTTACCCTTCCATTTCACAAGCCATCTGAGGAACTAGAGCAAAATCTACCAGAGAAGTAAGGTCCAACTCATAAGCAACATTCTCCTATGGACTCCTACTCATGGACACACCGGTGTTGGCTGACCATCAAAAACTTACATTCATCAGCTCTGTGTTGTCCAGAGGAATGATCAAGAGTGAAGACAAATAGGGATGGATGGTGAGAGGGAATCAAAGGAATCCACGCTGTCAGCATGCCTTGATGATGAGGATGATGGTGATATCCTTTAGCATTTGCTCCTAGATTAAACCTCTAATTTTTTTGTTTGCCACAGTCTTATGCTTTACCACTGAGCCAAGTATGTCAGATCAAGCTGACATCTCTTCAAACATTGTCTTCATCATTGTTCTTGTTCCTCACTCGTTAGGCTTTCATTGCTGTAATTTTGTTTGTTTCAGCCATTTGTAAAATTCCAGTATCCTTTATTTAAATATTTCGTTTTAAATAACAAATACACCACATTATTTCATTCATTCTCTAATAAAAAAAAATTGTAATCATTTTTTTTTAAATTCAGTGTTTTATTCATGGTCTTTGTGAAATAATTTTAGAATCAAATGTTACAATAAAAACTTCTGATAATGAAGCAAAGAAATTTTGTGTTTTGCTAAACAATGAGAAACGTGCGTGCCTCATAGAATCATTGTGTGTAAGAATTATCCATATGTGTTGTGCATTTTATGTGTAATTATGTAAAAATCAGATGTGTACAACGTAAGAAAGAAATTAAAACGAAATTTTGAAATACAACAAGAATAATAATTAATGTTGACAAGTGTTTTCTTTAATTTTTCTGAAGTTTACTAACTTTTTCATCAAAACTCGCTCAGGTCATTATTCCTGTGACAGAAATACGGTTGGTTGGTTGGTTATTATGGCATGTCAACCTTGGTTGGGGTCATGAAATAGTAAAGACAGCTTTTTTTTATTTTGCAAGCAGTTATATGGTTTCAGACTACTTAATAATCATTTGTAGATAATTTTCGCTTCAATTAACCCTTCTTATTACAAATAATTTACACTCAGTCATATACTTTCAAGTATTTCTATTTAATGCAAATAATTAGAGTACAGCTATATGGTTTCAAGAATTCCTATCTAATAATTTGTTATATACAGGGTATCTCAAAATAGATGCAACCTTTAATATTATAATTCATATTGCATCAAGACATCTTTCATCTGAGTCTTAAAAAGCAATCATATCACTTCACAAAGGTCAAACCAGATGACAAGAGTGTAACATAGCCAAAATGTGGTTATGTAAAATATACAGATGCATAGGAATCCCGAAACACTGACGACTTTCTTTAGTTCAGGTACAAAACTTTTATTACCTTCTTGACTTTTAGGTTTTCAACTCGAGGAGAGAGAGACACAATTTTTACTATGCTAACCATTCCATCTGACCCCACCATGCGCAGCACATCTTGTAGACGCAATTGGACTTGCCTAGCTTCGGATCTCAACTTGCTTTGTCTAGGTTCAAATCTCAACTCTTCAGGACTGCCCGGTCCAGAGTCCGAATCTCAACTAACTGCTTTTTTTAAAAAATCCCCCCAAATCCTCAGCCCATCGCTTCCGGGCATGACGTCATTCACATCCCCAGTCCTATTTCCTATTCAGGGTTTTTATTATGACATCTATGATTGTCACATCCTCCCTGCACAAGCGTGAACACCTGCGCTCAATGTGTGCCCCTACCTGTGCACTAAGCCGAATAGTTCTAAGCCTAACTAAACCGAATGATAAGATATAACTAACAAAAAATGATAATATAAAAAAAATCATTCCACAATTATATAACAAGAGCAGATATTGATTGACTTTATCCTACAGTGCATGTGAAAGACAAAGTTCTTGGGAATGTCTTCGGAGGGACTTTTTGGGCTCCTTCTGGCAGAATCTCACACCACATCTGCATTGCCAGGACATCTTGCAGTCAACTTCCTGCCAGATATATGGTATTTTCTGCCTTCTTGTTGTGGTTGTTTACTAACGCCTCTGGCTTGAAATTTGTGTATCCAATGATAAATTTGGCTTTTCTGGGGATAATTGTTTGGTTAAACTTCCTGCGAAATTTTGCTTGCACAGTTTTGAATGATTTTGTCTTCAAATAAGTGATCGAAAAAAACTTTTCTATCTCTTGTCCAAGGCATCATGATCGACGATTAATAGTTGTTATAGTATACTATTTTCAAATCATAACCGGGCTATTGGTCTAATGAGGAGAGTGTTCACCAATAGTCCAGGAGACCGGGGTTCAATCCCAAGTCGAGTCATACCAAAGACTCAAAAAATGGTACTTGATGCCGACTTGCTTAACACTCATCATTACAGAGTGAAGATCAAGGGTGGAGCAATCTCCTACACCTTGGTGTGATAGCTATTCTCCTACACCTTGGTGTAGTAGCTATTGAAAAGGAGCTTTCAGGTCACCCTTGACTAAGGTCGCCAACTTTACTTACTATTTTCAAATCGGAAACAGAAAAAAACACAACATTATTATAAATTGAATTAGCAAGACCAGAAAATCCCGCATGGAACTACTGAACAGCTGTTTCAACCTATGTTAGGTCTCTTCAGCAGCGTATACCGTGATTTCCTCCGCTAGAGATTGAACAAGTGATCATAGAATACAGAGCCAAAACTCTACCACTGAGCTATCTAGATACTCATTGAATCTCACATGAAAACATAAAATCCAATGTAAGAATACCACTGTATGCATTTCTAATAGTGTAAAGTTATCTTAAGCAATACGAGGGTGTACATGATAGACTTTTATGCCAATCTTGACATTTGTGGGCACAAAAGTTTAGTTCAAGATAAAAGAACAAATTGTCTATTATTATAACATTTAAATTCATGTTCATGTCCCAAGGGGCATAGTGAGAAGTGAAATACAGCAGCTTCATCCAGGATTTAAAAGTATAAATTAAATATTAATGTACAAATTAAATACTATATTAATACGATATCTCACACCATTTCCAATTGCTGTTGCATTAACAATAAACACTAACTGTGGCATAGCCGTAACCAACTATACATATACATGCGGAAACATAGTCAACACAATAATGACGAACGAACACACTTCTTTAGAAAAAACATACCTCTTACACTTTATTTGAAATGGTTGCGAAAGGGTTATATGTGAGGGGTGAGTTGGAGACTGAACAAAGACTGCAACATATTAACCCCCAGCTCTTCTGCCACTAGCAGCACTTCTTTCTCATTCTCTTTGGCAGCTCAGCCAGGGGCCCAGAGGGCCGCAAGCCCTCAGTCTGGAGCTGATTCTCACGCTGGCATTTTATCTTCAAAACTCTGGCTCCAACTAACTGAACTTCTTGTCACACAAGGTTATATCATTGTTTGACGTCCACCTGCTTCTTGTGCACCCAACTCAACCCGTCTACAGTCAAGGTTATCCCTTGATATCTTTGACCAGATGCATCTGTTATTTACACAGGTGCATTTCTTATTTGACAGCTCGGCTGGGTCGGAGGTCAATATATTACATAACTGGAATGTTATAGAAGCCAGACGGCCTGTCAGACAATTATAGTATATTGTTTAATTGTTCAATTTCATGATTGTGCAATAGCTTGTGAATTCATATGAATATAAATTCTAATGAGTAAGATTTGCTTGTTTCATATATTCTACCAGCAGACAATTACATGTTCAGGGGATGAATTAATTCACATAAGTCTTGCCCAGAATTTTGAGGTTGATTTGAATGCCAAATCTACATTTATGACACATTCTACGGTAATTAAAAATGATTACAGATAAATGTTATTTTTAATGATGGCTTCTCAGCTGTGACACTAACAAGTGATAAGTTGTGTGGGGGCCAAGAGTTTATTGTAAATGAAATGAATAAAGAGTTCATTGGATGACCAACACAGATAATTTTTTATTGTAGTAAAGGCATGTGTCAAACTGGACATATTTTGGATGAGCAAAAAGCAGAAGAATGGCACACAAATACAATACAGTTTACGTATATATATATATATAGACATATATATATAAAATAATGATGAGTAAATATATATTAGTTTTTATATATATTTAATAGCATGGAAGCTTGTCATGAGACCTGAGGTCGCAGACAAGCTTCCATCCTATTGAATATATATAAAAACTGATATATATATATATATATATATATATATATATATATATATATATATTTACTAATATATATATAAATATAGCTCTATCACAGATATTGAGCTCACTCCAAAAATATGGCATTTGCTTTACCATAAACCCAAAAAGTGTGATAGTGACAACAACACTGTTACAATATATATAAATATATATATACGTATGTGTGTGTGTGTGTGTGTGTGCGTGTATACACACACACACACACACATACATATATGTGTGTAGTTGGGTAGTATCTTTCATTTAAGCATGTTTGATTAAATAATAAAGACACATTTTGTCAATATAATTTTACTAAGATCCTTTCAAGTTTCCTGACAAGTGTTTTGGTTTTAGGTTGGAGTTGGTTGATGAATTTACCGAACTTGTCCTAAGCGCTTTCGGACCTTTGCGTTTACATAATTTTGTAATGTTACTAGAAACCTAAAACCTTTTTTTAAAAAAACCCTCTTTACACATGCAAGCAACTCCTGATGATGGCCTATGAAAGGTCAGAAGCACTTGGGACAATTTTGGTAAATTCATTCATCAATTCCAACCAGAAACCAGGAAACTTGAAAGGATCTTGATAAAAATTATATCAACAAAATATGTCTTTATTATTTAATCAAACATGCTTATATATATATATATATATATATATAGCAATCTATAAATTCACTTTAGCATGTTTATAAATAGTTTCCAATATGATTCTGTCAATGATTTTTTTCTTAAATTTTTCATTTGGTAAATTCATATATATATTTGCTATAAAGGTCGCACTTGTCCATGTTTTGAGATTAGAATAAATGAATATATTCCCTCGAGTATCCTATCACAAACTTCCGACTACACTTCAACATCGAGTAGTTATAAATCAATTTCCGCCATTGGCTGCTGTCTATTGGTCAATCAGGCCTGAGCAAGCGTATAGCGTCCCACAATGTTTACCATTCTGGAGATATCAACAAATGAACTGAAGGTATCCATAATAGAAGCATGATTACAGTAATTTTTTTCAATGTGTTTTTCTTAACCCCTCTTTCACCATCCCATGCTCACTTCCTCTTGTACAAATTTGATTGTCACAGACAATTCTCTGAAGAGAAGTGACCCGAAAAAGGATTCTCTTTTTAAGGATTTTAAGTCATTTTTATGATTTTAATACATTCTTAACACCATCTACACGCTTTTAAAAGAAATATCTAGATTCTGTATGAGTGGCATTTTGACCTTCAACCCGGCCAAAAATGCCATTCAGAGTGATGCACTGGAAGGAAGTGACACATTCTAATGGCAGTTATGAGAGGAAATTGCGTGGGCGGAAATTGGCTGATGAAATAGGACGAGGTAAAAAATTTCCCATGGTACACTTATAGACTGATGCACCGGAAGAGAGTGACCTGTAAACTACATGACAGTTATTTCCGCTGGATGACGATCAATCATGCCATTCCAAAGATTGAGTAGGCGATTGAGTGGGCGTTGAACTATTATATAACTCTGTCAAGACAGAAGTCAAGACAGTTGCAGTTAGAGTTGGAGAGGGAGATAGACGAGATGTGGTAGGTAAAGCCACATCAGGCCGAAGGGGCCTTGTGGCCCCGGATGAGTTCCAGTTAGAGATCGGACGGAGTTATAGACGAGATGTGGTAAGGAAAGCTACATCAGGCCGAAGGGGCCTTGGGGCTCTGATGAGTTGGGGTCCAGGGAAGTTGCTGATAAGATGTAGCAGATCACCCAGCAGAGTGGGCCTCAGGGCCTCCGGTTGAGCATCAGGAGAACGATAAAGACACAACACTGACGGCCATAAGAGTGGGGGTCAAAATATTGCAGTTTATGTTCGGTCTCAAACTCCCTCTCTCACGCAAACCTTGAGTAACCCTTTTCCAACCCTTACAATAAAGTGAGAGGTACATGTATTTTATAAAGAAGTCTTCCTGCGTGCGTCTTTATCATTGCGTCGGTATGTATCCAGTATATATATATATGTTTATTGCTGCATGAATCAGCAGATGACAATATAACATGTGAACTACAAGATCTTCATATATATATATATATATATATATTTAGAATGATATATATATATATATATATATGTATGTATCTTTTATAATATATTTTATTAAACATCCATCAGTGATTTAACATCACTAAATATAATCCTTCTAATTCCTGATGATGGTTCATTAAAACTGAAACGTTGTAACATTGACTTTCTTTCTCATTAAACTCTTTTTCTTCTTCTTGGATTACCTTGTAATTAATGTTTCTCTATACATATATATCTATACTCGCATATGCATATTCACATGAACACTTTTGCCCTTATACACTTTTAAATAGCCTTATATATATATATATATATATGTAAATAGAAATCTATATGTATACATATATATCTAAACACACACACACACAAATATTTGTATGCATAGACAAGTGATGAAAAGCAATAATTATATCTCACATTATTTATTTTTCAGAAATCCATTTCATTCACTGGTGAATATTAATCACATAGAGTGAACATAATACAGTAAAAAATTATTCTAAAACAACATGAATATAAAGTTAATCTTACACGTACACACATGCACACACGTACACACCCATGTACATGTACAAACACACACAAAGATATACATACATTTACACACTAATATAGACATATATTCATATATAGGTATCCATATCCGCATATATGAGTAGTAAATCTATATCTGTGTGTCCCAATAAATACATGCTAATGAATATATATATATATATATATATATATATACTTATATATATATATATATATATATATATATATATATATACTTTTATATATATATATATATATAATATATGCATACAAAAATATACATAACTGTAGACACATACATAATTGTATACTGTGTATATGTATTTATTTTTTTCATGTATATATATATATATATATGGAAAAAAGAAAATGATATACATAAACAAGAATATACATATATATATATATATATATATATATATATATATATATGTCCGTATGTATTTACACTTGACTTGAGTTATTGTATTGACCCAATAACCATTATGAGCAAATATATTAATTCATATATCTATGCAAACATGTGCTCATACATATAATCTTGTCTAATTACATAATTGTACCTATATGTATATATATACAGATAATAATATATACATACATGTACATATATATATATATATATATATATATATGTGCGTGTGTGTGTGTGTGTGTGTGCAAGTCAAGTGTACTTGAAACAGCCTACGTGTTTGTATAATGTATATTCATAAGACTATGTTGCCACCATTTATTGATACAATTATCATTCCTCATCAATTCCCTTCATCCTACTCATCTTTCTAAAAGACAAACAAAAAAAGAAAGAAAAGAAAGGAAATCATGGCCATCTTGGCTGGCAGCAGACTCTCTATTGTTCTAACCCAAGCCAGAATCGAATGGCAGATGGTTTCTCTGTGAAGCTGCCGCCAAACGCTTCTAAAAGATTGCAGAGAATGGCAGGCGTGTAAAGACTCAAGCTCAAATACATTCCATTATTCTACACATTTTGTTGAGATACACAAATATAAAATATCCGATGATTCCAAACAAGGCAGATGATTCATGCTCGTCTGAGTTGGCATTTAATAGTAGATAGACTCTCTCTCTCTCTCTCTCTTTCTCTCTCTCTCTCACACACACACTATATATATATATATATAAATTAAAGAAAGATTGAAATTAATCCATCAGAAAGTGAATATAATTCATGAAGAACAAAATATTCAAAGATTCGATTTTTTATATGAAATTTGCCACGTTTTGGTCTTTATGACCATCTTCCGGGTAGTTTAATAGATGTTTAATTCATCTGCAAAACTAATTTTTCAATGAAAAACATAAAAAAGAGTGAAAATAAAATAAAATTGATTTTTTTTCTCTCTTAAACATTAATTGTATTCCATTTTAAACGAGACTGACATTGTGTTTTTTCGTTCAAATTTTTTTAAAGGTATAAAGCAAAATGTTGGCAAATTTCATTAAAAGAATACATCCTCTGAATGTTGAATATTTTGTATATATATATATATATATATATATATATATGTATATATATATATATACGGGTGTATGTCATAATTTATGAGCTTAATAAAGCAAATGGCCAAATTGAAGCAAGAAATGAAAATCGAAAGCCTAAGCAGCACCAACTTTCCAGACAAAAATGGCTGTCCACATGGTGAATCAGCTTTAAAAATGGATTTTTGGTTGGCTTGCACTCTGAAACAAATTAACTCTCAAAGAACAACCGTGGGAGGATATATATATATATATATATGTGTGTGTGTGTGTGGCTCCATGAAGAAAAGAATTATATATATATATATATATAACTCCATGAAAAAATTGAAAAACAAAGTAACCCAAAAGTGATCCAAAAGGGATGAATTTATTGCAAAGAAAAGTCGACGTTAAAACATTTCGGTCTTAATGAACCTTCATCAGGACATTAAAATGTTGAAACGAGTGTTGATATATAAACATTCATCGTTGTTCTATCAACATTTGTTTCACTATTTTAAAGTCCTGAATTAGCTTCATTAAAACCGAAACATTTTAACGTCGATTTTCCTTTGCAATTGATTCATCACTTTTGGATAACTTTGTTTTTTATTTATTCTCCATACGGTTCGATTCCTTTATGTAATATACTTCCATATAGCTCTATCTAAAAAATTATGAAAGAATATGAACGCATGAAAGGAACAATCTCCACTCTAAATGGCAAGCCTAAAAAATTAGTTGACAAGTTCATATACCTCGACTGCAACATCTCATCGACCAAAAGTGATGTCAACATATGGAAATCTAATCTCTCTGATAAATTAAAATGGGTATCTTCCAAAATTAGCTTTGCAGTATTACTAAATCAAGGCACCATGTGATTGCTAATGAAACACACAGTGGAAAATCTTAAGGGGAACTACCAACGAATGCTGTGCGCTTTTATGAATAAATCTTTGAAGCAACATCTCAGAAAACAGCAGATGTACGGCCTCCTACCTCCTATCTCACAAACGATTCAAGTAAGATAAAGAAGACATGTGGGGCAATCAAAGATGAAATTATAGTTCTGTTATTATGGACTCCTTCGCAAAGATGCGCAGACCAAAGAACAAAAACTTACACACGTCAGCTCTGTGCCGGATTATATATATATATATATATATATATATATATATATATATTCAATGTTGTCAGTGTGACTTGATGATGATGATGACTGATGCGCATCTCATATAGTCTAATAGTTAATAAGCTAGATTTTCAGACATTTTTAGTTTGTTTGATTCTCACTGGGCGTAGCATATTCCTGGTCTTATACTGAAAATAAACAAAGCTTAGTAAATAATTACAACAGATTATGGATATATGTATATATAACTGAAAAAAAATGTGAAAAGTTGAATAAATCAAACACTTAAAACTAGTTTAGAGGCACGATATTTCGTTCTTTTATTTCATTTTTAAGAACTTATTCACTCTATTTAAAAATGAAATAAAAGAACGAAATATCGCGTCTCGAAACCGGTTTTAAGTGTTTGATTTATCCGTCTTTCCACGTATTTCTATCATATAGTCAGATTCACTACAATCTATCATTTCAGCATATATATACACTCGACCAGCATGGATCTCCCTGACCCTCTCTCGCCACTCGTCCCTATCGTCCATCGCTCTCGGGAGGGTCTTCAAGGCTATATCCTATCTTGACATAGAGCTGTTGTATATAGGTTCTAGCTTGTCGTCCTGCCTTTGCTCGTCCATGTGAAGGGTTCCACAGGAATATATCGCTCATGAGTTCGTCCTTACTTCTCCAGCAGTGTCCCACGTGTCTGATTCGTCTAACTTGGATAGTTTTCGTGATGGGTGGTTGGTGGCCGTACAGCTGCTGTTTTGTTGGGTGGAGTCTCCAAGACTTGATCAATACAGTTCGCAGCATTCTTGTGTAATTGCCGTCAAGCCTTTTTTTTTTTTTTCGTCCATGTATTGCATCCATATAGAAGTATCAACATGACCGCTGCTTGGAAAAAACTGTTTAATTTTATCTGACTTTTTATTCTGTCTGACTTCCATATGACCGATAGCCTATCGGTAGCTCTCCATGCCTTTACTAGTCGCGTTTTGATGTCTTTCTCGATTTATGAGACGCTGTTTCGGAGGTAGATGAATATGTCTACGAGTTTCAAAGTCCCAGGCTTTAGTGAGGAGATGCAACATGTATTCCATCTTGTGACCGTTGATATGGAGGACTGTGTGTGCAGCTGCTCGTTGCAGACTATGTAGCAGGGTTTCGCCTTGGGCGAGTGTATTTGCCAGAAGCGCTATGTCATCAGCGTATTCTGCGTCAGTAATTGTTTGTGCGGGCTATCTTCTACTTATTTCCTTTGCCAGCTTGAAACCGTTTTCTTTCATCAAATCAATAGACGTTCTAAGCACGTAGTCTAGGCAGAGGATGAACATGTATATGGCTAATGTGTCTCCTTGTAGCACACTTGCTACAATGTCAAAGTAGTCTATGACTCCGTCCGGAGACTTTCGTGTTTTTATATAGCATCATTATGGCTGCAACGATTTCTTTGGGGAGGCCGTAGGCGAGAATTATTCAGCTTCTAGAATTAGATGGATAGTCAAAATTTGTGATGTCGTGGATCGATTTCTCCGAAAGCCATTTTGGTTCTTCCCATGTATTCTCTCAATTTTCAGTTCTATGCAGTTGCGTAGTAGATCATTGTAGACCTTGGCTGTCATGGATGTAAGGGTTATACGTCGGTAGTTCTTGGCTAATCCGAGGAAAATGGAGGATGCATCCCTTTCTCCATCTGTCTATTCTGTTCTGGTTACATACAGCATTAAAGTGTTGGAGTAATATATATATATATATATATATATATATATATATATATATATATATTTGTATATGCATGAATGAAAAAAATAAAAGAAAATACAGAGTGTAATGTGTAAAGCACTTTGTTTGTTTCTGGCAATTATACAGCAAACGAGAACCAGGAATTTGAAAACGGCATGCTGTACTGATGAGTATTTATAACGGAGGCTCCAATACGAACATTTCAGAGTGTTTACGTGTCAATCTAAGGATCTACTCCAATTCATATTGATCAAAACCAACACCCAATCCACATCATGGAGTTTGTGGTGGTCCCTTGCAGCTGTACGGACACTTACGAACAAAACATATATATATATATATATATATATAGTATTTTCAATGTAAAAAGTAAATACCTTAATTTTTCCACATGGTCTCACATTCAACATGGAGACCTACATCAAAAGCCTGGAGGAAGTAATGGTGCCCTCAATCAAGATGGTAACTGGTGGCAACATGACTGCTCCATGCCTCACAACCAGGAGAACTTTACCAACAGAAAAATTCTGTGAACGCATCCCTCCTAACATCGATTTTGTATCCGGAATAGCATAATACAACACACACACACACACACACACACACACACATATATATATATATATATATATATATATATATCATTATGAAGTCGTGCTGCTACCACAAATTCATTTGTCATCCGTCTCTATAAGGTATCACTATTGGTACGTCCTCTAATGAGCATCCAGTGTCTGCACAGAGTTGATTGCTGGTCAGCCAACACTGGTGTCTCCATGTGTGGGGGTCCACTTAGAATTTTGCTCATGAGTTCGTCTCTGTTTCCCCAGCAGTGCCCTCCGTGCGTTGTTTATCTTACTTGGATGGTTTGTGAGATGGGAAGTAAGTGGCTATACAGCTGTCGTTTTGTGGAATGCTGCTTCCAGGATTTGTTCAAAACAGCACGCAGCATGCTTGTGAAGTTCCCATCTTATTTTTACTTCGAGCACTTTCTTAAAGGGTAACTGGTTCCGCCATACAACAGCACTGATACGAACACACACACACACACACACATATATATATATATATATATAAAGATGGTTGTTGTGGGTCCAAAGAAAGAATAAGGATATATTTTAAAATAGGAAAGTCCATGAAGAGATTCGTATTTTTTGAATTTATTTAGGAAGAAGGAACAACGAAAATATATCTTTTTCAAGGGTCTTAGTCTGAAAGTGAATGTCATTGCGCAACTTGCGTCAGAACTCATTTACACCGAGGTTGCTATCCAGCATTTTATCCACTACGCCCACAAAATACAAATAATATCACTTTTTTATAAATAATAGTAAAAAAAATAAATTGTAAGGATGAGTTACCTTTTGAACACTCGATATATATATATATATATATATATATATTGCACTTGGTTCGACACAAACCCACAAAAAGGATTTAGTGACAACCAACACTGTTATAATATATATATATATATATATATATATATATATATATATATATTGAGATTTGAAAAAGAAATCACTCGACAGACGATCGAGAGTGAGGGAAAATTCACTCGCCCCAAAATTATTTGACGCGACTGACTCCATTTTCAGTCAATAATAGTCAATAATCTTAAAACAAGTCCAGGCATTCTTGGAGGTAAGAAATAAGAGAAGAAAACATGAATATTACTAACTTGTATAATTTGTTTTTCGGTGCGTGGTTGGTAGAAGTATGCGTTTTTTTTTCTTTCTTTCAAATGTTCGTTTTTATTTTTCGTAAGCGGGGAATGAATATAGATCTGGAGTCAAAGATAATTTTTCCCAAAATTATTTCTAAAGATCAGCGAGCGTCTTCAATTTGGACAACAGAGACATTTTGGCTACTCTGTAGAAGCGTTTATTATTGAATGTTTACAATGACCGGACTTCCAAGAGAGAGCGAGAGATGGGGCGGGCATGTCATTTAAAATTCCATTTTTCTTATCTTCTTTTGATGATTGCGATATATTTTGGGGATGAAACTCTCTTTTCTTTAACCAGACATTTCGACGGTCGTCAGGCGTCAGGCACAGGACCTTCGAATTCTCTAATGTCATTGTAGGTCATCCTAAGTAACTAGTAAATCATCAAATGCATACATTTGGGTTATAAAAAGACTCAGTTTTCCTTTTTCTATATTGGAGAATTTGCGATATTTGATCGACTACCGGGTGACTAGAAGAATAACTTTAATCGCTCGAATAAGCTTTTACTCGACCCCATTGCCACGAACAGGATGTAACACAAGGTATATTTTCAAGTGGTCTACAACTGGTTTGAATTAAAAAATTTCCTTCTCCTAGACTGGTCACCGTAACAAGGCTAAAGTACCTAATCTGCCTAATTTTTTCCCCATTCTTGGAGAGTAAAGAGATGAATTCGTCTTTCCCAAGGGTATTAGAGCGAAGTGAAACACCAGCAGCATCGTTGAGGATTTTAACCTAGATGGCCGATTCCATCTCGACGATAACCGTTATGCGAACACGCATGCGCATACTGAATATCACTTAAACTCATAAAACCACGAGTAGAAACTTAAATGCCCAATTCTCTAATAGTATTCAAGATATCTCAAACAATTTTGAACTCATGTAGCATATATATATATATATATATATATAAGTTGGCTGGCCGTAGTCGAGGGCGACCCGAAGGCTTCTTTTTCAATAGCTACAGCACTGAGGTATAGGGGAGGTAGCTACTTCTTTCCCTGGATTTTTCCTTTCACACTTGATCCGTACCTTATAATACTTAGTTTTAAGGAGTTATCAAGTACCATTTTTTGAGTCTTTAGTATGACTCGACCCGAACCATTAGCGAACACTAATCATTATGTCAATATATATATATATATATATATATATATAATATACTTTCCCATCGATTTCAATATATGAGAGCCAAATAGTTCAGTTCAAAGTAAGAACAGTTAAAACACAGACACAGGTGGTTTGTTTATAGTAGTGACAGGTTGTGTCAAACCAATCTCTAGTAGGGTGAGCTGATACCTGAAGAATGGTGCTTCAACGAGCCACTGATCATATATATATATATATATATATATATAAAGAAAAATTGATAAATAGGTAATCCAAGTAGAAGGAGAGATTTATTGAGAAGCAAAATCGACACTATAGCGTTTCGGTTCTAATGAACCATCATTAGAACTATGAGGGATGATATTAGTTATGTTAAATCAACGATGGATGTTTGAAAATGCAAAATACAAAAACCTAGGGAAAATTTGTATAACAAGAAAAAGTTGGCTGTTTAATTTGTGAATAATGAATTCTTTTGAATATGTATTTTGGTAAGTATTTTCGGATTAAAATATAATTCTTTAGGTGTTTTAGTTTGTTCTTATGTCCGTTTGGGGTGAGGGTCTATCTTCATTAAGCTGAGCTAGGGTGAGATAGGTACGGAGGTTGATGCGCTAACACAATACTGTCGATTATCAAAAACTGCTGAGAGAATAAGTATCAAGACTGCTATTCCGAAATATTGCGAATTTACAATGACTTGTCTTAATATCTTGACAACATATAAACTCATATTATGTAAACAATTGTTCATAAGTGAAGTTTTCCTATTGACGCCTACACATGGATATACACCAGTGTTCGTAAACTGAAAAAGGTACATTCAACAGCTCTGTGTGGACACTGGATGCCTTCTAGAAAACATATCAAGTGTGATGGCCGATGGGAACGCAGGTTGGGAGTCAACGGAATTCATGCAGTTGGTACGATTGGATGATGAGGATGAAGTTGGGGTGATGTGGTAGGTGGGAGTCTCAATGAACCACGCTTACTCCCGGGCAAACCAGGATTATTTAGGTTTAAATTAATCATAAAAGTCCAGAAAGCTAATAAAATTGGCATCTGCAGGATCAAACCCTAAAACCCTCTGCGTAGGGCCAGGGACTTAGGCTTTTTTGAAAAAATCAATTAGACAGCACTCATTTGTACAGAAAGTCTACAGAATGTTTCTTTTTTTTTTTTTAAATAAATTGTGATTTAGTAAATTATTTTTATCCTGGGCACTGCCAGGTTTTTCTGCAAGTATATATATAAAGAGAGAGAGAGAGAGAGAGAAATACTCATAGAAAAATATGTATATTAACATGAAGATATTCTGTTTAATGTTTTCCTTAAGCTCATCATTTTTCAGAAAAAATATCGGAAAAATTTTGCTTGTCTCCGAATAAAATCAATAACATTTAGGCATAACTGCCTCCCCCATCCAGTTTTATATATTCTTTGAAGTCGGGCGACACTGACGGACAGCAAAGGGAAAATGTCGAGTACTTCACCATTAGCAATGGAAATTTTGTGCCTTTCTATCTCTTAGGCTTGTCAGCCATGTTAAACGTAGGAGCAGGTTCTGACGGAGGAAAGGGGAGGCGGGGATGGAGAACGGAAAACTGAAGAATGGCTGTTGGCTTTGTAACTGTTGACAATGGAATGGAATGGTTGTTTGATAGTCGGGTCTTTTGCAGGAAATGAAAATAGGGTGAGGCGGGAGCGATATTTAGAGTGGTGAATCGATAAATTTTTGGTACAAAAATCTGATGGTCAGCAGTGATAGGAGACCAGGAAGGAAAATGGTTGTGATAGATATACAAAACAGGAAAGGCAGTTCTGTGTATAGTCTTTAAGAATGTTATCAGGTTATTCAAAGTGAAATCGCCAATTACAAATGCTGATTTTCAAGGCTGGTAGACTTTCGCAAGGGAATTATCTTCTGTGCCAGTATTTTTCGAATGGAACAATAGGGAATTTGCATCACTAGGGAGAGAACCCTTTTCCTTTGACAATCTATACATACATTTGGTTGAGTCATAAATACTTACCGGTTGTTAAAAGCAAGTTGTAACTGGGCAATTTAAACTTCGAATATTTTAAATGCACCCGGAAATGACCTGATTAAAGAGTGTCTTCATCAGTCATTCTTGTTTTAGTATTAAAAGAGTGCGTATCATAATTCAATCTATAATCTCATGCCTCTAAAGGACTAACTGAAGGTGCATTCTTGACATTTAATGACGAGAGAGTTTTAAAATAACAAAAACACTTTAAAAACAGCTAAAAAAATATCTCGTGTTTATGATCAGGGTGACATTACTGACCGTTAAGTCCAAAACTGGTTTTCAAAGTTTCGTTCTGGTGATAGGTCATTAAGAGATGAACCCAGACCAGGACGTTCATCAAACCACCATCAAGATGCTTTTATAGGATTGGTAAAATGCAATCCGAGCAAAGATCCTTGAGAATTAGCACTTGACCTCAACACATCCCAATCCACAACCTGTTGCCGTTTGGAAAAGTAAGCATGAAAATCTTTCAAGAAAGCGCTGTACATCCGTCGATAGGAGAAAACTATAATAACGCAAGTCCACATTCAGTAAAAATCATGTAGGAAAAAATATTGGATTTAATCTGTTCCTTTCTCCATCCACGAAATTTACCAGACCTCGCACAAAATGATTTCCATTTTTTTCGTTCTTTCCGAATGCTCTGACTGACATTTTTTTTCTCTAGAAGATCAGATGAAAACGTTTGCTGAGCACTTCTTAAGCTCGAGACCAGCTGAATTTTAATTTGGTTGTTTGGTTTGGGTTTTTTTTTTTTGTTTAATGGCATATCAACTCTTTTGGGTTATTAAATGCCAAAGCCATTCTCATAGAAGAACAGTAGTGGTACTATTTAACCCATAGCTGGGAGGATAAGGGGGCTCATACCTTTCCCAAGGGTATTTGCCCGAAAGTGAACGTAATAGCGCGACTAGAGTACGAACTCGCGTACTACGATTCCGCAGTCCATCGCTTTAACCATTACACCACGAGGACACCCCCTAGGTTGGTTGGTTGGTTTGGTTTTTATGGCATATCAACTATTGTTGTTCCTTTAATGACAATTCCTTTTTATACAAATATATTACGTATATATGATTTGTAAACACATTTTTTAGATAACATTTTAAAACAAACCTGAGGTCCTTTTCCTTCTTTTTTTTTTTTTTTTTTTTTGCTCACAGTTAAATGCTTTCAAGTATGGATAATCCTATTAGCTATTAATCATTTGTTTGCATAAATTTAAATGGTTTGGTTTGGTTGGGTTTTATGGCATATCAACCATAATAAGTTATTTCACGCTAAATCCTCTTCATACATATTAGATATATGACTGGTAAACACATTTTGGAGATCATTTTTTTAAAAAAAGCCTAGGATCTTTTTTTTGTACAAAGTTAAATTGTTTAGTTCGGTTTGGTTGTGTTTATGGCATATCAATCATTATAGGTCATTCAATGCCAAATTGTCTTCATACACATATATTAGATATACGACTGGTAAACATATTTTGAGATTATTTTTTTTAAAAAGCCTGTGCTCTTTTTCTTTTGCACACGGTGAAATGGTTTCTAGCATTTCTATCTAACACGAATAATTTCATTTACTATTGATCGTTTGCTTGCACACGGTGAAGTGGTTAGAATAATCACAATTTAACACTATTTTTTTGTTGAAAACTATTCATTCATTTGCACGCTGTTAAATGGTTCCAGGTGTTGCTATGTATAACTAACAATTCAATTAAACATCAGTCATTTGTTTACACACGGGTAAATGGTCAAAGCGTTTTATTTCAAACAATCTAATTTAACATTAGTCATTTGTTTGCACTCAGTTTAAATGTAAAACAGTCTTATTTGACCTATAAATAAGACCATATTAGGTGCAACCACTCCGGGCCAGAGTGGACCTGGGAAAAATGGCAATAAAAAAGCGCTCTGCATTCCACAAAGCTTCAAGATTGGAGCCTCACCATTAAATCATTCTGTGTCGTATCCACGACACTCGTTGGGGAAGTGTTACCTTTCTGCAGAGATGCAATTGGTGTATTCTATGGCCATAGGACACTCTATGGGCAAGTATTCTATGGCCATAGGACACTCGTTGGGCAAGTGTAACTTCTCTGCAGAGATGCAATTGGTATATTCTATGGCCCCAGCCGACTGGGCCATAGGACACTCGTTGGGCAAGTGTTACTTCTCTGCAGAGATGCTCTTGGTGTATTCTGTGGCCCCAGCCGACTGGGCCATAGGACACTCGTTGGGCAAGTGTAACTTCTCTGCAGAGATGCACTTGGTATATTCTACGGTCCCAGCCTACTGAGCTGATTTTACTTTTAAGCAATCGATAAACTATTAGATAAATGTGAAGAAATGATTAAAAAATAATGGCAAATATCCTATTGATTGTAATCAATTCATTGTTAAATTATTCATGAATAAATAATATTTTACTAAAACGGAAATTATTTATAAGCAGCAAGACAGAAAACAGGTTCTTATTGTAACAACACAAGAATAAACTGCACTTGTAACAATAGGAACCTGTTTTTATGTCTTGCAGGTTATAATATATATATATATATATATATATATATATATATATAAACAGAGTGTGAGAGAGATACATTGTTATACATAAATACACATATATAGAGAGGGAAGGAGAAAGAAACACACACACACACACACACACACACACACACATATACTTGCCCAGTTCGCTCGGCTGTAGAATACATTGACTACTTCTTTGCAGAGAGTGTCCTGATATGACACTAAACAATCTGATTGTGAGGTTTCAGTATTGCTGGAGCTTTGTGGAATGCAGAGTACCCCTTCATTGCCATTGTTTACATGTCCACTTTGGCCCGGATATCCTTGCCTGTGGTACAACATGATGATGATGATGTACGATTCAACTAACAATTGAACCCTAGTCTCCAGGACGATAGGTGAACCCTCTTACCATTAAAAGATGTGATTATCACAGGCCAGTTTTACAAATATATATAATAAGATTCAACTTATATTAAACTGCCTGAATTTCTTAAATTTCTAAAAGCAGCGTCGAATCAACCGAAAAGGACATCGACACGAGGTTAACAAAAGCATGGACAGCTATTAATAGGCTATTAATTATATGGAAATCAGATCTAACCGATAAAATGAAACGCAGTTTCTTCCAGGCAGCGGTCACATCGACACTGCTATACGGGTGCACTACATGGACGCTGACAAAACGGCTGGAGAAGAAGCTAGACGGCAATTACACAAGAATGCTGCGTGCAATCTTGAACAAGTCCTGGCGACAACACCCCACAAGACACCAACTGTACGGCCACCTGCCTCCTATCACGAAAACTATTCAAGTTAGACGAACCAGACATACAGGACACTGCTGGAGAAGCAGGGATGAACTCATAAGAGATGTACTCTTATGGACCCCCACACATGGCCGGGCAAAAGCAGGACGACCAGCACGAACATACATTCAGCAGCTGTGTGGGGATACGGGATGCTGTCCTGAGGACCTGCCTAGGACGATGAACGATAGGGAGAAGTGGCGAGAGAGGGTCAGGGATATTCGTGCTACCAGCGTGACATGATGATGATGATATATGATTATGTGTGTGTGAGTGTGTGAGTGAGTATGTGTGTGTGTGTGTGTGGTTTAGTTTAGCTTTATGACACATCAATCATTGTAGGCTATTTAATGCCAAATCTATTTTTATACATAAAAACCGTTCTAATTCAAACAATTCAATTTTGTATAAGTATAAATTTTTATTTACACACTGTGAAATATAAAATCAATTTATTTTAAACAATTCATTTTTATGTAGTTACACAGTTTACTTCTATTTGACTCATAGATAGGACTCTATCAGGTGCTACCACTCTGGGCAAGAGTGGGCCTGGGAGTGATGGCAATGAAGGGGTACTTCGTCATTCCTAAAGCTCCAGCATTACTGTTTAGATTGCAGAGATGCAGTCAGTGTATTCTGTCGCCCCAGCCGACTGGGCCAATATGTGTGTGTGTGTTTGTGTGTGTGTGTGTGTGTGTGTGTGTATACATAAATGTGTGTGTGTGTATATATGTAAATATATGTGTGTATATATATATGTGTGTGTGTGTGTGTATATATATATGCATGTATGTGCATGTATATATACATATGTGTGTGTATATATATATATATATATACACACACATATGTATATATACATGCACATACATGCATATATATATATATATATATGTGTGTATGTGTATGTGTGTATATATATATATATATATATGAGTGCACGTGTGTGTATATATATATATATATATGTGCGTTTGTGTGTGTGTATATGTGTGTGTGTGGATATATATAAATGTGTGTTCATATAAATATAAACTTGTGTGTATATATAAGTGTGTGTGCGTGTGTGTGTGCATGTGTGTATGTGCATGTATGTACGTGTATATATATATATGTGTGTGTGTGTGTGCGCATGTGTGTGTATGTGTGTGTGTGTGTGTGTGTGTGTGTGTGTGTGTGTGTGACTTAACATGTACAACTGAAACTGCATCATTGTTTCATTTCAGTAGTCTTATGTTCAAATTTTCTTATTTACCTGTTGAATTTCTTGTAGTTATCTGTGGATGGGATCCGTTGCTAATAAGACTAAATGAAAATGTTGTTTGGAACCTGACCATTTCCTCGGACAGTGGACATTTCATCATCACTGCTTGTTGAATTTGGTTGGCTTCCTATGAGGAGAGAGCATTTGATTAACATCAAGTAATTAAGAAACGTAAATTGTAGGGTGGGGTAGGAAAGGATTAAAGTACACTTGAACTCTTTCGTGTGACTAGGGATACATCATGACTTTAAATGAAATATTCATTATAGATTAATGTCTTTGCAGAATATATAAACTGGTATATATATATATATATATATATATATATTATAAGTAGCAAGACAGGAAACCAGGTTCTTATTGAAACAACACTTGTATAAACTGCACTTGTAATGATAGGAACCTGTTTCATGTTTTGCTACTTGAAGTGAATGCATATATATATATATATATATATATATGTGGGAGCATAAGAGAGATAGATAAATATATAGATATATGTATAGTTATACATAAATACATATACATATACACACACACACACACACACATACACACACACACACACACATATATATATATAGTGAGGGATATATATATATATATATACAAATACATATATATATATATATATATATATATATAGTTATACATACATACACACCCATCCACTCCAGATTTATATGCATATATATATGCGCACATACACACCCAATTAATATCTTTTCAAACAACAGCATATGAATACTTTGTTTATTGTAGTTATGACTAACATATGCACACACACACATACATATAAACACACACACACATACACACACAGGCACACATACAAATGCGTGCATACAAAATCATGTCTTCAAAGAAAGAGGAGTCAACAAGGTTCAACATGTCATCCTGTAACCTTGGTCTAAAATGATGAGACGTTGAACCATGTCAACTGATCTTTCTTTCAGTTGCTAGTATTTTTCATTAACTCATTTATTTGTGTCCATGAATCTCATTTTTCCTTTCCTGATATGAGCAACCAAATCTTTTTCTCTTTATCTGCAAAACTTTCTTTGAGACGCCCTCAATATAACACCTTGTCATCACATCACACTGCTGTTTGCTAACAAGGATACTAATCCTGTTATGTAACACCTGCACATTTTGAAAGATTTCGAACTAATTCACAGAAATCATTTTCTTAGCTGTGTTAGAATCAGATTTTCAGAAACAAAAACCTTAAGCAAAACAATGTTAAAAGATTTATGCTTGAGCAATTGCTCACTCTTGAGAATATGACTTCATGGATAGTATAAAATCTGTCTCTTGATAATGGACTAGCTTCTTCTCAAATAAGGTCAGTCAAGATATTAAGCTAAAAACCTGTCTGTTTTTAAAAGGTTACTAGATCTCATGCAAATTTTAAAAAATGGAAATGTTGAAAATATATAAATCTGAATAGAATTAAATAGATAGATAGATTGATAGATAGATGCAAATAAGCTTTGATCAATAAAAAGATATGAATAAGGTTTGATAGATAGATAGATAGATAGATAGATAGATAGATAGATAGATAGATAAATAATTTATTACAAATTGTTACATTCACAATTGAGCACAAAGCCCGAATAGATAGATAGATAGATAAAAAGATAGATAGGAGGTGCCTGTGGTGTAATGGTTATCGTTGTAGGAAATGGACATGGTGAAATGAATTGAAATCCTGGACAAGACTGACTGCATTTCACATCGCACTAATACCCTTAAGAAAGGTATGAATCCAATAATTCTCTCTCCAGCTATGGGTAAATAGTAGGGCAGACTAGGTTCTTCAGCTTTGGTGAAGCAACTAGTCCAGGAGAAGGAAAACTCTGAATTCAAACCTATTAAACTCCGCTTAAAAATTGACCTTGTGTCATATCCTGCCCGAGTGGAGGGGTTGATAAATAGATGGATGCCATAATCAAGTCGCTCTGACAGCACAGATATCCCTGACTCTCTCTCCCCATCCGTCCCCATCATCCATTGCCTCTTACAGGTCTTCAGAAACCCATAGATAGGACCCTACCAGGTGCTACCACTCCAGGTCAGAGTGGACATGGGACAATAGCAATTGAGACATACTCTGAATCCCCCAAAGCATCAGTATTCTAGGAACCTCACCATCAAATTGTTTAATGTCATATCCAGGACACTTGTTATTGGGGAGAAGGTCTTACCCTTCTGCAAAGATGCATTTGTTGTTTTCTACAGCTCCTGCTGACTGGGATACAGAGTGCGAGTACTTGTAAATGTCCCAAATTGATCTAGTTGAAAATTATTCATATTTGATCAGAATGTGTGCAGAAAAAAAAATCTTAAGAAACAGCTTCACCAAAAATGCAAATATGAACATACAATGAATGTGATTCCCAAACATTTAGGTTGCCAAGTCGTCTGGAGCTGTAGAATACACCGACTGCATCTTTGCTGAGGGGTAAGAACCCCACCCCACCCCATTAGTGTCCTGTTATGACACCAAACAATCTGATGGTGAGGTTCCAGTAATGCCGGTGGTTTGGAGAATGCGGAGTACCGCTTCATAGTCATTGCTCCCAGGTTCACTCTAGCCCGGTGTAGTAGCACCTGATAGGGCCCTATCTATGGGTTAAATAGGACTAACTGCATACTTATGCTAAACTGAATTGTTTGATTAAACTGAATAGCTTGAAATAGAAATGTTTTTGACAATTAAACCGTACTTTCATTTAAACTGCGTGCTTATGCTTTACTGAATTATTAGAAATAGAACGTTTTTTTGACACTGAAACTAAATTTACACCAAACTGAATTGTTTAACATAGAACTGTTTTGACATTTAACTGTGTGTAAACAAAATCTGTACTTATACTAGATTGAATTAGCTGAATTAGAACTGCTTGACTAAACTGAATTGCCAGAAATAGAAATGTTTTTGATAATTAAACTGCATTTACATTTAAGATGCGTGCCTAGGCTAAACTGAATTGTTTGAAAGTGACCTATTTTTGACATTGAAACTGTACTTACACTAAACTGAAATGTTATATACAACTGTTTGAATAAAGGGAATAGTTTTTGACAAGAAATGTTTTTAACAATTAAACTGTGTACTCATGCTAAACTGAATTGTTTGAAAAAGAACTGATTATTTACATAAAAATGGATTTGGCGTTAAATACCCTCCAAAGGTTGATATGCCATAAAATTCCAACCAACCAACCAACTAAACATCTTGGTATAAAATAACCCCAGACAAGTTGACATGTTATTCAAACCAGATTACTAGTACCTGTTAGTTAATAGGACTGTCTATATTTCTGTGATGAGGTATTATGTACATTATTTACATTTTTCAGACTATTCTCGTCATCTTTGTCGCCATGTTTAACTCAATGTTTCAGCTGTTGTATGCTCCATCCTTCTTCAGGTCATTAGAATGTCGAACTTAATCCTTTATTTCGCTTACCGGGGTAGACAGTTCTAGTTTCACAAGCCATGTTTAATGAATGTCAGTTATCAGTTATCTCCTGTTAATTTCCCCTCTGAAAGTTCTCCACTGCCTTCATTGGGTATTATACACTGTGCCATGTGTCCTTGAGGATACATGGTACAGTGGATAAAGGCGTTGGTTAGATCCAGTGACATACCCAAAGAGTGTGAGTTCAATACCTGGTGAAGATGCTACCACTCCAAGTCAGAAACAAATTGAGTTAATGAGTATCCTAGATATGACACTAAACAATTTGATGGTGAGGTTCCAGTGATGCTGGACCTTTGGGGAATGTGGGGTACCCCTTCATTGCCATTGATCCCAGGTCCACTCTGACCTGGAATGGTAGCATCTGATAGGGCCCTATCGATGGGTTAAAGAGAACTCACGGCATACTTATACTAAACTGAATTGTTTAAATTAGAACTGTTTGATTAAACTGAATAGCTTGAAATAGAAATCTTTTTTGACAATTAAACTGTATACTTACGTTTAAATTACATGCTTATGCTAAACTGAATTGTTTGAAATGGAAATGGAACTGTTTTGACATTTAACTGTGGGTAAGCAAAATCTGTACTTATACTAAACTGAATTAGCTGAATTAGAACTGCATACTTATGCTAAACTGAATTGTTTGAATTAGAACTGTTTTTTATAATTAAATTTTACTTACATTTAAACAGTGTGCTAATGCTAAACTGACTTGTTTGAAATTGAACTTTTTTTGACAGTGAAACTCAACTTACACTAAACTGAATTGTTTAATATAGAACTTCTGTACTTACACTAAACGGAATTAGCTGAATTAGAACTGTTTGAATAAGTTGAATAGCTTGAAATAGAAATGTTTTTAACAATCAAAGAGTGTACTCATGCAAAACTGAATTGTTTGAAATAGAACTGACTATTTGCATAAAATGGATTTGGCGTTAAATAACCTACAAAGGTTGATATGCCATAAAACCCAACCAACCAACATATACACACGTAAGCTGTCTCATTCACACTCATATATACTCATACACATCTTTAGTCACAGCTACATATGAGCATATTCATACTGAAAGGTACAAAAATTTATAAACATTCTTAAAGTATTCATTTGCATCTTTCCTAAAGTGAATTTTTAAAAAAGTTTTACCCCATTGGCTCCATCCACAAAAGAAGATTTATTAACAGCCATTTTGAAAAGATGCAACCACTTTGGTAAAGAATAGTTAATGTTAATGAAAGCGATGCCTGAAAGAATTAAGACTTTCATGAAAACTCGAGGAGGGGCAACTAAGTATTAATTTGAAATTTTGTCAATGAATTCCATAATTTTTCTTCAACATAAGTTTGTTCAATAATATTTTCCTCTGCTTAGCTCAGGAAAAAAAAATCATAACTTTCACACACCATCTAATTAAGATGAATAAGGCATGCCGGGTACTGCTGGTGAAATCAGAATAGTCTCATAAGTGACAATCTTTTATAGACTCCAAAACATGAATGCACCAAGGTTGGTTGACCTGCAAAGACTAACATACGTCAGCTCTGTGTAGACACTGGATGTTGTCTAGAAGACCAACCGGAAGTGATGGACAATATAGGGATGAATGACTAGAGAAATCAAGTGACTCCATGCAATTAGCTTGATTTGATGATGATGATGATGACATTTTATAAAGTCTGATGATAATGATGATGATGATGATGATGATATTTTATAAATGCTTAGCAATTAAATAAAAACATGTTTTGCATCTTATCTGTTATTAGTTTATTTACTGCTAAAAAAAACAACACCCACTAGGGGACATCCTTTAAGTGTGCCAATTAATAACTCTTTTACCTACTTCTCACATATTCAGTTATGTAAATCCAATTTGAGTTTATATTAGATGTTTTTCATGTATTTCTCACCAATAAAACTTCAGTATTATGATATGCATTACAACTCATATCAAGAATAATGGAATCAACACACTTGAGAAGGTGCAACTAAATACTAATTCTAATTTTTTAGTCATTGAAATCTATGATTATTTCCGCAACAATGCTTTATTCTATAATATTTTCCTGGCGTGGCCTGGAAAAAATTATACCAATAATTTGGATAATTTAATCAAGTTTGTTTGCATTATATTTTATAACACTTGAATGTTCAGCTATTAGATAAGATATGTTTTGTGTCTTAATCTGTAATTAATTTATTGTCTGCTAAATAAAAACACAATCATCTTCTGAGTGTGCGAAGTCCATAATTTTACAGGACCCAGTAATTATTTATATACTAGCTATAGTCTGCATAAACTGACATACAACTGTAGACTAACTTGCATGTATATTTCTGATAGAATTTGTTTTAGGAAAGCAAATTACAAGATTATTCCAAGATTTCTTCCTTAATATTGGGGTATCCAATAATATTTTCCTCTTTTAGTCTTCAAAATAAAAATTGCCCCATTAATTTAAACAATTTAATCAAGTTTGTTTGAGGAATAATTTACAAAGTCAGAATGTTCAGCAAACATCCTCCAACTGAATTAATTCCATAATTTTTGCCAAAGGTCATATATCTATATATATATATTTATATATATATATCTATATCTATATATATATATTTGATTGAACATAATAGACATTTTTTGTCCACATATTTTTTTGTTAATCCTTTCAAATTGCCGTATTGATTTGATGATATTTGGCAGAAATTGGTTGATAAATCTTCCATAATTAGTTATTTCTCAAGCACTTTCTGCCCAACTTTGGATCATCATCAGGGGAGGATGTATTACAAAAGTAATGTAACTTTTGTATGTACATTACTACTTTGTAAGAAGATTGTTTGTACTGTTATATTGTGTAGAGTTTACTTCTCAAATTTGTTTCTATAAATAGCGTCAGTAGCTAAAGACATTTATGTATAATAGTACTGGTTTTAGAATTAATTCTATTAAGTTTGGGTTGTATGTTCCTAATATGTAGTGCCTCGAGCATCTGTAGTTTTGCATATTATTTTGATGTTCTAATATTGTTGTGTTTTCAGTAAGAATTATCGTAATTCTATTGTTGAGCATGAATGTTTTTTTAAATGCAAAATTACCTACCTCTCTGCACAGACAGGATAAGACAAGGTTGATTTTTAAGTGAGGTTTAACAGATTTGTCAGTTTTCCTTCTCCTAGATGAGTTGTCTAACCAAAGTCAAAGAACTCAGTTTACCCTACTATTGACCTATAGCTGGAGGGAGAATATTTGGATTCATACATTTCCCAAAAGTATGCGTATATGTATATATATATATATATATATATATATATATATATAAGATATACTATTTTAAAAATATAAAATTTAAACGATAAAACATTTGAAAAATTATATATATATATATATATATACATTTACTGTTTCAAATTTTATATCTTTTAAGAAAATCAGTGCTCAAAGTTTTCTTGAGATTTTAATCTATTTATTTCAATTTTTTATTTTTTATTTTTTAATAAGTTCATTTTGAGTTGTAGTTTCGGTCTTATACACTGATTTATTTGAATTTTTTTCTGTTTAAAGGCCAACAATTTAAATGAGGTTGTTGGAGTTTTATGAATATTCCCTGCATGTGATTGTTTGCATATGCATGAAAAAATATCTGTATAATGTAATGATTTTTTATAAAAGTCAATAACTTAGATTTTTTTATGAAAATAGGTCAAACTAGAAACTAATAATTTAAGATGTATGGATCTATGGATCATATTTATGATGCTGTATCCGATATATCTCTTTGCAGAGAGAGAACAAAATTTCAATACAGAAATGATATACATATATATGTGTGTGTTTATGTGTGTGCTTGTGTGCATGAGTTCAATTTGAGCTGTCTTTTATTTTTTTATGTGTTCAAAATGCTTTGTATTGCGTGCTTTATTAGTTTTTATCAATTTTGTATTATTACCAATATTTTTAACCTATTATGTATAGATGTATTTATTTATATATATATAGATATATATATATATTGATACTGCTGTATGGATTCACTACATGGACTCTAACAAAACGGCTGGAGAAGAAGCTAGACGGCAATTACACAAGAATGCTGCGAGCAATCTTGAACAAGTCCTGGTGGCAACACCCCACCAGGCACCAACTGTACGGCCACCAGACTCCTATCATGAAAACTATTCAAGTTAGACGAACCAGACATGCAGGACACTGCTGGAGAAGCAGGGATGAACTGAAAAGTGATGTACTCTTATGGACCCCCACACATGGCCGAGCAAAAGCAGGACGACCAGCACGAACATACATTCAGCAACTATGTGAGGATATGGGATGTTGTCCAGAAGACCTGCCAGAGGCGATGAATGATAGGGAAAAGTGGCAAGAGAGGGTCAGGGATATCCATGCTACCAGCACGACATGATGATGATGATGATATATATATATATATATATATATACACACACGCACACACACCCATATATATATATGTGTGTGTGTGTGTGTGTGTGTGTGTGTGTGTGTGTGTGTGTGTGTGAAAGTAAAACAGAAAATTGAATCCGACAGAATGAAGAAAGTAGAAAAAAACAAAATAATCCAAATTTGATACATTTATCATGCAAGTCAACATTAAACATTTCGTTTTTAATAACCTTCTTCAGGACTTTAAATTGATGAAAGTGTTGAAATAACAGGAGAAAAGAAAATGTATGTACATTTTCTTTTCTCTATTATTTCAGCAAACATCCATCACTATTTAAAAAAACACTTTTCATAGCCTTCTTCAAAAGCAAAAAGCAGTCACCATATATGTATATACATATGTATATAAGTATAAGTGTATATATATATATATATATATATATATATATATATATATATATATATATATATGGTTTGGTTTAGTTGACACGTATGCATGTGTGTGTGTGTGTGTGTGTGTGTGTGAGAGAGAGAGGTTTTTGTTTCATATGTGTATATATATATATATATATGGGGGGGCTGGGAAAGATAGGGTTTTTTGTTGTTTTTTTGCATTATATCTTCATTTTCTCAATAGTATTTCCTCTTCAGCTAAAAATTTTAGATAATCATGGGTGTATTTTGAAAATATGCAATTGAATATCTTCAGTATTTGGCGAGTCTTTCTTGGAACTAGTTTTTCTCCCATGCAATTTAAGTAAGAAAATATATAATTCCTTTTATTTACTTGCCTGCTTACTTGTTATCTATAAACTGGTTGTCTAATAGCCCGATTTTTACTAAATTTGACACATGAACTTTCCCTTCATATCAAGAGGGGATTTAGAGGTATCAAGGTGATGGGAAAAGGCTGCTCACACCCACTGAAACATTTTATCTTAACAGTGGCAATGAAAGTATAATCTAAAGATCCCCAATTTACAGCAGGTGGATCACATGCAGGGCTTGAGTCCATCTATGCAGCTATATATCTAACTTTCAAAATTTTCTCTTCACAGATATGAAGTTCACGTTTCTTGCTTACCACATTCTTGATTTCTATAAGAACTACGTGTTCCATCTGGATGATGACATGACCTCATCACCCACATCCAGCAAGCAATGAGCTTGTTTGGCACAACATTTCAATGTGAACAGTTATTCTCCAAAATGAAATATAACAAGAAAATGCTGCATTCACAACTGTCAAATCATCACTTGTCTAATATGGTCTTTCAATCAACCTCTTCATTTTACCTTGATATTACATATTTTTGTGATTGCAAACAATATTAGATAAACTAGAATTGTTACCTTGTGAATTTAGCTGAGTTTTTTTATTTTCATTTAAGATCATGGGCTCAAGTGAGTTGTGCTTTGTTGACTTTGTGCTGAAAATGTTGGGGAACTGTAGTCTAATTATTCCAGAAAGCAAGTAAAATTAGTATCCACAGAAGTATTACCAAACGCTTATTCTAGTTCAGAGTATCTCATATGAAAATTCATACTTGAAAATTACTTATAAGGCAAGTCAAAATTTTTTGCAGTTTTTTGTATGCGCAAGTTTGAGACATGCAAGGTACCTTCTGTGGTTGGTAGTATTACGACAGTTCATATACTGAAATGGTGTACTTTGCTCCACTCTGTGTGTGATTTGAAAGCCTCACAGAAGAGCATATGACATTGTCTACATTGGGAACGTATTCTTTATGAGTGGTTGTTAATATCATGACAGTTCACATACCGACATGTTACACATTGCTTCATTCTATGTGTGATTTGAAGCCTCACGGAAGAGCATATGACATAGTCTACATTGAAACATGCCTTATGAGTTCAAACTGAAGCATAATACCACAAAAGCAACCAAAAACATTTGTTTTGTAAAAAGTAAAGGGGCTGTTAAATTAAACAGATGGTACAAGAAATTTTGTTCAGGTTGTAAGAACCTCGACAATTTCGCTAAGTCAAGTAAAATAAGATTGTGAATTCTGAGGCAGTGCTCCAAGCCATGAAAACAAATTTGGTCAGTAGCATTTAGAGAGAGAGTATCAGGCAAGTTTGGCATCTCATAGTCCAGTGCGCTTCATCCTCCCAACCTTTGCGAAAAAGCATCAAGAACTACAAAATTATACTTTGTGTTACCAAAATATACTTTGTGTTACCAAAACTTTTGACTCGCCCTAGTAGTTAGGAATTGTTTTTTTTAATTATGAAGAGTTCAATGCACATCTAAATTTAGATTGAAGAGGTTATTGGAGATTTCTTGTGAGAAGCTATATTTTTATTGTTTTTTTTGTTTTGTATTTTTTTTTTGTTAAAATCATTTCAGACGATTTTGAACAAGTTAGATTTAAATATTTGTCAAGATTAAATAACAAACAAAATACATTACAAATCAAAAGGAAACTGATGTTTTTTTTAGTCATAATCGAAAGACATAGGATTCAAGTGTTTAAAGTTGAGCCCTGTGCTCAATTCAGACAATTCCCTGATTTTAAAATAGCTTATCTCTACTGAAGATAAAATTCTTCAAATAAATATTTTGCATTCAAGTTTAACTATGTAAACAGTGATATATAATCATTAAATACACACAAAAATACACACTCATTGGCTCATAAATAGAAACACAAAAAAATATATACACATAAACATACAGGTCCATACATATAAGCACACATGTACATGTACACACAAATGCAGAAACATAAAAACATATACGCACAAACACACACCAACAAGCATATATACATATACAGGCTCATAACTACAAACACACATAAACATACACAGTAACACATATACTCAAAATAAACACAGTCAGAAGCACACACATACAAATAGGCATGTATAAACATACACACATACACACATATGCAGAGTTGCCCAGTTAGCTGGGACTGTAGAATACACCGACTGCTTCTCTGCAGAAGAGTATGACTCCCTTGACGAGTGTCCTGGATATGACACAAAACAATCTGGTGGTGAGGTTCCAGTAATCCTGGAGGTTTGGAGAATGCAGAGTACCCCTTCATTGTCATCGCTCCCAAGTTTACTCTGGCCTGTAGTGGTAGCACCTGATTGGGTCCAATAGAACTAAACAGTTTACTTACACTACGGTGAATAGCTTGAAATAGGGCTGTTTTGACATTTAAACTGTGTACTTATGCTAAACTGAATACTTGAAATAGAACTGTTTTGACATTTAAACTGCATATTTATGCTAGAATGAATTATTTGAAATGGAAATGTTTTTGTATGGTAAACTGAATTATTTGAAATAGAACTGTTTTGACATTTAACAGAGTGTAAAGAAAAACTATTCTTATATTAAACTTACTAGCTTGAAAAAGAAATGTTTTTGACAGTTAAACTGTGTACTTATGCTAAACTGAATTGTTTGAAATAGAACTGTTTATTTGTATAAAAATAGATTTGGCATTGAATAACCTACAACAGTTGATATGCCATAAAACTCAAATAAACAAACAAAAAATGCCCACAAACACACAAGGATATACACTCAAAAACACAAATATATACACTCACAAGCACATACAAAGAAATATACAAAACTCACAAACATGCATGCAAACAGGAACATACATGCAAATACACATATACTCAAAAACCAACCGGCAAATATACACAAATAAGCATAAACATAAAAACATATATGTTCACCAACATACGCCAACAGGTACTCATACATATAAACATGTATACACACAATTAAATACACTAACAGGTGCATACAGACAAACATATATTCTTCCACACACAATCAGACACACATACACAAAATACGCACACATACAAACAGGTGCATACATATATTTATATATCGATTATTATTTGGTCCAGTTAAACCGGAGTTGGGAGTAATTCCATCAGGACAAGAAAACTATTCAAGAGTGAACATTTAAATTTTCCTGGTAAAGAGCTCAATGTAACAGACATTACAGAGCAATAATTTCATTAATAAAAAACACAAACCGGTCACATTAGGATTGTAAATTTATTTCCATCCTGTTACGCTTAACAGGATGGAAATAAATTTACAATCCTAATGTGACCGGTTTGTTGTTTTTTCTTAAGGAAATATATATATATATATATATATATATATATATGTATATAATACCAATATATATATATATATATATATATATATATATAGGTATTATTTGGTCCAGTTAAACCGGAGTTGGGAGTAATTCCATCAGGACAAGAAAACTATTCAAGAGTGAACATTTAAATTTTCCTGGTAAAGAGCTCAATGTAACAGACATTACAGAGCAATAATTTCATTAATAAAAAACACAAACCAGTCACATTAGGATTATAAATCTATTTACATCCTGTTATGTATTTTTGAAAAATCAAAAAACACGAAAAAAAATCAACCGGACTTCTTCAGATCTTATGGATAAAATAAATCATATTTATATATCTATATATACATACTGAAGTCAGCAGTTTCTTCTAAGCAGCGGTCATGTCGATACTGCTATATGGATGTACTAAACATATGGAGGAAAAGCTTGATGGCAACTACACAAGAATGGTGAGAGCAATTTTGAACAGGTCCTGGAGGCAACACCCCACAAAGCTGCAGCTATACGACCACTTACCTCACATTGGTGATTAAAAAAAAATGTTCTTGCTCTTTATGTGGAATAAAATGTATAGAATTCCATAAAAAAAATTAGTTCTTCAATGGTAAATCATCCATATATATATATATATATAGATGGTTTACCATTGAAGAACTAATTTTTTTTTATAGAATTTAATAATCATTATCATCAAATCTCTATTTTTCCTCAATCCAAGCAGGTCTTCTAGACCGCATATGGTATCAACACAGCACTGATGTATATATATATACATCATCGTCATCATCATGTCGTGCCACTAGCAGGGATATCCCTGACCCTCTCTCGCCACTTCTCCCTATCATTCATCCCCTCCGACAGGTCTTCAGGGCTACATCCCATATCCTCACATAGGTGCTGTATGTATGTTTGAGCTGGTCGTCCTGCTTTTGCTCGGCCATATGAGGGGGTCCATAGGAGTACATCACTTATAAGCTCGTCCCTGCTTCTCCAGCAGTGTCCTGCATGTCTGGTTCATCTGACTTGGATAGTTTTCATGATGGGAGGCAGGTGGCCGTATAGTAGGTGCCTTGTGGGGTGTTGCCACCAGGACTTGTTCAATATTGCTTGCAACATTCTTGTGTAATTGCTGTCCAGCTTCTTCTCCAGCCGTAATTGGAAAAAAAACTGAACAGACCATCATTTTGCTATTATGAGTTTATATCAAAATCCCCCAATGATCATAAAATCTCTCCTTCCACAGGGGACTTGAGCTCACTTCAAATACATAACTAAACTGGTTGCACCACTGAGTGATGATTTATAGTTACTAAACTCAACATTTCGAAACAAGTGTAATCTGACATGAAAGAACTTTGACCCTGGTTACAATAAGGTGGCTGGCCTGTCTGAATACTAATGTTGTATAGCTATGACCAACTAAACAAACCCATATACATGCAGAATCATAACAATAAAGACGAGCGACACAATTCTTTAGAAAAATACACCTCTCACTTTATTTGAAAGGGTTCAAAAGGGTTACTAAAGGTTTTACTGTGTGAGACGTGAGTTGAACAGAACTGCAACATATTGACCCCCACCCTTATGGCCATAACAGTGTTTCTTTCCTGTTCTCCTGGGCAGCTCAACCGGGGGCCTGGGGGCCCAGCCTCTCAGGGACATGTTCCTCATTCCAGTATCTTTTCTCCAACTGGTCTGATCTCCAACTGATTGAACTTCCTGTGCACCAAATTATATAATTGTTCGACGCCAACCTTCTTCTTGTGGGCGCCACAAATTGTGCTCAATTCACCCAGTCCACGGTCAAGGTTATATCCGGATATTCCTCGACCGGATGCACCTGTTATTTACATAGGTGCATTTCCTATTTTGACAGCTCGGCCGGGGTCAATATGCAACACTCATGGCACAAGGTATGTTGTGTGAGCTATGGGCAAACGAGGGATAAGTAGACTATGTTATCAGCTAACATATCTTATGGGTGTATAACAGTAATTTTAGCTTTCCGCTACCATCACATTTTTTCATACATATTTCTTTATACTATGAGTGCTGAGAAATGAATGATGAACGTAGAGCAACAAATAAGCCTGAAATTTTTGATCTAAACAGGAAAACTCATTCAAAAACATTTGAAACGCTTCACCAAGTATATGGAGATATCACCATATCAAGAGTACAAGTTTTTGAGTGGTGTGAGTGGTTGAATGAGAGGTGCAAGGAGGTGAAAGATGACTCCAGGCGTGGGAAGAGTGAGGTCAATGTCAAGTAAGATGGTGAGTAGTGATTGCTAGTTCAAATGATTACAAGTTAGCTAAACATAATTTGGTTTGGTTTGGTTTGGTTTTGTGGCATATCAACTATTGGTGGTTATTTAATGCCTAATCCTGTTTTTACATATATATATATATATATATATATATTAAATATATGATTTGTAAACACATTTTGTAGATACACATAGTTAAATGATCAAACAGTTTTATTTCTAACAATTCAATTTAGCATAACTCTACAAAGTTAAATCATCATCATCATCATATCGTGCTGGCAGCACGGATATCCCTGACCCTCTCTCGCCACTCCTCCCTATCGTTCATCGCCCTAGGTAGGTCTTCAGGACAACATCCTGTATCCTCACATAGCTGCTGAATGTACGTTCGAGCAGGTTGTCCTGCTTTTGCGCGGCCATGTGTGGGGATCCATAAGAGTACATCTCTTATGAGTTCATCTCTGCTTCTCCAGCAGTGTCCTGCATGTCTGGTTTGTCTAACTTGAATAGTTTTCATGATAGGGAGCAGGTGGCCGTATAGTTGGTGTCTTGTGGGGTGTTGCTGCCAGGACTTGTTCAGGATTGCACGCAGCATTCTTGTGTAATTGCCATCTAGTTTCTTCTCCAGCCGTTTTGTTAGCGTCCATGTAGTGCATCCATATAGCAGTATCGATGTGACCGCTGCCTGGAAGAAACTGCGTTTCATTTTATCGGTTAGGTCTGATTTCCATATAATCGATAGCCTATTGATAGCTGTCCATGCTTTCGTTAACCTCGTTTCGATGTCCTTTTCGGTTGATTCGACGCTGCTTCCTAGGTACGTGAATTTGTCTACTAGTTTAAGTGGGGTTCCTTCTAGAGTGGAGATGTCCCCCGTTTGGTTATAGCACATATATTCCGTTTTGTGTGCATTAACATGGAGGCCTATGCTTGCTGCTGCTCGTTCCAAACTATGCAGAAGTGTTTCGGCTTGGTCAGGTGTATTTGCCAGTATCGCTATGTCATCGGCGTAATCGGCGTCACTAACAATTCAATTAGATATCAGTCATCAGTTTACACACTGTCAAAAGATCAAACAGTACAATTTAGCATGTCACTTATTTTTACAGTTTAAATGTTCTATTTGCCTCATAGATAGAACCCTATCAGGTACAACCACTCTGAGCCTGAGTTTACCTGGGAGCAATGGCAATGAAGGGTTACTTCACATTCCCCAAATCTCCTGCATTACTGGAGCCTCACCATCAGATTGTTTGTCATATCCAGGACAGTCATTGGAGTGGGGTGTCTTAGCCCTCAGTAGAGATGCAGTTGGTATATTCTACAGATCCAGCCAACTGGGCTGTGCCAAAAATGGTGCCAAGACTGCTGAATGATGATCAGAAGAAACACTGCATTCCAGTGTTCAAAAACACCATTGAACGTTTTCAAACTGAACAAGACTTGAAATACAAGAGCAGTCAGTGGAAGTCTCTAATATTGCTGATGTCAAAATAAGCAAGACAGTTAAAGTCAAAAGTCAAAGTCATGTTGATCACATTCTTTGATTTGATAATTTTCTTTTCCCCAAGTACAGTGATCATCAAAGGGATTCATTTTAAAGGGATGGAGGTCTTTAAGAGGGCTATAACAATGGAGCTGAGGTGCATCCTAGAAGAATTCTTCCAGTTTTGCATAAAAGCATGACAGAGAAGAATAGGAGTGGCAAGAATTACTTTGAAAAGAAAATCATGTAGTTTGTTGTTTGAAACTGAAATAAATTGTTTGTGACACCAGTCTTATTACTTTTTAGATGGACTTTATGGTGGGGAAAATAAGTATTTCATTACCCGTTGATTTTCTGAGTTTGTCAACTTACAAAAATAGGAATGGTTAATAATTTTCAGGGTTGATTTGGCTTAAAAGTGAGAGATAGAATATAAAGAAAAATTCTAGAGAAATAACATTATAATAATTTTTGAACATTTATTTGTATTTCCCCTCATAACAAAATATAACTTAGTACTTGGTGAAGAAACCCTTTTTGGCAAACTCAGCAGCCAGACGTTTTCTGTAGTTGGTTACCAAGTCTTTACAGATCCCAGGGTGAGGATTTTGGCCCACTCATCTTTGCAGATCCCTTCCTAATCTTTAAGGTTTGTAAGTTGTTGTTGGTCAACTTGAATCTTCAGCTCCCGCCACAGATTCTCCATAGGATTAAAGTCTGGAGACTGACTAGGTTTGGTTTGGTTTGGTTTCTTTGTATAATGGCATATCAACTCTTTTTAGGTTATTTAATGCCAAAGCCATTCTTCTAGAAGAACAGTAGTGGTGCTATTTAACTCATAGCTGGGAGGATAAGGGGGTTCATACCTTTCTCAAGGATATTTGCCCGAAAGTGAATGTAATAGCACGACTGGAGTACGAACTCGCGTACTACGATTCTGCAGTCCACCGCTTTAACCATTACACTATGAGGACACCCCTGGAGACTGACTAGACCACTCTATTACCTTAATGTACTTCTTCTTGAGCCAATCCGTTGTGGCCTTAGCCATATACTTTGGGGCATTGTCATGCTGGAACACCCATCTACCATCCATCTTCAGTGTCCTGGCTGGGGCAAGGTTTTCACTCAAGATTTCCCTGTATTTGGCCCCTTCCATCTTTCCCTCAACCCAGGGTAGTCGCCTTGTCCCCCAAGCAGAGAAACAAACCTAAAGCATAATGTTTCTACCACCATGCTAAAGGGTTGGAATGGTGTTCTTGAGGTCCGAGTCAGTTTTTTACCTCTAAACACGGCGAGTCGAGTTGATGCCAAGAAACTCAGTTTAAGTCTCATCTGACTACAACATTTTCTCCTAACCCTCCTCTGAATCATCCAAGTGCTTATTTGCAAATTTCAGATGGTCCTATGCATGTGGCTTTTTGAGTTGGTGGACCTTGCGGGCACTACATGATTTCAGTGTTACTAAGGGTCATCCTGGTGACTGTGGTCCCAGGTGCCTCAAGATCATCAACAAGGTTTTGTCGTGTAGTTCTGGGTTATTCCCTCAACTTTCTTATCATCAGGTTTATTCCACATTGGGAGATCTTGCGTGAAGATCCAGACTAAGGGAGATTGATAGTCAATTGGTGTTTTTCCATTTTCTTATTATCGCACCAACAGTTGACTCCTCACTTAGCTGTTTGCCAATCGTCTTGCTGCCCATTCCAGTCTTGTTCAGGTATATAATTTTGTCCTGGATATCCTAAGGCAATTCATTCGTCTCGCCCATTGTGGAGAGATTAGATTCTGATTCATTGAAGGATACTGTGAACTAGAGTTTTTATACAGGTAACGAGTACTTGATGATGATTGAGTTATAGGAGTAGTCTATATGCCTCCTGGTCACTTAACCATTCTGTGGGGCCTGATTCATTGGTAGGTAGGGGGTGAAATATTTATTTTTTCAATAAAAAACACATAAATGTTCAAGAATTAATGTGTTTTCTAGAATTTTTTATAGTCTATCTGTGAAAATTATAGACCGTTCCCATTTTTTTTAAATGACAAACTCAGAAAATTAGCAAGGGATGAAATACTTATTTTCCCCACTATATATATATATATATATATACACTATTGACAAAAAATTTGAATATAACCATACATACATACATACATACATACGTACATATGTTTGTGTCTATATATGTATATATGTATTGTTCCCTTCCTTTCTTTCCCTCTCTTTCCTCCCCTCTCTTTTTATATATACCTTAAAGTTCATCACATCTTTTTGCTGGACTATATAAAAGTTACTTAATATTGGTCGAAGAGAGGGAATACTCTGATTTCAATTTACACTTGTGACACAAGTTCATATTTAAATATAGTTTTCCTTCTCTGAGACCTGATACCATAACAAGGTTAAAGAACCCTGTCTGCTCTAAAATTTTCCCATAGCTGAAGGGAGAATAGTCGGATTAATACCTTTCCCAAGGGTATTTGTGCTATGTGAAATGCAATCAGCTTTGTCCGGAACTTGAAATCAGGTCAGTGTGTTGATTTCCTACAATGACAGCTATTACACAACAAATACTTCCACATTAATTTCTTATATATATATATATATATATATATATATATATATATGTGAGAGTGTGTGTGTAAGTGTGTGAGTTAAATCCAAAATTAGACTTATTTGGAACAATTTATATAAGGAATATATAATTATAGATATATTCCAGCAGAGTGCTCAATTCATGGCTATTATTATATAGAAAATATTAAAAAAACTCACATATAAAGCAATAATATCATTAATAGCAAGCAGTATTTAATGTATGTTAAGCCATTATAAATGTATTTCAATGATCCATTAAGACAGACTGTATGATCAGATATATATATATATATATACTTCATTACTGTGTGCATATATGCATTTTTGTACTTATCTGTGTTTCTCTATATTCATATGAATACATGTAGTAATAATATCTATCAACATATATATACATATATATATATATATGTGGGCGGGTGGGCTTTTGTGTAGTATACTTAGGGAACAAGTTGTTATCTCAACATGTCCGGTTAAAGACCACGGATTGTTTCCTTTTCAAAATCTTCAAGTGAAGACAATAAAGTCATGTTGTTATTTTACTTATGGCTTGGTGAAGATGGTGAAGAAATTGGTATAAATGTATTAAATATATTCAATAACTAATCCTACCAACCAGCCTAACAGAATGAGCCAACCCAGTCTATAAAAAAATGAAAATTAAAAACCCACTCCAAATAAATATGAATACAACTTAGAGCAACAGTCTGACACAACCCCAGAGGATGACAGGTGAAATGGTCAAAAGCGCTTGGGATAATATGTGGTACTTTCTTCACCATCTTTAACCAGACATAAGAAAAATAACAAGACTCGACATCTTCATTTGAAGATTTTGAATAGGAAACAATCTGTGGTCTTTAACTGAACATGTTTATATATACAGTAGCAAGCATGAAGATCTGAATGATGTTAAGAAATGTCTAAATGCGAAATAACTTTTTATTTTAAAGCTTCTTAGAACATTTTCTCAAGAAAAATAAGGATATAAAGGTAAGCTATATAATTCTAAAATATAAAGCTCAATTAACTTATAAAGTTATAAGAATAATCATATAACATTCGAAAAAATAAATGTTCAAAAACATCAGAACGATTAACAAAATCATACTGTTATAATGGATACATCATATCTAAATGAAAATAGCATTCATAATTCATTAGTAGTGGATGCATAGACCTTTACTTTCAATAACAGCTTGACATCTTTTGCTACACGAGCGAATTAATGTCTTGCATTCATCAACAAATATTTTCTCCCGTTCTCCTTTCAAATTAGTCCATAGTTCTTCAACGTTTCTTGGATTCTTTTCCTTAGCTCTTTCATTTAGTAACTTCCAAACATTCTCAATAGGATACATATCTGGGCTTTAAGCAGGGCACTCCATAACAGTCACATCCTCCTCAGAATGAAATGCCATAGACTTTGCAATGTGACACACAGCATTATCTTGCATAAATACAGCTGATTGATTAATTGCAGTTCTCAAATTAGGTACATGTTTCTTCAATATCTCTTTGTATACACTTGCGTTAATTTTACCATGTAGCCTGACAAGAAATCCTGTACCAGATCAGATATCATGCCAAACACTATCACACTTCCTCTTCCAAATTTATGCTGCTTTTAGTACACTGAAGTGAATATTGTTCCTTAGGATTGCGTTGAACGAATCTTCTCCCGTCACAACCGAACAGGTTAAATTTTGTCTTATCAATGAAATGAGCACAATTCCACTGTTCTTTAGTCCATATGACGTGTTCAGTGGCAAATTTCAATCAGCTCATTTTGTTCTTGTAGTGAATTAAATAAAAAAGGAGGCAACAATACAGCAAGTAATTTAAAGTTCTTCCTCGTTGCAGTGAAAACAATTATATCCAGAGCTTAATTTAGCGTTCTTCCATTTACACTTCAAAACCTTGGGCCGGACCTTCACATGTCTAAATACTCCTAACGTCATAGAACGGCAAACGCACATAAATATCACCGTGAGAATAACATACACAGCTGCTACCCTATAGACTTGAATGGCCAAACAAGAAATTATATGGTGAACGGCAAGGCAGCAGGATAAAAATGTGTTTTCAGTTCAGCGACTTCTACAACCTGAGGTTACCATGATTTCGTCCTCTCTTTCCCTGCGTCTTCTTGTCTTCTCCTCTCAAACCAAAAAGGAAACAAAACAGCACCCCAAGAAGGCTCGTTGTGCATGTGTAACGAGACTCTTGCACTATTACGTTTTCTGGCGAGATTCACTCTGAGCATAAACCCAGTTCTTTTTTAAAATGTAAAGCTTCGTAGAAGCTACTCGACAGTTCAAATTTATTTCATTAAGTCTTTGAGAAATAGTGTACATTGATACTTTAAGGTCAAGGTTAACATTAGCTCTTTTAGAGAGAGTGATTGCTGTGGCAAATCTATCTTTTTTTGATTCATTACCAAGCCATCTGACTTCTCTTGTAGTATTTTTCTTAGGTGGTTTCTTGGCTTCACATAACCCAGTTTTCAAAAGTTTTCTTAAAATATTATGAATAATACTTTTAGATTTCCCCACAGTCTTTGAAGTATCCCCAATCGAGAGTTAATCTTTATTAGGTAACTTGACTATGAGTTTTCTAAGTTTCAATGATGTCACAGATTTTTTTGCTAGTTTACAATGCAAGAGCTGGTGTAATTTAGTAAAATAATTATTAAATTCTAGGGATTTGTTTAATTGTTCTGATGTTTTTGATCATCTATTTTTCGGATGTTAAATATTCATTCTGATAACTTTATCAAAATAAGTTAATTGAGCTTTATATTTTGGAATTATATAATTTACCATTATATCCTTATTTTTCCTGGATAAAATGTTCTATAAAGCTTTAAAATAAAAAGTTATTTCCCATTTAGAATTTTTCTTAACATCGTTCTGACCTTTATGCTTGCTACTATATATATATATGTATATGTATATATATATATATATATATGTGAAACAAATTATTCAAAAAATGTATTTTTGACATATTTCATTCAATTGTTTTTGTTGTTTTTTTTTTGTTATACCATCTTCAGGTCGATTAATAGCAGATGATAAAATGTTTCATCTGCTAGATATTTTCAAAGGAAAATTTAAAATGCTTTTTGAATGAAACTCTTTAACATTTACTGTTAATCTCCATGAATATTATTTAATAAAAAGCCAGGAACATTATCATAAGTAAAAAATACATCATTTAAATATTTCTTATTTCAATATTTACTCATAAATCATGATATAATTTTAACTATTATTGAAAATGGACATGGTGACCTGAGTTCAAATCTTGGACGAAGCTGTAAACATTTCACAAAGCACAAATAAACTTAGGAAAGATATGTATCCAACAGCTCTCTCTCTGTCTGTCTGTCTGTCTCTCTCTCTTTCTCTCAGGTATGGATAAATTGTAAGCCTGACTGGGCTCTTACACCTCCGTATTAAAAATGGTCTATCAGAAAAGTACACTGAATTCAATCTTGTTAAAATACTCATAAAAATTGACCTCATGTCGCACCCTGTTTGTTTAGAGGGGTTGGTAAATATATATATATATATATATATATATATATATATACATTTTATTGGATATATTCTATTTTAAATATATACATATATACACAAATATAGATATATATGTATATGATATAATAATAAATAAACATATATTAGTTTTTATATATATTTAATAGCATTGATGCTTATATGCAACCACTAGTTTCTTGCCATCTTAATAAGACAATCATCTGACAGAAAAGCTACACATATATGCATGCATACGACTATCATCAAGCAAACACACACACACACACACGTATCTATACATATATATACATATATATATATATTTATATCATTGGCCCAGCGGTTAGAGTGTTCGCCAATGGCCCGGGAGACCTGGGTTCAATCCCAGGTCGAGTCATACCAAAGACTTTAAAAATGGAACTTGATACCACCTTGCTTAACACTCAGCATTATAAGGTACGGTTCAAGGGTAAAGTGGAGCAATCCAGGGAATGGAGTAGCGCCCTCCCCTACACCTTGGTGTAGTAGCTATCGAAAAGGGAGCCTTCGGGTCACCCTCGACTATGGTCGCTAACTTTACTTTACTTTACTTATATATACATGTGTGTGTGTGTGTGTGTGTGTGTGCACAGTAAAGTCTAATAAGATATTTACTGAATGAATTAAATCTAAACAAGATATAAAATCATTACAGTGCTTAATGCATGAAAGATATATATATATGTATATATATATATATATATATATATATATATATATATATATATATATTAAGATAAATAACGTAAATAGATATGTCTGGATGGGAATCAGGTTTGAATATATATTTCAAAACAATCTTTCTACCATCTTGATGGTTTCCCTGATGTTGTCATTTAGTCAGAGTGCAAAAAATTCCGCTACTGAATTTGTCATGAAGTAAAAGAGAAAGGATGAAAACAGAATAATATATTGTTTTCAATGAGCAAACATTCTTTTTCTTTTTTCTGTAGGATTAAGTCTAGACATATATGTTTGAATTTTTGTGTTAGTAGACTTTCTTTCCATTTTATCCTAATGCCTCAAATGTTGTTTCTTTATCGATATCTACACAGTATTATCTTAGAAATACACTGAGGCAAGCATTCACATACACTTCCATGCCCACTTCCACACCAGCAACGATAACCTCCAAACATATCTATACATATATATATATATATATGTGTGTGTGTGTGTGTGTGTGTGTATGTGTGTGTGTGTTTATACATAAACACATATTCGTTTCTTCCTACACACACACACACACACACATACACACACACACATATATATATATATATATATACACAGGGTGCGAAAGCAAATTTAGGAATATTCTAGAATAACAATAAATGACTCTATTATAAAACTAGATTATTTTCAATTTTAAATAATGGACAACAAAAATAATTATTGTATTAACACACCTTGAAACAATTTGCATGCCTTCAAAATAAATTCTTCAGGTATTTTATTCCATTCCTCTTCAATAGCAGTCTCAACAGAACCAATATTTGGATGGGAAGTTGTATTTGTTTTATTGTCTGAAACAACTTGATGGAGGCCATAAAGAAATTCCTATTATTTTGGAATTTTTTCTGGCTTGGTTTCAGCTTTATTATTATTATTATTATTAATTGTTCCCTGCTCACTCATATTGGGCTTAATTTTAATGAAGAAGTTCTTGAATAATAGAGCTAATCATGAGAATTTTGATTTATTGCACTTTTTTTAAAAATTGGAGTTTACAGACAAAAAATTAGTTTTAAAAATCATTCCATATTTTGCTTCCACGCCCTATATGTATATATATATATATTTCATTAAATATAAACATCTTTTGTCAATTTATTTTTGCATATGTCCTTTTTATTTTATGGTATCCAGCAGGAATTGGTTAATGAAACTCCCATAACTAATTGGTACCCAAGTACTTTCTGCCTGATGTTGATCCATCATCAGGTGTATGTATGTTGCAAAAGGGATGTGACCTTTGCATGTACATTACTACCTTGTAAGTGTTTATTATTTATGTAATGAAGAAATGCTGCCCTGATATTTTATATTTCTGAAAATGAGCTGTAAAAGAAGTGGCAATTTGGGCCATTTTACACAACCTGTGAAAAAAAAAGACTTTGTGCAAGAGCAGTAGGAAAAGAAATTATTCATGTGGAAGGTCCACGAATTGTCAACAAATGTATGACAGTAAAAAAACTTTGAGCTTGTCCCAGGTTGTCATGTTGTGGATGCTAACCCTTATGCTCAACAACTGCAGTGAGTGTCTGATGCCCTGAAAGTCTGCTACCTGACATTGGCCTGAATAAAAACACTTGTTTCTTAACCAGATGCACAACACCATAAATTCAAATAAATTACACAAAAAAGTCTAATACTCCACGACTAACTCTCACAATAGAATAAAACTATATATTATCTCAGCCATATTCTAAAATGCCTTTAACACTTTTCCAACGAAAAAATTGTAATATGAGCTCAGGTAAAAAATCATACATAATAGTAGTAATCATAATGAGGTAAGAACATTAAGTTTATAAGTCCCTAAAATTCACTCTGGACTGTCCAGTAGGACACCTAGCGATTATGGTTATAAGCCTTGGTTCCCAAAGCTTCTAAGAGATAATCATCAAGAGGTTGCAGGTTCAATCCTGACTGTAGGCATGTAACAATACAGGAATACTTAACACTTGCACCTGGTTAGGAAATCAGAGCAAATGACCCCCAGGAATTAAATTAAGGATGTGGTTCAAAGTTCCGTGTAGTCTCCTGAGTTCAACAAGAAACACCTGAAGAAGACCAGAGGACATATTGACCAGAAAGTTGTTAATTTAACCATAAAGATGATGGCAATAATCCAAGAACCCCTGATAAAAAAAACTTTTCCTTAACTGTTGTAAATTTCTTCTCCCACTTGTTCTTCCCCCAATTCTTTATATATATTTTTCATTGTATTTGTCAGTTCATTATTCATTCATCTGAAAATGGCTATAGTTGGGGCTGAATGTACTTATAGAAAATATGGTGCTTTCCTGAACTAATTCCATCCAAGAATCAAACTGCTCACCTGAAAACTTGAATGAATCAAAGATAAAATAGGCATAAAGGAAGTTTCTGTCTTATTTGATCAAATATGCATTGTTATGTAATGACTAACAATTCATGAACTAAAGTGTAGTCGCATTTGATAGATAGAAACAGATTGAGATAGCCATGAATAATCAATACATTTAGATAGATAGATAGATAGATAGATCACAGTGATAGATAGATAGATAGATAGATAGACTGACTTAGGTAGATAGATTGATTGATAGATATGATAACACTAATAGATAGATAGATATAATCACAATGATTGATAGATAAATAGAAACAAATTGAAATAACTATGAATAAACTAAGATATAAATATATTAAGATACAGGAACAGATAGACTGACATAGATAGATAGATTGACTGATATTGATAGATATGATCACATTGATAGATAGATTTACCTTTTCTACCAATTCTAATATTTATCATGTAATACTTTTCCTCTGTTCCCGTCCATTACTTTTTCTACCAAACCTTTTGCTGCTACAGATAATCCCTTCAAATCTAGAATAAAAAAAAAATTCTTTGTTGTACAAATGCCTGTACACAGTTTTAAAAAATCTGAGTTAAAAGAAAATCTGTGTATTAAAAAGTAAAATATCCTCTCAAATTTTCTTTCATTTCTTTCTGTCTTTTTTTCATTCTTTCTCTTTTAGTCTTTCTTTCTTAATTTCTTTTTCTTTTTCTTTATTTCTTTTTCCTTTTTTTCTTTTTTTTTGTTGCTCCAGTGAAAAAAAAATCAAGATTTTCAGTGAATAAATAAGTAAACAAGTTAGTAGATAGATAGATAAATTGATTGATAAAGACAGTGGTGCTGGGTGGGTTGGTCATGTTTTATAGCTGATCAATCCTTGAGAGTTATTCAATGCTAAATCATATTTATACATATGATATATAAATGCATAGTTTGTTGATAACATTTTTAGATGATACAAAAATCATTTGCTTGTACATAGTTAAATGGTATTCTGTTTATTTGTCGCTGCCTCTCACCAGACACGACTTGACACAAGGTCAAAAGCCCGAAGGCCGATTAAAGTGGGTATGAAGGGGAAGGGAAGGTCGGGAACGAGCCGAGACTTGAACCCTGCTGGTCTATGCTGCTCATCGGCTCACTTGGTGCAATGTGAGCCTTATGAGGCAAGCAGTTTCACGAACCCAAATGTGGGTCCGGGCACGTATGCCGGGTTATGGCTTGAACTAGACAGCAAGGTCTAGTGCCATACATAGGTTTTAAGAATGTCCGCGGGGACCTACAGTGAAGTTAGTTTTGGTTTGGTTGGGTTTTATGGCATATCAACCATTGCATATTATTTAATCCCAAATCCTCTTTTATATATATATATCAAATATAAGATTTGTAAGCACATTTTGTTGATAACATTTTTATATGAGCGCAAGCTCATTCTTTTGCACACAGTTAAATGGTTTCAATTATTTCTAACATGAATAATTCTATTTACTATTAATCACTTGTTTGAATACAGCTAAATAGTTTCAAGTATTGCTATGTAACACTAACAACTTAATTTAACATCAGTCATTTGTTTGCACACAATTAAATGGTTTCAAGTATTGCTATGTAACACTAACAACTTAATTTAACATCAGTCATTTGTTTGCACGCAGTTAAATGGTTTCAAGTATTGCTATGTAACACTAACAACTTAATTTAACATCAGTCATTTGTTTGCATACAATTAAATGGTTTCAAGTATTGCTATGTAACACGAACAACTTAATTTAACATCAGTCATTTGTTTGCACACAGTTAAATGGTTATACATATATCATTTGTAAGTGAAAAGTTGAAGGATAATTTAATTTATGCAGTTCAACATTATCATCATTATGTCATACCATCAGCACAGATATCCCTGACCCTCTCCTGCCACCTCCTCTATCGTCCATCGCTTCTGGTAGGTCTTCAAGGCTACATCCTGTATCAGCACAGAGCAATTGTATTTAGGTTCTAGCTGGTCGTCCTGCCTTTGTTCACCTATGTGAAGGGGTCCACAGGAGTATATCGCTTATGAGTTTGTCTTTACTTCTCCAGCAGTGTCCCACATGTCTGGTTTGTTTAACTTGGATAGTTTTCATGATGGGTGGTAAGTGGCCATATGATTTCAGTTATTGTGATCTAATACAAATATTTCTATTTTATATTAATCATTTGCTTTTACACAGTGAAGTGGTTTCAAGTATTGCTATTTAACACTAATTATTCCATTCATACCGGACATTGGCATGGTGGTTAGAGTGTTTGCCAATGGCCTGGGAGACCTGGGTTCAATCCCAGGTTGAGTCATACCAAAGACACAAAAAATGGTACTTAATGCCTCCTTGCTTAACATTCAGCATTATAAGGTGCGGATCAATGGTAGAGTGGAGCAATCCAGGGAAAGGAGTAGCGCCCTACCCTACACCTAGGTGTAGTAGGTATCAAAAAGGGAGCCTTCGGATCACCTTCGACTCTGGTCCCAAGCTTTTTTTATTCCATTCATCACCGGGCCATTGGCATAAGGGTTAGAATGGACCAATCTAGGGAATGGAGAAGCACCCGCCCCTACACCTCAGTGAACTAGCTATTGAAAAGGGAGCCTTCGAGTTACTCTCGACTATGGTTGCCAATTTTATTTTTATTCCATTTATCACTATTCATTCATTTTCCCACTGTCAAATAGTTCTAAGTATTGCTATATAATACCAATGATTTTACTTTCTATACAGTTAAATAGTTTTAAGTAATTTACACTAATAGTTTTACTTGCTCTCAGTTGAATGGTTCCAAGTATTGCTATGTATCACTAACAGTTCAATTAAACATCAATCATTTGTTTACACACAGTTAAATGGTCAAAGACTTCTATTTCTAACAATTCGATTTAAATAAGTAATATATTTGCACACAGTTTAAATGATTAACCAGTTCTATTTTATCCATATCAGACCCTATTAGGTGCTACCACTTTGGGTCAGAGTGGACCTGGGAGCGACGGTAATGAAGGGGTACTTCACATTCCCCTAAGCTCCAAGGCTGGAGCCTTAGCATCAAATATTTTTGCATGATATCCAGGACAATCAGTGGGGCAGTTTTACCCCTCTACTCCCCCAGCTGACAGGACTAATTTTACTATAGAGGAATCAACAAGCAATCTGACAAATGGCAAGAGATAATTCAAAATAATGATAAATTTCCAATTGATTGTAATTAATTCCTTTTTAAATTAGAATGATATTTTGCTAGATGCAGTCAGTGTATTCTCCAGCCCCATCTGCCTGGGCTCATCTGTGATAGAATGATAGATAGATAGATAGATAGATTATCCCCAATAAATGATTATGCACACACCAATTTTCTTATATGCTGATATTCTGATCCAAAGACAACAGGATTTTTTTTAATTTCTAGAGGAAGATTATACAATTAAAACAGACATTTTGTCAAGTGAGTAGAGTGTTTGCCAGTGGTCCGGGAGAGCTGGTTCAATCCCGGGTTGTATCATACCAAAGACTTTAAAAATGGTACTTGATACCACCTTGCTTAACACTCAGCAATATAAGGTATGCATCAAGGGTAAAGTGGAGCAATCCGGGGAAAGAAGTATTGCCCTCCCCTGCACCTTGGTGTAGTAGCTATAGAAAAGGGAGCCTTCGGGTCAACCTCGACTACGGTCACCAACTTACTTACGATTAATTACCAAACTTTACAGTACCAAAAATCTGTACCCAAAAACATGATTTTGTTGCAACCCAAAAATAAGTCCATTTCTCAAATAGACCAAATAAAACCAAATAAATATTTTGATCATGAAATAAATTCTGGAAAACTGTGAAGATAATTAACTTTTTTAAAAAAATTATTAGGGCTGTACTTATCTGTGGGTAATACTACAGAACGAGATAGATAGATAGATAGATAGATAGATAAATAGAAATATGCTGATATACTCAAATATCTCAAGGATCCACACAACAGATTAAGACTTATTACTCAGCATGTATTAGAGACTTTTGAGGAAGATTTGAGTCCTAAGAAAAAGTCACTGATGATGATTATGATGGCATTTTAGATGTTGTTGATGATAATGATGATTATATGAGGAGGTGGATGAGGATGTTGTTGATGATGATGATGTTGCTGTTGATGATGATGATGATGAAATTTTGTTTTTAAATTTCAGACCAAGTTCCTTGCTCCAATTAATGCCTGGCTCAAGTGCTAATGTTGATTAATAACTTTATTGAATTTTATTTCATTTGAGATAGTCAGAGTGCAACCATTTAATATGTTTTAAGTACAGACAGATATTTCCACTGTTCTTAAATAACAACAGTTTGTCTTTAGAGGAAAAAGCAGAGGTGATGAAGATGTTATTGATGATGATGATTATGATGATATTGTTGATGAAAATCAAGATGGGGTTATTGATGATGATAATGATGATGATGAGGATGTTGCTGAGAGCGATGATTTGTTGGAGATGAATGTAATGATGTGGTTGCCAGTGATGATGATTTTGTTAGTTGAGGATGATAATGATGATGTTATTGTTGAGGGTGATGATGTTGCTGATAATGATGATTATGATGTGTTTGTTGATGATGATGCTGATGTGGGTAATTGCATATGATACAGTCATGATTGACAATTCTGTTGTTGTTGATGATAGTGATGGTGTTATTAGTGTTGATGATGGTTTTGTTGTTGTTGTTGTTGTTAATGCTGTTGATGATAATGATTATGATGTTATTATGGTGTTGTTGATGATGATAATATTGTCATTGATGATAGTGATGATGATGATGATGTAGTTAATGATGATGATGATGATTAGGATGTTATGGTGTTGTTGCAGTTAATGATGATGATGTTGATTCTGATGCATAGTATTGCATGATGGTTAGAGTGTTCATCAATGGCCTGGGAAACCGGGGTTCAATCCCAAGTCGAGTCATACCAAAGACTCAAAAAAATGGTATTTGATGCCTCCTTGCTTAACACTCAGCATTATAAGGTAGGGATCAAAAGCAAAGTGGAGCAATCCAGGGAAAGGAGTAGTGCTCTCCCCTACACTTTGGTGTAGTAGCTATCGAAAAGGGAGCCTTCGGGTCACTCTTGACTAAGGTCACCAACTTTACTTATTCTCGACAATGATTATATTGAGAATTAATTTTATTTTTATTTATTGCGGACTTTTTGTCCTCATCTTGGTAGTTTTTTGTGTTGTTTCTTCTTTCACTACGTTTCGGCCAAATTTCACCTCTGGCCTTCTTCAGGTGATTTTTACCACGACCTCAGATAGGAATGATGAGTCTTGTAACCGTATCCCCAGTAATTATGGCCTTCCATAGTTGTTGTCTATCGCACCACGTTTTTGACCAAGTAAACCTCTGTAAAAATCACCTGTAGAAGGCCAGAGGTAAAATTTGGCCAAAACGTAGTGAAAGAAGAAACAACACAAAAAACTACTAAGATGAGGACAAAAAGTCCGCAAGAAATAAAAAAAAATTAATTCTCAGATTAAGAAGCCTCATCTCAAAATGATTCCAATTATAGACAATGATTATATTGTTGATGATAGTTATGATGATGTTGTTGTAGTTGATGATGATGATGATGATGGTGGTGTTGTTAATGATGATGGTACTATGTCTTTGCATTTCAGACTGAATAGCCTTGCCCCAATGAATGTCTGAATTGAGTGCCAATGTTGATTAAAGATAACTTATTGAAATTTATTTCAGTCTGAATGGTCGGAGGTCAACCCTTAAATATATTTGAATGGCTAAATGCGGTATTAATCTGTAGTAAGTACAAAACTAAATTGTGAGACAGATATTTTCACCGTCCTTAAATAACAACAGTTTACCAGCCTCAGCCACATGTCATTGTACATTTAGCGAATATTGGTTAACTGCTGTCTACTGTGAGCTGCTTCCTTACAAACATGTCAGCTCATATCTTAACAATAAAAAGACTAAGGAATTTGTAACGATTGTCATTAGTAATAAATCTCAACACTGGAGACATTTTATGTTATATTCAAACTCCCAGTAAATGCAAGCATTCATTTTTTCCCCTTTCTTTATTCCTTTCGTTTGGTCTCTGGGTGCAGGAAGCAGTGGAGTGGTTTTATTTTATGAGTCAGCAGTGATATTTTATGGAGATGGTATATACTGGCTTACAACCCACATACTCTTAGCTGTGTGTAGACTTCTATTGACTCGGAAGACACTTAAAACAGAATAAATTCACTGCTATTATTATTATTATTATACTCCTTGGAAGTTTTTCACATGAGCATTAGATGATGGTCTTTCACTGGAGTCTGAGTGACAGCAAGTCTTCTCAGGTCTCCAGGACTCCTCTCAGTATTCTTGCTGACCTTAACAATACAGTAGTCTGTAAGGTCTTGATTCATCCCCTGATTTCCAACTTCTCCAGCTCCTTTTCCAGGCCTCTGGAGACCATTCCAAGCTCTCCCACTACAAATGATATCACTATCTGCCTCTTGTTCCAGAGTTTTCTTAGTTCTCTGGCAAGGTCCAAATACTTGTCTCCCTTCTTGCCTTCTTTGATTTTCACTCTGGGATCCACTTGTATGGCAAAGTCCTCTAAGAAGCAAGTTTTCTTTTTTGTGGTTGTTTATTAGCACTAAATCTGGTCTTGTGGCCGGGATTAGGTAATCTGTTTATATCTCAAAATCTCAGAAAATCTAAGGCATCTCATTCTCCAGGACAGATTCTGGTATATACGTTTACCATCTCATAGCATGATCAAATTTCAATTTCTTGCATTTGTCCAGTGGATCACCTTCCCCATCAAGTTTTTTCAAGTCTTGAACTTCTTTTGCACTAATTTGTGACATGCACTTATTATGATTAATTGTTTTGAATTATTATTTTACTCTTTTGAGAATTTTTCACACCAGTGTTAGACAATGGTTTGAGTGACAGCAAGTCTCTTCAAGTCTCCTGGACTTGTCTCAGTATTCTGGCCAATCTTAATAATACAGTAGTTTTAATGATCTTTACTCGTCCTCTTATTTCTAAGTCCTCCAGTCCTTGTACCAATCCTTTGGTGACTGTACTAAGAGCACCAATTACAATTGATATCACCATCATTTTCATGTTCCACAGTTTTTTCAATTCCCTGGGTCGTTTATATACTATTTGTTCATCAAATTTCAATTTCTTGCACTATTCCCAGTGGATCTACTTCTCAAACCTGTCTTGTCTAGTCTTATCCTATTTCTGTGCTATTTTGAAGCAGTCGCTTATTATGTGATTGATCTTTTCATTTCTATCACAACATAACCTACATTTGCTCTTTTGTTGCGTTTTATTTATTCTTGCTTTGATATGATTGGTGTTTATGGCGTTGTTTTGTGCTGCTATTTGAAGAGATTTCTCTCTTAAGGTTTCCTTTTTTAGCCACATCCAAGTTTTCTCCTGTCAGATGTCACTAGTTTTTCACTTAAAATGTCCATACAGTCATTTTTCTTCCCATTTTTGTTTTCTAGTTATTTTCGTTCTGTTGATGCTTGTGTTGTCAGTATTATTTCTAGTTGCAGTAATCAGTCTTCCTCCATGCTTTTCTATGTTGTCTTCAAGGCATTGTTCTAATGTATCAACGCTAGCTCCAGTGCTGACGAGTCCTCTTCCAACTTCTTTTCTTAATATATTGCCCCTCAACATCATCTCTGGAATGTAAGGCCTTATGCATCGTTATTATTATTATCATTATTTGAAGTTTTTCACATCAGCATAAGCTGATGGTTTTCACTGGAGATTGAGTGACAGCAAGTCTCCTCAAGTCTCCAGGACTCTTCTCAGTATTCTGGCTGTTTTCAGTAATGCTGTTGTTTGGATGGTCTCCACTCAGCCACCAACTTCTAAATATTCCACGCCCTTTAATAATCCTTAAGTTACTGTGCCAAAAGCACCAAACACAATTGGTATAATTGTTACTTTCATGTTCCATAGTTTTTTTCAGTTCTCTAGCAAGGTCAAGGTATTTATGTCTCTTTTCAGATTCTTTCAGTTTTATTCTGTGGTCTGCCGGAACAGTAAAATCGACAACTTTGCAGATTTCTTTTTTTGTTGATTATTATAAGGTCTGGTCTTCGGCCCGAGATTAGGTGATCCGTTTGTATATCAAAGTCCCACAGGAGTTTGTGCATGTCATTTTCTAGGACTGGTGCTTTGTTGTGCAGATACCATTTGTCAGCATGGTCAAATTTAAATTCCTTGCACATTTCCAAGTGGATCACCTTGCCCACCCAATCGTGTCTAGCCTTGTACTCCTTCTGTGCCAATTTGCTGCATTCGCTTATTATGTGATTGATGGTTTCATCTCTGTCACCGCATAGTTTGCACTTGCTATTTTGTTGTGTCTTATCTATCCTAGCTTTGATATGATTGGTTCTTATGGTGCTGTTTTGTGCTACCATTAGGAGAGATTCTGTTTCTCTCTTAAAGTTTCCTTTTCTTAGCCATGTCCAGGTTTTGTCATGTGAGATGTTGTTTATTAGTCATTTAAAACGCCCATGGAGTTGTTTTTCTTCCCATTTTTGTTTCCTAGTTTTTGTCATTCTGTTATCTATCGTGTTGTCAGTATTGTTTCTGATGGCCGTAATCAGTGCTCGTTCATATTTTTCTATGTAGTCTTCGAGTCGTTGTATGGATGTGTCAATGCTGTCTTCGATGTTGGCAAGTCCTCTTCCTCCTTCTTTTCTTAGTACATATAGTCTGTCCACGTCGTTTCTGGGATATAATGCCTTGTACATGGTCATTATTATTATTATTATCATTATTCTCTATGCGAATATTTCACATTAGTTTTGACTTGTGGTTTTCCACTGAATTGACAGTAAATCTCTTCAGGTCTCCAGAACTCTTCTAAAAATTTAAGTTGATCTTAAAAGTGCTGCTGTATAGTGAACTTTGCCGTCTCGCCGGACCACAGAGTGAGAAACAAAGAAAACTATCGGAGAAATAAGTACTTAAACCTTGCCAGAAAACTAAGAAAGCTGTGAAACATGTGAGTAAAATTTAAAAAAAATACCTCAGGAGAACGAGAAAACAACTTGAAAGCAAACTACGTTGCGGAAAACTCCTTAAAGGGATAACACCTGGATTGTCCCTCCTCGTAAGATGTTCAGGACCATTCTTAAAGTGGACGAGAGTAAAACTTCAACAAAGGGACCAGAGAACAAGAAAACGCATGACGATGCATAAGGCCTTACATCCCTGAAATGTCAATGACAGATTATGTGTGTGAAGAAAAGAAAGAGGACGTCGACTTGCCAGCATTGAAGGGATTTTGGACACATATGATGATTCTTGAAAGTATGATACAATCATTTAGTTATGACGTCACATCGAAGCGTCGGGTGATGCAATAAGTATTAAAAATAGATTATATATAAAAAAAATTGGTAAAGTCAGTCTTCAGTGAGCCTTCAGGGAGGTTTTCAGAAAGTCGGCAAAGTCAGAGGTGGTAGTGAGTGGGGCTGCCTAGCCGGTGTTCGTCCATAGACCCTTACGATGTCTTCATCTCTCTCCCTCATGTTGAGTTGACGACTTGAATGTTGCAGTGAATAAGTGTTGTTATATCTAAACAACAGAATTGCCTTGTACTTTGCGAAGAGTGTGACACCTGTTGTGTAAAATACAGCTTGGCTCACAATATGAGATAAGGTAAAAATTCTCACTGTGCCGTAAAAAAAGTGATGCGCCGGAAGAGATTGACCTATGAACTGCATGATAGTTATTTCCGCTCGATGATGATCACACCTGCAATTCCGAAGATAGCGGATGTGACAAATCCCAATGGCCAATAATCGAAAGAAAGCGCGCAGGTGTGCTCGGCTGATAATATGGGACAAGGTGAAGGTCCCACTTCAATGATGCACCGGAAGAGAGTGACCTGTGAACTGCGTGACAGTTATTTCCGCTCGACGACGATCACACAGGCCATTCCAAATGAGCGGAAGTAACACATCCCAATCGCCTGAGATCGGGAAGATTGCAGAGGCGTAGAGGTGTGTCTTTATCTCTGCGTGGGAGTTTGAAGGTAATATAAGGCCGACGAATTGAACAGAAGAAGATAGAGAAAAAAGGATCCCGCTGTTCACGAAACCTCTCTCGTCGTCACGCAGTGTGCGTTGTCTCGGCCTCCGTCTCCTGACATCGAAAAGTTCAAGCCTCATCGACGAACGATCCTAATTCCTCTCCTGACTGCTCCTACTTCACACAAGCGTCCGTCGAGAAAATAAATATATATTGTTATATACAAATTCCGTGTTGTCGTTTTTTTGACCAGAGGGCGGAACGTAACAGTTGAACTTAGAGATGGGCGGTGGTGTTATGGCAATTGTAAGTGGTACTCTGGGTACAGTCAACAAGGGATTGGTACAGGGATTGGAGGACTTGAAAATAAGAGGACGTGCGGACACCATCCAAACTACAGCATTTTTTAGATTGATCAGAATGCTAAGAAGAGTCATGGAGACCTGAGAAGACTTGCTGTCACTCAGATCCCAGTAGAAAACCATCAGGTAACGCCGGTGTGAAAAAAAAGAACACACTCTAATGAGTAAAATAATAAAAGAGAAAAACTATTGTTTAATGTCCCAGTTTTGTCGGACAGCATTTTTTTCCTTTTAATTATTAGTTGAAGCGATGCACAAAAATTACTGGCGCCAAAGAAGATAGGAAGTGACTTTCGTATTTGCCATGACCATTGTTTATAAATCAGCTCATTAATGAGGCAGTGAAAAAAAATAGACAAACTAATTTGATTTTATAAAGTGTATCAAACTCTCATTAATTGTTAGTGATGTTCTGAGAGCTTATCTGCTTGATGAAGAATCTAGAATGGGCATATACCTCTGCAAATGGAAATTTTAAAAAATAAAAGAATTTGTAAGATTTATGTATTTGTAGCAATGTTATAGTTGAGTCTGATTTTAAATCATTGGACTGGTTTTAATTGTATTAACTAAATTGGGAAGTATCAAAATAGTATTAAAGATGAACGGAATTTAGACGAAAGAAACGTTGACCTTTGAGTGCCTTCACCTAAAACTTAACTTACAACACTTGAAGATTTTCTTGGTTTTCCATCCTATCGACAGAATTGTATAAAGAAAATTCTGCATTGTAATACACACACACACACACACACACACATATATATATATATATATATATATTAAAAAAAGAATAGAGTGTTTTGTTAAATTAATATATATATATATATATATATATATTAAACTATAAAAATTTATTTCGAAGAAAAAAATCAAGCCGACAACGTTCGGCACTTGATTTGGCCATAGTGGAAAAGGGAGAAGTAATCCCAGACAATACTGCACCAAAAAGCCACCTCCCACTACTTGTCGTGAACTACTATTGGGACCCTCAGTACGAATTCGGGGACAAAACTGAAATCAGGAAAAAAGGGTTAGCATAAGGGTTTCGTCAATCGCTTCTTGAATAGCCGATAAGTATTTCAAACTATAAAGGCAAGAAGGTTCCAAAGAAATAAAACCAAAATCAAACGACAGTACGAATTCGGGGACCAGATTGTCTAGGCAGAAAGGTTTCGTCGCTCGCTTCTTGAACAGCCGATAAGTTCAAACAGGCAAGAAGCTTCCCAAGAAATAAAAGTAAAATTAAACGACGTCGATTACTGAAATTCTACCAAGTTAAACAGCTGAAAGAAAATTCAACCGAGAATTCTGTTGAAAAGAACTTTAAAGAAGACTCGAAATTAAAGGAAACTGAAACATTTCGACAAAACTAAAAAGAAAAGAAAATACTCAAATTCAAAGAACTTTGTTTCCCGGACACTCAGATAATTTTCCGTAAATTGCACTAAAACTTGCAACACTTTTTCTTTTCTATCCTTTTCTTTCTTGTTTCGTTTGTATAAAATTCCTTTTGAAAACTTTATTGTCTGTGTTATCTTTTCGAATCAGTATCCGAACTAGAAAGCTGTGGAACTTACCGTTTGAACTCACCATTTGAAATTACACACTAAATCCCCCTAAAACATTACCCAATTAAATACTAAACTTGGCTTTATTGTCATTTCCTTCATATTAAATTTTATTCTCTTCAAATTCCTTTTATATTGCAAATTTTATTCCCTCAAAATTTCTTATTTTTTAAACAAAAATATATATTTCTCACTTTTCTTAAATAGCCGTGCATTGATCACTCTTTCTTTGGATACTCACAGTCATTATTTACTTGGTATATATATATATATACGAGGATCATTAAATAAGTTTTCAGACTTTTTCGTATGGGCACTTTTATGGATAGTACATACATGAAACTCTAGTCCCCTTCGAAGTAATCTCCTCCGGCGGCAATGCACTTGTTGTACCGTTCCAAAAAACTTCTGGAAGGCCCCATGGAAGTCCTATTTGTGTGAGCATGTCAATGACCTTCGTCACAGCCTCTTTCATCTCCTCAATTGTCTCATAACGACACCCTCTGAACTTAGGGAATAACCAAAAGTCACAGGGAGTAAGGTCTGGACCATAGGGAGGCTGAGGAACTGTCTTGATGCCCATCTTGGTCAAATAGTCTGTGATAAGGATGGAGTTGTGGACTGGTGAATTGTCCTGATGGAAATGGCACTGACCCGATTTGAAGAGTGCTGGCCACTTCCCTAGGAATCTTTTCCTGAACTCCCTTAAAACCTCAACATAGTAACCCTAACCCTAACCCTTGGGCCAATCAACTGTGGTGTTCTGACTTCCTTACTCCTCCCACACCTCCCATCATCCCTCACAGACTCCTTGCCTTCCTTGAATCTCTTATGTCACGCAAAACTGATGCTCGATTCATGCAAGATGCTCCAGAAGCAGTCTGAAGCATTCTATACGTTTCTATGACATTTTTTCCAAGTATAAAACAAAATTTTATTGCATATCGTTCTTCAAAAGTGTCCTCACGTCCAGATAGCATTTTTGAAATTCACCAGCTGTGACAATCAGGTTTTAGAAGAGTGTATTCCAATTCATTTGAACCTGAAATCATAAAAATTGGTCAGTCATCTCATAAGATGTATAGCAATAACATAGTGAATTTTCAAGAGTCTACGACTATTTTAAATGCGTATACAAAAAAGTCTGGAAACTTATTGAATTCACCACGTATATATATTTAGTTAACTCATTAACAATTTCTATTTTAGTCAAATATAATTTATTCGTGAATAATGTATCAATGAATCAATTTTAATGAATTAGACATTTTTTTGCACCTCTTGCAATTTATAAGGCAGCTTGTTGATCCCTCTCACGTTAAATTCAGCCGCTTTTAAGCTCAATAGGTTTTCCACAAATCTTTTAGCCTGCTCTTCGTGGGAACATTTTTTGTCATTCAGAGCATTTCGTAGAGATTGACAAAGATAACAAATCACTAAATACAAAGTCTTCTGAATATGGCGGCTGAAGAATAACAGACAAGAGTAAATTCAATGTTTTTTTCTGCGTGATTAGTGTTGAATGTCGCTTTGTGTTCCCAAGAAGAAGCATAACGTTTCTCCTATTAACGCATGTCGGGTGTTTTCTTAAAAGATTTTTACTTTGCAGCCGTTGAAAGAATAAATCTGCATTGAATGAATGTAACCGTAGTGATCTCATCAGACACCGAGCATAACGTTCCTTCAATAAAGTCCACCTTTTGGTTATCCTTGTCAATCCACTGCTTTTTGCATTGAGTCTTGTCTTAAAAGACCCTTTTTTCATCATCTGTGATGATGTTCTTGAGAAACAAGTAATTTCTCTGCTTTAAAAGAAGACTTGTCTCAATGGATTTGTGATCTATTTTTTATTCTTCTCACTAAGAGTATGAGGAACCAGAATACCCAGATTTATCACTTTCTCTCTCTGTTTCAAGTGGCGAAAGATTATGGACTAGGATATACTGAGGTCAAGTGCTAATTCTCAAGTACTTTTGGGTAATTATTTAAAGCATCTTGATCGAGGTTTGATGAGCGACCTGGTTTGGATTTATCTCTAAGTGACCTGTCACCAGAACGAAACTTCGAAAACCAATTTTGGAATTGGCGGTCAGTAATAATACCATGACCACAAACAGAATGAAGTTTCTTGGCTGATTCTGAAGCGTTTTTGTTATTCTTAAACTCCCTCAACATTAGATCCTGAATATGTACTTCCAGTTCGTCCATTTTGGTGGCCTGTGACCATAGATTAAATTATGATATGTACTAAAATAAGAATTTCTGATAAAAGCACTCTTTAATCAGGTATTTTCCGGTTGCGATTAAAACATTGGAAGTTTGAAATGTCAAGTTAAAACTTACTTTTAAAAAACTGAAAATTTTCATGACTCAAGCCAATATACGGGGATCATTCAAAAAGTTCTAAGCCTCACCCAGATTTTACATTTGTCGTACAAGATTTCGGGTTTGAAACAGCACGAAACTTAAAACAAATTTGAATTAGAGAATTATTTTTTATTTATTGTGGACTTTTTGTCCTCATCTTGGTAGTTTTTGCGTTGTTTCTTCTTTCACTACGTTTCGGCCAAATTTCACCTCTGGCCTTCTTCAGGTGATTTACCGCGACCTGAAATTTGGCCGAAACGTAGTGAAAGAAGCAACAACACAAAAACTACCAAGATGAGGAGAAAAAGTCCGCAATAAATAAAAATTAATTCTCAGATTAAGAAACCTCATCTCAAAATGATTCCAATTTAAGACAAATTTGAATTAGTTTTTCTCGTTTTTTAATAAGTGCTATCACATTTATTTAGCAATGGCTCTTCTTTCTGAGTGAAGCTTAGAACTTTTTTGAACGACCTTTTTATGAGTATATATATATATATATATATATATAAGAAGTGTTCATCAATATGCTCACATTTTTAATGCAAGATCTTCTGCAAGCTGGTATGGATTCTTTGCTTTTTCTGTAAGCTGTTGATATAATTATATCGTTCATAGTTTCGACAATTTTTTCTTATATTGCAAGTCGGTTTCTATTTGTTATCAAACGTGGCCGATATTCGATTATTTTGAATTAAGAAATTTGGAATATTGGTCATTCAAAGTTTCTGGAATTCGGGATAGAATCAATTCAGCCAAATATTTCTTGTTCAGGAAAGAGGCTTGTCAAAATGTACACGGATAATTTTTCGGCCAAAAAACAGATTTTTAATGGTGCATGTGAATCATATCACGCAGCAAAAATGATTTGATTGTGGCCCTTGCTAAAACGCATGAAAAAAATCCCATAATAGACTCGGTCTCCTTAGCATAATACCTAGATTCTTTCGAACCATGAAATATAGAGAAGAGTCCCTTGTTGTGTCATGGCTGATTTTCTGGCAGGATAACCTATCTAAGATTATTTTCCGTTTCGAAGCAAGGAATAGCGATCATTGTAGGTTCATATTTACGTCATGAAGTACTTTCTTAATTTTTTTTTTATCACGGTCCTATCGAATACGAATAGTTTTCAAAAAGATTTATTTGCCAATTAAATGGGACCCTAACAGAAACTACCACTCCAGGCCAGAGTGAACCCGGGAATTTGACAAGGAAAAGGTACTCTACATTCCCAAGATACGAATCTAATTAATTTAACTTATTTTGATCGCAGTCACATAATTATCAAAGCATAATTACGATTAAACCAGATTTCTTTCCACCCAGCAGTAACCCATAGGACCTCCAGAAGAGAATTTAGACAAAATTGATGTTACAGGAGGTGTGCATGTAAAGATTTACATTCAGTAATTACAGATTAACCAGTCTGAAAAAAAAACAAACGTTTCAACAGCAGAGACACAGTGTACACTAGCGCAAGCGATAATCGTAACTGATCATATCTGTAAAAGAATGATAAAAAAAAATTGCTAGATGGATCAACAATTTCCACTTCTCTAAGTTTACTTGAATCACACTGTTGACAGTTTAGAATTGTGGGAAGAATTTATATGGGGAACCAGAAAGATTTGGTTGTTTTAAGGACGGATGAAATTAAGGAAGAAAGGTTCCTTTTAAACTTCATTTTTATTCTGGGGTTTCATATGGCCACTCTATTATAAAGAAGAAATGAGATCCTGGATCATTACATCAGGTCTTTCAAATAAGGCGTTGAAATGTACAAATCGTTTTGGTGGTTGACAAGTCCCTAACGGGTGATAAGTCCAAAGTCAGTGGTCGTATCTAGTTGGTATTTTTGTAATATTTGTTTCGGCGGTGTCGGTTTGATATACGAGAGTCATTTCTGTTTAATTGGGAGTTCGGAGGTCTACAAATGGGAAGAGTGGGCCAGCGTGCTGCTAAGTGGACACGTGGTTTTCCCCACCAGCAGTCGGGGAGAAGTAGGTCTTTCCGATACAAATGGTCACTGATGAATGAGAGAGATTTTCTTTAACGATAATAAGTCTTGTCTTTTAAGCATACGCAGTTCCTTCTTCCTGTTTGGGGTTTCTAGGAACTAATTTTTAATTTTTCTAAACCCAACATTTTTCTGCAAACCGCATATATATAATTCTAATGGTCTTACTATCTATGTCATGATGAATGTGACTACCATATTCAGTGAAATTCGTACCTGATACATAAGATGTATCCACCAATGCAACTAAATTGCCAATTTTCTGAGATGATACCCATTGTACCATAGTCGCCTACCGTCAATAAATCTTTTTAAGACAAGAAATGTTTTTAAAAAAAGAACCAAATTTCTGTTTTCTTTTTTTTTTTTTTTTTTTGTCTTTTTAAGAAAACTTTCTTAAGAGATATACAGTTGCCTAAATAGACTTCAAAGTGCCATGATAAATAATAGATTAGTATAATCGGTTAAATCACGATATATTTTTTTTCGATTATCCTGTACGTTCTGATCTTAATCTGGTCATACTTTCTATCCATCGATTTATGTTAAGGTCTTGTTAGTTTGTTTAAGATTGTTGCGAGTTTGCCTATTCGCGTTTGGGGCCTCTGTCCGAACCCGTGTAAAAACCAATATTTTCCAACATCAAAACAAAATTAACTCGCCCAGTCCGCTGGGGCAGTAGAATACACTGACTGCATCACTGCAAAAGAAGAAGACTCTCCCAACGAGTGTTCTAGATATAACACTAAATAATCTGATGGTGAGGCTTTAGTAATGCTGGAGCTTTGGGGAATACGGAGTACCCCTTCATTGTCATCACTCCCTGATCCACTCCGGCTCGGAGTGGTAGCATTGTAGGGAATGAATAAATGAAATAAAAAAGAAAATTATTAAAATATGCAGAAACTCCCAGAGGTCTCTGACAGGAAAAAGGGAAGATGCATGCGTAAGAAAAAAGACCTCCCGACAAAAGGAGAAAGCTCATTCTCTTTCAGGCAGTCACCGGCGAAGTGACAACACCTTGCTAATTGGTGGAAGACGCCACACCTTCGTCTTTGGACGACGCGTTGGCTAGTCCTTTCACTAGTAGCAGCCCTCTCGGTAAACAATATGCCAAAATATTAAAAGCATACGAAATGGACCTATCGAATTATGAACTAAAACACTGGACTTAAACCAACACCACAGAAGCGATTAATACACACTTAAAGCTTTAAAATACCAAATGAGGATACACATATACCAAGAAACGGTCAGGAACGTGGCCCTGGAAAAGGAACAATGGCAGACTTGGGACCTTTAATTAGGCACCTAGTTTCGACTAGGCTACCTTCGGGTGGGCGAGCTGCATTTTTGTCTCCTTTGTCCCCCTTGGACGGCACTAGACCAAGCGTCTAGTTTAAGCCGTAAACTGGCATACGTGCCCGGACCCACATTTGGGTTCGTGAAACTGCTTGCCTCATCAGGCTCACATTGCACTAAGTGAGCCGATGAGCAGCACAGACAAGCAGGGTTCGAGTTTCAGCTCGTTCCCGACCTTCCCCTCCCCTTTATCCCCACTTTAATTGGCCTTCGGGCTTTTGACCTTGTGTCAAGTCGTGTCTGGTGGGAGGCAGCGACAAATACACGGCGCGCTCTTGGCGAAGCTCATTAAGGAGGAATCCTGCATTCTGTGCGGTTGCATTCACCTTAACTTCCGGCGTTGGTCCCACTTCTCGTGGTAGACCTGCCTTTCTTCCACCTACATAGGTATGCACAAAGGTCCTTTTTAGGACCATAAGAGGTCTTTGTCTGCGGGTCAGAGCATCTCTGACTGGTCAGTAATGACCAGTCGAAATAGACGGCCAGGCGGCAAACACGAAGACGGATTCTAAGACCAACCGGTCTTAACCTCGGTTCCGATTGTCCGATAAGCTGTGCAGTGCTAAGATAACGCCCATCTTAGCCTCGGCCTCATGGCCTGTCCGCTCGTCCGCACGGCTTTGACTCGTCAAAGCCTTCGCTCCTGTCCGCTCGGCCGCACGGCTTTGACACGACAAAGCCTTCGCTCCTGTCCGCTCGTCCGCACAGCTTTGACTTCGCCCTCGTCCGCACGGCTTTGACACGGCAAAGCCTTCGCTCTTGTCCGCTCGTTCGCACGGCTTTGACACGGCAAAGCTTTCGTTCACGTCCGATACGTCCGCACGGCTAGGGGGCCCAGCAAGGCCCTAGCCTTTCCTCGACCTCGATGCTCTTGCAAGGTATCACGCAGTCCACGTAACGACTCGCCATTACGGACTGTCCTACCACTGCAAACACCTGACTCACGTACGACCCGCCGTACGAGTCAGCAACCCGATCGACACACCCTTGGTTAACCACAACATACTGTCACAACCAGGGATATCGATCTACCAACCTCGACCGACCATCTAGCTGTACTCAACGACCAGCACCGATCATCTAGCTGTACTCAACGACCAGCATCAACCATCTAGCTGTACTCAACGACCAGCATCAACCATCTAGCTGTACTCAACGACCAGTACCGACCATCTAGCTGTACTCAACGACCAGCACCGACCATCTAGCTGTACTCAACGACCAGCACCGGCCATCTAGCTGTACTCAACGACCAGCACCGACCATCTAGCTGTACTCAACGACTGGCATCAACCATCTAGCTGTACTCAACGACCAGCACCGACCATCTAGCTGTACTCAACGACCAACACCGACCATCTAGCTGTACTCAACAACCAGCATCAACCATCACGGACATTTACATACACGCTTGTAAATACGACAAATAAATTGTCACTTGTTATTATTGTTACCTCGCCTTTGTTCCTTCATATCGCTTTGGCTGTTCTCATTCACATAATTCATTTGCGGGGTCGACATACTTATCGGCTCTGCAACAGAGTATATAGAATACACATTTTTTAGTCTTAAAATAATCAACCCCAAAAACATACGAAAGAATATTCTAGAAATTTCGGATCAAAATTGCATTAACATTGAAGTTACATTTTTATATTTTTCAACCAATCAGCTAAAAACACAAAATAAGAACATTCTAGAAAATCCAGCTCAGAAACTAATTCAGAGAAAAATATTTAGGCTCCAAAATAAAGAAATAAATATACGAATCTGATTGGTCAAAAAATGTCTGTGCGCTTGAATTTTAGGACCCGCAATAAAACCTAACAAGATCCTAGTTTTTGATTCACTTAAGTGACCCCAAAATGTATAAATAACGAAGAATTCAACAACCTGGTCATTCATTCATTCGACTACCAAAAGGCCATTCCTTCCACTGCCAAAAGTTCATTCCTTCGACAACCCATCAAACACAGGACACGGCCAAAAAACCTGCGACCTTCTTTTACCGACTAAGAGATGTGACACGTCACCAAAGCTCATAAGAAAACGCACGTGCAGACTTAAGGAAACAAAGACCCATACTTACGGTCCATCACTTATATATGCACACACATACCCATGTAAGTAAAGCCAAAATTTTAATCCTTCTTACTTCGGTCAACTATGGACGCATTATTTCAATAGACTTTACTAACATGTAAACACACACCGGGCGAACAAGCCTATTTTCATTCAACTGGCCACAGCTGTATTTTCTACAAAGGCCACTCGTACATAACATGAACCATATATTTCTAATTATTTTTTATCCTGTCTGTTATGATTATTAAATTGTTTGTTTCTTAATGTTCGTTGTTGTCATATTCCATTTGTTTACGTGCTTGTAAAGTAAGTGAAAGTAACTGCCGTAAACCACAGGAACACATCCATTCACTACAAGTCACAACATTTATATATATATATTTTTTCTCTGGCGAATCAATGCCTCTGCCAAGTGATTCGGTCCCACACTGACCAATCAGCAGGCAGAGCGTACTGATTCCATCTTCCTCTAAAGAACTACTTTTTCTAGCCCTTTTTGGAAGTCGCACAATAGAACAGAGAGCACACAGCCAGCATAGAAGAAAGACCTCTCTCCTGTAGCCTGCCATGTGACACTCCAGCATTGACAATCTTCACTAAAGATAACTGCTGGTATCTCCGATACCCTTGCGGCTGCCTGCTACACACTAAAGAACTAACGCTGCAACCAGCAACACTGCTGCTACCTGACACCCAAAGGAACCTTTTCTAACTCTGACACAAGTCTACTTTCTGTCATAAAAATAAAACATTCATTGTTGTTCTTCAAAGAAGTTTTGTTATTTTATTCAGCGCTACATAAATAACGACAAATTAACTTATAGTGTACGTGAACCAAACATATACTAAATTAAGCTAGGTAAATAACTATAACGATTCACTTTCAAGACGCCATCATCATCATCATGTCGTGACACTAGCACAGATATCCCTGAACCTCTCTCACCACTTCTCCATATCGTTCTTCACCACTGGCAGGTCTTCAGGGCTACATCCCATATCCTCACATAGCTGCTGTATGTATGTTCGAGCTGGTCATCCTGCTTTTGCTCGGCCTTATGTGGGGGTCCATAGGAGTACATCACTTATGAGCTCGTCCCTGCTTCTCCTGCAGTATCCTGCATATCTGGTTTGTCTAACTTGGATAGTTTTCGTGATGGGAGGCAGGTGGCCGTATAGTTGGTGCTTTGTTGGGTGTTGCCACCAGGACTTGTTCAATATTGCTCGCAACGTTCTTGTGTAATTGCTGTCTAGCTTCTTCTCCAGCTGTTTTGTTAGCGTCCAAGTATAAAATCTGTCATATCGTAGCTAAGCTTTCGTCAATATGCAAGGGTATCTATTCAGCATCCCGCCATGCTAAAATATGACACAAAGCCATTTTAATGCAGAGGTTTGGTATGAGCTGAAGCTTAAATGTGCAGCAATATTAAAAATTTTTGATCCCGTCGACCTTACCCTACCGAGGTACCCCAGGCACTAAGCAATAAACCTTGTCGTGCAGAAAATGGAGAAAGACTGAGACCAATAGATGTCTGTCTCAGCCACCCGACACAAATGCTAGGCTTCCCCACCATGCATGCCTTGACCAACAAACCAAAGACCAGCAGAATGAAGCTGATGAAGCAACACTGCCAGCAAGAGATCCTCAATTGTAATCTACTAAGCTTTTTACTTAGATTTGGCATGACCATATGAATGGGGAACCCATTGAGACTCAAACTCACTCATGAAAGTTTGCTAGTCTAGCTTGCTAACCATTACACCACCCCAGCCCGTCTCAAATGCCACTCTCTCGACATGCATGTAAATTTATATTGTCTTGTCTACACAAGACGGCGGCACAGGATTGGTGAATATCACTACAAAATCAAAACAAATGAAAACATGAAGAATATGACGTTTACAGCAAAGCAACTTTCGACCATAAAAATTAGTATACTTAGTTGGAATAAACTGTAAACGTTAACTTGTTCCATGTAGTTTGAAGTGGGATGACTTCAGAGATCCATTGAGACTGTGGTTTTGACTGGATGAAGAGTCACATACTCAGATAAAACTGGAATTTTAGGAATAAGATAGCATTAGTCACTGAGAATCACCTGACTTGAGCAGTTGTAATGTTTCCTGCTATGCTCTACTCTGCTGTATCTATCAATGCAACTGAATTTTTGATGTGGGTATTATACACCAGATATAGTATCTCCTGTTGGCCAAAAATACAAATGGACACTTTCCAATTTCAATAAACTGTTACTATATAATTACATCATTTTGAAACTAATATCATATTTTGTACCAGACTTTGTTGGTTTTTCACCACTTTGGGAAATCAACTGTAATTCCTTGAAAACAATCATAGAAAGTTATTCAGAACTCAGCTGAAAATATGAGTGTTCATATATATATATATATATATATATATGGCCCAATCCGCTGGAGCTGCAGAATATATTGACTGCATCTCTGCAGAGAGGTAAGACCCCTCAACGAGTGTCCTGGTAATGACACTCAATAATCCCAGGGTGAGGCTCCATTAATGCTGGAGCTTTGGGGAATTCGATGTACCCCTCCATTGCCATCACCCCCAGTTCCACTCTGGCCTGGAGTGGTAGTACCTGATAAGGGTCCTATCTATGGGTTAAATAGAACTAAACAGAGTTGTTATGCTAAACTGAATTGTTTAAAATAGAACTGTTTTTACATTTAAGTGTATGTAAACAAAAAACTGAACTTGGGCTAAACTGAATTGTCTGGCATAGAACTGTTTTTGAAATTTAAATTGTGTACTTATGCTAAACCGAATTGTTTGTAAGTAGAAAAATTGATTTGACCTTAAATGGCCTTCGATGGTTGATATACCATTAAACCAAACCAAAGTAAACCAGAATGATTTAATTCAGTGTTAAATGATCTGAAAAGGGTTGATATGCTGTAAAACAAAACACCACTGCAACCAACCAACCAACAAACCAACCAATATACACACATATATATATATATATGCATATAACGTAAAGTTGAACAGGTTTTGATCCCTGCTTCAAGCGTCCTATGTGTCTAGTCACACTGAAGAGTTGTGATACAATGAAACAGTCTGTCAGAGGATGACAATATATGCTCCCCCATGGGGGTTGAGCACTCTGGTGAAGGAATTTACGACGGCCGCTTGCATAATGCAAAGCACTTTGAAAGAATTGAGTACTCTGGTATCTGGTGGTGGTATAAAACGTAAACAAACGAACACTGCTGCTGCTGATAATGTTGCTAATTAATACCTTATAATTCCCTCACTGACGTGGTACACTTGTTGGCCAAGCGTTCTGATACTAAGTCTAACGGAAAGTTGGGTGGGTTTTGATCTCAGCTTCCAGCATCCACACTGAAGAGTAGTGATACAATGAAACAGTCTGTCTATGGATGACAATATATATATATATATATATAAATAAAGTAAAGTTGGCGACCATAGTCGAGGGTGACCCGAAGGCTCCCTTTTCGATAGCTTACTACACCAAGGTGTTGGGGAGAGCACTACTCCTTTCGCGGGATTGTTCCACTTTATCCTTGATCCGTACCTTATAATGCTGAGTGTTAAGCAAGGAGACATCAAGTACCATTTTTTGAGTCTTTGGTATTACTCGACCTGGGATTGAACCCAGGTCTCCTGGGCCATTGGTGAACACTCAAACTGGTTCAATATATATATATATATATATATATATATCAGGGGCGGAGATGGGACTAGTGCTACTCGTGCCCAGCACGACCAATAACTCAGTCAATGTAATTCAAAATGGATTAAAAATCATCCATTAATTTCAAGCAAACATACTTAGTCTGATCTCAATTAAATTACGTATCTATTTAAGTTTCGATAACTAAGTAGCCAAAAGTTTGTAAATATATCTGGGAATAATACAACGATGCTGTTTTGAACGGATGGTCTTTGTTTGGCCACCGTCAGATCCATTGAACATCCCATAAAATCGACTATAATGTTGAACACGCGTAATCCGTGCCCAGTAATGTTGAACACGCATAATCCGTGCCCAGTAATGTTAGCGAAATCTCGCTTTTGGCTGTAGCCAATAGAAATAGCAAATCAGAATACCGTGCTCAAAAAAATTAGCACAATGTGACTGCTGACAACTGTCTGGGGAAGAGGGAGAGGGACCGAGAGAGAGAGAGAGAGGGGAGATAGCAGATTATAGCCGTCACCGACGTCATCATCATCGCTATGGTAAATGTTGGTTAAACGGCGTGTTTTAATTTGTTTTTTCACTAACAGATCTCTATTTCTTTAATGAATGTTGCATATATTACATTCTGTAACTAAAATTTGTTTATTTGAATACATTTTCAACAAATAATCTTTATTTTAAGCGAAATTGAAACTACTAGCTGTCTCTGTGTATATTGTCATCAATTTCTTTATTCTAATAAACATAAATTTCTCGTCATAGTAATGAACATCTTCTCTTTTCTTCTATACTTTTGAAAGGAAAAAAAATTATCTTATCGACAAATTATATAGTATCTTGATTGTTTATAAAAAAACACCATGTAAGGTATGTTAGTCAATCTGTGTTATACAATGGAGAATCACACAATAGCAACTATGATGACTTACTTTGGGTCCATGGACCACAGGTTGGGAACTGAAGTTGACAGAGGGCGGGGGGGGGGCACAAGTAGCAAAAATAGGCTAGAGTCACCACTGATATATATATACAGAATATTCAGTAGATTCCATAAAGTTCAAAAATTTTTAGGAATTTTAAGTTATTATAAATTTCTAATAATTACCATCTTATAAAAAGAAAAAAAATCTTGGTGATCAGGAATTAGAGTAAGCATTAGTGATACAATAGAGTTATCATATGTTTAGTATAAAAGCATTGCTAATGATATTATTTATATACTGAATAACATACTAAATATATAATTAAAGATATTTCTATATCATTGTTTATGATTTTATTAAAGACATGCATTGAAAATAAGGAAGAATGAGATTATCTATCGTGAGGAAAAAGAATAGAAGCTATTACACAGAGCATACTTAATGAATAAGTTTGATATATGTGCTAAGATTTTATTTGTGAAATCCTAAAACTGAAGCCCATCCTTCTTGAGGTCTGGTTTGAATTCAGGGTTTTCTCTCTGTGAGAATGATTGCCATTTCAAGAGTAAAGATCCTTGTCTGCTTTACTATTTACCTATGGAGGGAGAATATTAGGATTCAAACTTATCTCAAGGGTAGTTAGCAATATGTGAAATGCAAGTAGCTTTATCTAGGATTTGAACTTGGGTTGCTGAATTCATTTTTTGCAGAGCCCAGTCAGCTGGAGTTGTAGAATATATCAATTGCATCTCTGCCGAGGGGTAAGACCCCTCAATAAGTGTTTTGGATATGACACAAAACCATCCTGCCGAGTTGACTGGGGCTGTATACACCAACTGCATCTCTGCAGAAAGGTAAGACTCCCCTGGTATCCAGGTCATTAAATTATCTGAGGGGAAGAACACAGTCCTGAAGCTTTGGAGAATATAGAGAACTTCTTCATTGCCATTACTCTTATGTCCACTCTGACCTGAAGGGTAGCACATGATAGGGTCCTTTCTATTGGTCAAATAGAACTGTTTGACCATTTTAAACTGTGTGCAAATAAATGACTGATATCTAATTGAATTCTTACCTACAAACTATTGACTTACTAATCATATGTATAACCAGTTAACAATTTGCAAACAAATAAGCTCTAGCTTGTTTGAAAATGTTGTCTACAAACTATCCATTTACAAGTCATATGATATACATAAGCCATTATTGGAGGTGCCCGTGATGTAATGGTTATCATCGTAGGAAATGGACATGGCAACACGAGTTCAAATCCTGGACGAGACTGACTGCATTTCACTTAGCACTAATACCCTTGGGAAAGGTATGAATCCAATTATTCTCCCTCCAGCTATGGGTAAATAGTAGGACAGACTAGGTTCTTCAGCCTTGATGAGGCAACTAGTCTAGGAGAAGGAAAACTCTGAATTCAAACCTGTTAAACTTCGCTTAAAAATTGACCTTGTGTCATATCCTGCCCAAGCAGAGAGGTTGGTCAAGGCTGAAGAACCCAGTCAATCCTACTATTTACCCATAGCTGGAGGTCTGTGTTCTTTCCCTCAGATTATTTAATGTCCTGGATACTGGGGAGTCTTACCTTTCTGCAGAGATGCAGTTGGTGTATACAGCCCCAATCAACTGGGCAGGATGGTTTTGTGTCATATCCAAAACACTTATTGAGGGGTCTTACCCCTCGGCAGAGATGCAGTTTGTATATTCTACAACTCCAGCTGACTGGGCTCTGTAAAAAAAGTTGGGAAAGGTATGAATCCAATTATTTTCTCTCCAGCTATGGGTAAATAGTAGGACAGACTAGGTACTTCAGCCTTGGTGAGGCAACTAGTCGAGGAGAAGGAAAACTCTGAATTCAAACCTGTTAAACTTCGCTTAAAAATTGACCTTGTGTCATATCTTGCCTGGGCAGAGAGGTTGGTAAATATGGATATACATAAAGAAGATTTGGCCTCAAACAACCTCCCATGGTTAATATGCCATAAAACCCAACAAAACGAAACAATTTCCTACACTGATAACCATTTCACTAAGAACCTCTCCATTCATGCCAGACAAGGAATGAATAACCAAATGGATTACCCATTTTAAATAATTCATTTATTACAAAAGCAGTTTTGACTTTAACAAGTTGTTGCACACATTCTTTTCTTGTCAACAACCTGTCACATTTCTATATATATATATATATACACACACACACACACACACACACACACAAGGGTTATTCAATAAATAAGGTAAATTTGGCCAAAGGAATTAACAAGAAAAGCACTGTTTACAGTTCTACTTTTTTCAAGCAAATCAATAGGGACGGATACTTTCATATCCCAGAACACTCAGTTTGACTTTCTTTTCTGATTGCTGTGCCAAGAACTTTTTCTTTACCAGAGAGTTAATTTGTTTCTTCTATATAGACTGCTTTTACCTCTCAAGCTCATGTTAGCAAACCCATGTTTAGCCCATTTGTAATCAGCTTTTGGTTTAAAACATGCTTCTCTGTATATATCACAGTCTTCAGTAAATTTCATACAGTGCGCACTTCTTAGCTACCAAAAATTTCATGAAAGATCTCTGTTCTAGCCTAACGAACTCTATTTGGTTTGCCACAATTTTGAACAGCCTGAAACCAAATAATTTTGCTATAAACCAATTTCAAAAAATGTAGAGTTTGCATTTATGAAAGAAATTCAGAAAAAATATTTTGCTTTTCGTGAAGAAATTCACCTCAGATATATTTTTCAGAAACTAAACTTTTCAAGAAATATCTATTTTTTCAGGTTCTTACATATTAATTTTAGTAACATATTTTGACAGGAAAATGATCATAATTGCTCATATTTTCTATTGAACAAGTCAAGTCAGCCAGCAAGCCAATTCTGTCAATAAAGGAAATGCTACCACAGTTAATATTTTATCCAAAGTTAGCCAATTGGTGCCAGTTATATATATATTTGGCTAACTTGGCACTTTTGCCCAAAGCAGACTTCTCTCTAAAAGTGGATGACCTTCCTATTATCAACAGAAACAGTTTCCATTTATATAGCAATACCAGACTTTCTTTGTATAAAATATTACAGATCTCATGTAACAATAGAATAATCTATTTAATATGAGGGTGTGTCAAAAGCTCTGCAATATTTTGGTAATATGAGGCACAATTTGGCAACTCTGGATACTTTTGTCAAGGTAAAAAAGACGTAAAATTCCTTCTTAAAATTGTCTAAAATCACATGTATCTGTATTTGTGTATTTGTGCATGTGTGTTTGAATGTGTGTGTGTTTGTGTGTGCTATCATGACAATACAACTCTAATAAAAACAAGTTTCTAGCTATTCAGTTATATATGTATGTACGTATGTATCATATTTACCCAACCCCTCCGCTCGGGCAGGATATGACACAAGGTCAATTTTTTTTAAGCGGAGTTTAACAGGTTTGAATTCAGAGTTTTCCTTCTCCTAGACTAGTTGCCTCACCAAGGCTGAAGAACCTAGTCTGCCCTACTATTTACCCATAGCTGGAGGGAGAATATTTGGATTCATACCTTTCCCAAGGGTATTAGTGCTGTGTGAAATGCAATCAGTCAGGTCCTGGATTTGAACTCGTGTTGCCGTGTCCATATCCTGCGATGATAACCATTACACCACGTATGTATAGGGTGTTTTAAAAATGTTATATCCTTTGAGATATGCAGATGATTTTAGAAAAATTGGTATCATTTTGTTATCTAATGACTTGACCAATTTTCATTCAAATGATCTTATCAGAAGAAAGAACTCGAAATTTTTACGTATGTTTCATTTTTTTAGGCATAGGAAAAACTTTTTTTTAAAAAAGAAAATTTTAAATATTAAGAACAAAATTTTCCGTTGTTTTTACATTTGCTGTTAAAATTTATGATAATTTGAATTAGAATTGGTCAAATTGTCAGATTATGAAATATCAAATTTTCTGAAAATAACCTTTTGTGTGTATGTATATATATATATAGGTATTTTCCAAGGTATTTCTAAGTCCTGTTATATATTTCTAAGTCCTGTTATATTTTATCAAGGTATTTTCTAAGTCCTGTTATATTTTTCTTCATGGTTTTGGTTTACATCAGAAACAAAAAACAGGATGGTAATAAATTTATAATCCTAAAGTAACTGGTCTTTGGTTTTTTTCTTATATATATATATACTAGATTTCATTAAACATAATAGACATTTTATGCCTACATATTTTCTTCTGGATCCGTTCGAATTCCTGTATTACTTTTATCGTATTCAGGGGGAATTGATTTAGGTATTGTCCATAGTTGTATGTATCCCTAGTACTTTCTGCCTGACTTTGGGCCATCATCAGGGGAGAATCTATTACAAAAATGATGTAACTTTTGTTTTAGCAAATTACTACAGTGTAAGGACATCTATGAATACATAAAAGTAATACGGGAATTCGAACGGACCCAGAAGAAAATATGTAGGCATAAAATGTCTATTATGTTTAATGAAATTTGCATTAATGAAGAAATGCTGCCTAAATATACATATATACTAGATTGTATATTATTATACAACATTTATCTATAATGTATGTATCACATAAAGTTATAAATCCATAGTCCCATGAGAGTTCACATGTACTTTAAAATTTATCCCCCTCTCACCTTCCAGCTAGTTACTTCTGTTAATTACTTGATGTTAATGAAATGTTCTCTCCACATTGGAAGCCAACCAAGTTCAACAAGCAACGAAGATGAATGGCCACTGTCCCAGGAAATGGTCAAATTCTAAACATCATTTTCATCTTATTTGATCAGATGCAAGGGATTCTATCCACGGATGACCACAAGAATTCAGCGGATATTTCACTTGTTCACTTTGGAGAATTTCCTGCCATAAAAGTTATTGAGAGAGATTTTGATTTAGGTGTCTTTATTTATAGTCGAGCTTTGTTATTGCAGCAAACCAAACTTGTTTTCATAATTGGCCCAAAAAAGACATTCATACTTTCGGCCATCTTTTATTGTGTAAGGATATTTTTCTTTTTTTTAAATAATACAAATTTTAATCTCATAGGAAATATATCACAGAACATAGATTTTACTTGCCCAGTCAGCTGGGGTTGTAGAATACACCGACTGCACCTCTGCAGAGGGGTAAGACCTCCCAATGAGTGTCCTAGATATGACACTAAACAATCTGATGGTAAGGTTCCAGTGATGCTAGAACTTTGGGAAATGCGGAGTACCTCTCCATAGCCATTGCTCCTAGGTCCCCTCTGGCCCGGAATGGTAGCACCTGATAGGGCCCTATGTATGGGTTAAATAGAACAAACTGTGTACTAATGCTAAACAGAATTGTTTGAATTAGAACTATTTGATTAAACTCAATAGCTTGAAATAGAAATGTTTTTGATAATTAAACCATAATTACATTTAAACAGCGTGCTTATCCTAAACTGAATTATTTGAAATGGAACTATTTTTGGACATTGAAACTGTACTTACACTAAACTGAATTGTTTAATAATAAACTGTTTTGACATTTAACTGTGTGTAAACAAAATCTGTACTTATACTAAACTGAATTAGCTGAATTAGAACTGTTTGACTAAACTGAATAGCTTGAAATAGAAATGTTTTTCACAATTAAACTGTACTTATATTTAAACCCACATACTTATGCTAAACTGAATTGTTTGAAAAAGAAATATTTTCATAAAAATGGATTCAGCATTAAATAACTTACAAAGGTTGATATGCCTTTAAACCCAAACAACCAATCAATCAACCAAAGATTTTGCTTTAGTGATATCATTTCTGTGCAATGCCAATGATTGATTCATTGACTTTTATGGCATGACAATTTATCTTGGATCATTTTATGCTAAGTGATTTGAGAATCATGTTTATCGTACATTTATATAGACATTTTTTGGTAATCAGACCCATAGATAGTACCCTAACAGGTACTATGATTCATACCTATGTGGAACTTAGAGTAATGAAGGGGTTTTCCAAATGTTAGAGATCTCCTGAACTGCAACCTGAGCATCAGATGTAGTTCATTGAAGGACACCATGCAATGTCAAGTAGCCTTTCTCCATTAAACATATATTTATATGATTTGTGTGTGCACAAGTGGATATAATTAAAATTAGCATTAAAATTAATATAAGTAAATGAAAGTGATAAACTAATTAATCTGGAAGAAATATATTATAGAAGATATTTCTTACTTTTACTTAACTGTTGAGGACTTTTTTGCTAATGAGATCTGAGAGCGACAAAACAGATTGAAGAAGTTTATAGACCTCACCAGGGACTATATTGAAAAATAAGCCCCAGTTGTTCACACTCGATGAGAGTATCTTAGTAAACCTATTAACTTTTCAGCTAACCCATGTAAGTTAATTAATAAATTTTGAAGAAATATATTGCAGAACACACTTTTTACTATATTGTTGTCTATAATGTTTGTTTCTTCAACCAATGAAATACCAATACGGTGACGTTATTGAAATCAACTTTCAAACCACACCTTATAATGCTGAGTGCTTAGCAAGGCGGCATCAAGTACCATTTTTTGAGTCTTTGGTATGACTCAAACTGAGATTGAACCTTGGTCTCCCATACTATTGGCAAACACTCTATTTATTAGATCAATAATAATCCTTATAGGATTATTACTCTGTGCAAAATTACCAAGGATACAAAGCATTTTTAACAATCCGTATTGAAAGTAACAAAATTTTAGAAGCATAGCTACATTATATTTACTTCAGTTATGTAATAGAGTAATTTCTTCTATTATATAATATAGTACTTTCTTCTGTTATATAACAGAATACTTTTTCTGTTATGTAATATAGTACTCTCTTCTGTTATGAAGAGAGTACTTTCTTTTTTTGTGTAATTGAGTACTTTCTTTTTTATTCTGCATTTCCCTTATTATATTACTCAGCTTTATTGGGAATTGGTATACAGGAAAAATTATTTTATTTTCACAAAAAAAATTGTTTTGAGGCTATTCAATATGGGGTCAAATCAAACAGAATTCTCTTGACCTGAATAGACTGAAGAAAATGTGATATTTCTGGAGAAGCAGGTTTAGTCAAAAATTGTTTACAAATGGTCTAAACATGGGTTTATGACTAAGAGCCTCAGTCAAAATGACTGACCATGGAATGGAAACACGCTAACTCACCGGTAAAGAAAAAGTTCTGGGTGTACCAATCAGTAAAGAAGGTCATGCTGACTGTATCCTGGAACAGGAAAGGACCCATTAGTATTGATATTTAAGCAATATTCTCCTTATTTATTGAATGACCCTTTTATAAAGGTATCCATACTGTTCATATTTTTCTTAAATATTTATCAACCAACCCCTCTGTACAAGCAGGATGGGAAACAAGGTCAATTTTTCGGAAGATTTCAAATCAGAGTTTTTTATCTCCTTGATTGGTTGACATACTAAGTTTAAAGATCCCAGTCTGCCTATTTACCCATAGCTAGAGGGAGAATACTTGGATTCACACTATTCCTGAGGGTATAGCACTTTATAAAAAGCAAACAACTTCTTCCAGGTTTAGAATCAGGTGGTCTGGTCCATTTCCCACAATGAAAACCATTACACCATCAGTGTTTATCACTTATATATTTTGCATAAAACCTATCAAAAATTTAAACCGATTAACTATCCAGATGATCATGAATGTTAAGTCCAGAAAATATTCTACATTGAAACAACTGCTTATTTAAGTAGTTGTTTGTATAACAATATACAAAGGTATTAAGTATCGATTAGCAAAATCCTGACATGATGAAGTGGTTATAGTGGTTAACATACTTGACTGCAACATCATAGTAAGTGAGTTCAAACTCCAGTTGGGCTATTACATTCACTTTCAGACTTATACACTTAGGAAAGGTATAAGCTCCCTTATCATGACCAGCTATGTGTTAAATGGTACCACAAGTGTTCTACTAGGATGACTTTGGCATTAAATAACCCATGAAGGCTGACATGCCATTAAACAAAGAAACCAAACCAAATATGACACCATTATATCTTAAGCTTAATAAATGATACCCAAACTATTATTTGACTTCAGTATGTTTATAGAACTCTCTCTCTTCTTTACCTACTAATGTATCATTAGTATTATATATATATATATATATATATATATATAAGTATCTTCATCTCTCTGTCATCTGTATCTTTCTCTCTCTCTCTCTCTCTCTCTCTCTCTCTCTCTCCATATATAAATAACCCCGTCTGCTGGAACAGTAGAATACACTGACTGTAGAAAGGTAAGATCCCCGCCCCCAGCAACAAGTATTCTGCTTATGACATTAAACAATCTGATGGTGAGGCTCCAGTAATGCTGGAGCTTTGGGGAATGCAGAATACCCTTTTATTGCCATCACTTCCAGGTCTACTCTGTTCTGAAGTGTAACCACCTGAAAGAGTCCAATTGACAAGTCAAATGGAACTGTTTGACATTTAAACTGACTGCAAACAAATAACTTATGCTAAATTGAATTGTTGAAAATAGAATTGTTTGATCAGTTAACTGGGTGTAAATAAATGACTGATTTTTAATTTAATTGTTAGTAATACATAGCAATACTTGGAACCATTTAATGTTGACTTATGCTAAATTGAATTGTTAGAAATAGAACTTTTTGATCATTTAACAATTTGTATCTACAAAGTGTGTTTACAATCATATATTTGAAATATATGTAAAAACAGGATTTGACTTGAAATAACTAACAATGGTTGATACACCATAAAACAGAACTAAATGAAATCCATATATATATATATATATATATATATATATATATATATATATATATGCCATTATTACATAAGAGTTACCATTGTAAGGAAACGGACTTAACAAGCCAATTAGTTGTCTGAATTTTTGAGACAAAGTCTGATGATTTTTATCATTCAGGGTTTTTGGACTATTGTCATTACCTTTATTGCAATATACACAATATTTTGGCCAATATATCCTCCTGCCTTCTTCAAGTGTTTGTCAAACTTGGGAGCCTACACAGAACTTTGAGCCACGTCCTTTATTTAATTCACTGGGGTTGCTTGTTCTGAATATTAGAGCACATAGCATAACAGTTATAGGCATTGGTTTCCTAAGCTCCTAAAGTGACAATCATATGGAGGCTGCAGGTTCAATCCTGACTGCAGGTGAGTAACAATACAAGAATACTTACCACTTATACCTGGTTATAGTTAACAGAAACAGAACAAGCAATCCTCATCGATTAAATAAAGGATATGGTTCATGGTTCCGTGTAGCCTCCCAAGTTTAACAAACACCTGAAGAAAGCCGGAGGTCATATTGGCTGAAATGTTGTGAATATTACTATAAAGATGAAGACAATAGTCTGAAAACCCTGAATGATAAAAAAATTAACAAGCCAAGTTCAAATAGTGGATAAGGCTGTTAATGTTTTATTGTCTACTAATTCTCAAAGGAAAGACAGGAGTCTATATGTCTTCTTCTTCAAGCTACAGTCAAAATAGTAAGATAGACTGAGCTCTTTAACCTTGTTATGGCAACTGATCTAGGAGAAGGAAAACCCTGAATTCAATCAAACTGTACTCCACCAAAAATTAACCTTGTGTCACATTCTGTTCATCGAAGTTTAAATACCAACACGAATGTGACACTCACTTGGAAAGTCAAGACAATATTCTACATAGATCAACTTGAAACAAATATTTTTGAATAGTATTCTGTACTGAAAGATGAAAAAATCCAGTACTGTGGTAAAATCCTGACTCTGTTTCCTTTTAATTGGTTCCCAATCTGAATTTGAAATTTATTTGGAAGAGTTGCCAAACTGCTAAGTTAATTTGGATCCTTTCTTCAAAGAAGGAATAACTCAAGAGAGAATCATATATTATATTCCTTGGTGAACTGACATTGAGAGATGTGTAAAATGCCTGGCAAGATAGAAGAAATTATGGGTAACTTGGCAGATCTACAGGTTTTTCTGGCTGATAAAATTCATCAAAGTTTTTGGTAGCACCCTCTACGACATGGAGACAAGTTTTAGGTGGTAAGGACCAACCTACCAACAAATCTTCCCTTCAGGAAATTTTTGCTCTGGTTCATTTCTTTTCTTATTTTCTTTTTTATTCATTAATTATTCAGTCTTTTCTTACAAGAGGATCATACCAAAAGTAATGTTTCCTGTTTTCTTATGCTGTCAGAGGCGGGTGTTGGTGGTATTACAGTGGGGGTTGGACCTTTTAGCTAATAACCATTTTTTTTTCTTTGTTGTACATAGCAGCTAAGTAACAGTCTGGTAAAATGGTATACAACATGAAAGTTGAATGAGTGATTGATTGACTTTAATGGCATGTAACCCCATCTCGGGTTATTTTATGCTTAGAGGTTAAGGAATTGCATTTACTGTATGCTCAGATTTACATTTTTGTGTAGTTTTTTTAAGAAATTTTTTTTTGCTCAAGGTCCTATTAAATACAAATAAATTTTGAACTGATCTATTTGATCGATGGCTTGAACCCTAACAGATACTAACACTCTGGGTTTTGAGTATTCCATAGAGTAATGGCAATGAAGAGGTTACACTACATTCCTCAGGTCTTCAGAATGAGAGCCTCACAATCAGATGCAGTTTAGTGTCATACCCAGAACACCTGTATAGTCAGTTTAATCTAAGCCTTGCTACCAGGCCAAATGAAAGTTAAAGGATGTCTTTGAATTTCTCTCAGTGGAAAAAATTGCACCATCAAAATTCTTTACTATTTGCTGAATGTTTATGGAGATCAAATAGTCTGAGTGAGCACAGTTAGGTAGTGGTCAATGAGTTTTACTAATGTTAGTGATGAGCCATATTCAACACAGCAATCAATACATGAAATCAGAACAGCAATCAACACTTTCTTTTGATTCAAGCAAACATGTTGCATTGTGGGATTCGGGAAAAGATATTGAAAAAAAAAAGACAAAAAGAAGAGATGACAATGAGTTCATGTCTAGAAAAAGGAAACAGTCAAACATGCAGTCACAGAAAAATGCTGCTCAATCTATTATCAGTGTTGCAGCCTTCCTCTGAACTGATCTCAAAAACATGGAGATATGAAGTAGTATTCTCAAGTTGAGGAAAGAACAATCTATTGTTTAGCTTAATTGTAGCACAGCTCTAATGTAGGAGGAGCAATTTTGCAAGTCCTGAAAATCATTCTTTGTCACTCAGCTAGTTACTGACTGATGGCTTGACCCTTTTCAAAAATCCCCGACTCAAGTGTATACATTTACCAAACCTTCCATATGGAGAGAATGTAACACAAGGTCAATTTTTAAGTGAAGTTTAACAGGTTTGAATTCAGAGTTTTCCTTCTCCTAGACTGGTTGTCTGACCAAGGCAGAAGAACACAGTTTGCTCTATGATTACTCATAGAAGGAGGGCAAATACTTGGATTCATACCTTTCCAAAAGGTATTAGTGCTATGTGAAATACAATCAGCCTTAAACAGGATTTGAACTCATGTCACTGTGTCCATTTCCCACAACGATAATCATTACACCATGGGTACCCCCATCTCAAGTGCAGCTGTTTCTCTCACAAACCAAGAGAATTCTTATAATTGACACTTTGTTGCCAGTTAAACAACAAGAACCAAGGTTCACTAGGGGAGGAAAGTACCCACTTCATAACTTGAACAATGATGATACCATTGCTTCTTTGCAAAAGTTGGTTGTATTCTTTGGGGTAATTTTTTATCAGTGCAACATCCAGGCTCTTGCTCATTATTGATGGAAATGCAAAGCCATTAATGGTGACTCTATGGAAAAAAAATGTTTCTGTAGTTTTCTTGCGGTAAAGTCCGACTGAAAGCAACATGTGATGTAATGGTTAAAGCAATAGATTGTGGGATCATAGTCGACGAGTTTGAACTCCAGTCACACTATTAAGTTCACTTTCAACAAATATCCATGGGAAAAGTATGAACCCCCTTATCTTCTGAAGCTATGGGTTAAATCGTACCTCTACTGTTTTTCTAGGAGAATGGCTTTGGCATTTAATAACTTGCAATGGTTGATATGCTATTAAACAAAAATACCAAATCAAACCAGATCCTATAAGATTATCAAAGTTAAACAACAATGAACCTGCTCAGTACTTCGATGGTTGACCATTTAGTAACTTAATACTTTTCTGCCATAATAAACGCAGAATAGTAGATAACAACAGTGTTTTGTACCTTAAAACTTGCTCTATCAAATAGTGCTACAGTGTTCTTGTATCTGCTGTTGAAATATGTAAAAGGCATTTATTTATCAGTGTGGTGAACAGGTTCTTGTTCATTACTGACAAAAATTCAGAGCCAATGATAGTGACTATGCAAAAAATGCTATTTTGTTATGGAAAACTTTATCTATCAAATAATGTTATTGTGCTCTCTGTGTTGTATATTGACCTTCGACCCCGCCAAACATGCCATTCCAAAGACAGCTGAAGTGCATATTCCATTGCCGTGGGCGAGTCTGGCTGACAATATGGGACAAGGTAAAATCCCGCGGTATAGTCATAGACTGATGTACCGGAAGAGAGTGACCTGTGAACTGCATGACAGTTATTTCCGCTTGATGACAATCAAACATGCCATTCCAAGGACAGCGGAAGTGACACATCATCCTGATGGCAAGTTATGGGGAGATATTGAGTGGGTGATTGAACTATTATACAACTCAGTAAAGACAGGAAGTCAGTAAGTTTGGAGACCAGTTGGTGAGAAAATGCTGGGATGAGAACATGTCTAAGAGAGGCTGGGCCCCCAGGCCCCTGGTTGAGCAGTCCAGGAGAACGAGAATGACACACGGCTATGTCCGGAGGAGCTGGGGAGGTCAATATGTTGCAATTCTGTTCAGTCTCCGACTCTCTCTCACGCACAAACCTTTCAAATAAAGTGAGAGGTATATTTTTCTAAAAAAACTGTGTCGCTCGTCTTTATTATTGCATCAATATGTATTCTGCATGTATATGTGTATATATGTATATTTATTATATGAGTATACAACATCTGTATCTGTTGTCATTTCTGTGGAAATTATTTTCATAATGATCCCGAAACAATGTTTTACGTAAAAAAAAACTTGGTCTATCAAATAATGTTAGTGTACTCCCTGTATTTACTGATAATTTCTGTTAAAATAGACAAGTGGCATTACTTTCAGAGCAACTCCTAACCAATGTTTTGAAACAGAAAACTTACTCCATTGAATAGCATTATTACCTCATAATTTGATGTCATTTCTGTTTAAACGAATTAGAGGCATTACTTTCAGAGCAACACTTACCTGTGTTTTCTCACAGAAAACTTGTCCTATCCAATCATATTATTATGATCCTTGTATATGTCATCATTTCTGTTAAAATAAATAAGAGGCATTACTTTCAGAATGACTCACTAACAGTATTTTGTTGCTGAAAACTTTCGCTATTGAAAAGAGATCTTAGGATTTCTATATCCATTATCATTTGTGTTTAAATTAATGAGGCATTACTTTTAGAACGTTTTCTTTCCAATACAGCTGAGAACTTGCTCTATTTAGCAGTGTTAGTGGGTTCCCTGTATATGTTGTATTTTGTGTAGAACTGTATAAGAAGCATCACGTTTGAAGTGCCCTACTTAAATCATTTTTCAGCAGGTATGTTTTTTTAGCTTCTACTTCTTTGTAATTCATTTATTTTCCTTCCTGTATTCATTCATACATTCTTTATTTCTTCTCTCTATTTCTTCTGACTTAGATATTCAAACTAGTTTTTTTATTATTTTTCTTTCCTTCTTGTTTTTTCTCTCAGTCCGTCTTTGATTTGCTATTTTATCTTTTCTATAAGCAATAAAGACTTATTGATTTACAAATTTTCAGATGTGATGCCATCTGATTAGGTTTCAATAAAGCTACCTGTTATTAGATAGAAGAATTTAAAAAAAGAAAGCATTAGAATCTTGTGTAGAAAAAACAAAGAACAAAAAAGCACCTACTAATTCATTTTCTTAATGAAAACAGTTACTTTGTTCAGGTTCCTCTCTTTCACTTTCACTTTCATTTTTACTTTTGCTTTTACTTTTACTATACAACACACCTTAAACAGTAAATAATTAATATGTGTGTGTGTGTGTGTGTGTGTGTGTGTGTGTGTGTGTGTGTGTGTGTGTGTGTGTGTGTGTGTTGAAAAACAGAAATGGGAAAACTAATCATGTCTCAAATTGCCTTTTAATTACTTGTAAATGAATGAAGAAACTTCTGCAACACCCTGTAAAATAAAACAAGCAAAATTGTATTGTTGCTTCTCTGTTTTCAAGTAATATAATAATGTGACTCTAAAGTCACAAAATAAAAATAAAAAGGCATAGGTTTTTTAAAAAGGATACAACCATTTTTCTTTTGACAACTTACATTTAACTCATTACCTATAGAAAAAATCCTAGCAAGAAGTGAAGTGTAGTAGCACATTTATCCAAAAAGAGAGTGTTATGAACCCCCTTATCCTCCAAAGCTATGGGTTAAATAACATCACAGCTGTCCTTCTAGAAGGATAGCTTTGGCATTAGATAAACCACAAAGGTTGATATGCCATTAAAACAAAGAAATCAAACCAAACCAAATAATTTACGACCAGATCAATTTGACCCTAAAAGGTTCTACCACTCATAGCCTGTGTGGACTAGAGAGTAATGCCAATAAGGCTATTCCATATTCCTTAGATATCTTGCCCAGTCAGCTGGGGCTGTAGAATATACCGACTGCACCTCTGCAGAGGGGTAAGACACCCACCAATGAATGTCCTGGATATGACACTAAACAATCTGATGGTGACGTTCCAGTAATGCTGGAGCTTTGGGGAATGTGGAGTACCCCTTTATTGCCATTGCTCCCAGGTCCACTCTGGCTCAGAATGGTAGTACCTGATAGGGCCCTATCTATGGGTTAAATAGAACTAGCTGCATACTAATGCTAAACTGAATAGCTTGAAATAGAAATTTTTGCACAATCAAACTGTAATTGCATTTAAACTGTGTGCTAATGCTAAACTGAATTGTTTGAAATAGAACTGTTTTTGACATTGAAACTCTACTTAGACTAAACTGAATTGGTATATATAGAACTGTTTTAACATTTAACTGTGTGTAAACAAAATATGTGCTTATACTAAACTGAATTAGCTGAATTAGAACTGTTTGAACAAACTGAATAGTTTTAAATAGAAATGTTTTTGACAATTAAACTCTGTACTCATGCTAAACTGAATTGTTTGAAATAGAACTGACTATTTGTATAAAAATGGATTTGGTGTTAAATAACCTACAAAGGTTGATATGCCATAAAATCCAACCAACCAACCAACCAATCCTTAGATATCTGGAACTGGAGCCTCACCACCAGATTAGTTCCATACTCAACACACTCCTTTTTAGGGGGAATGCCTTACCTCTCTGCCGAAGATATAGGCAATGTATTCTATCCCCTACCAACAGGCGGGTCTAACAACCCAGGTTTCAATGAAAAGCAACCAAAATCAAAAAGACAAAAAAAATACTGGTCAAAATTGATAATTTTTGGCTGAGTCAAAAGTTTTACAGTATTTTAGTAGATGCTAGTTTACAGTGAATATATCAATTGACCAAAGCAGTTCAAGCTGTAGTCGGTACCCACTGTGGTGGGAAACATTACGGTAGGGGGTGCACTGACATGTGTATTGCTTCGCTCAATGTGTGATTTGAAATCAAAAAAGATGAATATGTATCTTAGTCTAATGGGGGAAATTATACTTTATGAGTTTGAACTGAGTCTCAACACCACAGAACCATCAAAAACATTTGTTATATGAAAGGTGAAGGCACAGTTGTTCATAGTTGAGTAACTAGATGGTTCAAGGAATTTCACTCAGCTTGCATGAAGCTCAAAAATCTGGTCAGTTCAGGTAGGCCTAAAATGCGGATTCTGAGTTGGTGCTCCAAGCCAGTGAGAAAAATCTGGTGAGTAGCACTCAGATCTCACAGTCCATTCTGCTGGTTAAGGTTCACAACTTCTGCTACATTGTGCCTCACATGACCAATAATGATTGGCAAATCTTTCTCTAACCCCAGTAATGCTGGAGCCTTAGGGAATGCAGAGTACCCTTCATTGCCATCACTCCCAGGTCCACTTTGGCCAGGATTAGTAGCACCTGAAAAGGTCCTATTTATGGGTCAAATAGAACTGTTTGACATTTAAACTGAGTGCAAATAAATGACTTATGCTAAATTGTTATGTTTACTCGTTAGAAATAGAACTGTTTGGTCATTTAACTGTGTGTAAACAAATGACTGATGTTTAATTAAATTGATAGTGATACATAGCAATACTTGGAACCATTTAAGTTTGTTTACTTAAGTTTACAAATCATATATATCTAATAAATATGAATAAACTAGATTTGGCATTAAATAACCTACAACAGTTGATATGCTACAAAACCAAACCTAACCAACTTTTCTCAAAAGCAATGTATAAATAGATAAGATATGCAAGAAGGAATAATACTATAATACTTTATGGGTACTCTGCAAATCAAAAAAATAATCTTGCCATGCTTTCCACAATTTTTGAGAAAACAGTTTTACTCTGTTTTGGCATTCTGCAAAACAAATCTCTTTTTTGTTGTTGTTGTTGTTTTGTTTTTTTATTTCAGAATTGGTTATCAATACTATTTGGTTTGTGATACATCACTGTCTCTGCAAATCAATCAGGAACTTGGAGATCAATGCCTAATCTTTTATTAGAAACATATGGCACTGATTAGATCAAACCTGTTAACTCAGTGAACCAAACATTGTTCCTGTTTATCCGCTCAAAAACAAATGTTTATGTGATTGTTCTTAAGTAAGTCGATGGTACAGAAAATGTCGAAGAACACATTTGAAAGTATTCTCGATTTGATTAAGCAGCCAAGAAATGTTATTGGGTTGTCTTATGAATATTTTCTTTTTTTTTTTTAATCAGCTGAGAGTTCATGGGAAACCTCTTGGGATCTTCCATATGTTTTTTTAAAGCTTATGTAATACTCTACATACAATAAATTTTGATAATGCTAGCTCTTCAGAAATGTTTCAAGAGCTGGTAGTCAGGTCAGCCAGTATCTTGCATTTTAAAGTGTAAGGAAACAATAAATAATTGGCTCACTCGGATTTCCCATATTCAATCCTTTGGACATCAAGTGGTCACATGAGAAATCCTCAAATCCATCTAAGTCTCTTTTATCTTTGTTCTTTAAATTGTAAAGATGTACCTTTTTATCTTGGATCATTGACTTTATCTCTTTTCCTAACAATAGAGATTGTCTCATAAAACCCACATTGCTAAACTAACAAACTCAAGTTAGACTTTTACTCTTTTTGTACCCCTTTCATATACTTTTTGATCATGGAACGATATGGAAATATTTTATCTGTTGGCACACATTTGTTTATTCTTGTCAATATGCCTTGTTTGTATAATATGTATGTATTAAATATTTCTATATGTCTAAATGAATTTATTTTGTCTTTCCCTCCATTTTTTTCAATATTTATATATGATTTGAAATACTAATGCTAATATTGGAACTTTATGAATGTGGACAAGACTAAATATCCTCCATAGCACCAACAAAACTAATGAAATATTCATAATAAACAAATTGTCATCCAGTTTTAAATCATCATGGGCATAATTGTCGGGTGGAGTTTCATTTCCTTCCAATTTTACAAATTTTGTGCGCATTTTCAGTGGCTTTAAGGCCAAGTTTAAATTAATGCGACAAAATAGTTATAATAAATTACTAAAGATTGAAAAAAAATTGAGACAACTTGAAGTTGGTAGTTATTATCAATAAAATGCTGGAGCATGGAGGAGACCTGCTGTCAGTTGGTATGAAATGTACCAAACAACAGAATAATTACATCAGAGAACCCAAAATTAGAACTACGATTAAATATCACAATGCTGCCCAGGAAATATAAGTGAACGTAGTACCCATAATATATAAAACACAAGGAATGTTAACTAACATATATATTAGTTTTGACTTTTTTCAACATATTCATCAATAGTGGCAACAAATGTTGTTAGTAAATAAAATAAAATAAAATAAAAGAGAAGTCAATAAAAAATATTAGTAAGTAGTGCCCATACTAAATGTAATACTAGGAATGCAAAGTAATAGAGATTTAGGTTTTTGCTTTGCTTTCAAGTCATTTATGTACTGTGGCAACATATCAAGTTGATAGACAAAAGAAAAAAAAATTTAAAAGGCCTTCATGTCAATGCAGACAAGATTGAATATATGTGCTTTAATCAATGAGGCAACATCTCTACATTAAAGGGTGGCCCTTTGAAACTAGTGAAGTTCACCTACCAGGGAAGCAGTGTCTCATCAACCAAAATAGACATCAACAAGTGACTAGGAAAGGCATGGACAGCTATCAATAGGCTATTGGTCATATGGAAGCCTGATAAAATAAAACGCATTTTTATTGGTCATATGGAAGTCTGATAAAATAAAACGCATTTTTTTCCTAGCAGCGGTCATGTTGATACTGTTATATGGATGCACTACATGGATGTTAACTAAACATATCGCGAAAAAGCTTGACGGCAATTACACAAGAATGCTGTGAGCAATATTGAACAAGTCCTGGAGGCAATATCCCACAAAACAGCTGCTATACAGCCACCTAAAACTCATCACAGAAATTATCAAAGTTAGACAAACTAGACATGCTGGACACTCCTGGAGAAGTAAGGACAAACTCATAAGTGATATACTCCTGTGGACCCCTTAAAATGGACAAGCAAAGGCAGAATGACCAACTGAAACCTATATACAGCAGTTCTGTGCCGATACAGGATATAGTGCTGAAGACCTCCGGGAGCGATGGACAACAGAGATGGGTGGTGAGAAAGGGTTACAGAGATCCACACTGGTAGCGCAACTTGAAAATGATAATGAGTATCCTTAATAAATGAGGCACTAAGAATATGAAGAAACATTTGCCTTTCCATTACATTTGGCAGTAGATGTAAATAATTGTAATGCAAAGTAAAGTGAAAGAAAGGAAAAACAAAAATCAGACAATGATACCGATAATTCGTTAAGCACTTGGATTGGTCTCATAGATACTTTACTTTTGTCATCAGGACATCTACTTAGAGTGGCAACAAATATAGATGTTAAACAAAACAAAATGAAAAGAACGTAGGATGAATCAGGAAGTAGTACCCATAATAAAAAGAGCACAAGCAATGCTGAGTACATAGGTATATGTAAATATATATGTATAGGTATACGTGTATATATATATATATATATATATATACATATATATATATGTATATATATATATATGTATATATATATATATATATACATATATGTATATATATATATACATATATGTATATATATATATATGTATATATATACATATATATGTATATATATATGTATATATGTATATGTATATATATAAATCTAGAAAATGGTATTGGCAACCAAAGTTCAAATCCTAGGCAAAGTTGTTTATATTTCATTTCCATGCTAATACCTCAGGAAAAGGCATGGATCTAAAGTTCTCCTTTCTGCTATGAAAAAATAGTAGGGCAAACTGTGTTTTTTAGCCTTGTTAAGGCAGCTCATCCAGAAGAAAGAAAACTCTGAATTCCTATTAGCTTTATTCCACTTAAAAATTGACCTTCTGTCACACCCATACTGTAGTACACACACACACACACACACTCGTACACACACTCACAAATATATATGCAATAGCTTGGCACTATAATCCCAATGAATTATATAATCAAAGGTTGGAAATACTGAATGCTTGTAGACATAAGAAAAGTCGGCTATTTGATAGATAAGTTGAAATTTGATTTTATCTTATTTATTCATTATATTTTTGTTTCTTTCATTTTTTCTTTCTTTCTTTGTTTTTTTTTTCTTTTTTATGCTAATTTTATTTTTTCTAATGGTTTTTTTTAATCAATAAAATGTAGTTTTGGTCCAACCATTTTTTAGTCAGAATTGTTCTAATGATCCATTTAGGTGAAACATTGGTAGATTTTCTTCTGACTATGTAGGCATTCATTTATATATATATATATATATATATATATATTGCCGTCAGTATGCTTCCTGTTGAAACAGGTGTAGAAAACAAAAGATTAAAAAAGCAAGTCAAATAAATTGAAAGCACCAAATAAAGAACAATCAGTTGGTAGTTCTCAAAATTGACAGATCAATAGGAATAGTTCTAAAGGCTCTTTGAAAAAGATGTTTGATATTGACTGGAAGATCTCTTTGACATGGCGCATAAGTTGCGTGGGTGGTGTATGAGGAAGTGCACCTGTTTCCTAAGTAAACAGGACAGGGGTTGCTCCCCAGCAGATTTGGTTGTTTGGTTTGGTTTTATGGCATATCAAACTTTGTGGGTTATTTAACGCCAAATCTATTTTTATTTAAATGATCAGTTCTATTTCAAACAAGTCAGTTTAGCATAGTTTAATTGTCAAAAACATTTCTGTTTCAAACTATTCAGTTTATTCAAACAGTTCTAATTCAGCTAATTCAGTTTAGCGTATGAACAGCTTTTGTTGGTTGGTGTAGTTTCTTTGTTTAATGGCATATCAACCTTTGTAGGTTATTTAATGCCAAAGCCATTCTCTTAGAAGAACAGTAGTGGTACTATTTAACACATAGCTGGGAGGATAAGGGGGTCCATACCTTTCCTAAAGGTATTTGCCCAAAAGTGAATGTAACAGCGTAACTGGAGTACGAACTCGCTTACTATGATTCCATAGTCCATCGCTTTAACCATTACACCACAAAGACACTTCCTAGATTTTGTTTACACAGTAAAATGTCAAAACAGTTCTATATATAACAATTTAGTTTAGTGTAAGTAGAGTTTCAATGTCAAAAACAATTTAATTTCAAACAATTCAGTTTAGCATAAGCACACAGTTTAGATGTAAATACAGTTTAATTGTGAAAAACATTTCTATTTCAAGCTATTCAGTTTAGTCAAGCAGTTCTAATTCAGCAAATTCAATTTAGTAGAAGTACAGGTTTTGTTTACACACAGTTAAACGTCAAAACAGTTCAATATTTAACAATTCAGTTTAGTGTAAATACAGTTTCAAATTCAAAAAACAGTTCCATTTCAAATAATTCAGTTTAGCATTAGCAGACAATTTAAATATAAGTACAGTTTAATTGTCAAGAACATTTCTATTTAAGCTATTCCGTTTAATCAAACAATTCAGTTGAGTGTAAGTATGCCATTAGTTCTATTTAACTCATAGATAGGACCCTATCAGGTACTACCATGCCAGGCCAGAGAGGACTTGGGAGCAATGTCAATTAAGGGGTGCTCCGTATTCGCCAAAGCCCCAGCATCACTGAAACCTTACCATCAGATTGTTAAGTGTCATATCCAGGACACTCATTGAGGGGGTCTTACCCCTCTGCAGAGGTGCAGTCAGTGCATTCTACAATATATAGAGTTAGATATCAAAACAGTTTTATTTCAGATAATTCAGTTTAGCTTAAGTATGCAGTTTAAATATATAAACAGTTCTATTCTAAACAATTCAGTTTAGCCTAAATATGCTATTTAAATACAGAAATCAGTATCGTGAAGAAAGCACGGTTTAGTTCTATTTAACCCATTGATAGGACCCTTATCAGGTACTACCACTCCAAGTCAGAGTGGACTTGGGAGTGATGGCAATAAAGGGGTACTCCGCATTCCCCAAAGCTCCATCATTACTGGAACCTCACCATCAGATTGTTTAGTGTCATTGGGGGAGTCTAACCCCCTCTGCAGAGAAGCAGTTGGTGTATTCTACAGCCCCAGCTGACTGGGCAATCCCCGGCAGAAGTGCCACTGACATTGTGGGTGGCATGCTAGAAGGAGGTGTGTCCACATCCAATGATTTGAGTTGTCATCTGGGAAATTATATAAACCAGAGAAGATTTTGACCAAGACAGAATGAAGAAAAAAGGTAGCAAGGTTTCTAAGAACAACTACTGTGCCCCTGTGAGTGTGCATCTCACCCATTTTTGACTCTCTATCTCAGTCTACCCATACAAATATTTCAGGAAATAAAAGAAAAGAATTAATAAAGTAAAAGAAAAGAAGCAGATTATATTTTTGTACATCAGCATTCTTGTCTTTCTCTGCTATACAATGGAAATTGGAAGCTTTAAAAATCTGAAGATATAGGTATTAAAATCAAAAGAGATATACAAGTATCCCCAAGAGCAGTGGTTTACAAAATGTGTCCCTGGAAGCACAGGGTATCTACAATATCAACAGCAGGTGTCTGCAGATATTGCTAGGGTGTAATAACAATTTATTAATTACTTAATTTATGGTTGAACCTGAAATTAAAATTTCTACTTACACGTACACACCAATAAAAATTCAGTTGAAAAAACAACCATTTTTGACTTAGGTTGGCTACTGAGAATCCATTGTTGTTTCAAAAGACAGTCTAAATGCTATCACTTTTGCAACAACATATTTACGCAAAACAATATTTGCAACACTTAGAAATATGATGACCAAATACACATCGAAATTTATTTTGCCAAGTGAATTGTGCAGACCTTTGTCAAAAATAACACCAAGAATTGAAAATATGTGCCATCAAAGCAAGCACATCTCACTAAATGTCATTACTCAGAGCAAATATTAGATGTGATTTTCATCAAATATTTTTGATAAATTTCCTTTTTATTTCTATGGTGGATCCATGAGATTTCATTTTTATTTATATGGGGATGCACATGATTCACATAAAGGGGTTATGGCTTCAAAAAGCTTGACAACTATTGCAACTGAGACTTTTATGGAAACAAAATATACTAGATTTTTAATTCAAATGATATAGATATGATACAAAATAATTGAGACATCTGCTAGTTTTCCTTCATCTTCAGGGTACCAGTAAGAAATGGCAACAGATGAAGCTAGTAAATAAGTTAAAACGAAATAAAAACTAGAAATAAGTTAGAACCAACAGCAAACTGAATTGAGCTGTTTGCACATTTAAAAAAATGATACTTTTTGTTTTTGCTGTCATTACTTTTTCTTGTTTCTTTAATTTTTGTTTCTGCTTTTTGGATTTTGGATTTTTTTTTTTTCATCCTTCTGCTAGAAAATACTAATTGATGAAGCAAATAACTAACATGTCTGGACATGAGAGATTTTCACTGTCGGGAAGGATTATGGTTTATACAGGTAAACGTCTTCTAGCCTGGTTATAGAAGCATCCACAGCTGACCACTACTGGGGATGGGGGGGGGAGTTTCAGACTGGAATTGTCAAAATGCAAATGATAAGAGATTTAAAATGTCAATCCAAAAATATGAAGTGGTGTATCTTGGAATCAGATGGGATTTATTTATTTATTCCTTTTTTTTTATTTACTTTTTATTTTTATTTTTCATATTTCAAAAATCTATGGCATTTCAGATGTTAGAAGATTCCCAAGATCTTTCGCAGGTTTCATAGGAGAAAAAAAAATGATTTGAATACTAAAAGAATTTTAACCAAAGCTTGAATTTAAAAAAAAAAAAAAATTATTACAGAACTATAACTCAGCCAAAGCAGCACATCACACTGAGAGATTTCAATTAGCGCAATAGACTTTAAATATTCTAAAAGAATAAGTCAGTTTTAAGTCTTATTTGTGACTAACAAGTAGAAAGACTGACTATTGGTGTAATGAGTAGAGTGTTCACCAATGGTCCAGGAAAGCGGGATTCAATCCCAGGTCAAATCATACCAAAGACTTAAAAAATGGTTAACACTGCCTTGCTTAACACTCAGCATTATAAGGTTAGGATCAAGGGTAAAGTAGAGCAATCCAGAAAAGGAGTAGCACCCTCCCCTACACCTCGGTGTAGTAGCTATTAGAAAGGGAGTCTTCAGGTCACCCTCGACTAAGGTCGCCAACTTTACTTATAACATTTGGAATGCCATAAAAATTTTTCAACCAAACGAATAAACAAACAAACACAACCACTTTTGCCCACAGATTTCTGATTGCTAACAGTACTTGCTGTTACTAAGTGGCAACTTACACGATATTTAATAATAATAATAATAATAATAATAATAATAATAATAAAGTGAATGCAGTAAATCAGCACAAAAAGAGTATAAGACTAGACACAACTTGGTGGAGAAGGTGATACACTGGGAATTTTGCAAGAAGTTTAAATCTGACTATTTGAACAAGTGGTATATGCACAACCCAAAAAATGAGACACACAACCCAAGAAATGAGACACACAAAATTTTCTGGGACTTTGAGATTCAAACAGATCATCTAATCTCAGCCAGACAACCAGACATTATGATAGTCAACAAAACAACCCCTGCCCAATAGTGGACTTTGTTGTTCTAGTTGACCTCTCGGTAAAACTGAAAGAAAGCAAAAAGAGAAATACATACCTAGACTTTACTGGAGAAGAGAAAAAAACTAAGGAACATGAACATAATGGTGATACCAATTGTAATTGGGGCACTCAGTATAGTCATCAAATGATTCGTACTGGGACTGGCGGATTTTAAAATAAGAGGATGAGTGGAGACCATCTAGACTGTAGCATTGCTGAGATCAGCCTGAATACTGAGAAGAGTCCTGGAGATCTGAGGAGACTTGCTATCACTCAGACTCCAGTGAAAAACCATCAGCTAATGCTGGTATCAAAAAGAATAAAAAAGAAAAAATGAAAAAGACGGAGTATTGCAAAGATATGCTGCCACTTGATCTACCATGAAAGATACCAGATTCTTCAGACATGAACAGCAACAACAGCAACAATAATAATGATAACAATTATAAAATTACATGGGATTTAAGCACAGACCAAAAATTTAAGAATTTTTGCTAAATATTGTAATCCTCCACCCAAAACTCGGAGGATGCTAAATTATTGATGCCTTGATGTTTACCTAAATCCTTCCCCATGGGTGAGATGTGACATAAGTTCCATTTTTGATTGGAGTAAAGCTGTTGTAAATTCAGAGTTTTGCTTGCCCAAGACTAGTTTCATGACCAAAACTAAAGAAGCCAGTCTGCCCGACAGTTTTTCCATAGCTAGCATAGTGGAAAGATCTTGTGGATTTATGCCTTTTAACATGTAGTGAAACTCAAAGAGCTTTGTAAAGAATTTGAACACAGTTTGATAATTTCCTTTCCTACAAAATGATACTAAGTGTGCTTCTATAAAATTATTGATGCATCTATTCCAGCCGATCAGAACATTACAGTGAAAGAAATACTCTACTCACAAAATGAAGCGGAAAAAAATGTAGTCATTCCTAATAATTAAAGAGAAAGTGATACCAGTGTTGTTCAGAGCACTTGGATGTATTCCAACAAAACTGTAATGCTTCTTTTATCAACTAATAATCGTGGTTGATTGGTTGGTTGGTAGGGTTTATTTATGGCAAATCAACTTTTGTAAGTTATTTAATGCCAAATCCATTTTTATGCAAATAGTCAGCTCCATTTCAAACAATTCACTTTTGCATGAGTACACAGTTTAATTGTCAAACCAGTTCTAATTCAGCTAATTCAGTTCAGTAAAAGGACAGGTTTTGTTTACACACAGTTTCAATGTCAAAAACAGTTCCATTTCAAACAATTCAATTTAGCATAAACACGCTGTTTAAATGTAAGTACAATTTAATTGTCAAAAACATTTCTATTTAAGCTATTCAGTTTAGTCAAACAATTCAGTTTAGCATAAGTAGGCCATTAGTTTTATTTAACCCATATCAGTTGCTACCATTCCAGGCCTGAACTCAGAGCAATGGCAATGAAGGGATGCTCTGCATTCCCCAAAGCTCTAGCATCACTGAAACCTCACCATCAGATTATTTAGTGTTATATCCAGCACACTCATTGTGGGGGGTGGGTCTTACCCCGCTGAAGAGGAGCAGTCGGTGTATTCTACAGCCCAAGCCAACGGGGCAAACTAATAATTGAATTGGATTTGCGTGACCTGCATAAGTCACTTCTGATGGGTACAGCACATATATAGATTAAAGTCTTGCCAGTTAAAGGTCTTTGTTGTCACTGGACAAATAACGATATTATCAGTGTGATCGAAATGCTATAATGCTGACAGTAAAAAAGAGTAATAATATATATAATGAAATCAAATACTGAAGCGAGAGCAGGAGTATTGAGGAGAATTGCTGATAAAGTTTATTTAAAAATCTATCATTAATAATAAAAATAATGATTATAAAGAAAAACTGAACAGAGTCCTAGAATATTTTGAAGACTTGCAGTCACTTGATCTCCACCAGATAATGTTGGCATAAAATTAATCTTTTATAATGATAATAATGATAATAATAATGATAAAGAAAAACTGAGGTGTCTTCAGAAATATTTAAAAAACTTGTTGCCACTTGATCTCCAATGAAAAACCACCAGGTAAGGTTGGTATAAAAATTCATTAGCAGTTATAAAGAATACTGAAATACTAGGAGATTTGTTGACACTTTATCTTCAATGAAATTCACCAGGTAATGTTGGATTAGAAATTTATCATTAACAATAATGATATTAATAATAACAACAATAAAGAGTACTGAGGAGGGTCCGGAACACTAATAATACCTGCTGTCACTTGATGTTTCCCTGAAGACACCATAAAACTATAAGTATGAAATCTCACTGTATATATACTGTTAATAAAGAATACTGACAAGAGTGCTCAAACACTTGGAGGACTTGCTGTCACTTTATCCCTAATGAAAGCCACTAGATTATATTGGCATAAGAATTCATCTTCAACAATGATAAAGAACAATTCAGGAGAGAGTTCTGTCACTTGATCTCCAATGAAAGCTTCAAGATTCTTCTAGCATGAAAACTTATCAAGTACAAAAAAAAATAATATCCCACCAATAATAATAATAATAATAATAATGATAAAGTACAACAAAACAAGATGAAAACATCTATTTGCCGAGATTCATTGCCTCGGCATTTCCTTGGGAATAAAATGGTGGAATCTTAGAAGGCATCTTATTCACCTGTCACCTAAGGAACAATTCTTGCTCGACAATTGTCAAGCCTTATTCTTTCAGTATTGCAAGAAAGATGTCTTCTCAGGGAATCTGATATTTTTCAGTTTCCATGGTTACGGCACAAGTCTTGGATTATACAGCATTGTTGGACGATCGTATTGTTGTTACTGGTATTATGATGACCATTATTCCTGTCACACTCAGTTATTATTATCATTAATATGATTATTATCGTCATGACTCATATTTTTTCCTATTTATCATCATCATCCTTAACATGTCTACTATTGTGTCCTGTTATACGATGGTAAGTCGAAAACTTGGCAATATTTTAGTACAAGCTAGTTTGTGACACATATATCACATGACCAAAGTAGTTCAAGATGTGGGAGATAACCACTGTGGTTGGTAGTATAGTGGTAATTAGTGTGCTAACACATGCATTATATCATTCTGTGAACATAAAATCAAGTCAAATTCAAGGACATAAGATGCATGAGTTTGAACTGAGCCATAACTTCATAGAAACAACCAAAAATATTTCTTATGCAAAATGATCAGAAGTAGTTCATCACAGTTCAGTAACCAGATTGTTTAAGATATTTCACTCGGTTTGCAGAAACCTCAACAATCAGGTAAGGTCAAGCAGGCCTAAAACCATGGAATCTGTTGTCATACAATAAACCATAGTTGCAAATCCAGTAAATACCATTCAAAGAGTACTAGGCACCTTAGAATCTCAGAATCTGATTGGCCCGGTGAGCTTGAGCTGCAGAATACACCGTCTGCATCTCTGTAGAGAGGTAAGACTCCCCCAAGTGTCCTGGATATTACAGTAAAAAATCTGATATTGAAGTTCCAGTAAAGATGGAGCTTTGGGGAATGTGGAGAGACCCCTTATTGCCATCACTCCCAGGTCCACTCAGGTCTGGAGTGGTAGCACCTGATAGAGTTTTATCTATAGGTTAAACAGAACTGTTTGATATTTAAACTGTGTATTTAAACTGTGAATTGTTTGAAACAGAACTGTTTGATCATTTAACTGTGTGTAAACAAATGACTGATATTCAATTGAATTTATAGTGATACATAGCAATACTTAAAAACATTAAACTGTGGGCAAACAAATGATTAATACTAAATAGAATGATTCTTATTAGATAGAAATAAGTGAAACCATATAAATGAGTGCAAAAATAAAATGAGCTCAGACTTGTTAAAAATGTTTTCCAAGAATGTGTTTAGAAATTATATATTTAATATATGTTTAAAAAAGGATTCAGCATTAAATAACCAACAATAGTTGATATGCCATAAAACGAAACCAAACTAAATCATAAATATATTTAACATATATGTATAAAAAAGATTTGGCATTAAATAATCTACAATAGTTGATACGCCATTTAACCAACCAAACCAAATCATACATATATTTGGTATATATATATTTGATATATATGTATAAAAAAGATTAGGCATTAAATAACTTACGAGGATCATTAAATTAGTTTCCAAACTTTTTTTCATATGGGCACTTATCTCCTCTGGCTGCAATGCACTTGTTGTACCATTCCAACAACTTCTGGAAGACCCCATAGAAGTCCTCTTGTGTGAGCATGTCAATGACCTTCGTCACCGCCTCTTTCATCTCCTCAATTGTCTCATAACGGCAGCCTTGTGAACTTAGGGAATAACCAAAAGTCACAGGGAGCAAGGTCTGGACAATAGGGAGGGTGAAGAACTGTCTTGATGCCCATCTTGGTCAAATAGTCTGTGACAAGGATGGAGTTGTGGACTGGTGCATTGTCCTCGCGGAAATGCCACTGATCTGATTTGAAGAGTGCTGGCTTCTTCCGACAGAATCTCTTCCTGAACACCCTTAAAACCTCAACAAAGTAACCCTAACCCTAACCCTGACCCTTTGGCCAATCAACTCTAATGTATTCACTTCCTTACTCCTCCCACACCTCTCATCATCCCTCACAGATTCCGTGCCTTCCTTGAATCTCTTATGTCACTCAAAAACTCATGCTCGATTCATGCATGATGGTCCAAAAGCTGTGTGAAGCATTCCATACATTTCTATGGCATTTTTCCAAGTTTAAAACAGAATTTTATTGCATATCATTCTTCTAAAGAGTCCTGACGTCCAGATTGCATTTTTGAAATTCACCAGCTGTGATAATCAGGCTTCAGTACGATGTATTCCAATTCGTGCTGTAGCTGTTCATTTGAACCTGAAATCATAAAAATTAGTCAGTCATCTCATAAGATGAACAGCAATAACATAGTGAATTTTTAAGAGTCTATGACAATTTTAAATGCCTGGACAAAAAAAGTCTGGAAACTTATTGAAGGCACCACATACATTAGTTGATATGCCATAAAACCCAACAAAACCAAATGCTGGAGCTTTGGGGAATGTGGAGTGCCCCTTCATTGCCATCGCTCCCAGGTTCATTCTGGCCCAGAGTGGTAGCACCTGATAGGGTCCTATCTACGGGTTAAATAGAACGAAACTGTGAACTTTAACTAATTTGAAGTGCTTTAAATAGAACTGACATTTAAGCTGCGTACTTATACTAAACTGAACTGCTTGAAATAGAACTGTTTTTGAATAGAACTAAACTGTATACTTATGCTAAACTGAATTGTTTAAACTAGAACTGGATTGTCATTTAACTGAACTGTTTTGACTTTTAACTGTTTGTAAAAAAACTATAGTTATACTAAACTGAATTGTTCAAAATTTAATTTGGTGTTAAATGACCCAAAAAGGGTTGATATCCCTTAAAACAAAGCAACCAACTAACTAAGTATGCTAACTGCAGAGAGGTAAGATCTCTTTACTAGATATGACACTAAACTGGATCTGATGGTGAGCTTCCAGACCTGAAGCTTTGGAAAATATGGAGTATCCTTTCATTGCCATTACTCCCAGGTACACTTTGATCCAGAGAGGTTGAACTTGTTCTACCTATAGGTCAAATAGAACTGTTAAACCATTCAACTGTGTGCATGCAAATGATAAATATTTAAGAGAATAACTAATATTCAATAGCAATACTTGAAACTGTTGAAATGCGACCAAACAATTGAGCTTGGACTAATTTAAAAAATATTGCCAATCAACTATTTACTTAAAAATCATGTATAAACAGTATTTGGCATTAAATAACCTCCAAGGGTTGATATTCCCTAAAACACAACCAACTGATAAAACACATATATTTAATGTATTTGTATAAGTAGGATTTGGCATTAAACAACCTACAAAGGTTGATAGGCCATTAAACCAAAAGTAACCAGTATATATTTATAAATGTAACATACTGCATCATTAATATATATACCGGGCCACTAGCCTAATGAGTAGAGTGTTCACTAATGATCTCGGAGACTGGGGTTCAATCCCAAGTTGAGTCATACCAAAGACTCAAAAAATAGTACTTGATGCCACCTTGGTAACTACACACCATTATAAGGTAAGGATCAAGGGTAAAATGGAGCAATCCAGGGAATGGAGTAGTGCCCTCCGCTATACATTGGTATAGTAGCTATTGAAAAGGGAGCCTTTGGGTTTGGGTCATCCTCTATATATATATATATATATATATAGTGGATGTGCACATGGTAAGATAGTTACCATTGTAGGAAATGTACAGTGTGAACAGTGTTCAAACCCTTAATGAGGCAGTTTGCATTTCACAAATCGCTAATATCCTTGGGAAAGGTATGCATCTTATTATTCTCCCTCCAGCTATGGTTAAATAGGACATACTGGACATTTTAACCTTGGTATGGCCACTGATCTCAGAGAAGAGTAACTCTGAATTTAAACCCGTTAAACTCTACTTAAAAAAAAAACTTGTGTCAAATCCTGCTTGTATAGAAGGGTTGGTTGTTTTTTTTTTTCTTTTTACGGCATATCAACACTTTTTGAGACATTTAACAGTGAATTAAATTTCAAACAATTCAGTTTTGTATAAGTATAGTTTTAGTTTAGAAACAATAAATGTCAAAACAGTTCTGTTTCAAACAATTCAGTTTTGCATAAGTACGCAATTTCAATGTCAAAAACAGTTCTATTTCAAACAGTTTAGATAAGCATAAGTACACAGTTTCAATGTAAAAAACAATTCTTCTTCAAACAGTTCAGTTTAGCATAATTACACAGTTTAGTTCTCTTTGACCTATTGACAGGACCCGATCAGGTGCTACCACTCTTGGCCAGAATGGACATGGGAGTGATGGCAATGAAGAGGTACTTTGTATTCCTTAAAGCTCCAGCATTACTGGAACCTCACCATCAGATTGTTTAGTGTCATATGCAGGACACTCATTGGGAGGGTCTTATCCCTCTGCAGAGAAGCAGTCTGTTTATTCTATGCCCTAGCTGACTGGGCAATGTGCAGAAGAGTTGGGTATATATATATGTCTGTGTGTGTGGGAGTGTGTGTGTGTGTGTGTATATATAACCTGCTCATTGGTCTAGTGGGTAGAGTGTTCACCAATGGTCTGGGTGACCAGGGTTCAATACCAAAGACTTTAGAAATGGTATTTGATGCCTCTTTGCTTAACACTCAGCATTATGTATCAAAGATAAAGTAGAATAGTGCCCTTCCCTACACCTCGGCGTAGTAGCTATTGAAAAGGCAGCCTTCGGGTCGACCTTGACTATGGTCGCCAACCTTAATTTACTTACTATATATATCTATCTATTTAACTATCTATGTATATATATATATATATATATATCATATTTACCAACTCCTCCGCTCGGGCAGGATATGACACAAGGTCAATTTTTTAAGTGGAGTTTAACAGGTTTGAATTCAGAGATTTCCTTCTCCTAGACTAGTTGCCTCACCAAGGCTGAAGAACCAAGTCTGTCCAACTATTTACCCATAGCTGTACGGAGAATAATTGGATTCATACCTTTCCCAAGGGTATTAGTGCTATGTGAAATGCAATCAGTCTCGTCCAGGATTTGAACTTGTGTCGCCATGTCCATTTCCTACGACGATAACCATTACACCACGGGCACCTCCAAAATCTATATCTTTATATCTATATATATATATATATATATATATAAATCAGCTGTGAAAAAATTGTGCAGCCAACAACACTTTCCTCATATGGTGACTGTGGAGTCAAGCTTTGTTTTGTAACCAGAAGACAATTATTTAATTCACTGATATCAATTTGAAGTATATGATGAGATGATAAATTCATTAGAAATTCAAGACAACATTCTACACTAAAAGGACTTTTCTTAAAAATAAACAAAGGAATCCTTTGTCTTGTGGGCTCCTCCTGACTCTGGTTCCCTTCAAAAGATTATCACAGTGTAAGATTTACACCTTTATTGACACTGCCAGCCCATTATATATATTGTGGTTGGTTGGTTTGTTGGGTTTTATAGCATATCAACCTTTGTAGGTTATTTAACGCCAATTCCATTTTTATGTAAATAATTGGTTCTATTTAAAACAATTCAGTTTAGCATAAATACACAGTTTAATGGTCAAAACATTTCGGTTTGGTTTGTTTGGTTTTATGGCGTATCAACCTTTGTAGGTTACTTAACGCCAACTCCATTTTTACGTAAATAATCTGTTCTATTGAAAACAGTTCAGTTTAGCATAAGTACAGTTTAATTTTCAAAAACATTTCCATTTCAAACTATTCAAGCAGTTATATGTAATAATTCAGTTAAGTGTAAATACAGTTTTAATGTCGAAAAACAGTTCTATTTGAAATAATTCAGTTAAGCATAAGCACGCAGTTTAAGTGTAAGTACGGTTTAATTGTCAAAAACGTATCCATTTCAAGCTATTCGTTTACTCAATTCATTTTAGCATAAGTATGCAGTTAGTTCTATTTAACCCATAGATAGGGCTCTATCAGGTGCTACCATCCCGGGCCAGAGTGGATCTGGGAGCAATGGCAATAAAAGGGTACTCCGCATTCCCCAAAGCTCCAGCATTGCTGGAACCTCACCATCAGATTGTTTAGTGTTATATCCAGGACACTCGTTGCGGGGGGCTCTTACCCCTCTGCAGAGAAGCAGTCAGTGTATTCTACTGCCCCAGCTTATATATTGTGGATGATTATATATATATATATATATATAAATTAGCAAAAGTTTTCAGATATGAATATTTATTTTTTTATTGTTCTCAAATAGTTTTGATCTTATATCATCATCTGGAGAAAAGTTATTCGGAAGAAAAATCTTTTAGAAAGTTTTTTTTAAAGATTTTAAAAACAGTTTTTAGGAAGAGTCGATTTGCTGTAAAAGAAGCCATGAAAAAAGGAACTGGAAATGTAACATACTGATTCATTGAATGAAAATTACTTTTTGGCATTCAAGTGTCTTCAACTGACCTTTAGATAATATATACATAGACGCATTCACACACACACACACACATACATATACACACATGAAGATTTATATATATATATATATATATATATATATATATATATATATATATATATATATATATAAACTGGAATTCTTCTTATAAACTTCAAAACTTTTAAAACTTAAAGAATACTCATGAAAATGTTTAACATGATATGTGACCTTAAATTTCCCCTTTTTGAAAGAGACAGTAATACTAAAAAGCATATGGGGGAGGGATTGTCCTCATGGTGTAATGGCTAAAGCGCTGGACTGCAGAATTGTCGTAAGCAAGTTCGAACTCCAGTCACACAATTACATTCATATTGGGTATGAACCTTCTTATGCTCCCAACTATGAGTTAAATAGCATCACTGCTGTTCTTCTAGAAGGATGGCTTTGGCATTAAATAACCCATGAAGGTTTATATGCCATTAACCAAAGAAACTAAGGTAAGGCATGTGATCACTGTGATTTTAAAGTTTTTAAAAATGGTTTCTCTTTAAGTTTTTAACTTTATAGTGACCCTTTCACCAATACTTGGTTTCAGTTTCAGCTTCTTTCTTTCATGCCATATCAAACCTTCATGTTTTATCTAATGCCAAAGCTATCCTTGTAAAAAAAGAAAACTGATATTATTTAACCAATAGCAGAGGGGGTAAGAGAGTTTCATACATTTCATAGATTTAGTCAAAAGTAGATGTGGATTTTGAACTCACTTATTTCAAAGCAGCAGTTTAACACTTAAGCTATTACACCATGGGGAGTCTCCCATGACAGATATTAAGGACTGAATAAAAACAACATTGGTTGTATTTATTTTACTTTACATGGCAGGAAGGAGAGAACAGCTGGTTGGATCCATAGATACCATAAAAGTAATTATGATCTGTAAGCACAATGCTGCTTCCTTCCAACGCATAATAATTTCACGATCAATTATCCATATTCAATTGTCTTCTCAATAGGTTTATTGATATTGAGCTGCATGTATTTATAAATATAGCTAACTGCTTCATTGATATATATATATATATATATATATATATATATATATATATATATATATATATATATATATATATATATATATATATATAAGGGTTGTTCAAAAGGTTTGAAGCCTCACTCAGAAAGAGCTATACATGAACATTTTTGTTCTAACAATACACTACCATTTCTTATAAAACTAGAAAAAATAATTCAGATTTCTGTCTTAATTACTGAACAGGTGAGGCCCATTCAAAGTTGAGAGATGTAGGACAAATCTAAAATCTAGGTGAAGCTTAGAATTTTTTGAATGAACCTTGTATATTAAAAATATTATGAAGACAATAAAGATAATTGATATATGGCACTGAAAATGGAACCAATGAGCCTGAAAATGCAAGAATACTTTTCTCTAACCAGCTATGGATAAACAAGTGAGGGAGCCGAGTTTCTCAAATCTGAAGAGAAGAACAATTCTGAATTTGGGTGCCTTTTGCGGTGTAATAGTTAACGAACTGGACAAGGAGTCCATTATGAGTAAGTTCAATGCTCACTGTGAGCTCTCTATTTCTGGCCTTGTTCTAAGCTAAAGCTGAAAAAAAGACGAGAACTGGAGTCTAAATCACTGACTAATGTTTGCTTCAACCCTATACTTGTAATTTCTGGAACCAAATTGTAATGATGCTTCCCTTATCTCAAACAATGGTGGGGATAGGAAACTTGGTACATAGGCAGCTACATGTCTTTGATACACCCCTACACAATTCTGCAGTCAGATTAGGAAGCAGATGCATGTTTTCATAAGACAAACGGTATCACCTATGAATAATTGCACTCAACCATTTTTAATGAAATGTTAGTTTTCTTCTAAACTATACGAGGAGTTTATTATTTCTAGTGAAACCTCATACAATCAAAACAGATATTATTAGGTATTTTTCTTACCAAAACCTACAGCATATATAAACAATTATTGCTTTTAGTAACCAATCTTAATACATAAAATTTATAGTTGTATCCTTTCATATATTAGTATCTAATACAAATAATTTTTATACAACTATACGCCCAGCTAGGTGCTAAATTGCATAACTGCTTTTGTTCAACCAGGATGGCTTTAAAAAAAATTACCAACAAAGGTTACTATGCCATAAAATAGTGAAATGAAGCCAAAACAACAACATAGTTTCAAGTTACTATTTGTATTTAATAATAATAATCACCTAATCTCAGCTACATGACCAGACCTAGAAATAATCAACAAAAAGAAGTAAACTTAGTGAATTGTGGACTTTGCTGTGCCTGGTGACTACAGTGTAAAACTGAAAGAAAACGAAAAGAAGGATAAGTACCAAGACCTAGCTAGAGAAGTAAAGAAATTGTGAAACATGACAGTGATGGTGGTACCAATTATAATTTGTGCTCTTGGTACAGCCACCAAAGGATTGGTATGATGACTGGAGAACTTGGAAATAAGAAGACAAGTGGAGACTATCCAAACTGCAGCATTGTTAACATTGACTAGAATACTGAGAAGAGTTCAGGAGACTTGAGAAGACTTGCTGTCACAAACTCTAGTGAGAAACTAATGGCTAATGCTGGTGTGAAAAACTTGAAAAGGAGTAAATAATAATAATAATAATAATGATAATTTCTACACTGTCATATGGTTTCAAGAATTTTTATCTCATATAAATGATTTCTACACAGTCATATGGTTTCAGTTAATGGAGGTGCTCATGCTGTAATGGTTATCATTGTAGGAAATGGAGGTGCCGGTGGTGTAATGGTTATTGTCGTAGGAAATGGATACGGCGACACGAGTTCAAATCTTGGACGAAACTGATTGCATTTCATATAGCACTAATACCTTTGGGAAAGGTATGAATCCAATTATTCTCCCTACAGCTATGGGTAAATAGTAGGGCAGACTAGGTTCTTAAACCTTGGTGAGGCAACTAGTCTAGGAGAAGGAAAACTCTGAATTCAAACCTGTTAAACTTCGCTTAAAAATTGACCTTGTGTCTTATCCTGCCCGAGTGGAGGGGTTGGTAAATAGGATCATTGTAGGAAATAGACATGACGACACAAGTTCAAATCCTGGACAAGGCTGATTGCATTTCACATAGCTCTAATATTCTTGGTGTGATTTCTGTTATTCACCCTCCAACTATGGGTAAATAGTAGGGCAGACTGGTTTCTTTAGCCTTGGCCAGGCAACTAATCAAGGAGAAGGAAAACTCTGAATTTGAACCTGTTAAACTTTGCTTAAAATTTGACCTGATGTCACATCCTGCTTTAGGGATTGGTAAATACATATATGGTTTCAATTATCTGAAACAATTATATAGTTTTTAATTCGAGAATTAATTTTTCTTTATTGCGGACTTTTTGTCCTCATCTTGGTAGTTGTTTTTTTTTTTGTGTTGTTTCTTCTTTCACTACGTTTCGGCCAAATTTCACCTCTGGCCTTCTTCAGATTAAGAATTCTCAGATTAAGAAGCCTCATCTAAAAATTGATTCCAATTAAAGACTGTTTTTAATTCCTTATGAAGTAATTATGTCTTAAAGCAATTATTCTTAACACTTATAATTTGCACACCATCATATTGTTTCATGTATTCCTATCAAATTCTAATAATACATAAACAATTATATAGGTTCAAGTAATTAATGATAATAAACATTAGTAAACAATTATGGCTTCAATTAACTATTCTTAAGACAAATAATTTACACACAGTTGTATGGTTTCAAGTATTCCTATCTGTAATACAAATATTTATTCATAATAATAAGAATAACAATAATAATAATAATAACAATAAAAAGAGAATTTGCAAAATTGTGGACTTTGCTGTCCCGGCTGCCCACAGAATAAAACTGAAAGAATCTGAAGAGAAGGATAAGTACCTCAACCTTGCAAGGGAATTGAAAAAATAATGGAATATGAAGGTGACAATTATACCTATTGTGATTGGTGCTTTTGGTTGAGTAACTAAAGGATTATTAAAGGGACTGGAGGACTTGAAAGCTGGAGGACGAGTGGAGACCATCCAAACCACAGCTTTATTGAGAATGGCCAGAATACTGAGAAAAGTCCTGGAGACTTGAGAAAACTTGCTGTCACTCAAACTGCAATGAAAAACCATCAGCTAAAACTGATGTGAAAAACTCTAAAGGAGTAAATGATAATAATAACCATTTGTATACATAGTTCAAAATATACTTTGTATATGGAATGTTGTTTAGAGGTGTACTTGATTTTGGAACACTACATATTTTTATCATTAAGGGCTTTTGGACTATTGTCTTCATCTTTATTGTTATTTCCACAATGTTTTGGCTGATATGTCCTCTGGCCTTCTTCAGGTGTTTGTCAAAAAAAAAGATCTGAATATGAGCACAGGTAAAAAAAATCATACATAAAAGTAGTAATCCTAGTCAAGTAAGAACATTAAGTTTATAACTCCCAAAAATTCACTCTGAATTGTCCAGCAGGACACATAGCATAACGGTTATAGGCATTGGTTCCCTAAGCTTCAAAGGAAACAATCATCTGGAGTTTGCAGGTTCAATCCTGACTGCAGGCGAGTAACAATACAGGAATACTTAACACTTGTACCTGGTTATTGCACACAGAATCACAACAGGTGACCACTGTGGATTTAATAAAGGATGTAGTTCGAAGTTCTGTGAAGGTTTCCAAGTTCAACAAACACCTGAAGAAGGCCAGAGGACATATTGGCCGAAAGATTGTGGAAATAAAGATGAAGACAATAGTCTGAAACCCTTAATGATAAAAATCACCAAGCTTTGTCTCAGAAATTTAGATAACTACAACATTTTTTTTTCTTAAAGAACTCCAGTTTGATTTGGTTTCTTTGTTTAATAGCATATCAACCATCATGGGTTATTTAATTCCAAATCCATCCTTTTAGAAGAACAGCAGTGACATTATTTAACCTATAGCTGGTTGGATAAGGGGGTTTATACCTTTCCCGATGGTATTTGTCCGAAAGTGAATGACTGGAGTTTAAACTTACTTACTATGAGTCCACAGTCCAGTGCTTTAACCATCACATCAGGTGGACACCTCCTGGGAATCCAGTGTAGTAGAATCCATTAATAAATAATACCTAATAAAATCCAAATTAACAGAATAAAACCCTCATATCTTTGACAGCTTTAAAAAAGATATTTCAGGTGAATTTATTTATTGGTGATTTTGTAAATAATTCCTAGTTGGGTATGAGGCCATTTATTTATGAGTATTCCTCAAAATAATACCTTGTTTAACACCCGGCCACTTTTTTTTAAGTAATACTATAGATAATACCTAGTTTATTATGTAAATAATATCTAGTTTAATACAAGGGCACCTTTTCATGGATAATACTGTAAATAATACCTTGTTTAGTATGAGGCCATTTATTTATGAGTTATCATGTAAATGATAGCTAGCTTAGCACCAGACCACTTTTTAATAAGCAATGCTGTATATTATTACCTAGTTTTGTATAAGGCAATTTATTTATGGGCTATCATGTGCACAATGCCTAGTTTAGCAACATACTACTTTTTTATAAGAAATACTGTATATAATACCAAGTTTGGCATGAGGCCATCTATTTATGACTTATGTAAATAATATCTAGTTTAGCACAAGGGCACCTATCAATGGATAAGACTTTAAATAATACCTTGTTTGGTATGAGGTCATTTATTTATGAGTTATGATGTAAATTATACCTTATTTAGCATCAGGTAAATTTATATAAGCAATACTTGAAATAACACCAAGTCTGGCATGAGACTATTTATCTATGGGTTATAATGTTAATCATTCCTAGTTTAGCTCAAGTCTGCTTATTTATGAGTGAATACTGCTATTTAGTATTTTACTTCTTAGCTGGAGAGGGAAGTAATGAATTCATGCCTTTTGTAAAGGCATTAACACAAAGTAAAATACAAATAGCTTCTTCTAGGAATTGAACTCAAGCTGGTGATTCCATTTCATACAATTCTAAAAGTCATACAGAGCACATATTCTATGTAAAGCCATGTCATTCTTTGTCATTCAGGTTCTGTAAAAAAAGAAAAAAATGTTCTTGGTTCTGAAGACGTTTTGTTATCACTCCCCCGCACATAATTTCTCCCTTACCACTTCTTCAGATATTTCTACAGCCTCAGGGGTTGTGATACCATTTACTTTTGGAATAAGCGATTTATACTATGATTAGTCAGTTAATGGTTTTATTCATTCAAATGATTACATTATGACAATGATTACAAAAAGTGTGGATTTCAAAGTTATATATATATATATATATACTCTGATATTTATTGTTTTCAAGTATTGTTATCAAGTTGTGCTCAAAGGTGGAAGAAGATTAAATTGATTTTTGTCACAATATAGCAAGCAAATCAGATTACCTCATGACATCATTGTGAATAGTCGTGTTTAGTATGATTTTTTCATGTTGTAGGGAGGCAATTATTAATTGTCTCCCTTGAAAAGTGGGTGCATCAATTGCTCACTTCATGGTCACATGCAAGTTTTAGAATGCACCTTGTTCTTTTTTATCTATGTATTTTTAACAGTAAAGATATGCTTTTTGTCTTTGCTCTTTGAAAAGCTAAGACATACCATTTTTATATCTGTTCCTTGAAGAGTAGAAACTTTGTCTCCTCACTCAGCGATGGACATTGTCTCTTGTCTTATCACTGAAAAGTAAAATCAACATCTTTTTACTGTACCTCACAAAGTCTTATATGCCATTGAACAAAAAAAATAAACTATTAACTGTATGTTGTTCTCATCGTCAAATCAAATAAGATTATTTAACAGTTTAATCTCAGTAATTTATTTATTAGTAAAAATATCACTACCTCACTCATTCTTACCTTTCAAGCCATACATTTTTGCCTATTTTACTTACAAATTAAAAGTTGATTTTCTTTGTAATGCAATGATGATAACAATTCGTTCCTTCATTAAATTCATCACACACATGAATACATAAAAACTTATTCGGTCAAATCTTGTCTACTGAAGACTTCACTACACTTTGCCACAGCTATATCCAGGAGACGACCTCAATTCTGCCGCAAGACGCATGTATCATCATACACACACACACACACACATACACAAAAACAATCTCCAATACGACCACACACAGTAATACATAAATTTAACACACAAATACAGACACAAATACAGACACACACATAGCCCCCACCAAAAAAAAAGCGTCATACAAATCTGAACATAAACATTTGCCTGACAATATTTATTGATTTTTTTTGATTTCTCAGATATCTTTCTTTCTCTGTCTGATGATTGTCATAATAAGACAGCATGAAACCATTGGTTGCTGATAAGCATCCATGCTATTGAATATTACCTAATATATAAGTAAGGTTTGGTTTCTTTGTTTAATGGCATATCAACTCTTTTTAAGTTATTTAATACCAAAGCCATTCTCCGAGAAGAACAGTAGTGGTACTATTTAACCCATAGCTGGGAGGATAAGGGGGTTTATACCTTTTCCAAGGGTATTTGCCCGAAAGTGAATGTAATAGCGCAAATGGAGTACGAACTCGCGTACTACGATCCCGTAGTCCATCGCTTTAACCATTACACCACGAGGACACCCCCTAATATATAAGTAAGTAAGTAAACTTGGCGACAGTAGTCGAGAATTACCAGAAGGCTCCCTTTTCAATAGCTTCTACTCTGAGGTTTAGGGGAGGGCAATTCTCCATTCCCTGGATTGCTTCACTTTACCCTTGATACATACCTGATATTCTGAGAGTTAAGCAAGGAGATCTCAAGTACCATTTTTAAAGTCTTTGGTATGACACGACCTAGGATCAAACCCAGGTTTCCCGGATCATTGGTGAACACTCTACCCTCTTGACCAATGAGCCTAATATATATTTATTTATTATTATTGCTATTATTGTATAATTGCTCTTCCACAGATATTGAGCACTCTCCAAATCATACTGCATTTGATCTGCTACAAACCTACCAAGTAAGATAGTAACAACCATATACTGTTGTAATATATATATATATATATATATATATATACCATGTTTATAATCTGTATAAAAACAATAGCAAAAGGTGGATGAAAAGTTAAGTTTTCTTATTAAGATCAAAACTATGTGTTGCATATATTTATATACTTACTTACTGTCCAACTATTCTCTTTGATTTACATTCAGACACACTTTTGACAGCATCATTCTGCAATATTTGAAACAGATTTCTGTGGGCATGTTATTGTTGTCAGTAATTTCTAAGTCATTCTGCATATAACAGATAACGATGTCTCATAAATTTCTTATTATGAAATTCCGAAGAACACATTCTCAGGAACGTCAATAAATTGGCTCAAACAGACTAGAATGGTCATGATAATGCTGAAGAAAATTAAAGTGACAGCTGCGGACATAAACTTGACTCACTAGTCACAAATATTTGTCCCAAGGCCCCAAGGTCTTCTCACTCTAATAATGGATGATATAAATGTCTCTGATCTGGGACTTGCTTACGAAGTTCCTTTTATTGCTAACTCAAGTGATGAAGAGATCAAAATAAGAATCAAATCAAGTTTGGGAATAATGTTTATTAATGTTATCTATATCAGTTGCGGAAGTTAGTTGGTTATTTGAATGGTTGGTTTTATGGCATGTCAACCTTTGTTCCATTATTTAAAGTTGAAGTAAGTTTTTTTTTTCCTTTTTTGCAAGAAATTACATAGTATCCAGTAACTAATGTTAATATCTGGTAAGCAATTATAGCTTAAGTCAACTCTTCTTAATACTAATAAATTGCTCATAGTCACATAGTTTCAACTATTCCTGTCTACTACTAATAATTTGTACACAATTATATTGTTTCAAGCCTTTCCAATACAAATATTTTTTACACTTACAAGGGTTAAATTATTTCAAGCAATTATAAAGCTTCCATGGTGTAATGGTTATCGTCGTAGGAAATGGACACAGCGACACGAGTTCAAATCCTGGACGAAACTGATTGCATTTCACATTGCACTAATACCCTTGGGAAAGGTATGAATCCAATTATTCTCCCTCCAGCTATGGGTAAAATAGTAGGGCAGACTAGGTTCTTCAGCCTTGGTGAGGCAACTAGTCTAGGAGAAGGAAAACTCTGAATTCAAACCTGTTAAACTCCACTTAAGAAATTGACCTTGTGTCATATCCTGCCCGAGCGGAGGGGTTGAGTAAATATGTATAAAGCTTCCAATACTTTTAAAATTAATTGTAGATTCAAGTAACTATTCTTAATCTCAATAATTTGTTCACAGTCATAAGGGTTCCTGTATTCTTCTCTGCTGCTAATAAACTGTAAACAATTATATGGGGGTGTCCTCATGGTGTAATGATTAACGTGCTGGGCAATGGAATCCTAGTAAGCGAGTTCAAACTCCAGTCACGTTATCACATCCACTTTCAGACAAATACTCTTGGGAAATGTATGAACCCCAGCTATGGGTTAAATAGTACAACTACTGTTTTTCTAGAAGGATGGATTTGGCACTGAATAACCCAACAAGGTTGGTATGCTATTAAACAACAAACAAACAAACAAACAAACAATCATATGATTTAAAATATTCTTATCTGATACTTATAATATGAACAAAAATTTGATGGTTTTTAGTATTTCAAGAAATTGTATCATTTGAAATGACTAAACACTAGAAAAAAATATTGCTTTAATTAAATATTCTTAACACTAATCACTTACACAGAGTTATAATGTTTCAAGTATTCTTATCTAATACTAATAATCTGTACAGTTTTATGGTTTTTAGTATTTCTAGCAATTATATAGTTTTTAACTCTTTGTAAGCAATTATCACTATGAGAAACTCTTTCTAATACAGATGATTTGCACACAGTTTAATGTATTCCAATCAAATGATAATAATTTTTACTCACTTATATGATTTCAAGTATTTTAAGCAATTAGTTTTTTTTACAGTCATTGGCCTAATGAGTAGAATGTTTGCCAATGGTCCGGAAGACTGGGGTTCAATCCGAGGTCAAGTCATACCAAAGACCAAAAAATGGTTCTTGATGCTGCCTTGCTTAGCACTCAGCACAACAAGGTAAGAATGAAGGGTAGAGTAATCAAGGAAATAGAGTAGTGCCCTCCCCTACACACCGGTGCAGTAGCTCTTGAAAAGGGAGCTTTCAGGTCACCCTCGACCAAGGTTGCTAATTTTACTTTTTTATATAGTTTTTAATTCTTTATAAACAGTTGTAAATTGACTATTCTTAATATAAATATTTTGCACATGGTTCTGTGGTTTCAAGTATTCCTAACTAATACTAATAATTTCTAAACAGATCCATCTAACCTATAACAGCAATAAGGGATGGGAAAATGACAGAGGATACACTCAGTAATAAATCAAAGACTTTCCATGTATATATTGGTTGGTTGGTTGTTTGGGGTTTATGGCATATCAACCTTTGTAGGTTGTTTAATGCCAAATCCATTTTTATACAAATAATCAGTTCTGTTTCAAACAATTCAGTTTAACATGAGTACACAGTTTAATTGTCAAAAATATTTCTATTTCAAGCTATTCAGTTTAGTCAAACAGTTCTATTTCAAACAATTCAGTTTAGCCTCAATGTCAAAAACTGTTCCATTTCAAATAATTTAGTTTTGCAATTTAGTCCTATTTGACCCATAGACAGGACCCTATCAGGTGCTACCACCTTGGGCCAGAGTGGACCTAGGACCAATGGCAATGAAGGGGTACACCACATTCCCCAAAGCTCCTGCATTACTGGAACCTCACCATCAGGTGCCCGTGGTGTAGTCGTTATCGCTGTAGGAAATGAACACGGCGATACGAGTTCAAATCCTGGACGAGACTGATTGCATTTCGCATAGCACTAATACCCTTGGGAAAGGTATGAATCCAATTATCCTTCCTCCAGCTATGGGTAAATAGTAGGACAGAATAGGTTCTTCAGCCTTGGTTAGGCAACTAGTCTAGGAGAAGGAAAACTCTGAATTCAAACCTGTTAAACTCCACTTAAAAATTGACCTTGTGTCATATCCTGTCTGAGCGGAGGGGTTGGTAAATAGTACCATCAGATTGTTTTGTGTCATATCTTGGACACTTGTTGGGGGAGTTTTATCCCTTTGCAGAGAAGCAGTTGGTGTATTCTACAGCCCCCAACCAACTGGGTGTATATATTGATATATATATATATATATATATAGACTCAATCTGGGCCATTGGCCTAATGAGTAGAGTGTTTGCCTATGGTCCGGGAGACCAAGGTTGAATCCCAGGTTGAGTCATACCAAAGACTCAAAAAATGGTTCTTGGTGCCACCTGGCTTAACACTCAATATAACAAGGTATGGATCGAGGGCTAAGTAGACCAATCCAGGGAATGGAGTAGAACCCTCCCCTACACCTCAGTGTTGTAGCTAATGTAAAGGGAGCCTTCGGGTCACCCTCGTCTAGGGTCACCAACATTTCTTACTACTTAGTTATATCTACTCAGAAATATATATATATATATATATATTCAAAGTCTTTGAGCAAACACACTTCAACAAAAAATCAAAATCTTTCCAAGCACTTCTCCCAAAACTCTTGTATTCTGATGATACAGATCTGATTGCTTACATCGAATAAGATATGCATGCTAAAATAGAGCTTTTTTCCACAACATTTACTGCTTTCGGACAAACCATTAGTCTAAAGAAGACCAAGGTTATGTTTGCTCTACCTCTAGACCAGTTCTACACCAAACAAAACATCTTCAACCAGAGTACAAGATTAGATGTTGTTGATTCTTTTACATCCCTTAGGAGTACTCTTAAGAGGGATAACTTGATTCTGAAATATGTCTATGGATCCGAAAATCCCTCAAGCTCTTTGGAAATCTTTAGAATCATATTTGTTTGACAGAGGCATTATTATCAAAATCAAGTTTAGTGTCTATGAACCATACATTTTCATTGCCCTTTTATACTCTTCTGAGACTTGGACTACATACTGTCATCAAATCAAAGCCTTGGAAAGATTCCATCCGGCTTGTCTTAGAAGGATCCTAAACATCAAATAGCAAACCAATATTTTCAATATTGAGATGCTCATCATATGCAATCAGATGCATAAGGTTAGACAGATTAATAGGATGGAGGATGTGAGGTTACCTCAGCTGCTGTTTTATGGAGAGTTACAATGTGGGAAATGTCTGAGAAATAAACCTGAGAAGCATTTAAAGAATTCCATGAAAAACAGCATTAGGGCTACTAGTGTAGATGTTTGGCATTGGGAGATGATAGCAAATGAATGAGCTTAGAAAAAGTTATCTGCAAAGTTTATAATGCACTTGAAACACATAAAATTAAGTGCTCCATTTTGAAATAGGACTTAAACTCAAGCCAGAACATTTTTCAGCTTGAACATATTTTTAACATCTACAGTAGGGTCTCTTGGTCAAAAGCTAAACTTACTAGTCATTTGAAATTCCTTGACAGTTGACAATTACTGATTGATTCTACACTGATCCTTCCTCAGCAACCTGTAGGTAATTCATGAAAATTTTGTGACAAAATATGTGGGTCTGCAACAGGACTGAGAAGCCATATGAGAGTATACAGGATTAAAGTGGATATGAATAACTGGCTTTGTGCTAGTCATATAAATGGCAGAGAAGTCATATGTATCCATGGCCACTCTTTGCGAGTGTGAGGAGATGGCTTTCTTCTGTAAAGAAGTGGCAGTCAGTATAAAAGTTGACAAATCTTGTTGAAAGTAATTTCTATTGAATTCCTTTTACTTTTTTACTAATGAATATATGTAGGTTTTATCAAACCTCCCACCTGCCCAGATTTGACACAAGGTCATTTTGATGTGAGGAGCTACATACAAATTGAGGCTTATATGTGGCCATCACAAAAATGCTTGATCCCTTCAGCATTTCCCTTCAGGTGCATCTCAGGCAGCAAGTGATAAACATTACTTGACTATGCACTTAGTGCCTCTGGGAAAGGCTCTTGGAAGCCAGTTAATCAAATCCTTAACCCCCACCTGAGTGAGGAAGCCATGTTATTTATGGGTTCATGGAGTGTAAGAATTCTCAGTACATTTTTTTTTTGATTAAATTTCTTCTGACTTTTGTCTAGCTATTATCAAGAACAAGATAAAGATTGATAAATACATGTTGCCATCTTAAGATAAAAACCTAAAAAGAATTAGGGAAAATTCTTAGTCTCTCTTGATCCATTCAAATGTTCCTTGATAAGAAAACAAGAGAAATCAATGAACATTAATACAACATTTCTTGTCAGTCATTTTCAACAAGACTTGTCGGCAAGAAAATTTGCTGTCAACATAATACATACATACATACATACATAGGTGAATTTTGCTCACATTTTAGCAATACTAAGCAGTGTTTGCTATAGCAAAGTTTTCAAGGAAATTAATAGTGATGATTGCTTTTATATCCCAGATGTCTGTTAGCGTCAACGTTTTTACTGACCTTTGTGTCCAGGACTTTTTCTTTTCCATAGATTTGGCATGTTTCCACTTCATAGATAGTCATTTACACTCCGGCTCAGAGTGCCAAACACAAGGTTACCCCATTTTTCACTAAACTATGTATCTCTACATACATCACTCATTTTTCGGTTAACTACGCATGTCTTGTACTGTTCGGGCACCAAAAATTTGCCCAGTTGGCTGGGGCTGTAGAAAACACCGACTGCACCTCTGCAGAGGGGTAAGACCCCCCCTCACCCATAACAGTCCTGGATATGACACAAAACGATCTGACAGTGAGGTTCTAGTAATGCTGGAGCTTTAAGAAATGCAGAGCACCCCTTCATTCTTTCAAAGAGCTTTGCATTATGTGAGCGGCGGCTGAAAATTCCTTCACCAGAGTGCTCAACCCCCATTGGGGAGCTTGTATATTGTCATCCACAGACAGACTGTTTCATTCTATCAGAAATCTTCAGTGTGGCTAGACACGTAGGACACTTGAAGCCGGGATCGAAACCCATCCAACTTTACGTTAGACTAAGTCTCAGACCGCTTGGCCAACAAGTGTACCACGTTTGGCTAAGGGAATTTTTAAGGTATTATGTAGTAACAGCAGCAGACCTTAGTTATATATATATATATGTGTGTGTGTGTGTGTGTGTGTAGTTAGGCAGCAGTCATTCATTTAAGCATGTTTCATTAAATAGTAAAGACACATTTTGTCAGTATAATTTGATTAAGATCCTTTCAAGTTTCCTGATGAGTGTCTTGATTTCAGGTTGGAATTGGTGGATGAATTTACCAAAATAGTCCCGAGTGCTTTTTGACCCTTCATAGGCCATCATCAGGGGTTGCTTGTGTGCATAAAGAGTACTGTTTTTTTTAAATGAGTTTTGAAAGTTTTTTGAACATAACAAAAATATGCAAATGCAGATTTGGACAAAACTGAGTTGCTGATGAATTTAAAAACAGAGCGCTATCAACAGAAATAGAATACTATCAAGGAATACAGGATATCAAAAAAAAAAAATACTAAAAGCATTTCAAAACATTGTCACTATTTTCAAAATTAATTCTATTGATTTTTTTTTTTGTTTTAATATGTAGGGCTTCTAGGAAGCACAAGAATAAAAAATGATATAGAAAAATACTTGTATATATGAGTATTTTCTATATCATTTTTTATTTTTGTGCTTTTGATGCATCCATCTGTTTATTGTGCTACTAATAACTATCAATCAATGAATCTATCTAAGAAAGCATGATAAATTCAATGGTTTAGTTTGATTTGTTTGTTTAATGGCATATCAAATATCATTGGTTATTTTCTGCTAAAGCCATCTTTGATGAAGAACAGCAGTAATACTTATAACCTGTAGCATATGTTTCCTGAGGGTATTAGTCTGCAAGGTAACATATCAACACGCTGGTCTGATGAGCAGAGTGTTCACCAATGGGTCAGGAGACTGGGATTCAATCCCAGGTTGAATCATACCAAAGACTCAAAAAAATGTTACTTGATGCCATCTTGCTTAACACTCAGCATAATAAGGTAAGGATCAAAGGTAAAGTGGAACAATCTAGGTAAAAGGAGTAGCGCCCTCCCCTATACCTTGGTGTTGTAGCTATTGAAAAAGAAGCCTTCGGATCGCCCTCAACTACAGTCAACAACTTTACTTTCTTACTTAATGTTGCAATCCAACATTTTAGTCATTACAGAACTGGAACTCCATAAATTCAATGAAAAAGGAATAAAACACTTCTTGGTTTGGTTTCTTTGTTTGATGGCATATCAACCTTCATGGGTTATTTAATGCCAAATCTATCCTTTTAGAAGAACAGCAGTGATGCTTTTTAACCCATAGCTGGGAGAATACAGAGGTTCATACCTTTCCGAAAGGTATTTATCTGAAAGTGAATGGAATAGCATGACTGGAGTTCGAACTTGCTTACTAGTTCCACAGTTCAGTGTGTTAACAATTACATCATGAGGACACCCAAAAGAAACATTTCTTGTGTGTCAAGAAAAATTTACATATATATATATATATATATGTAGCAACATTTGTTGACATACAAGGATTATTTTATTAACTTCTGAGTTTTTTTTATACACACATATACATATTCATATATTCTTGTATTTTAGTAGCTGAGCAGGAGACCGGGGTTCAATCCCAGGTTGAGTTATACCAAAAACTCAAAAAATGGTACAACTATTCTTCGAGAAGAATAGCTTTGTCGTTGAATAACCTAAAAGGTTGATATGCCATTAACCAAAAAAACCAACCAAACCAACCAACCAAAAAATGGTACTTGATGCTGCCTTGCTTAACACTCAGCAGTATGAGATAAGGCTCAAGGGTAAAGTGGAGCAATGCAGGGAATGGAGTAACACCTTCTCCAACACCTCGGTGTGGTAGCTATTGAAAAAGAAACCTTCAGGTCTCTCTCAACTAAGGTTACCAACTTTACTTTTTACTTATTACACACTTTATTTGAATATATTAATACTATATCTTCTCAATGGATTATTCCTCTTAAGTCTATTAATTGACTTAATTTATAAGATATTGTATTATATATATATATATATATATAGGCAACAATTTTTCTTGACATTAATTTTCACTTAATCTATCCAATCTACATATAAATATATGTACATGGAAATAAATATTTGAAATGAATCTGACAGTATAAAGACAATAGAAAAACAAAGTAATAAAAAAGTTATGAATTTGTTATAATGGAAAGTTAACGTTGAAACATTTTGGTTTTTGTAACTGTTCAACAGAACTTTAAGATGGGGTGACAAATGTTGGTAGAACAATGATGGATGTTTTAATAATATACAATAAAAGGGGAAAAGAAAAAAATTATATACAAAGAAAGATCATATAACCCTCCAATCTTAGAAGTTCTATACATTTAAACTTGTTCCTATCATGAGATAGTTTTTCTAAAAGAACACAGACAGCAAGCCACCTCTGGTGTCCAGAACTCTTCTGTTTATTAGAATTTTTATTTTACTCATTGAAAGTTTTTCACATTTGCATCAGCTGGGGGCTGAGTGACAGTGAGTTTCCTGAGGTCTCCAGAGCTTTTCTCTGTATTCTGACCAATCTCAATAATGCTGTATTCAGAAAGGTCTTAATTCTTTCCCTGATTTTCAAATCTACCAATGCCCTTACCAATCCTTTATCATATTTACCAACCCCTCCGCTCAGGCAGGATATGAAACAAAGTCAATTTTTTAAGTGGAGTTTAACAGGTTTGAATTCAGAATTTTCCTTCTCCTAGACTAGTTGCTTCACCAAGGCTGAAGAACCCAGTCTGCCCTATTATTTACCCATAGCTGGAGGGAGAATAATTGGATTCATACCTTTCCCAAGGGTATTAGTACTATGTGAAATGCAATCAATCTTGTCCATGATTTGAATTTGTGTCACCGTGTCCATTTCCTGCAATGATAACCATTACACCATGGGCACCTCCTTACCAATTCTTTATAAACTATTTCAAGTACACCAACTACAATTCGTATCACTGTCACCCTCATGTTCCAAAGTTTTATGTTCTCTGACAAGGTCCAAGCTTTTGTCTCTGTTTTCACCTTCTTTTATATTCTCTCTGTGATCCACTGGAACAGCAAAATCCATTAGATGACAGGTTCTCTTTTTTTAGTTATCACTTGCTCTGGTCTTCTGGCCTTGATTACATGATCTGTGAGTATCTCACAATTCCCAGTCTTGTATTCAATCACTGGATCTTGATAATCAATAAGGAACCCAAATATATAAAAAATAATCATATATTTTTATTCTTCTATGATGACGCTTGTGTGGAGCAGGAAAGCAGTTGGAGAGAGTTTGTACACACAAAGGAGTTGTCTGTAGTCAGAACAGCCACTGGGAACTGACTTCAGCCAAAATTCTAGACTTTATATAGTCATAAATCTCCCCCCTGACCGACCTGGCCACGCCTCTTCACCGACATAATACTTGTTCTCCATTGGTCACGGCCTACACCCACTAGTTTTTTATGCCTCAGGTATCACACTCACGCATTTCTGCTTTTCCAATAGTCACTAGGTTGACTGGATGTATCTTTCAACTACATCTGTTGGGTTCATTACTGGTCAATGCACTATATTACACAAAGAACTTAATCTGTTATGTTCTTCAGGACAGATTCTGGTTTGTGCATATACTTTTTGGTTGTATGGTCAAAATTCAATTTTTTGTACCATTCCCAGTGGATCACCTTTTCCGCTGAGTTATGCTTAGTCTTGTACTCCTTTTGTGCAACTTTTCTGAATTTGCTTACAATTCAATTAATCCTATCACTCACTGATCTTAATAATTCTGTGGTCTGTAGGATCTTGATTCTCCTTCTGATTTACAAAAATCTCTAGTTTCCTTTTCTAGCCTTTGAGAACCATTCTAAGTGTAGAATCTGCAATTAGAACTACTGTCATCTTTATGTTCCATGGCTTTTTCAGCTCTCTGGCAAGATCTAAGTAATTTTTGTCAATCTTTTCAGATTCATTCATTTTCACTCTATGTTTTGCTGGAATAGCAAAATCCATTTGATGTCACATATTTCTTTTTGTTAATTAACACTAGATTTGGTCTTCTGGCCGGGAGTAAGAGATCGATTTGTATCTCAAAATCCCAGAGGATTCTATAGATGATATTTTCTTGAACAGATTCTGGTTTGTGAATATACCATATGTTAGTATAGTAAAATTTTAGTTTCTTGTACTATTCCCAGTTGATCACATTCATTGCTCAGTAACACCTGTCCCTGTATTTTTTCTTCCTGTTTGCTGCATAGCCGCTGTGGGCATCGGCCTCCAAGTCAATGCACCCAAGATGGAATATATGTGCTTTAATCAAATAGGCAACATCTCCACACTAAACAGTAGCACTCTGAAACTGGTTGACAAGTTCACCTACATTGGGAGCCATATCTCTTCAACCGAGACAGACATTGGCATACGTCTAGCAAAAGCATGGACAGCTATCAATAGACTTTTGGTCATATGGAAGTCAGACCTGACTGATAAAATGAAGTGCTGTTTTTTACCAAGTAGCAGTCATGTCAATACTGATATATGGATGTACTACATGGATGCCAACTAAACGTATGGAGAGAAAGCTTGAGGGCCATTACAAAAGAATGCTGCGAGCAATATTGAACAGGTCCTGGAGACAACACCCCACAAAGCAGCAGCTATACGACCACTTACCACCCATCACAAAAACTATAAAAATTAGATGAACCAGACATGCGGGACGCTGCTGGAGAAGTAGGGATGAGCTAGTGAGTGATGTACTCCTATGGAACCCTGCACATGGACGAGCAAAGGCAGGACATCCAGTTTAAACCTACATACAGCAGCTCTGTACCAATACAGGATGTAGCACTGAGGATCTGCCGAAAGCAATGGATGATAGGGAGGTATGGTGAGAGACGGTCAGGAATATCTGTGCTGATAGCGCGACATGATGATGATGATGATGAACCCTTTTATCTCCATAAAACCTATACTTGATAATCTGTTGCGTATTATCAATTTTTGCTTTAATATAATTGGTTCTTCGGGCATTAATTTGTGCTCTTATTGAAAGAGATTCTTTTTCTTTTTGATTTGCTTTGGTTTTATGGCATATGTGGGCAATTTAGTGCCTAATCCATTTTTATACAATGAAACTGTTCTATTTCAAACAATTCAGTCTAGCACAAGCACATAGTTTAGTTCTTTTTTACTCATAGATAGGACCCAATCAGGTGCTACTACTCCAGGCCTGATTAGAACTAGAGCAATGGCAGTGAAAGAGTACTTCTTATTCCCCAAAGCTTCAGCTAACTGGAATCTCACCATCAGATTGTTTAGTGTCACATCCAAGACACTCATTGGAGGAGTCTTACTCCTCTGCCGAGATACAGTCTGTGTATTTTGCAGCTCCAGTTGAATGGGCCATTTCTTTTTGAAGTGTCCTCTTCTTAGCCATGCTTTCATCTTACATATGATTTATTGTTGTTGTTGTTATTTCAATGGATTATTTTATTCTTCTTTGTTTGTTTATTTTTTTTATTGCTTTTAAAATTTTTATTTATTTATTTATTTATTTACTTTATTTTTGTTAATTTAAAATTTTTCCAATTTGAAATTCTTTTCATTTATTTCTGTTTTTGATTTTTTCATTCTTCTTTTTTTACTTTCATTTATATATATATATATATATATATATATATATATATATATAGCTCTAACTAATCTCTAAGATGTCTAAGATTAACAGATACATGATCTCTAGCAGGAATTACTTTGTAATTAGATTTATGTAGGGTGCCTGTAAAAGATCACCTCCTACCCAACACTGAATACCTCACTCCCAGCTAAAACAAAAAAGTAGTCGAAAAGAGTAGTAATTTTTATGATGTTGCCAAAAAGAATGAAACTACAAGTAAATTTTCTCTTTTTTTTTTTTAAACCTAAGGGTTTTCTACACTTGCAAATCTGTCATCACAAGCATTTTTGTACTCTGTTGTTTTCTTCACACTGAGCAAGTAAAAAATCCATTTAGCTGTGTCACAGTTATTATGTCAAAATCTTGGGGCACCTTCAATTATTAGCTGACAATACAGATTGTTTATCATGAGGTAAATGCAAGATGCAAGAGTAAGTCAAAACTTTTGCAATATTTTTTGCAAAAATATTGAGCACTATTACGGAGATGACTACCATATATACATATATATTTTTTTTTTGTTCATCATACAATATGTGAACACACACACGATACCCTACCCTCATCAGCCGCCAACCAGGAGTGATAACACACTTTCAGTACCTCAAGGCTGTACTGCCACTCCTGGCGCAACCAAGCAGCTTTTGCCACCTGATATGATATCTAAAAGAAAAATATATATATACACCAAATCAACCAAAAGGAGATATTACATTGTATGCTCATCTTCATTTTGAGTGCAGTTTGTGATTTTTAAAATGCATTTACTTTCAGCCATTGATTTCATTATGTGTTTGCAGTAACCATTTCTTGATGTAATGTAATCACATAGGAATGGTTATTCCGCATGCATTTCATACATTTATATATATATTGTTATCAACATACAGACTGTTTCGCTGTATCAAAGCTCTTCAGTGTCTCTAACATGTGAGATGCTTCAAGCAGAAATCAAAATTGGCTGATTTAACGTCAGTCTGATATCTTACTCTTCAGCTCTCATCATCTCAGCAAAAGCAAAAGAATTTTTAAGGTATATATTCATATATGCTTATCAGCTACCGGAGTGCTCAATTCATGAGAAGAACTTTTTCATTCACACGCATATGGTAGCTGGCAATTCTTCACTCAAGTGCTCAAACCAAGAGGAGAAGGGGAGCAAATATGTAAGAAAATAAAAAGAACTTGCCTGGCAATCTTTCACATAATAAAAAGTTGGCGACCGTAGTTAAGGGTGACCAGAAGGCTCCCTTTTCAATAGTTACAACACCGTGTTGTAGGGGAGGGCATGAATCCCATGATTCCCTCCTCAGCTATGGATAAAATAGTAGGATAAGCTGGCTCTTTGATACAGCAACCAGTCTAGGAAAAGGAAAACTGAATTCAAACCAGCTGACTCATACATTAGACCATAACAGATCCTCCTACACAGGGTCAGAGTTGACCGGTGAGTAATGGTAATGAAAAGGTGCTCCACATTCTCTAAAATCCCATTCTGAAGCTTCACTATCAGATACAATTTAGCGTCATACCCAGGACATTCAGAGTCTTGTTATTCTCAACATAATTGACCCTCAGCCATTACATTCCAGCACCTTTAAGATTAAAAGGGGTTGGTGTTTGTTTGCCACAAGTGCAATTTGTAGAATAGAGTTGAGACAATCATATAGGTACTAGGGCTTGACATAATGAGTCTCTTGATTGGATTAGGCCTTTTTGTCCACCTATTTAGCCTAGTAAGGCCCAAAGTGAAGGGTCGCAAGTCTTTTGACCACTTTAGTAGCCAAGGTATGAATGTGTAGGAGTGAGTGAGAGAGAGAGAGAGAGAGAGAGAATGCACATGAATGAGTTTCTGTGAGTGAATGTGTGTGTGAGTATATGAGAGAGTGTGTGTGTATGGGGGGGTGTCATAACTCGATAAAAAAGGTAAAAGAATCAATAGGTCTATGAATGATTAAAAAAGAAGTTAATTAATGATATTTGTTTGTTTTAAGTGAATTAAATTTTGGAACCAACAGAAGTTACACCCCTTGAACCCTAAAATAACAAATGAACACTCAGGAGGGAATATTTGACTGAAGCAGACAGCAGAATTTTGCAGATGGGTAAGATTTTTACAAAGAAGATGAAAATGATTGTGAGTCCCTTTTGAGACGGTCATATCGGGGAAGAAAAGCCAAGACAGTGAGATTTCTTGAAGCTGGAGTTATTTTGCAAAAGAAATGAGTATTTATGTTTACTCACCCATGAAAAAGATGATAATTTATCAGGGGTTTAATGCTTATGAGTGTTTAAAAAAAAAACAGAGTTGTCTTCCTTTATGAATTGAGGACTGAGTTTTTTCTTCATATACTATTTTCTGAGAACATTTTCAGATTTTGTATGCTACTGTTTATTTTCATGTTTTTCTTGTGAGTTGAAAAAAATATTTAATGAAATAATCATTTCGACTTAAGTTGTATTTTGATATGGTCATATTGGGGAAGAAAAGCCAAGACAGTGAGATTTCTTGAAGCTGGAGTTATTTTCTTGAATATTAATACTTGCTGAAATAGTAAGTTTTTTTTGTTTTTTTAATGAATTACATCTCTCAAATTTATTTTGTATTTTCCTGGATATTCCTTTTTTCCAAAATACTGATCATTTTGCTGCCTTCTATTATCTCTTGTGCTATGATGAATGCATGAAAATAGGTTTGATCTTTTTATAATTTGAAGTTCAAGCAGAAACACATTTTGACATGATGTATAGATATGTAAATCAACATTTGACTAAAATAGTCTCTCATATGGCTGTCTCCTTTCTCTCTATTTTTTAAAGGCTTCTGTTCCTGTTCTTTCTTTCTTCTATTGATCTCTCTTCTGTCTCTGCTCCTTCTATCTCTTTTCTTTCTCTCTTTCCTTCTATCTCTTCTTTTTCTGTCTCCCTATTTTCTCTCTCTCTCTCTCTCTCTCTCTCTCTCTCTCCCTTCTTTTTATCTGCCTTATCTCAACTGTTTCTATTTTCTGTCTTTCCCCCTGCAATCTCTCTTCTATCTCCCTTCTTTCTCTCACTTCTTCTTAATCTCTCTTCTCTTTGTGCTCTCTCTGTCTTATTTCTCTCCCTCCTCCACTCTCCAGCTTCTCTCTTTTCTCTCTCTCTTCCCTCTTAGTTCTTTCTGTCATCCTTCTCTCTTTTCTTCTTATATGTCTCTTTTCTCTTGACACTTTCCATCACTCTCTCTCTCTCTCTCTCTCTCCTTTTATCCATCTATTCATTCTACTCTTTCTATCTCTTTTCTCTCTGTTTGTTCTTTCTATCTTCCTTCTCTCTTTTCTCCTATCTCAAATCCTTTTTATAAATATATATTAAAAATATATGATTTCTAAACACATTTTGTGGATAACATTTTCAAATGAGCCTGAGCTCATATTTTCACACAGTTGAATGGTTTCCCTTATTTCTATCAGATATGAATTATTCAATTTACTATTAATCATTTGTTAGCTGGCAGTTTAATGTTCTCAGGTATTGTTATGTATCACTAACAATTCAATTAAACATAAGTCATTTGTTTGCATATAGTTTAATATTTTCATGTATTGCTATGAACCAGTAAAAGTTCAATTAAACACCAGTCATTTGTTTACTTACAATTGAATGATCAAACAGTTCTATTTCAAACAATTCTGTTTAGTACTTCCACAAAGTTAAATGGTTCCAAGTATTGCTATGTATCACTAACAATCCAATTAGACATCAGTCATTTGTTTGCACACAATTAAATGGTCAAAAAATTCTATTTCAAACACTTCAGTTTAGCATAAGTACACAGATTTTTGTTTACACAGAGTTAAATGTAAAAACAGTTCTGTTTTTAACAAATCGGTTTTAGCATAAGTACATGGTTTAAATGTCAAACAGTTTTGTTTGACCCATAGATAGGACCCTACCAGGTGCTACCTCTACGGGTTATAGAGGACCTGGGATAATGGTAATGAAGGGATACTCTGCAGTCCCCAAAGCTCCAGTATTACTGGAATCTAGCCATCAGATTGTTTAGTGTCATATCCAGAACACTCATTGAGAGAGTCTTACTTCTCTGCAGAGATGTAGTCACTGTATTCTGCAGCCCAAGATGACCGAGTCAGAAGGTGATGGTGATACCAATTGTAATTGGTACTCTTGGAATCATCCCCAAAGGATTGTTAAAGGAACTGGAAGACAAAGAAATCAGAGCACAAGTAGAGACTATCCAGACTACAACAGTGAAAAACTCAGCAAGAATATTGAGAAGAGGCTTGGAGTCTTGAGGAGAGTTGCTGTCACTCAAAATCCAGAGAAAAACCATTAGCTAACATTGATATGAATATCTGTCAAAGGTGTAAAATAATAATATTAATCATTTGTGTGCATACAATTTTATAGTTTCAAGCATTCCTCTCCAATACAAATAATTTCAAACAGCTTTATTGACTCATAACAAATACTACCAATCTTGGTCAGAGTAGACCTTGGAGTAATGGCAATGATGGGGTACTCGCTATACCCTGAGCAACCAAATGGCAGCCTCATCACTAGATCTAGTTTAATGTAATACCCAGGTCATTAAATTTGGGGTGGGTTCTTATCCTTCTGTAGAGGATCTAGGGAGTGTATTATTAACCTTACTAGCAGAGAAGTCTAAAAGAGATCAAGAAATTAATACACAGTTATATTGCTTCAATTAACCATTTCTAGTTTGGTTTGGTTTGTCTTTGTTTTATGGCATATCAACCCCTGTAGGTTATTTAAATTCTAATACTGTTTATACAAATATATCAAATATTTGATTAAACATATTTCATAGATAACATTTTAAAATGAGCCTACGCTCATTTTTCTCAGTCAAAGTAGTTTCAAGTATTATTTTGTAACAGTAACAATTTAACATCAGTCATTTGTTTGCACACTTTCAAATAGATATGCATGATATGTAAGAGATTATTTTGTCTGTAATTTCATTTTTAAATAAGATACAACTAATTTGTTTGCACACTTGTAGTCCTATTGTTTCTACACAATTAAATGGTTGCCAAGTTGGCTGGGACTGTTGAATACACCAACTGTACCTCTGCAGAGGGGGAAGACCCCCCACCCAATGAGTGTCAGGGTAATACCCTAAGGATAGGAATGAATCCTCTCATCCTCCCAGGTACAGGTTAAATTGTACCACTATTGTCAAAGAAGGATAGATTTGGCATTAAATAACCCAAGAAGATTGATATGCCATTAAAACAATAAGCCAACCAACAATCCAAAGAGCTCCAAAATTGGAGCCTCACCACCAGATGGAGTTTAGATTTATACCCAGGGCAGGGGTCTTACTGATTACATATTCTAAGCCCCACCAACAGAGTTCAAATATGCTTGAAGAATGCTGAAAGCAAAAACTGAACTGATATGCCATTAAAACAATAAGCCAACCAACCAACCAACAATCCAAAGAGCTCCAAAATTGGAGCCTCACCACCAGATGGAGTTTAGTGTTATACCCAGGGAAGGGCTCTTACTGACTACATATTCTAAGCCCCACCAACAGAGTTCAAATATGCTTGAAGAATGCCAAAAGCAAAAACTGAACTAAAAATAGCAATGCATATCAAAATGTCTATAAGACATTTTGATATGCATTGTGTTCAACAGAAATTGGTTATGATAAAGGAATTATTCCATTTCAATTTGAATCATTGATAAATTAATTTTTGATACATTGATAAATTAATCGCTGATACTGATATTATTCATAGTCTAACATGATACTGAACTGGAAGGAATTTAAATTGACGTTACTTTTCAAATTTTGTTAATCATAAATTCATAAAAATGTCAGGTCAGAATATATCAAGTCTGCTTAAAAAGTCTATGATGAATTATCTTTATCACTAATCACTCAAATAATAATTATAATGATAATAATATCTGGATCTGTGGAAATCTCATGGAATCTGTGTACATGAAAGATATGAATGGTTTGCATTAAGTGAAATCATAAACTTAGTGGGTGAGTGCAATGTAATTAAAGTTAATGATTAATTTTATTAGGTAATTATTTTATTCATGCTGATAAATTGTTAGTTAGCAAAAAACTTCGAATAGAAGTGTAGGTCACATGCGAAGGTTATATGGTGTACGTGTTGGCAGATTATCAATTTGACAAGTTGTTTTGGAAATTACCTGGGACGACATGTTAGAGATTTGTTTCAAAATCGTTACTGAAGGCCGGATATTAAAAGTAAACATTCTGTCACCTGACTTTGGATAAGATTAATTTAAATTAGATAAAAGTTAATGACACGAGTTCTTATATGATTAGTGAATGGAATAATTAATAGATATTGTATAAGCAAGAGATTTTTAGAAGTGAAGTTGGTTAGGGTGGGCCAGTTCAGAGGCAGAGACAATTGGTTAAGTTGAGAATCCTCTGAGACTAGGGAACAAGCAGGGTGAAGGAATCAAGTCAGGTTTTTATTCATTCAACTCCCATGCATGAAATTCTTAGCATTTCTATGACACAAGTAATTCTTTTACTTTATCTTTCTATGATGTTTTAATGGCTGACTGCTGTTTAAAATATTACGGTCTGAAAATAAACTCTTTTGTATTTGAAGAAACAAGTCCATCATGTATTTGAGAAGTGTAATACCAATTGATATGGTGCCAGGTCGGTAAGGCAATGATACACACGTCTCTTTGGTGCCATGGTGTTACATTAGCATTAAAGGAGAAAGTATATCTCTTTGCTTTGAACTGGTCACAAAAGGGCCTAGTGGTATCAGTGTTGGCAAACCTTCTTAGTTGTCTGAATTTTCAAAACAAGGTTTGATGATATTTATTATTCAGGGTTTTGGGGCTATAGTCTTCATCTTTATTGTTGTGACAATACACTGCTGGCCAAGTCCAACTATCTTGACTTACTAAGCCACTGATGGCCATCCGATCATCAAGTGGTTTCTCTCATCTCTGGCCAGGGGTATTTCTCATACGGACACAAGAAACACAACATACACAACCAAGAGGGTGGAGAAAAGAACAAACCATCACAGACTTGGGTTAGCTCCGAGCGCAAGAAGGGAGAAGTTTGGGACACTTACCTAGCCGTCTGTGCTTCTGTGAGCTATAGTGAGTGTGTATTCAAGCGAAATTCTCCCAAAGTCATGAGGAATGCTGACTCATCCTCTCACATAGGCCAACCCGGCCTCTGAGTCCACAGGCCTTAGCTCCTGCTCTCTTCTCTTGACTGCCCTCTTCTGTTGACTGCTGTTGACTGTCAACTGGTTTCTTCTACCTGCTCTGTGACCTTGCCTTCCCTCATCTTCTTCCAGTCTCATGGGAAATCTCGCACGCAAGCACTTTGTGTGGGTTTCACGCCAAAACAGACAAAGGAATCTTTTGACTGGCACTCATCCACACCCACAGAAAAAAATGCCCAACATCATGTCACATTGTTATATTTTCATTTCGGACGATATGTCCTGCACCGTTCTTCTTATTTGTGCTTAGTATAGTTGGAAATAAGCAACTCCAAATGTTGTAATATAATGGCCAAGGGATTTCGTTTTATGCCTTTGGTTTTAGTTAGGCTGAGAACCTTTCAGCTCAGTACATGGCTTACTTAGGTGCAACATGAATGCAGGTGTTGACATGCGCGGATGGGGCGGACGTGTCATTCGGAGATGTCAAAATAAAAATCCCAGATAGGGGGATGTGAATGACGTCATGCACCGGAAGTGTGCACAGAGGATTTTGGTGATTTTGAAGAAAGTCAGTTAGTTGAGAACTAGACTCTGAACGGGAAGGGTCGACTTTCGGGGCTCACTGAGGCCAGACGAATTTATGCGCTACGGGCGCTGCATAGGGTGCAGATGGAAAAGTTATCATAGAAAGATTGTGCATCTCTCTTCCTTATGTTGAAACCTTTAACTCAAAAGTAATAAAAGGTTTCATACCTGAACAAAGAAGTCATAAGTGTTTTTTGTGTTTCGGGATTCCTATGTTCAATGTATATATGTTATGAACATTATATGTCCATTTCACATATCCATATCTGGCTATGGTATAATGTGACCACCGAGAAAAATTAAAACAAAACATTGTTTTGTGCTGGGTGTCACATTAAACAGCAACTATTACTCCCAGGTCGATTCTGATCTCATCATCATCATCAAGTCATACTAACACTATGGATTTCCCAGATTGTCTCTCTCCATCCGTCCCTATTATCTACTGCTCCCATCATGAAAAAATAAGAATATTATATTTAAGCAAGATAAATAAATCCGGGTTAAATATGCTAAAAGAAAAGAAAAAAAGAAAAAAGAAAGAAAAATAAAATGAATATTTAAAGATTAGAATCAAAAGAAAAGGAGAAAAATATCCAAAGATAAAATGAGAGAACTGAAATGAAAATAGCCAGAAAGGTTTTCATATATTTTCCATTAGAATTATTTAAAAACTCCTAAAAATCCACTTATGAGACCAATGCACAAAAAAAATCATGTTCCCTATTGGAAAAATGGTTGACAGGTTGTTCAGGCATAGTTTGAATTTTTCAATTTGAATATTTTTCCACAAGTAAATGAACTTATCCACAAGGTTTCCAAGGGTGGGGACCATTAGATGCAATGTCAATTATTTTGTCACTAAACAAATTTAACTATTTCCATTATTCTCCTCAGCAAAGATTTCGGCTTCTTTAAATGAATTGTTATTTTTTTAGATCTTCTAACTTCTTTTTTCTTCTTTTCTATTTTTCCTTTTCTACTTTCTATTCTTTTCTTTTTCCCTCTTTTTTCTTTGAATCTATTGTCACCTGATTTTTTTTTTTTTTTTTACTTTTTCCTTTTTTTTTTGAATTTCCTCTTTTTATTCCTTCTTTTTTCTTTCTTTCTTTCTTTTATCTCCTCATTCCATCTTTTTTTCTTTCTTTTCTTCTCAGCATTTTTATTATTTGAATAAATTGCTATTTTTGTCTACTTCTTTTCTTATTTTCTATATTTCATTTTCTACTTTTTCTTCTTTTCTTCTTTCTCCCTTTCTTCTTTGAATCGATTGTTATCTGGTTAATTTCAACTTCTTTTTATTATTTTTTTCTTTTTTTTTCTAAATTTCTTCTTTTCATTCTTTCTTTTTACTTTCTTACTTTCTTTCATCTTCTCATTCCATCTCATTTTATTCCTTTCTTTTTTCTCTTCTTTTTCTAACTGAATCAATTGTTCTCTAGTTTATTTTTCCAATTTTTTCACTCTTTTTTCTTGCTTTTTCAAGTTTTTTATTCTCATTTTTCTTCTAATTCCATATTTTTTCTTATTTTCTTTTTTCTCATTCTATCTTTTCTCTTCTTTTCTTTTCTTTTTTTCTTCTTTTTCTTCTTCAAATCATTTGTTCCCTGTTTCATCTTTACGCCTTTTTTTTATTTTTCAATTTTCTTCTTTTCATTCCATCTTTTTCTTTTTCTTCTTCTTCTTCTTTCATATTTTTTCTTTCTTTTTCTCTTCTTTTTCTTCTTTTAATATATTTATTCTGCTTTATTTTTACTTCTTTTTATTTAGAAAGGTTTTTCCTTTTTTTTTATCTTCATATTCTACCTTTTCCCTTGTTTTTCTTTTATTTTCTTCTTTGAATCAGTTTTTATCTGATTGATTTTTATTTCTTTTTACTTCTCACTTTTTCAATTTTCTTCACTTTCTCTTTTTTTTCTCTACTCAGGGTATCTTTTTTTCTTTTCTTCTTTCTTCTTCCACTTTTTCTCTTTCTTTTTTACTCAGAGTATCTTTTGTTCTTTTCTTCTTCTTTCTTTCACTTTTTACTTCTCTATTCAAAGCATCTTTTTTTTTCTTCTTCTTCTTTCTTCTTTCACTTTTTCTTTTTCTTCTCTACTCAGAGGATCTTTTTTCTTCTTCTTCTTTCTTCATTCACTTCGAATTTTTCTTCTTTATTCAAAGCATCTTTTTTTTTCTTCTTCTTCTTTCTTCTTTCACTTTTTCTTTTTCTTCTCTGCTCAGAGGATCTTTTTTCTTCTTCTTCTTTCTTCATTCACTTCGAATTTTTCTTCTTTATTCAAAGCATCTTTTTTTTCTTCTTCTTCTTTCTTCTTTCACTTTTCCTTTTTCTTCTCTACTCAGAGGATCTTTTTTCTTCTTCTTCTTTCTTCATTCACTTCGAATTTTTCTTCTTTATTCAAAGCATCTTTTTTTTTCTTCTTCTTCTTCTTTCTTCTTTCACTTTTTCTTTTTCTTCTCTACTCAGAGGATCTTTTTTCTTCTTCTTCTTTCTTCATTCACTTCGAATTTTTCTTCTTTATTCAAAGCATCTTTTTTTTTCTTCTTCTTCTTTCTTCTTTCACTTTTTCTTTTTCTTCTCTACTCAGAGGATCTTTTTTCTTCTTCTTCTTTCTTCATTCACTTCGAATTTTTCTTCTTTATTCAAAGCATCTTTTTTTTTCTTCTTCTTCTTTCTTCTTTCACTTTTTCTTTTTCTTCTCTACTCAGAGGATCTTTTTTCTTCTTCTTCTTTCTTCATTCACTTCGAATTTTTCTTCTTTATTCAAAGCATCTTTTTTTTTCTTCTTCTTCTTTCTTCTTTCACTTTTTCTTTTTCTTCTCTACTCAGAGGATCTTTTTTCTTCTTCTTCTTTCTTCATTCACTTCGAATTTTTCTTCTTTATTCAAAGCATCTTTTTTTTTCTTCTTCTTCTTTCTTCTTTCACTTTTTCTTTTTCTTCTCTGCTCAGAGCATTTTTTTTCTTTTCATCTTCTTTTTTCTTCTTTTTTTTCTTTTTCTTTTTTCTACTTTATCACTTTTCTCCCTTTCTTATTTCTTAACTAATTCTACAATTTTTCATGATATCTATTTCTATATTTACTCTTCTGTTTCTTTTTTTTTATGTTTCTTTCTTCTTTTTGTTATTTTTCCTTTGTCTTTCATTTTCATTTTCTATTTTTTGTACAGTTCTTTTTCTTCTTTTTATTTTCATTTGATTTCCTTATTTTTTTATATGTTCAATTCCCATTTTTTTCCATATTTGATTTTCTTTTTTCTTTTCTTCTTCTACTTCCTTTATTTTCATTCTATCTTCTTTTCTCAGTTTTCTCCTATGCCTTTTCCAAGTTTTCTTCTTTGCTCTTTCTTCTTTAGTTCTTTTTCTTTCTTTTTCTTTTTTTTATTTTACTTTATCTTGTTTTTCCATGATAGATAGATAGATAGATAGATAGATAGATAGATAGATTTGGTTTCTTTGTATTTACCTTTGTGGATTATTCAATGGCACATCCGTCCTTAAAGAAGAAAAGTAGTTCTACCATTTAACCCATAACTGCCGGAACAAAGGGGTTCAAATCTTTTTCAATGGAATTAGTCCAAAAGTGAATGTAATAGCATGAGACACTTACAATATGTCATACTCAAGTGCAGATAGATAGAAAGATAGATTTGGACAGACAGACAAATAGATTGATTGATTGATTGATTGATTGATAAACTAGTAGAAATAAACATGATTTGAGTGGGATAGATAGATAGATAGATAGATAGATAGATAGATAGATAGATTTGAACTGCCCAACAGACAGACAAATATATCAATTTAGGTAGACAGGCAAACAGGCCAGAAGATAGATAGATAGATAGATAGAAATAAACAGGTTTATATGGAAAGAAAGAAAGAAAGAAAGAAAGAAAGAAAGAAAGAAAGAAAGAAAGAATTACTAAAATGTTTATTCATCAACAATACAGTTTTGCATGTGATTTGACACCCTATTTTTAAATGTAAAATATACAAAAAAATGTTATTTTCACATTTAATGCAATCATCACTTTACTAAACAGAAAACATAAAACAATCAATTTTCCATTTGCAGGAAAATTTTAGAAACCAGTGGAACATCATATCCCAACAAGTACTTAAGTTGAATTCAACAACTGTTCAACCTTCTTAAAAGTCTCTCTCCATCTAATCTCATGCTTTGCCAGAAGTCACTCATCCTTGAAATAGATGTCCCTTATTTTGTTATCAAATTACTTGATATGACTCCCTGGTGCTGTCATTGGTAAGGAGAAATTTCTTTGAATGAGAAAGAATCTATTCAATGGGATTTTCTCTTGTTTACTTTAATTTCTGAAGAACTGAAGATTTAACAACAATAAAAGAAAGAAAAATTAATTCGATATTTAATGAGGAATAATTTCTAAATATTTAGAAAAAGTTAAAAATTGTACCTAATCAATGATTTGCTTTGAGTGATTGATTTTACTGGCATATCAACCTATCTAGGGTTATCTTATGCCCAGGAGTTAGGGAATTGTGTTCATTTTATGTATATATCTAAATTATTGTGTAATTGTCTCTTATGAGTTTTTTTTTGGCACACAGTCATATTGAATACAATTAATTCTTAAACAGACGCATTTGACCCATAGATGGAGCTCTCACAGCTACTACCACTCTAGAACAGAGTGGACTTGGGAGTACTGGCAATCAAGGAGCATTTCACACTTCCCACATTTACAGAACTGGAGCCTCACCATCAGATAAATTTTAGTGACACACCCAGGACAACCATTTTTGAGGTGAGGTATTTACCCCCCTGCAGAGGATACAGTTAACATAGTCTAAGTCTTGTACGGAGTGAAAAAATAAATTATATAAAGTAAGTAGAGTTGGCGACCATAGTCAAGGGCTACCAGAAAGCTCCCTTTTCAATAGCTACTACACTGAGGTGTTGGGGAGGGTGCTACTCCTTTCCCTGGATTGCTCCCCTTTACTCTTGATATGTACCATATATTGCCGAGGGTTAAGCAAGGAGGTATCAAGTACCATTTTTAAAGTCTTTGGTATGACGTGACCTGGGATTGAACCCATATCTCGTGAACCACTGGTGAACACCCTACCCACTTGGCCAATGAAAGTAAGATTGTAAATAATTAGATTAAGAAATAATTATAAAAGAGTTAAAATTGTAAATAATTAAGTTAAATAATAATTATTAAAAAGTCAAAAAATATAATTGAATAATCATTATCAAAAAGTTGAAATTGTAAATAATTGAATTAGATAATAATTTTCAAAATGTTAAAACATTTAATTGAATAATCATTATCAAAGTTGAAATTGTAAATAATCAAGTTAAATGATAATTATCAAAAATTTAAAAAATTTAATTGAATAATCATCATCAAAAAATTGAAATTGTAAATAATTAAGTTAAATAATAATTATCAAAATTTTAAATGATTGAATTAGATAATGATTATATAAAAGATAAAAATATAAATAAGTAAATGAAATAGTTTGGAATGAGCAGCAGCAAGCATAGGCCTCCATGTTAATGCACACAAAACGGAATATATGTGCTATAACCAAACGGGGGACATCTCCACTCTAAAAGGAACCCCTCTTAAACTAGTAGACAAATTCACGTACCTAGGAAGCAGCGTCGAATCAACCGAAAAGGACATCGAAACGAGGTTAACGAAAGCATGGACAGCTATCAATAGGCTATCGACTATATGGAAATCAGACCTAACCGATAAAATGAAACGCAGTTTCTTCCAGGCAGCGGTCACACTGATACTGCTATATGGATGCACTACATGGACGCTAACAAAACGGCTGGAGAAGAAACTAGATGGCAATTACACAAGAATGCTGCGTGCAATCCTGAACAAGTCCTGGCAGCAACACCCCACAAGACACCAACTGTACGGCCACCTGCCCCCTATCACGAAAACTATTCAAGTTAGGCGAACCAGACATGCAGGACATTGCTGGAGAAGCAGAGATGAACTCATAAGAGATGTACTCTTATGGATCCCCACACATGGCCGCGCAAAAGCAGGACGACCAGCACGAACGTACATTCAGCAGCTATGTGAGGATACAGGTTGTTGTCCTGAAGACCTACCTAGGGCGATGAATGATAGGGAGGAGTGGCAAGAGAGGGTCAGGGATATCCGTGCTGCCAGCACGATATGATGATGATGATGAAATGAAATGAAAATTATAAAAAATTTTAAATCATAAATAATTAAACTAAACAATAATTATACAAAAACTAAAATTTTAAATAATCAAAAATACAAAAAAAATTTGAAATATCAAAATTTTTAATAATCAAATTAAATAATAATCATCAAAAAGTCAAGATTTTAAATAATTAAGTTGAATAAGGATTAAGCAAAAGCAAGTCAAATAATAATTTTGGAATTACTAAAAACTGAATTAGATGATAATTCTAAAAATAATTATTAATGTAAATAAGTAAATGAAATTTTTAAAAAAGTACAGTCTTTCAAAAAACAAAATATATTCAAAAAAGATAAAAAGAAGAATTAAAAAGAGAAAAAAATGTAAAAACTTTTCTCAGAAATTATTGTCCATTTTGAAGACAGTAAAAGGAAATATTCAGCTCCGAAAAAATTCTGTTAACAATATAAGCCAGATGGCTATTTAGGAGATGTAATTAGGATTATATAGATGAAAATCTATTCACAAAAGATGTTTTTAGCTGTATATTGCCATTAATTTGTTGATCCTCATGTTACCAATTTAAATCATGTATTTTACTAAGTTATGTGGCTAGTATCGATAAAATTTCTATTTGGTACTCAATGAAACTTGCACAGTTGATAGATAAAATGTAAAAGTCTTATGCCATTAATTTGTGGACATTTGGCCACTTTGATTCACTCACACAATTATAAAAAAAGAAAGAAAAAATATAAATTCCTGAGCCAAAAGTCAGCAATGTCTATGTTTGTGTCTGACTGTTAACTCTATAAACAGCTGCGTATATAGATCAATTGCTTATTTCAACAATGATAAAATAGTGTCAGAGTCATGTAACCTGTTTCCATCCAATAGATAAAGCAGAGCTAACAAAAATAATAGTTTTTACTGTAAGCATCAGTTATTTCCTCTGTTATCCAAAGGAAAATATGGAATAACATAATTTTAAGAAAAACTGACTGATCTTGTAATTTACTCTCTGAAAATAAATACCGGCAGAATCCTAGACATGTAAATCAGTCTACAGTTAAAAGATCTCAACAAGCAGTAGGGCATGCCTAATTGAAAGGAAACATTGTGCCAATAAAGGAACTGTCAATAAAAACAAAAGAACAGTTCAATTTATTCAAGAAGGCAATCCACAATAGATTGTGGCAAAAAAGTTGGTTATTCTCTGTGCACTGTATCTAAAATTCTGGGCAAATATAAAAGAAATGGGGTGGTTAAAAAAGGAAAACATACTAGTTGACCTCAAAAGAGATCTGTTTCTTGCTAATTCTATCAAACAATGACTCATTGTGACCTTACAAACTGCTCCTACAAACTCTTTGAATATATAGGTTTCCAGCTGTCAGCTAAAGAGAGGGATTTTTCCACTTCAACCAACCTAGACATTTAAAAAAATATAGATTCTTCTCTTCTATCCCATACAGTTATCAGTGCTGATGGTTTCAGCAATAAACAAAACAATTATATTTTTTCTTTCTATTACCTTTTAAAGATTCCTGAACTCCCATATGCTGGGGCTGCAGAATACACTGACTGCATCTTTGCAAAGGGGTAAAACTCCTACAATGTGTGTCCTAGATATTACACTAAACAATCTGATAGTGAGGCTTCAGTAATGCTGGAAATTTGCGGAATGGGGAGTACTCCTTTATTGCCATCACTCACAAGTCTACTTTGGAGTGATGTCACCAGATAGGGTCCTATCTATGGGTCAAATAGAACTGTTTGATGATCAAACTTTGTAATTATGCTAAATTGAATTATTTGAAATAGACCTGTTTTTACATTTAATTGTGTGTAAACAAAAAACTATGTACTTATGCTGACATGAATTGTTTGAAATAGAATCATTTAACGGCGAGCAAACAAATCACTGATGTTTAATTGAATTGTTAGTGAGACATACCAATAATTGAAAACATTAAACTGCATGAAAACAAATAATTAATAATATATAGAATTATTCGTATTTGAGAGAAGTTAATAAAATCATTTTACTGTGTGACAAAAAATGATTCCAGGTTCATTTAAAAATGTTATCTTCAAAACATTTTTAGAAATCATATATCTAATATATATGTATAAAAAGGATTTGGTATTAAATAACCTACAATGGTTGATATGCCATAAAACCCAACCAAACCAAATCCTATATATCTAATATATATGTATAAAGAGGATTTGGTATTAAATAACCCACAATGGTTGATATGGCATAAAACCCACCCAAACCAAATCTTGCTCCGACACTGCAATGCAATGCAGTATACAATCAAAATCCGATAGATAGATGGATGAAGAGATGCATAGTCCCCTTTCCTAAAAAGGGGGACCTCGGATTAGCCAAAAACTACCGAGGCATAACACTTACATCCATAGCAGCCAAAATCTATAATGCCCTACTACGAAACCGCATAGAACCCAAAATCGACAACATATTTAGGAAAAACCAAAATGGCTTCCGAAGAAATAGATCCACAACCTCACTAATATTAACCATCCGTAGAATTCTTGAAGGTGTACGGGCAAAAAACCTACAAGTGACATTAATATTTGTCGACTTTACCAAGGCCTTCGATTCCATTCACAGAGGAAAGATTGAACAAATCCTACTAGTGTACGGCATACCTAAAGAAACAGTAGCAGCAATAACGATTCTCTATAGAAACACCAAAGTAAAAGTACGATCACCAGATGGAGACACAGGATACTTCGACATTGTAGCAGGAGTACTACAAGGAGACACACTGGCTCCGTACCTCTTTATCATTTGTCTAGACTACGTACTTAGAACATCGATTGACAAAATCAGAGAGAATGGCTTCGAGCTGATGAAGAAAAGAAGAAGAAGGTACCCCGCAAAAACAATTACCGACGCCGACTACGCCGATGACATAGCGATACTGGCAAATACACCCGACCAAGCCGAAACACTACTGCATAGTTTGGAACGAGCAGCCACAGGCATAGGCCTCTATGTTAATGCACGCAAAACGGAATATATGTGCTATAATCAAAAGGGGGACATCTCTACTCTAGACGGAACCCCTCTTAAACTAGTAGACAAATTCACTTACCAAGGAAGCAGCATCGAATCAACCGAAAAGGACATCGGCACGAGGTTAATGAAAGCATGGAAAGCTATCAATAGGCTATCGATTATATGGAAATCAGACCTAACCGATAAAATGAAACGCAGTTTCTTCCAGGCAACGGTCACATCGATACTGCTATATGGGTGCACTACACGGACTCTAACAAAACGGCTCGAGAAGAAGCTAGACAGCAATTACACAAGAATACTGCATGCAATCTTGAACAAGTCCTGGCGGCAACATCCCACAAGGCACCAACTGTACAGCCACCCGCCTCCTATCACAAAAACTATTCGAGTTAGACGAACCAGACATGCAGGACACTGCTGGAGAAGCAGGGACGAACTCATAAGTGATGTACTCTCATCAAACCCCACACATGGCCGTACAAAAGCAGGGCGACCAGCACAAACATACATTCAGCAGCTATGTGAGGATACGGGATGTTGTCCTGAAGATCTGCCTGGGGTGATGAACGACAGGGAGGAGTAGCGAGAGAGGGTCAGGGATATCCGTGCTACCAGCGTGACATGATGATGATGATGATGATGATATATCTAATATATATGTATAAAGACGATTTGGCAATAAATAACCTACAATGGTTGATATGCCATAAAATCTAACCAAACCAAATCCTATATATCTAATATATATGTATAAAGAGGATTTGGCATTAAATAACCTACAATGGTTGATATGGCATAAAACCCACCCAAACCAAATCCTATATATCTAATATATATGTACAAAGAGGATTTGGCATGAAATAACCTACAATGTTTGATATGGCATAAAACCCACCCAAACCAAATCCTATATATCTAATATATATGTATAAAGAGGATTTGGCAATAAATAACCTACAATGGTTGATATGCCATAAAATCCAACCAAACCAAATCCTATATATCTATCTAATATATATGTATAAAGAGGATTTGGCATTAAATAACCTACAATGGTTGATATGTCATAAAACCCACCCAAAACCAAATCCTATATATCTAATATATATGTATAATGAGGATTTGGCATTAAATAACCTACAATGGTTGATATGGCATAAAACCCACCCCAACTAAATCCTATATATTTATAATATATGTATAAAGAGGATTTGGCATTAAATAATTTACAATGGTTGAATTGCCGTAAAACCAAACCAACCCAAACCTTATAAATCATCCATGCTCATACAGATTAACTTAAACCTACATGCATATATATTAATGTATTTAAATATGCAAACACTTGAAAAGTTTATCATGTTACAGGTATAATTTTAACTGATGGACAATTCACATTATGATCACTGTTTTTTTCCAGATCATTGAAGTTAAGAGGCATTGAGTTTGTTCTGTTCTGATATAAGTGACCAACTGAAGACTGTATGTATGGTTTACAAACTGAGGCTTGTGTGTCAGACTCACCAAAGTTTGATTAATTATAAATACTAATAAATAAAATTTAAGCTGTGATGAGACTGTACATAGATGGTTTAGTTGGTTTTTGTTTAATGGCATATCGCCTATCATGAGTTATTCAATACCAAGACCATCCTTGATGAAGAATAGCAGTGATACTAATTAACCCATAGCTGGTGGGATGGAAGGGTTCATAACTTTTACATATAATTTTACATAAGAACATAGTAGTGTGGCTGGGATTCAAATTCGCTTTCTTTGAGATCACATTCCAGCACTTTATCCATTATGCCATCGGGAGTACCAGTACACATATGAGAGAATTTTGATGCTGCAGCCAAGCTCTTTATCTATTATTCCATGGGAACTACCAGTACATAGATGGGAGACTTTCATGGCTGTGGCCCAGCACTTTGTTTAATGGTATATCAACCTTTGTGGGTTATTTAATGCCGAAGTTATCCGTGTAGAAGAGCAACATAATCCACAGGAAAAAGGGAAAAAGGGTTTCATGCCTTTTCCAAGGGTATTTGTCCAAAAGTGAATGTGCCAGTGCAGCTGAGGTTTGAATTCACTTAGCTTGAGGCCACAGTCCAGCACTTTGGCCATTGCCCCATTGGGACTTCTCCTTAAGGTGAGAGAAAGTGTTTGTATGTATGTCTTTGTGTGCATGCATGCAGGCGTGCATATGCGTGTACATGTTTGTGGTATGTGTTTATGTACCTTTAAGTAATTTGGTGAAGGATGCCTGTAATGCAAGACTGGAGGTCTAGTCAATCTAGAGCAATGGTGATATGATGTCACTGGAGTGCAGATTCAATAGATTAAGAAAGAAAGGTCAATGACATACAAACTCAAAGCAAGTTGTCAAAAAGGATTGCACATGGTGGCAGGCACTGAGCAACATACATATGAGATGCACTTAGTAACCTTAAGATGACCTAGTTGGAAAATGAAAGAGCTTTACTTGTTTTCTTTCCAGCCCTGGGGAAGAGTATATGTATCGCTTCATTCTCTAGGTTTTCATGCAAGGTTCTATATTTGACTATAATCTGCATGAAATTTACTAATGAAAGCATTGAGTTTTCTTCTTTAAAAAAACCAAGGCTAATCCCTTACCTCAATGGTCTTTTGAACCATTATTTGGTAAAAAAAGGATTAATAATGATGAACAACTGGAATTATAGAAAAACAATGGATTTATCAATTATATATTGGAAGATTTTCTAAGCCATGATATATAGAAATATAGATATAGGGTTTTTTTTTTGCTTTTTTTAGCATATATGTATACTTAAATTATGACTCCTTGAAACTTACATGATGTGAAATATATTCTCTGGTAATAATGGCAAAGAAGAAACAAATTTCAGTTCAAATCCATTGAAGAACCAATTGATATACTGGTGAAATAATTTTTATAATAATAACAGAGTACATCAATTAATTTATTTGTTTTTAATATATATATATATATATATATATAGTCATCTGCAGACAGATCTGTTTCGTTCTATCAGAACTCATCAGTGTGGCTAGACATCCTAGCTTCCCGTAGCTGGGATCGAAACCCAGTTGACTCAAACTCCAATCAAGCTTCTACCCCTCAGCCATGAGTAACTAGTAGCATCGAAGTAAATTTTAAACTGTTATGAATCACAATTACTATTGTTTACATACATCCGCTTAACGGCTACCGAGATCTCAATTCATGAATGAAGAGACTTGCAATAAACGCTAATGGCAATGTGATTACTTCATTCGCTTAGAAAACTCAACCCTATGGGGGTAGGGGAGTATATATATATATATGTATATATATATATATATATATTAGATAAATCTGTTTTCATTTATTAATTTTCTTGTTTTTAACAATATATTTTGCTCTGAATGTTTTATATTCATCATCATCATATCGCGCTGGCCCTCTCTCGCCACTCCTCCCTATCATTCATCGCCCTAGGTAGGTCTTCAGGACAACATCCTGTATCCTCACATAGCTGCTGAATGTACGTTCGAGCTAGTCGTCCTGCTTTTGCGCGGCCATGTGTGGGGATCCATAAGAGTACATCTCTTATGAGTTCATCTCTGCTTCTCCAGCAGTGTCCTGCATGTCTGGTTCGTCTAACTTGAATAGTTTTCGTGATAGGGGGCAGGTGGCCGTACAGTTGGTGTCTTGTGGGGTGTTGCTGCCAGGACTTGTTCAGGATTGCACGCAGCATTCTTGTGTAATTACCATCTAGCTTCTTCTCCTGTCGTTTTGTTAGCGTCCATGTAGTGCATCCATATAGCAGTATCGATGTGACCGCTGCCTGGAAGAAACTGCGTTTCATTTTATCGGTTAGGTCTGATTTCCATATAATCGATAGCCTATTGATAGCTGTCCATGCTTTCGTTAACCTCGTTTTGATGTCCTTTTCGGTTGATTCGACGCTGCTTAGCCATATATTGAGCACTCTATTTGGATTATTCACAGAATTAAATGATATATATATATATATATATATATATATAAATTTACACTTTGATCCATAAGCAAATATCCACGGTAGCAGCATAGTTAGCTTTTTTTTTGCAACTCAATCTTATCGTAAATGTACAACAATGAAGAAATTATCAGAGATGTCAGTGAGATTCAAACTCAAGCCCTCTTTAGCCAGGTTAAATGCACCAGCTGACATAACAGTCTCAGAAACAGAGGGTCATTAGTTTGCAGAAAACAAAAAAAAAATGAATCTCATCCTTTATCCTCTTCTCTCACTCTTTATTGGCACCTTATTTGCTGCTGCAGATAAAAGTAATTTGTCAGCTAGATTCTGCTATGGACATACAAATTAAACAAGTACTATTCCATTGCACATGCTTAGGTATACTAAATGCATAAGAATCCTGCAAGACTTGCCAAGAATTAGAAATTATTGAACCCAAACCCGAAAATATGTTAAGTTGGTATTTTCTTTAGCAAGTAACTTAAAGAGATTACAAATTCTCCATTGTAAGTTTGTTCTTGCAGTCAGTAATTTTCACTTGACTGAATCCGTAATACCATATTAGAAAACATCAGTGTTCAAAAATGTATCAAGACTGAAGCTATATTTACCAAGACAGAAATAAACAAAGAATAAAACTTTCATTATTCATAAAATAGTCCACATTAAATATATTTATTCGAGTGCATGATTCATTGATCAAAGCATCTTTGAAGCCTTTCTTTTTGATATGGTGTGAAGCCACACTGTCATATTTTATTAATGTGTTATACATCCTAACATGTTACCATTGATATGAATAAGTTGCACAGAGCTTGTCTAGTGAGCATGGAACATGCTGCACTTGTACAATCCAGTGTTTCACAAAAAACTAGTGGACAAGTAGAGCAGAGCATGTCGCTTCTTTATCATGCTGAAATTTTCTCTCTCTCTCTCTCTCTCTCTCTCTCCCCCCTAATCCTGCCTTCTAATACACTGGGTAAAATGGGTAAGTTTCGCACCATTTTAAATTCTTAATTTTGTTCTTGCACTTTATTTGTTTCAGGTTTGATCTACTGTGCAGTAAACTTGAGTCAGATAGGCACTGTCTGAAAAGAGCAGCACCATGATGCAATTTACTCCTCCAGAAATTTGAAAACAATATCCTGTAAAGTAAGTGAAGTTGGCGACTTAAATCGAGGGTGACCCGAAGGCTCCCTTTTAAATAGCTACTACACTGAGGTGTAGGAGAGGGCACTACTCCTTTCCCTTGATTACTCCACTACCCTTGATCCTAATGTTATAATGCTGAGTGCTAAGCAAGGCGGTATCAAGTACCATTTTTTGAGTCTTTGGTATGACTTGACCTGGGATTTAACCCCGGTCTCCCGGGCCATTGGTGAACCCTCTACTCATTAGGCCCGGTAGTTGATATTCATACCAAAAGTTCCAATCCAAAATTTTAACGTGTTTCGGTATCATTCTGATTGATTTGGTTCGGTTTTGCTTCATATCAACTGTTTTTGGTTATTTAATGCCAGATCCTTTTTTTCACACATGTATTAAATATATGATGTGTAAACACATTTTTAGATACACACACATAGATGATCTAAGAGTTCTATTTCAAACTTTTCAATTTAGCATAAGTAATTTGTTTACACTCAGTTTAAATCTCAAATTGATCTATTTGACCCATAGATAGGACCCTATCAGGTGCAACCACTTTGGCTCAGAGTGGACCAGGGAGCAATGGCAATGAAGGGGTACTGCGCATTCTCCAAAGCAGTATGGTAACCTCACCATCAGATTTTTTAGTGTCATATCCAAGATATTAATAGGTGGTGGGGCAGTCTTACCTCTCTACAGAGATGAGTCGGCATATTCAGCAGTTCCAGTTGACTGGGCTATGTCAATCTGAGGACAGATTCATCTTCATATTGATGAAAACCAAGCACCTCACCATAGTGTTTGGAGTGGTCAATATCAATGGAGACACTATACCTCCTTTTATCAGCCACATGGCCTCACACTCAATATGGAGGCCTATATACGACTTTACACTTCTATAAATTATTTTGGGTGGTATGCCACTAGTTCCCATGACAAAGATGGCGGACGCTCACATATTCAGTCTCGGGAAACCATTGGCCTGGAGAACCATGTGGCCTGTGTAAAACTATGTCCGCGTGTAAATTTTCGTACTGCATTTGGAGCCACTCCGAAGATGCGTATTTTCTATAAATACATTGTCTTCAAACACCCTTTCTTTTTTACCCAATTTCTTCACAGCGGCAACACACTCCCTCCAGTGTGACTCAACAGACGTCAAATAGCAACAAGATGGATGGGCCTCGCAGACATACATCGACTAAGAGACTTTTTCCAGTCTCAGAGAAGCCGTCTGTTTCCAATCATAAAAAGAAAAACATTTTAAATATGTAATCCTTTTGTAGTTTAGTCATGTTACACACACACTCACACATGCTCACACATATACACACTCTATTATTTTGTTAATAGAATTATTTATGATTTTTATGTATCAATGTAAGTTTTATTATAATATATGAATTTGTTTTGTCTTTGTTTTAAATGTTCCTTTTTTCCGCGCCGTTTTATATCCTTCACTCATTGGTTATCTTCATTCATTTATTTTTTCCATGCACCTATATTCTACCTTTTCCTAAACACTAAACTAAACTCTAAATATATAAACTTTAATAAACATAAAATTGTGGGGAACTTAAATACAAAATACTTTCACTCATCCTACACCTACATCAAATGCTTGATGGAGATAGGGCTGCTTTGGAGTGAGAGAGTAGCTGCTGGTAGATAACATCTGGAAAAGGACTCAGCACAATTTCACACAAACTGGAAAACCTAGTGTTTGTGGTGAGAAAATTTCTGTGACCACATCACCCCTAGCACCTGGTCACCTAAGTTCCTTGATTATTATGTGTGAGGTGCAGTTGACTGAGAGACCCACAAAACTTCATACAACAGCAAAGATGAACTAAAGATCAGGATCATGGAACCATTTAGCAATCTCAACTAGGAGATAATTGGAAAGGTTTCAGATTCTGAAATTTTGGGGATACTGTTGCGTTTTGGTTAGTGAACGCTTTTAATATTAAATAAAGGACAAACCACGATATGAGAGGAAATAGAGATATATTCTCCGGAAAAAGTATTTACAATACAGAGACTATTAGTTGACAAGAACATAGGATTAGTGAATACAGAATAAAGATATAGTCCAACGATAGTATTGGCTTCCGTTATTACGGTAGCAAGTATGGGGATCTAGTGCGATCTCCAGTCTCCAACACTCTAATACTATTCCTATAAGAAGCTGCTCTTCATCTTCTAGTCAGCATGGTATTAGTAGCTACTGCTATATATGGCAGATGGACTTGTTCATTGTGTGGAAAAAGGTGGGTGATACCCAACAGATACTGTGGTTGAAGCCAACAGCAATTTCTTTGAATGAATTTGATTTATAGTATTTCAAGATATCAAGATGTTTTCAGGTAATTTTATTGAATATATATGATCAAAATTACATGCCTGTGCTATTTTTTAATTTTGCTAATTAAGACAATATATCCATCCCACCCTTTTCATGGGCAATTCAAAGAAAAGAGTGAAACGATCTTAGTGTTTTTATAAAAAATGAATGATAGGAAGAATCACACATAAAGGTTGCCACAGAATGTAACAATTAATTGGGTTGGTTTGATTTTATGGCATATCAAACATTGTAGGTTATTTAATGCCAAATCCTCTTTATACATATATATTAGATATATATGATGTGTAAACATTAGTCAGCAAAACTAAATAGATCTAAGTATTGCTAAGTATCCCCGACAATTCATTTAAACATAAGTCATTTGTTTACATACAGTTAAATGAACAAACAATTCTATTTCAAACTATTCAATTTCTCATAAGTCAAATGTTTGCACTCAGTTTAAATGTTAAACAGTTTTATTTGATCCTTAGATCAGACTCTATCAGGTGCTACCATTCCAGGACTGAGTGGACCTGGGAGCAATGAAGGGTACTGTTCATTCCCCAAAGCTCCAGCATTATAGGAATGTCATCATCAGATTGTTCAGTGTCATATCCAGAACACTCGTTGGTGGGGATCTTACCCCTCTGCAGGGATGCATTCGGTGTATTCTACAGCTCCAGCCAACTAGGCTGGGAATTATTTGTGATAAATAGCAATACTTGAAACTATTTAAGTGATCTTTAAATCATTTTAAAATAAAGTTATCGACAAACTCTTAACTCAAAATCATATATCTTATGTTAGCTTGATGGTGTTATCATTACCAATTGTTTGAGTTTACTTAAACCTCACAAGTCACAGGTTACAATGTAGGAAGTGTTTTGTCTAACCCTATATAACATTAGCTATGGGTATATCCTTTCTTTTTCCTGTTACGACTGCCTTAGAACACCAAATCTACAATGATAGCTTTCTTCAAGATTTTCTGTCTTTTTAACAACTTGTATCCAAACTATTTTAATTTCTTTGTAGCCCTGAAAGCTGTAGTTGTGGACCATCGGATTTGGGAAGACGGCTCTCAAAGAGATTTTCTGGATGAGAAAAAGCTTGGACATATCTTCAAGAACTTTGAAAGCCAACAAATATGACTCACATTCATAGGTGGTGCGACTATACTGTAGTAATGACATGACTACAGTTTGGAAGAATTTCCATTGTATTTTATCAGAGAGATTAAATTTCCACACTATCGATAATCTGTCAATAACAGTCCATGCTTTATGTAAGTATCTGTTGACATTGCTAAAGGAACAAAGAATCTATAAACAAGGTCAGCATTCAAAAAATTTGGCAACCCCTAATTTGATATATAAAAAAAGGATAAATATTACTTCCTTCCAAGAGATTTTTGAGTTTGTTTTTATTTTGCTAAAATTTAAATGTTTTGAGTTAAATTATTGGGCAAGTTTTGCAATATTTTAGTAACAATTAAGCAGCTTAGGATACTTTCACGAAGATTGTGAAGATTTCAAATCACATGGGACTGTGAGGTGCTGAGTCTAGCTGATATTCTTTGAGTGCTACTCACAAGATTTGCCTCTATAGCTTATAGAATAGGCTCAGAATTCCTGTTTTACCTGACCTGGACTGATTGTTGAGGTTCTTACAACCTGAATAAAATTATATAGAAATCCTGCTTGAAAATCGTTGGAGACACAGCTGAAAGTGCTCTGAAACTTTTTGACAACTTAAAATGTTTCAACCCAGAGCTTTTTTCATCATCAAAATTTGTGGTAATCGAGCCAGGATTTGAATCCCTGCTTTTTTAAAGAGCTTTATAGCAAAGTAAACTTAGGAAATTACAGTTAAAAGAATTCACAACCATGTCAAGATGGTCATAAAATAATTTTATTTTTCTCTGTACTCTCCAAAGAACATTGCAAGAAAATAATCTTTGAATAAAAACAGCTGCTGAAACCAGTGAGCAGAAATAGCATCATTCCACAGAAATCAGCAGAAGATGAAAATGGAACAATATCGATACCCCGAGCGTAATAATGGTTCAGCGATTTATATTTAATGCTAGACCCCCATTCGCATTGTTTCGTCTTGTTTTGCAAAAATGAGTGGGTCTGGGGAGAAGAGAAGGAAAAAAGTGCATTTCAGTTGCCAGCAAACACTATTTGGTAGAACGGCTGAGGAAACTTTTCAGGTCGATATTAAAAATAGATAACGACGATGGATATCAATCATTGTGTACTAAAATGATGATTTATTGATCGAGGTATTGATTTTTATTAATCATTCTGTTGATATGAGGTCAGGAAAATCTTGGAAACATGTCAAAATTTACAGAAGATTATGCGTGACAGAAGAAGTGTGAGTGTATATGTATCCCATAGGAGTATAATTACAAATATATAGATAGATATGATTATACTGATATATATATATATATATATATATATACAGAGATAGATAAAGATGTGAATATACTGATATATATATATATATATATATATATATATATATCAGTATATTCACATCTTTATTTATCTCTGTGTATATATATATATATATATATATATATACAGAGATAAATAAAAATTTGAATATACTGATATATATATATATATATATATATATATATATGCATATATATATACTCACATCTTTATTTATCTCTATAAAGATATATATATACATATCAGTATAATCATATCTATCTATCTATCTATATCTATATATATTCATATATATTTGCATATTTGTGTGTGTGTGTGTGTGTGTGTGTGTGTGTGTGTGTGTGTGTGTGTGTGTGTGTGTGTGTGTGTGTGTGTCCGTGATGTATAGATATGAATATACTAATATATATGTGTGAGTGTGTATGTGTAATGTTCATGTATATATAGTGGACAGATAGGAATATATATATATATATATATATATATATATATATATATATATATATATATTTAAAGAGATAGAGAGATGAGCAGGATGTAATCGATAGATATAAAGACACGGAATTAGATAGATAGATAGATAGATAGATAGATAGATAGATAGGTGTATAATGATATATACATACATATATATATATAGAGAGAGAGAGATAGAAATGGAATATATGAACAAGATGTAATGGATAGATAGATATAAACAGGACATAAGGAGATGTGCAGTGTTTTTGAAGAAATTTTTTCTGTAACTTTAAAATAAAATGCAAGATTGCATAATGTAAGTCTGAGTTTGTTCACCTTATGATAAATAAATGTATATAATTGTACTGTTATTGATATTTATTTTTTTGATTTCATATATTTAAAGATTGGTTTTATGAAAAACACAATCTCAAAAGTGAAATAGTCAATTTTAAAGTTATAGAATTATTGCAATACAATGTTTCAGATATTGAAAAAGTTGAATGGACACCAGAGGACAAAAAAAAAGAGAAAGTGAAAGTTGTGGCAAGGTAAGAACAGCAAAAAAACTGCCTCTAAGAATATCACAAAAACAGATTAAAAATAAAATTGATTATATTTACTTATTTTTTAAGAGTTAAAAACAATGATGTCATGAGAGAAAAAAAAAACAAAAAAAAAAAACAAGTATTAAAACACATAACAAAATGTATTCATTTTCTAGTGTTTTTTTTTCTTTTTTTGCTAATGATCCCAGTCATACCAAAAATTTAAAAAATAGGACTTGATATCACTCAGCATTATAAGGTACAGATCAAGGGTAAAGTGGAGCAATCCAGGGAATGGAATAGTGCTCTTCCCTACACCTTTGGGTAGTAGCTATTGAAAAGGGAGCCTTTGGGTCGCCCCTGACTAATATTGCCAACTTTATTTACTTTTTGGGTTCGGAAATATTTCAGAAAATTTTATTAAGAACCAAATAAAACGCAAAAAAATTATTTTTTCCTTTTTCTCAAAAATCTTATTTAGAGCTGATCAAGGAGATTGAAAAGGTAGAATCATCTTGCTATTAAAATAGTTGTTACCTGGTTTGGATTTTCCAATTTCTCCTAATCCTCAAATTTCTCCTAATCCTCAAATTTCTCCTAATCTGCAAATTTTGACATTAAAAAATAAATTTGGGGTTTCTTCATATTTTGGACTTACGTTTGGCTTATGTTTTATGGCACATCAACCATTTTAAGTTATTTAGTGTCAAATCCTGTTTAAACAAATATATATGATGTTTATTTGTTCTCCATCCCACCATCGAACAAGTACGGCACAAGGGCGTTTTAAAGTATGTCCAGATGCAGGGCCGCAGCCTACACACATCTGGCAAAATCCAAAAATACCTTCGGCCCAGTCAGCACTCCCCCAAAAGATGCCAGGAGGCAAACAACAGAAAATTTTATAAAACAATATATGATTAGTAAGTAAATAGTTTGTAGGTAACATTATTCTTAAATGAGCCAGAGCTCTTTTGTTTGTACCGTGAAATGGTTTAAAGTATTTCAAGTATCAAATACTAATTGTTCTATTTGCACCCAGAAAAATGGTTTCAAGTATTCCTATTCAATATTAATTATTCTAATTTATATCATTCCTTCATTTTTACAGTTGAACGTTTAGAGAGTTCTATATGACCCATAGATGAGACCTTAACAGTTAATACCATCCTAGGTCAGAGGTGACCTGGGAGTAATGGCAACGAAGGAGTACTCCACATCCCCCAAAGCTCCCGAACTGAAGCATCACCATCACATAGTTTACTCTCATATACAGGACTCTTCATTGGGAAGATATTACCTCTTTGTAAAGATGCAATCAATGAATTCTTCAGCCTCTGCTAAATGAGTTCTTTCAACAAATTTATGGCCGAGTTGGCTGGGACAGTAGAATACACTGACTGCACCTCTGCAGAGGGGTAAGACCCCACCAAACGAGTGTCTCAGATATAACACTAAACAATCTGATGGGGAGGTTCCAGTGATGCTGGGGCTTTGGGGAATGCGGAGCACCCTCCATTGCCATTGCTCTCAGGTCCACTCTGGCCCAGTGTGGTAGCACCTGATCGGGCCCTATCTATGGGTTAAATAGAACTAATGGCATACTCATGCTAAACAGAATTGTTTGACTAAACTGAATAGTTTGAAAAATAAATGTTTTTTGACATTGAAACTGTACTTAGCCTAAACTGATTTGTTTAATATAGAACTGTTTTGACATTTAATTGTGTGTAAACAAAATCCATATTTATACTTAGCTGAATTAGAACTGCTTGACTAAACTGTATAGCTTGACAGAAATGTTTTTCAGATTTAAACAGTATTTACATTTAAACTGCATACTTAGCCTAAACTGAATTGTCTGAAAAAGAACTATTTGTATAAAAATGGGTATGGCATTAAATAACCTACAAAGGTTGATATTCCATAAAACCCAAATAACCAACCAACAATCAAAAAATTTAAATCAGTGCTTTTTATCATCTGAATGAGTAGTACTGTAGAGAAAACACAGATGAAAATTATTTCAATAAAGAGAAGATGTACTTACTTAATGTTCCTGTTTTTAGCTCTCAAAATAAAGTGATCAGAAACAGATTTTCTAATTGTTCAAATACTCAGAAAAGTCGTCAAAATACATAAATTCATGCATACAAGTATATATATATATATATATATATATATATATATATATATATGTTTGATAAAATAAGACAGACTCCTTTATGTCTATTTATTCTATCTTTGGTCTGGTTGAGTCTTAGTATAACTCGTTTGACTTCTGGATGGAATAAATCTAGGAAGGCGGCATATTTTTCCAAAGTACTTTTGGCTATAACTGGGCCCATCTTTATGTTAGTGAATAATTAAATGACAAACACAATGATGAGACACATAGATTTATGAAAAGAGTCGATAGAAGCGAAAGAGGAGAGGAATTTACTGAAGAACTTTACTAGATATATAAGAGGAAAAATTAGCAGGAAATATTCTATAGTCAAGTGACCCATATAATGACTTGAACAGATCAAAGATAGAATAGGCAGAAACGAAGTATCAGTTTTATTTACTCAAATATATATATATATGTATATATATATATATATATATATATATATATATATATATATATATATATATATATATTACAATGAAGAAAAACAATATGCATAAAATTGTTTTATTAAAACCTTTAAAAAAATAAATTACTCAAATGTGAGTATCTATATAAATATATATGTATATATATACACTACTTCTCAAAAGTATTTTGGAGGTGTCCTCGTGGTGTAATGGTTAAAGCGATGGACTGTGGAATCGCAGTACGAGAGTTCGTACTCCAGTGGCGCTATTACGTTCACTTTTGGACAAATACCCTTGGAAAAGGTATGAACCCCCTTATCCTTCCAGCTATGGGTTAAATAGTACCACTACTGTTCTTCTGGGAGAATGGCTTTGGCATTAACTAACCTATAAAGGTTGATATGCCATTAAACAAAGAAACCAAACCAAACCAATCAAAAGTATTTGGCTACCCTTAAATTTTTTTATTTGTCATCCTGATAAAGGGGTACACCACATTCCCCAAAGCTGTAGCATTATTGGAGCCTCACCATCAGATTGTTTAGTGTCAGATTCAGAATACTTGTAGGGGGTGGGGCTTAAACCATCAGCAAAAAGCCAGTCAGTGTATTCTGACTGGGTTGGTTTTTTTTTTAATATTATGAAGTCAAAAGTAAAATTGCATAGACATATGTAAGAAATCTACTTTAATGGTGTAATGGTTAGAGCGTTTGCCAATGGCCTAGAAGACCAGGGTTCAATCCCAGGTCGAGTCATATCAAAAACTCAAAAAATAGTACTTGAAGCTGCCTTGCTTAACACTCAGCATCATACAGTACAGATTAAGGGTAAAGTGGGGCAATCCTGAGAAAAGAGTAGCACCCCCCCTACACCTTTGTGTAGTAGCTGTTGAAAAGGGAGCCTTCGGGTCACTCTCAACTACTGTCACCAACTTTACTTTTACATATTCAAGTTTTTCTTACAGAACATCAATGTTCTAGAATTTGGAAATGAATAATACTAGTAAATATCAATTTTGATTGCATTATATTTAACTCAGTATAATAAAAGTCTTGCATCTCTGGTTTAGAAAAAAATTGGTTTAGAAAAAATTAAAAGAATATCTATTGGTAAAACTTTTCTACATGTGTATACACACTCACACACACACACTCACACACTCATATATATATATATATGTATATATATATATATATATATATATGTATATATACATGTATATACACTGATGGATTTACATATATATATATGTAGATATATACAAGGATCATTAAATAAGTTTTCAGACTTTTTTGTATGGGCACTTTTATTGATAGTACACACATGAAACTCTAGTCCCCATCGAAGTAATCTCCTCCGGCTGCAATGCACATGTTGTACCATTCCAACAACTTCTGGAAGGCCCCATGGAAATCCTCTTGTGTGAGCATGTCAATGACCTTCATCACAGCCTCTTTCATCTCCTCAATTGTCTCATAATGACAGCCTCTGAGCTTAGGGAATAACCAAAAGTCACAGGCAACAAGCTCTGAACTGTAGGGAGGGTGAAGAACTGTCTTGATGCCCATCTTAGTCAAATAGTCTGTGACAAGGTTGGAGCTGTGGACTGGTGCATTGTCCTGGTGGAAATGCCACTGACCCGATTTGAAGAGTGTTAGCCTCTTCTGATGGAATCTCTTCCTGAACACTTTTAAAACCTCAACATAGTAACCCTAACCCTAACCCTTTGGCAAAATCAACTCTGGTGTATTGACTTCCTTACTCCTCTCACACCTCTCATCATCTCTCACAAGCTCCCTGCCCTCCTTGAATCTCTTATGCCACTTAAAAACTGGTGCTTGATTCATGCAAGATGCCCCAAAAGCAGTCTGAAGCATTCCATACATTTCTGTGGCATTTCTTCCAAGTTTAAAACAGAATTTTATTGCATATCGTTCTTCTAAAGTGTCCTCACGTCCAGATTGCATTTTTGAAATTCACCAGCAGTGACAATCAGACTTTAGTAGGGTGCATTCCAATTACTGCTGTAGCTGTTCATTTGAACCTGAAATCATAAAAATTGGTCTGTTGTCTCATAAGATGTATAGCAATAACATACTGAATTTTCAAGAGTATATGACAATTTTAAATGCCTGTACCAAAACTGGAAACTTATTGAATTCACCACGTATATACATATATTTATTCATGTGAATATATATGTAATTTAACATGTATATATCTACATAGGTATATACATTTATATATAAATCTACCTATCTATCTATCTACATGAGGTGTTAGAAAAAAATTTTAAAAATTTGGGGCATAGAATTACTTCCTTAAAAAAAAGGTGTTATATTTCCTGGTGGAATGATTTTAAAAGAAGCGTAAAATGTCCTTCAAGGCAATTGCAAATGCTGAGCAACCTGGCAAATAAAAGAGACTGATTAATTTGTTCAAATTTACTTCACTTTTGAGAAGTCTTAAATTTTTGTATGCAATCATTATACTTTCTGTTGATTTATTCAAGTTTCATATTCCTGTAAGCTCATTTGGCTGGGACTGTAGAATATACCGACTGCATCTCTGCAGAGATGTAAGACACATTGTTTAGCGTCATATTCAGGACACTCGTTGGGGGCAACGATTGATTGCAAATGACTAAAGTCCAATAGAAAACAGCCCAGTTGCCTTGGGCAGTAGAATGCACTGACTGCATCTCTACAGAGGGGTATGACCCCAACAGCGAGTGTCCAGAAAATGACACTAAACAATGTGATGATGAGGTTCCAGTACTGCTGGAGCTTTGGGGAATGTGTAGTACCTCTTCATTGCCATTACTCCCAGGTCAACTCTGACCTGAAGTGGTAGCACCTGATCCTATCTATGGGTTAAATAGAACTAAACTGTGTACTCAAGTTAAATTGAATTGCTTGAAATAGAATTACTTAAACATTTAAACTACCTTCTTTATTTAAACTGCATACTTATGCAAAACTGAATTGTTTAAGATAGAACGGTTTCAACACTTAAACTGTGTACTTATGCTAAAGTGAATTGTTTGAAATGGAACTGTTTTTGACATTAAAACTCTACTTTTGCTAAACTGAATTGTTTGAAAGAGAACAGTTTTGATATTTAACTGTATTTAAACAAAAACTATACTTATACTAATCTGAATTGTTTGAAATAAACCTGTTTGACTAAACTGAATAGCTTGAAATAGAAATACTTTTAACAAACTGTGTACTTATGTTAAACTGAATTGTTTGAAATAGAACTGTTTATTTATATAAAAATGGATTTGGTATTAATAACCAACAAAGGTTGATATGCCATAAAACCCAAACAAACAAACAAACAAACAAATCACATTCCCGTTTTTATTTTTGCAAATGTGTTCAAAGCAGAAAAATCATTTTTTTAAAACTTTGCCTTCACAGAATTTTGATCAGGATTGAATCATATTGAATGAGAGAAGATAAATTTGATTAATGCCATGGAAACAGTTGGCACCTCAGGTTTAATGATTTTTAGCAAGTGATGCTAGCAGGCCATTGTTAGTAAGTTTGATCATTACTGGGTGTGCTATACTTCTGGCCTTGTGTCAAATTACTTGATATTACTTATGGAATACTGGTTAGCAAGCGAGAATCACAAACCATTGTTTGTGAGTTTCATTCTCAGTGAGTGCTCACTACTGCTGAGTTTAGCAAATGACTACTTAGCACCTCTTATAGTGTAGCAAACAAGACTCAAAGACCATAGTTAGTAAGTTTGATACTCACTCGGTACTCCATATCCTTGTGTCCAACTAAGTTGACATGAGTAATTGATAACTCGGCATCTCTTGTGGTATTATGGTAGCAAGAGTAGTAGACAGTGAATTTATAATTTTTTTTATTTTAAAAATTGATATTTTGAATTTAAATGAATACATTGCACAGCTTCATATATGAAAGAGTCATCATCAAGATGTTGTTCCAGAATAATTTATCACATATTTGTCTTTCTTTACTAGAATTGTTTTTATTCTCTGCTGGGAGATTAGGTTGCATGACCAATATATATATATATATATATATATATATATATATATATTACAACATCTATGTAACCAAAAATATGAATACGTAATGTTCCAAAAATGAAATGTTCATGTAAAAATTTGTTTGGGGGAGTCCCTGTGCCACAGTGGCTAATGAGTTGGACTCTGATATTGTAGGAACAAAGTTTGAACTCAAGTTCACTTTGGACTAATATTTTTGGGAAAAGTACCCTTCCAGCAATGAGTTTTAATAGTACTACTACTGTTCTTCGACAAGAATGGCTTTGGCATTTAATAACTCACAAAGGTTGATATGCCATTAAAATAAATAAAGTAGAAAGCAAACTTTGTATATAGATTATTCATTTCTTCTAAATCAAAGATACTGGGATTTTATAATTTCTTATGATGATGATGATGATCATCATCATCAAGGTATGTTGACAGAATGCCATTCCTATGACTCTCTCTTGCCATCCGTCCCAATTAGCCAGCGCTTTTAGTAAGACCTCTAGAAGACATCCAATGTCCACACAGAACTGATAAATGTGTGTTCATGTCCTGGAGTCCATTAGAAAACATGGGTTCATCCCTAAATTTCCAGTCATTCAAACTGGTCTCGTTCATCTTATTTCAACGGTCTATGAGATGGGAGGTAAGTGGCCGCACAGCTACAGTTTTGTAGGGTGTTGCTTCCAGGAGTTGTTAAGAATAGCTTGCAGCATCCTTCTGTAGTTCCCATTTCGCTTTTACGCCAATAAATTTGTTAGAGTCCCAGTGGTGCAACCATATAATAGTACTGACATGGCTTCAGCTTGGAAGAAATCCCACTTTATTTTATCAAAGAGATCATATTTCTATATTGTCAATAACCTGTCAATAACAGTCCGTGTTTTACCCATGCCTATGTTGACATTGTTTTCAGTTGATGAAATATTGCTACCGAAGTATGTGAAAGGGTTTACTGTTTTCAGAGGCTTGTCATATAATGAAAAGAGGATACCAGCTTTTTAAAACACATGAGCTCTGTTTTATCATTATTTCAAGCAGAAAATAGAACTCTAAAAAATGATATTATTAGATATCATTTATTACAAAAATCTACAGCACTGAAACGCTATAAACATAAATAAAACTACAACCCCTTCATAAACAAAAATAAAATTGTTTGACATATTTTGTAGTCAAAGGTCGACGAGACAGTGCGATTTTGCAAAAAAATGTTATTTTATTTTTAAAATATGAAAATATGATGAAATAGAAGATTTTGCAAATTCAGCATCTTCCATGTTCCCTAGAAGTTTAGCCCAGTCGGCTGAGACTGCAGACGGTACAGACTCCGACTCTGCAGAGGGAGTATCACCTTTACAAACGAGTGTCCTAGATATGACACTAAACAATTTGATGGTAAGGCTCCAGTAATGCTGGAGCTGTGGAGAATTTGGAATACTCCTTCATTGCCATTACTCCCTGATCCACTCTGGCCTGGAGTGGTAGCACCTGATAAGGTTCTATTTATAGGTCAAATAGAACTGTGTTATCATTTAAACCGAGTACAAACAAATGACTTATGCTAAACTGAATTGTTAGAAATAGAAATGTTTGATCATTCAACTGTGTGTAAAGATGACTGATTTTTAATTGAAATGTTAGTGGAATATAACAATACTTGAACTATTCAACTGTGAGCAAAAGAATGAGTTATGTTGAATAGAATTGTTAGAGTTAAACAGCAATACTTGAAACTCTTTAATGCGTGCGTAAATTGATTATTACACAGCAACATTTGTAACCATTTGACTGTGCAATAGAATAATTAGAGATAAAGAGCAGAACTTATAATCACTTCACTGTCTGTAAAAATGATTAATATTGAATAGAGTATGTAGTTATATAGCGATATTTGAAACCATTTAATTGTGTGAAAAAAAGAGCTCAGGTTCGTTTAAGAATGTTATCTACAAAATGTTTACAAATTATATATACATATATAAGTAAAGTAGGCGACCATCGTTAAGGGTGACCCGAAGGCTCCCTTTTCGATAGCTACTACACCATGGTGTAGGGGAGGGCGCTACTCCTTTCCCTAGATCGCTACACTCTACCCTTGATCTTTACCTTATAATGCTAAGTGCTAAGCAAGGAGGTATCAAGTACTATTTTTAAAGTCTTTGGTATGACTCGTCCTAGAGTTGAACCCAGGCCTCCTGGGCCATTGGCGAACTCTAACCATTATGCCAATGTCCGGTTATATATATATATATATATTTGTATAAACAGGATGTGGCATTTTATAACCAACAATGATTGATATGTCATAACACCCAACCAAACAACTGGAAACATTTAATTGTGTGCAAACGAATGAGTAATGTTAAATAAAATAATTAGTGTTAAATACCAATACTTGTAAGCACTTCACTATGTGCAAACAAATGATTACTATTGAATAGAATTATAAGTGTTAGATAGCAATAATTGAAACCATTTAACTAAGTTGAAACAATAACAATTTTAGTATGTAAACCAATTAGTTTCAATTCATTTAAAAATAAAATTACCAACAAACTAATCTCTTACATATGTATATCAATTTAAATGCTTACAAACAAATGTCAGATGTTAAATTGTAACTGATATTTCACAATACTTGAAACCATTTTTTAGCCTGGTGATTGTGTAGGATGATTTTAGCTGGAAAAGTTGGTTTGTTAGTAGCGAGGGAAGGTTGTTGTTAGCGAGGAAGATGGTGTAACGTATGTGTGTTTACGTTGTGTTGTTTCCTCGCTGAGTGTTGTAAGGCCCTCGCTAAGTTTGTGGGAAGTAAAAGGTAGATTGATGAAGTAAGATGGCGATAGTCGAAAGGTGTTTTTATGATTAGGTTTTTATTTGCAGCATGGAATATTTGTGTTTGCTTTTGGTGCTGCAAGACTCGTGAAGGGTTGTGAGTATTGAGATGAAGTTGAGTTATGAGAAGTTGAGAAGGTTGTGATGGCAGCGTGTGTCGTCGGACGTGGGGGATTGTGTTTTTTGCATTTTGACGAAGGACGTTGCAGTTGTAGGAATTGAACTTTGGTTGTCACCGTGAGTTTCGTGTCTGGTATTTGGGGAGAGTAGGTGTTATCTCCATTAATGTGGACCAGAGGTGAAATGGAAGCTAGTGTGTCAAGAGTGAGATTACGCTCAGATCGACATAGCCAATTTTGGGGTGACATAAAGTTGTGCCTGTGCAAGGCATGTTGAATACATCTAATTTATATTCAACTGGGATTCTTCGTAAGGAATCCATAAATTAGATGGTTTCCCTCGTGTGTGTCCATGTTGCTGCTGCTATTCTAGAGCCACAGTGAGATGTCTGCACTGGGCGGCGTTGTCCAGCTAAAAAGTATCGCTATTGAAGAACGGCCAGTGTGACGTCTGCACTGGTCAGCGTTCTCCAGCCAAAGAGGATGTGTTTGGCAGCTCACCCGATTTGGTGGCCGGAAATGAAGGTCCGGGGTGAATAGGATAAGTCATCCTGATTGGGTGAAATTAAGTGTCGAATTAAATTGCGCGCCAAACCAAAATACTAAATTTTTCTCTTCTCCACAATTTAAGTATTTGCAAACAAATGATTAATAGTAAATAGAATTATTCATATTAAATATCGATACTTGAAACCAATTAGCTATGTGTGAAAAAAATGAGCCCAAGCTCGTTTAAAAATCTTATTAACAAAATGTTTTTACAAATCATATACAATTAATATATGTGTATAAAGAGGATTTGGCAATAAATAACCTAGAATGGTTTCTATACCATAAAATATAATCTCACCAAATTAAGTTCTCGGAGTGAAATGGATTCAAGTGATCGCTTACAAAAGTAGTATCTTCATTTGGTCACATTCTTCAACAACTAGAAAAACGCCTTCACTCAATCGATCTTAGCTACTTTCTCCCGCATGTTGTATTCTTATGGTTGGCCAGTACATTCACTTAAAAAAAAAACTTGCATACGTCACTCTCACGAAATCTTGATCGAGAGCGCGTTTTATTTTGATTGAGCCATCTTTTTCTCTCCCGCACGAGCGTTCTACTCGTTTTGCACGCCAGGCATAAACATGCTCGCTTTGTGACACAGGGTTAGTCATCTTCGCTTCTACCCAAACCGAACCCGGGGGTGTCTTCGTAGTGTAATGGTTAAAGCAATGGATGGCAGAATCGTAGTGAGCGAGTTAGAACTACATTTGCGCTATTTCGTTCACTTTTGGACAAATACCCTTGGGAACGGTATGAACTCCTCATCTTCCCAGCAATGAGTTTAATAGTACCGCTTCTGTTCTTCTCGAAGGATGGCTTTGGCATTAAATAACCTACAAAGGTTGATATGCCATTAAACAAAGAAACCAATCGAACCAAACCCTAGATCTTGCTCTACGTAAAATTTTCTGGTTTTCTAAATTGAAAATTTATTTAAAGAAATATAATGTTGCAGCTTTACATCATCTTATAAGATGAGTTTCAGAAGTGCTTCTACCAATGAAAAACTTGCTAGAATAAGTATTTCTGTATGCCAAAAGGGAATATTATAAAGAAAATCAATGTTTCATTTAACATTCATTTCTAGAGATAAATACAGCTCCGCTTGGTTTGGTTTGGTTTTGATTTCTTTGTTTAATGATATATCAACCTTTATGGGATATATAAAGACAAAGTCATCCTTGCAGAGGAAAACTAGTGGCAATATTTAATTTATCTGGAATATGATGCCACTACTTGGCATTTAGTATTTTGCTCAAGTGACACATCATATAGACGTTTACCGTCCAAGTTTCTACACCAGCAGAAGGGTTAAGAGAACTATGGCCCAGAACACTGCATAATCAGTTTTTATGGAATGGTCTTTGTTCAGCCAAACCCACTTTCTCAGCCCGCCAAAAACCTTGGAAACATTTGACTTACGTGTATCTTGTTCAGCATCTAGTATGTTGCTATTTGCAACAGTGGAGCGAAGATATTGTAATTTGTTTAGTTGGGTTACTACCTTGCCCGCTATCTGTATCTCTTGGTCGATGTCATGAGATCCCGGTAGGAGTTGGTACATAATCTGAGTTTTGTTGAGGTTAATTTTCAGTTTGCAGATTTCAGCAAACGGGTGATTATTTCTTGTGCATCTAAGTGGCTGTGTGCCTCGAAGACAGTTTCATCAGCAAATACGAGCTCGCGCGCCTAGATATTTCTGGTCTTTCTTGTCGACTCAAATTGACTGACATTGAACAGGTTTGCTGCTGTATCCGTATTTCTTAAACAGAATCTGTGAAGGCATAAAACCAGACAATAGAAAAAAAAACCGAGAAGAGTGTCTAGGCAAGAACACAGCCGTATTTAACTTTGTTCCCAACCTAAAATGGTTCCGAGAGTTCTCTCAAACTGATGCTTTCATTCCTATGAGCAAGGCAGATACGAGCTTGACAAAGTGGTCAGAACATCCTAGTTTCCGTAGGATATTCCATCTGCGTCAGGACACTCTCCGTCGCCGAGCGTAGAGATAACCTTACTTATATTATTCAGGTTTCGGCATTCACAGTGTTAGGTTCACTTTTGTTCAATGTTGTCAAATTTTTGTTCAGTGTTGTTTTTCCATTGTTAACGGTTGGTAGAGCAATGGCAAAGTGGTCCTTCCACCTGGCAAGAAGATCATGCTTTTCAGTGATTATTGTTTTGTTGTTATGAACAAATAGTTGTTCTGGGTAGTTCAATCTTGCCCCCCTCACAGCTCTCATGCTTTGATGAAAAACATTTGGGTTCGTTCGAGTCAGCAACTGGAGTTCAGCCGCTTTTGTTGGCCACCATTTATTATCTGTATCTCTGAGAAGTCTGCCTCAGCATACTTGATGTTCTTGCGGAGCATGTTATTTCTGACTAAGTTCCTTCTTTGATAAGCTTTTCCAGCTGCATACTGGTTCCCATCGAACCTGTCTTTGTGTTTCTTTCCTGCATTGCGAGTTTCTCTTTGAATTAGTACCAGCTGGAATTTCTGCTTGCCTGTCGTTTAGTGGTCATCCTTGACTGTTGATTTTGATCGTGTTGGTTGCGAGCTTCCTGATTGGCATTTTATCTTTCCTCATCCTACACCTCATTCGTACCTCGGTAGTGGACTTGATCATAACATCGTTAGAACTGCAGTTGACTCCTCTCATCGCTGTTGTGTTCAGAAAGTCTGGCTGATCATGTTGGAAGCATGATATAGTCAATAAGATTCCCAGGGTTTTGATTTTGAGTGCATCCGGGAGTTTCAGTGGATTTGCTTGTGTTTGAATTAAGTGCTGGCAATGATCAGTTGGTGTTCTGTGCAGATGGATATCAGTAGACTGGTATTGGTCTTCCTCGTTCTAAACTTACTAAGAACTTTTGACTTGGTATAATGCAATTAGCCAATTCGAACATTAAGTTTTCCAAGTAGAACGATTTTGTCTACATTTGGGTTAGCACGAAGTATCTTGTGGAGCTAGTCACGGAAACTGCTTGTTTTTTCTGGGCTGTTGGTCATATTCAAACTATAAGCAGTGATCAGGATACAAGGTCTCAAATTTAAAAAATAACCTTCTCAAAACCAAAAATCGAACTCCATTCCAGGGGGAATTCACAAAATATCCAGTACAACAAATTTTCTCGAATTTTCTCGACCCCTTTCTGAGGAAGACATCCACAAAACCTGGTATGGCTTCTACCAGTACCCAAAATCGATTCCATAACACTTCCAAATTCACCAACATCGAAACTTGCCCCAAAAGTCTTAACTACAGATATGCCCAATCCTCAGACAACGCCATTATGCGCGAATTCTCCAAGGTCTCGGATCAAAATCCTAATTTCCAATTACTACTTGCTGGAATAACATCCACAAGTCACTTCAAAATTTCATTCATAAAAATTTTGTTTACTATAAAATTCATTCATAAAAATTTTAAATTCAAAACCCAGTGAAAGTTTTCTTATGGCTGTCAATCATTTCAACACTGTATATCTGTCCCATAGCCATCTTTCTTTCCTTCCTTTTCACTGCCACCTGCTTGCATGTTTCCCCCTTATTCACTTTCTTTCTCTTCCCCTCACTACGATACAAAATCACGTATAGCAGTAATGATAATTTTCTATCTAGTGCTCACACGTTTTTTCTTTTTTTTTAAGTTATCTTCAATTTTACCCTTCTAGAAAGGCCCTTGTCATTAAAACTCATGCTTTCACCATAATAATCAATTCAAATACTTTTCTCACGAACCCAAATATTAATCGACAGCAGAGAGAAAATTATTTGAATAATCAATTTACTTACAGTCTCTCAGGTGTTTTCTTTCATTTCTTTTTTTCTTCGTTGTTGGTCTGTTCTTGTTTTTTCTCTTTTTAATTCTTTCCATCGAGGATGTTGCAGTTTTTCCTTTGTTCTTTCTTTTCTTTTTTCTGTCCTCTGTCGTTGGTCTGTTCCTTTTTCTTCTTTTTTCGCTGGGATTTTTCTAAATTATCTCTCGCTCGCCTTCAAAGTGCTGTATTCTACTTATTATTCTTTCTTTCCGGCCGTTCGTGCAATCGTCTACCCAGTCTCGAAATCACGCATGTGGCGTGAAACTGGCCTCGGGCACCAAATTGGCATAGCGGTTAGAGTGTTCGCCAATGGCCCGGGAGACCTCGGTTCAATCCCAGGTCGAGTCATACCAAAGACTCAAAAAATGTTACTTGATGCCTCCTTGCTTAACACTCAGCATTATAAGGTACGGATCAAGGGTAAAGTAGAGCAATCCAGGGAACGAGTAGCGCCCTCCCCTACACCTTGGTGTTGTAGCTATCGAAAAGGGAGCCTTCGGGTTACCCTCGACTATGGTCGCCAACTTTACTTACTTATAGCCATGAACAACTATACATACACATATACACGCAGAAACATTTTCAACACAATAAAGACGAGCGGACACAGTTCTTTAGAAAAATATACCTCTCACTTTATTGAAAGGGTTGTGTGTGAGAGGCAATTAAAGACCGAACAAAGATTGCAACATATTGACCCCCAACTCTTCTGGCTATCACAGCCTTTCTTTCCCGTTATCCGGGGCTGCTCAACCGGGGTTATATAATAATATATTTCGCCAAGGTTATATAATAATTTGACGTCCACCTACTTCCTGCGAGCGTCACAATTCGCACTCAATTCAACCCCTCGAAAGTCAAGGTCGCCCCTGATCTCCTGATATATTCGACTGGATGCACCTGTTATTTACACTGGTGCATTTCTTCTTTTGACAGCTTAGCCGGGGTCAATATGTGACACAGAGTTATGTTCCTATCAAATCCCAAAAAAATTCAAACTGATCTATTTGACCTCTAGATGAGACCCTTACAGGTACTATCACTCTGGGTAAGAGTGGACCTGGGAGTAATGGCAACAAATTGGTACTCCAGACCTCTAGAACTCCTGAACAAGCTTCACAATTTAGTGGAAACCTTCCACAAGCTTTACAGTTTAGTGGAAACCTTTTTATTAGGTGTAACTCAAGTCCCATTGACAGTGTTTGCTGTATTTTAGGTAACATCGCATCAAGTCTAGTATTTAGAAGCAATAAAATGTAAAGTTGGTGACCCAAAGGCTCCCTTTTCAATAGCTACTACACCGAGGTGTGGGGAGGGCTCTACTCCTTTCCCTGGATTGCTCCACTTTACCCTTGAGCCTTATCTTATAATGCTAAGTGTTAAGTAAGGCGGCATCAAGTACCATTTTTGAGTCTTTGGTATGACTCGACCTGAGATGGAACCCCGGTTTCCGAGACCATTGGCGAACACTCAACTCATGAGGCCAATGGCCCGGTATACTCATATAAAAAACGTAATTTTGATTTTGGTTTTTACAGATTTGGTTTTGAAAATATATTAATTTTTCTTCACAGTTCAAATGCACCATCTGGATGGACCTGGGATGGAACCCCGGTTTCCGAGACCAATAGCGAACACTCAACTCATTAGGCCAATGGCCCGGTATACTCATATAAAAAACGTCATTTTGATTTTGGTTTTTACAGATTTGGTTTGGAAAATATATTAATTTTTCTTCACAGTTCAAATGCACCATCTTTCTTATTCAGATATGTATTCCCTTTTTCCTGCTCTTCTATTGTGGCAATATCAAGATCGCACCAATTTACCAAAGAATTGGAAGAATACGATTTGTTAGAATAGTCTAACATTAATTTGGTTTTCTCCTCATTTGCTTTTCCTATAATTCTGCTAGGATTTTTCCTCTTTATTTTATTTTCCAGATGGACAGGTTTTTGAAGCAAATATATTTACCATCTTTCATTTAATTTTTTTTTCTGTCTTTCTTTCTGGATATATGTTCTACTTTTCTTCTACGTTTGAGAACAGGCTAAATTGGGTACACGAAAAGAGAAGCTCAGTTTCCTTAAGATAAACATAGTTTGGCTTCTCTTTTTGTTTTTGCTACTCTTATTTTTCATTGATATGAACATTTTTTTTACTTCGGCTTATATTGGCTATTTTGTTCCAACCTCTAGCTCTCCTTTCCTTTGCCTTCAAGAACTGCAAAATAAAAATACGCCGGTCTGCAGTTAACGTCAAATATTTTGAGAGCAATCTGGCTTGGGAAGAAGAGACAAAAATATATAAATAAATAAAACTTCTACTCAAGTTTATCTTTAAAAAAAGAAACGAGAAGTTTGAACAAAAATATATCAAAATTCTCGTGGTTCAACCGTAACAGCATAACAAAGACAAATGGCAAAGTGTCTGTAGCGAGAAAGCCAAACAATTAAGTTCTCTAACTTGCCAGGTAAAAAAGGGGTCTTAGCAAAGTATAGCACTCATCTAAAAGTTTATCTTACATGTATATTGTTAGAAGACATAAGTGATTTTTTACATTTTCTCATGAAAATTTTTGGTTTAAATTCGGCTGAAAAAATGAATGTGCAGTTTTTAGATGAAAAAAAAAACTGTTTTGTTTTATTTATTTATTTTTTAATTTTAAGTTTTTTTTTACTATGATTCCCCCGAAGCAAAGCTCTGGTAAAAAAAAAAAAAAAAATAAAAAAGATTATAATAATACGGCAAAGAGATGTGGTAAATGAATTAAAAGAATAGGTTAGCATTTTTTTAAAAAAAAGTATATCAAACTTCGAGGGCTACTTAATGCCAAAGCCATCCTTCCACAAGGACGTTAGTTGTAATATTTAACCCACAGCTGCTGGAAGAGGAAGGGAATTCACACCTTTCTCAAGGATTTTGGTCTGAATGTGAATGTAATAGCGTGACTGGAGTTTGAACTTAATTACTTCAATGTCACTGTCCAGCACGTTACCAATTGCACCACAGGGACTCTCCTAATCGAAAGAATACACGGAGAGTTAGGGATGGGTGAAAAGGGAAAAATGAAAGGTGGGACGGAGAAAGTAAAAGAAAATTGTTTTATATTACATCACCCAAGCCCTGCAACTACCATGTCAACCAATTTAATATACGCTGCCTGCACCCCATGCACGTTATTCTATAAAAAGGTGTGTCGGGAACGAATAAATAAATAAATAAATTCAAATTGAATTAAAATAAAAAAGAAAACTATTAAATTTGCAGAAACTCACAGATGTCCCTGACGCATGCGCAAAAAAAAAGCGATCTCCCGACAGGGTAACAGGCTTTTCCTTCTTTTAGGCAGTGACCGTCAGTTTGACTACATCATTGCCGACTGGTGTCTGGGCGCCACGCCATACGTCTTTGGACAAGGCGTTAGTTAGTCCCTTCACCTCGTAGCATCTCTCTCTCGGTTAACTGTATGCTGAAATATAAAGTCTACAAAATGAAACTACTTACTAAAACAACCAGACTTTGACAAACTTCCAAAAGAAACTAATCCTTATGGAAGCTTTACATACCTAATGAGAACAAACATGTGCAAGAAACGATTAACGTATTTTTGACACCTTAACTGGGGGATTCAGCCATTTCAATGTATTCAGGGAAAACTCTCTCAACCATGGAATGGTTGTTGAACCCAGGAAATAAAGGAAAATATAGAAGAAACGTCTTCGTCTCCTATCTGTTTCTGTCTTCTTTTGTATAATTCTTTTTGGCACTTTCTTGGGCAAGGCGTTACACCGACTAGCCAACGTGGGGTAAAATAAAATAACCTAATAATGGAGTCAGATATCAAACAGCTACACAGCTTAGCCCTTTGCCCTTGACCTTTCAATCCAAAAACACCACAGGTGTCCTGGATATGACCTGAACTACATTTCGTGTTGCATAGCTCCTACTCGGGCGTTATACATTTCAGGGTTTACGTTAGATTTTTATTTATATCTTGATCATCAAGTTGGTCAGCGCCCATCTTCAACCTTTGGTCTTTTGTCCTTTCACTCCGTCTGTATCTTTCTCTTCTCGCCATTTTGTTGTCTAGGTGTCTCTTTCAGCTTGTTCGTTGCTGTAACCAAGCTATTCTTATTTTTTCGGTGCTTGGACAACAAACAACTCGAACACAGTGTTCATGTGCCCATGCTATTTTATTTCAAACATCGATGACACTTCACTCATCGTCATCTAAATGGGGAATTAGAGAGCAGAGCATAGGTGGAACAGCTCTTGTTGGCATTTTCTTACTAACTATTGGTATCTTTCTAAGTCCTAAACTTTCTAAAGTCGTGTGTTTTTTAATCCAAACAGCGCCATAGTCTCTAACGACACCAAGGTTATCACTGGTCGCTCAAACTGGATGACCCAAGTTGACTGTTATAATTCATTTAAACAGACCTACACTTCATGCCAAACAATATATTATGCCAGTCTTTATTTTAACACAGTCTTTATAAGCTTCAGGGATTGTAGAGTAGCTATTTGATGCCATTACTCCCAAGACCACCCAAACTCGAAGTGGTAGGACCACTAACTGTTTGGTATTAGATAGAAATACTTGAAACCATATAACTGTGCAAACAAATGATTATTATAAGATAGAAATAATTTCTTGAAAACATAGATTTGCATAAAAAATTATTTGTATTTAATAGGAATACTTGAAAGAATTCAAGTATATGCAAACAAATGTTTTATATTAAATAGAAATAATTACTTGAAAACATAAAATTGAGTATAGATTATTAGTATTTGATAGGAATACTTGAAACAATATAACTGAGTTCAAAAAATGCCTATAACCGTTACCCTATGTGTCCAGCAGGATGCATAGCGCAACGTTTATAGATGTTGGTTTCCTAAGCTTCTAAAGAGACAATCATCTGAAGGTTGCAGGTTCAATCCTGACTGCAGGCGAGTAACAATACAGGAATACTTAAGACAGTACCCGGTTATGGCTTTTGGAATCAGAACAGTGGATTCATTAAAGGACGTAGTTCGAAGTTCCGTGAAGGTTCCCGAGGTTGACAAACACCTGAAGAAGGTCGGAGGACATATCGGCCGAAACGTTGGGGAAATAACAATAAAGATGAAGACAGTAGTCCGAAAACCCTTAATGATTAAACCATATAGTTATATAATAATTAAAAGTATTAAGAATACATTATTGAAATTGTAATTGTTTGCAAATGATTTTTATTAGTTACTTAAAATCATAAAGTTGCTTGAAAACAGACTGCTTTTGGCTTTAAGTTACCCAACAGGGGATGACGTGCCTTAATGGAACTTGGCAAAGTTAGAGTCAGCTGTGTAACGAACAGAGTCAGATATCGAAATGAATTCCAGAAGAAAAGATATTTTATGGCACGTTGGGATGTTCTATTGTGTGCACATGGATCAGCCCATTCCCTGAGCTGTGATTGGCTGCTGGTCAAAGAGTGGATATATTTGTACATAATTACCACCTTCAGTTTGGGTTACATCATGTTTTATATTTCCCTGCCGACTGGACGCTGGTTGGGACCCCTAGGCCAGTAAGTGTTATAGTTATTATTCTACATTGTTATTCTATGGGAAGGCACACTTAGCATAATGGTTATTGTTCTAGGAAATGAAATCAATGACGTAGGTTCAAATAGTGGACAATGCTGTTCGCATTTCACTTCGCAATATGACTCTTGGTAAAGGCAAGAATCTATTTCTTCTCCTCCATGCTATAGGTAAATTGTAGAGTAGACAGTCTTCAGCCTTAGTTTGGCAACCAGACAATGAGAAGGAAAACACAAAATTAAAAAGTGACCATGTGTCACATCCTGTCATTAATTATTTTAGTAAGACAAATCCTTTTTTTAAATTCAGCAATTTGAATTCAGCACGATCACTTATATCATGCTGCAATCAGGTTGCCTACCGATTTCATGATGTAACGCAAATCTTTTTCTTGGGTCGTATGCATTATTTCTTCACAATATATTTATATATAATATATTCATTAAAAGTATACAAAATGTACATTATTCTTTTAAAATATTGCTTTTATACCCTAGATAACAGTATGTAACACACATTTTGTTTTTGGATCGTATGCGTTATTTCTTAACTATATATTCATTATAAGTATACAAAATAGACATTATTCTTTTAAAATTTTGGTTTTAGGCTCTATATAACAGTAAATTACACAAATTTTGTTCTTGGATTGAATGCATTTTTTCTTCATTGCATATTCTTTAAAACTACAAAAAATAGTCATTATTCTCTAGGAATTTTTTTCTTTTGCGCCCTTTATAATAAAATATAGAAATTGCCCATTTTTTAATGTAAAAACAATAAGTAATAAGATAAACACTTCATCAAGAATAAGTGATGTCAGTGTTGTGATTTGCAAGACTCAACAGACTGATTTTCAAATGGAAACAGTTGGAATTATGGCACTTGCCATGGAGGTCATATCAGTGATAAAACTCTATTATAACACTAATACCTTTATTCTTTGTTTAAATAAGCCGGGATTTTGGATGAGAAGAATTCTGATAATGCTGAACTGATCTCTTCTTTTAGAAGAAAGTGTTCCAGTGATCTGATTAAATGGAAATCTTAAAGTGCTAAACCCTTTTTTTATTTTTGAGTGGGAGATGAAGCAAAACAGCTCAACTTGATTATTTGTATTTTTTTGCCGGGGGAGGAGGGTTGAAGATTACTTTTCCGAATATAAGATTACATTGTTATTCTATGATCTTGTTAATATATATTGAAAGACCCAGTATATATCGTATATTGTTTTAACATAATTAATCTTTATACATATTTATAGCTATTCAGTCTAACACACACACACACACACACACACACACGCACACACACACACACACACACACATATATATATATATATATAAAACTTCTCCACATGACCCAGATGATACAAAAGGTAAAATATTTTGAGCTGATTAGCAGGTTTGAATTCAGAGTTTTATTTCTCCTAAACCAGTTTTCATACCAAGGTTAAATAACCTAGTATGCCCAACGATTTGCCCAAAGCTAAAAGGAGAATAATTGGATTCATGCCTTTCCTAAGTGCTTGGGGATATACAGTCTCATCTAGGAGTTGAACTCGGGTTACCGTGTCCATTTTCTATGATAGTAACTTTTACACTCCAAACACCTCATAATCTTAATTATATATATATATATATATATATATATATATATATTAAAATGAATAGGTCCACGAAGAGATTTGTATTTTTTAGAATTTATTTATTTATTTTATTATATATAAAAGCAGCAGTATGCAGACACATAAAGATAGGTTTCTATTTTGCTTGTTGCAATATCATATATATATATATATATATATATATATATATATATAGCTTGTTACAATATCATATACGAGGGGCATTAAATAAGTTTCAAGACTTTTTTCGTCTGGGCAATTCATTGATAGTACACACATGAAACTCTAGTCCCCTTCAAAGTAATCTCCTTCGGCTGCAATGCACTTGTTGTACCGTTCTAACAACTAGGAAGGAATCATAGAAGTCCTCTTGTGTGAGCGTGTCACAGCCTCTTTTATCTCCTCAATTGTCTCATAACGACAGCCTCTGAGCTTAGGGAATAAGCAAAAGTCACAGGGAGCAAGGTCTGGACTTTAGGGAGGCTGAGGAACTGTGTTGATGCCCATCTTGGTCAAACAGTGTGCGACAAGGATGGAGTTGTAGACTGGTGCATTGTCCTGGTGGAAATGCCACTGACCAAATTTGAAGAGTGCTGGCCTCTTCCGACGGAATCTCTTCCTGAACTCCCTTAGAGCCTCAACATAGTAACCCTAACCCTAACCCTTTGGCCAATCAACTGTGGTGTATTGACTTCCTTACTCCTTACACACCTCTCATCATCTCTCACAAGCTCCCTGCCTTTCTTGAATCTCTTATGCTACTCAAAAACTGGTGCTTGATTCATGCAAGATGGTCGAAAACAGTCTGAATCATTCCATACGTTTCTGTGGTAGCATTTTTTCCAAGTTTAAAACAGAATTTTATTGCATATCGTTCTTCTAAAGTGTCCTCACGTCCACATGTCACGTCCATGTGCAGGGTCGATAGAAGAATCCTTGCTTCTCCAGCAGTGTCCCGCATGTCATGTTCGTCATACTTGAAGTTACTGTACATCAGTTTTTACGAAGGGTCTTGCTTCCAGGAATCTATCTATCCATATATATATATATATATATACAAACATCTCCGCTCGGGCAGGATATGACACAAGGTCAATTTTTAACCGAAGTTTAACAGGTTTGAATTCAGAGTTTTCCTTCTCCTTGCCTCATCAAGGCTGAAGAATCTAGTCTGGCCTTCTATTTGCCCATAGCTTGAGGGAGAATCATTGGATTCATACCTTTCCCAAGGGTATTTGTGCTATGAGAAATGTACTCAGTCTCGTCCGGGATTTGAACTCGTGTCACCGTGTACATTTCCTACGCCGATAACCATTACACTACGGGCATATATATATATATATATATATATATATATATATATAAAGTATCATTTTTTGAGTCTTTGGTATGACTCGACCTGGGACTGAACTCCGATCTCCTGGACCATTTGCCTATATATATATAGTTGGCGAACAGTGTCGAGGGTGACCCGTAGGCTCGCTTTTCGATAGCTACAACACCAAAGTGTAGGGGAGGGCTCTACTCCTTTCCCTGGATTTCTCCACTTTACCCTTGATCCGTACCTTATAATGCTGAGTGTTAAGCAAGGAGGCATCAAGTACAATTTTTTGAGTCTTTGGTATGACTCGACTTGGAGATTGAACCCAGGTCTCCCGGGCCATTGGTGAACACTCTAACCATTATGCCAATGTCCGGTTTATATATATATATATGTGCGTGTGTGTGTGTGTGTGTGTTCATTTCTTAATTGTTTATATAATTTTTTATATAAACATTTCTTAATTGTGTATGTGTGTATATGTATATATATATTTATATGATTAAATACATATACATATATATATATATATGTATATATATATATATATATATATATATGATTTTATGTATGTTTTACAGATGTATATTTTACTTATTTTTATAAATATAATTTTTTTTTATAGAAATATTTTATTTTTTTCATTTATTTAATAGCACAGATGCTTATCTGATCTCAAATCTGTCACGCAGTGCATGTATCACCAAACACACACCCATAATAACAATCACATATGCGACCGCACACAACAATACGCAAATCTAAGCTACACAAACTCTATCACAGATATTGAGCACTATCCAAATTATACCGCATTTGGTCTGCCACAAATCCACCCAGTGAGATAATGACAACCATACACTGGTAATATATATATATATATATATATATATATATATATATTAATCGCACAGGCATAGAGTCAACGGTCCTTTGTGATTGATAGTTTTTTTTGCCGATGTGAAAGTATTTTGTCTGATGAGTGTATAGGCTTGAAACTGACCGTCACTAAATGCCGTTAGCTCTGGTTTTATGCTATAAAAACTTACATCTGTGTATGCCCTATCACCAATATCGAGCACTGCTTTATTAAAAATTCAGTACTCTTTCTCTCTCTATATATATATATATATATATGTGTGTGTGTATATGTCTAGCCACACTGATAAGTTGTGATACAACGAAACAGTCTATCTGTGAATAAAAATATAAACGTTCTCCTCCCAAGGTTGAGCACTCTGGCGAAGGAATTAACGGCAGCCACCCGCATAATGCAAAGCTCATCATATGAATTGAGCACTCTGGTAAAACAAAATGTAAACGAGCGAAAGATACTACATGATGCCTTATTATTCCCGAGAAGACGTTTGCCGACTAATGGATGAGTAGTAAGATACTAAGTCTAACGTAATGTTAGGCAGGATTTAATCCCAGTTTCAAGCGTCCAACAAGATTTTAATTTTATTGGGAATGAAATCGTACTTATTAATAAAGGCAAAATCACAATGGGAATATGGGAAAATATTTGTTAAAAATCCTTAGGATTCTGCTCCTTGTACAAAATGAAGCTAAGCTTCGAAAAACACTAGTGTCTAACATGGTACTGTGATTGGTGAGCAAGCTGTGTAAACATTTCTGTATGGCTGTACCACTTTTTATTAAAAAAAAACTTGATAGAACAACAAAAGTATTCCGTAAGCTATTTTGATTGGTTTCATTGATTTCTGTGTTTAATGGTGTATCAACTTTCAAGCAGAGATAATATTTAACCGACAGCGAGGCAGATAAAGGGATTCGTACCTTTTCCAAGGGTATTTATCCAAAAGTGAGTGTAATAGCATGACTGGAGTTCAAACTTGTGTATTTTGAGGCCACAGTCCAACAGTCAAGTCATTATGCCATTTGGACCTCCCCATAATGCTTTAAACAAATCCTGTAGGCAGCTCCCCACAAAACAGCAGTTATACAGCCGCTTCCTTCCCATCATACAAACTATCCAAATAAGACGAACAAGACATACTGAGCAATGCTGGAGAAAAAAGGAAGAACTTATAAGCGACATTTTCCGACGGAATGCTGCAAAAGGACATACAAGTATTAGCTGATCAGCAAAACCAGATTTTTGCGGACATTGAATGTTATCTAGATGATCTACCGGGAGCAATGGCCAATAGAGAGAAATGGCAACAGAGAATCAAAGGAATCCGTGTTGTTGATAGGCCTTGAATGATTTTTCCTGCATGATGTAATGTTCAGTAACCTAGCCTAACAGAACATGACTCGTGAGTTCGATTCTCACTAGGAGCCCTACACTTCTGACCTAGTACTAAACTAAGCTAAGATATTTATTACTGTGTCAACTCTTCTCATGAAAACTATAACTGTATCCACCACCAATATTCCCACTTAAATAACCACTGAGCTAAACTGGGAGGAGAGGTTCAGAAAGAGAAAGATTACTTCATTTGCTTTATAATTCAAGTTACATTTCTTATAATTCTCACACACACTGGCTTTCAATCATATTTCTTGACAGCTAAGATTCCATTATACAAAATACTGCGTCCCAATCAATCATAAAAGCACACTACTCTGATACGGTCAATGGATAGAAACAGCAATTCAATTACCCACAATGCATTTCCTTCATTTTCACTGGCGTCCATCTTTCACCATTTGCCAAAGGTACGGTCTACCATTATACTTTAATTACTAGAATGTTAACGAATACTCTAACGACAACGAACTGTCATTCTCTTGTTGAATATTGTTCTCGGGAAATTCTTTCACTGAAAACAATTTTATTCAGAGTGGTTTATTCAACAAAAAGAGAAAGAACGGCAACGTTACTTTCTTTCGTTCATCCATCTTTTGTTACTCAATACTTTTTGTCTTTACTTTTCATTTTCTTTTTTTATTTCGTAAGAATTCATTATTCTCAGATGTTTGATTAGTGTCATTTGTTTAAAAGTAAATTCTCAGATTCTTAAAGAATTTTAAGTAGAACAAAAAACTGTATTGAATGATTACTGTTTTGCAAAGAAGTATGATAAAATCAAGCCTGGGTTTTGGGATTGTCTCTGGGAACTTGTTGCTTGGCATCACCCTGTGTTTCCCAATGGGATCTATACCACCCTTTAGAAAGTACAATAAGTTATGAGCGGGTGGTGATTAAAAGTATTTTAAAAAGAGACATTTAAACTCTTGAAAGGGCAGTGAGCAAATTTGTATATTGTCTTCAGAGAAATGTAAATAATGGAAGAACATCATAGTCTTGTTCAGTTTGATTAAGTTGATGTTAGTGATGTGCATTTGTTGCGACATTACAAAGTGGTAAGCTTAAGAATAGTACGTCAAATTATTTGTTTGCTTGTTTGGGTTTTATAGCAAATCAACCTTTGTAGGTTATTTAATGCCAAATCCATTTCGATAAAAAGACAATTCTATTTCAAACAATTCAGTTTAGCATAAGTACTCAGTTTAATTGTCAAAAACGTTTCTATTTCAAGCTATTCAGTTTTGTCAAACAGTTCTAATTCAAACAATTCAGTTTAGCATAAGTATAGTTTTTGTTTACTCACAATTAAATGTCAAAACTGTTCTATATCAAACAATTCAGTTAAGTGTAAGTACAGTTTCAATGCCAAAAACAGTTCTATCTCAGACCATTCAGTTTAGCGTAAGCACAGTTTCAATATCAAAAACAGTTCTATTTCAAGTAATTCAGTTTTGCATATGTACACAGTTCAGCTCCATTTGACCCATAGATAGGACCCTGTCAGGTGCTACCACTCCAGGCCAGAAAGGACCTGGGAGTGATGGCAATGAAGGGTTACTCTGCATTCCCCAAAGCTCCAGCATTACTGGAACCTCACCATCAGATTGTTTCGTGTCATATCCAGGACACAGGTTTGAGGGAGGTCTTACTCCTATGCAGAGTTGCAGTCAGTGTATTCTACAGCCAGAGCCGACTAGGCAATGCGTCAAATAAAAAGAAATCATGTATGATGTCTATGATAATAATGGACTTCTCTCTCTCTCTCCCAACTGCCGAAAATATTATTTCTTTATTATGCCTCTTTGTGCATCTTCGCTTTTTACAACTTTCTTCTATCAACCTTAAAAAAGAATCTTTTCACGGAACATATACACTATCAGTGCAATATCTATATACAGATCAAATTCAGTAAAATAATTCATCTGATACTTTCCAAAAATGACCCCCCTCTATGTTTCTTACAATTATTTCATTTTCTTTACTGAACCAGTCTTGTTTTTAAAAAATTGTTCTAAGTTAGGTCATCATCAAGTCGCGCTGACAGCATGAAATTCCCGCCCTCCATTCCGATTATCCATCGTTTCTGATAGGTCATCTTTGTCTGCACAGAGCTGATTTAAGTCTTTGCTGGTCATGAAACACTCGTGGGTCCACGAGTAGGAGTCCATAAGAGTCCATTGGAGTCCCTCGCTTATGAGCCCATCCTTGCTTTTCTAGCAGTGCCTCGCATGTATTGGTCGTCTTACTTATCTGGTTTGTAAATAAGACGTAAGTGACCACACAGCTGTATTTTTATGGGGTGTTGCTTCCAGAATTCGTTCAACATAGCATTCTTGTGTTGTTCCTATCTACCTTTTTCTCTATTCGTTTAACTAGTGTCCATCAAATGCATCCATGTGGACACAGCTTGGAAGAGATATTGCTTTATTTTATCGTATAAATCAGACTTGCATGTGATCGATATAACCTGTCAATAGCATTCTACGCATTCTCTAGGAGGTTGAAATCACTTTCCGTAGATGTGATTTTGCTGCCGAGGAACTGGTTCATTCCTTTTAGAGGCTTGTCACTTTGAGTGGAGACGGCGAATTTAATATAAAACTCTGTTTTATTTGCATTCACATAGAGGCCAATGCCTCCTTCTGCATGTTCCAGTCTATGCAGTGGAGATTTAGTTCGGGCTGAAGTACTTTTGAGATGCGTTAGGCCGTCTGCCTCGTCTGCACCGTTTTTTAGTTTATCCGGGATATGGCCCTCTTTGCTTTTTTAATGTGAATCTATTTTCTTTTTTTAAATCTATAGAGTTTGAAAGAAGTTAGTCAAGGCAGAGTATAAACGAAAATGGTGCGAATGTGTCTCCTTGCAAGACTCCAAAGACAATGCCGAAGAAGTTTGTGGCTCCCTCAAGTAAACGAACCATTGTGTTCTTGTTTTAGTAAAACATCATTATAACTGTAACAGTTTCTTTGAGGAGACGATTGGCGAGTAGTGTTTGTTCCATCTTTTCTCTGTGAATGGAATCGAATGATTCGGAAAAATCTAGGAACAGTATTGTTGCCTCGAGATTCTTTGTAATCTTTTGATGATTCAACTGACTGTCCGGATCGATGAGGTTTTGAAGCATTTCCTTCAAAAGCTGTTTTACCCAATTGGCTGGGACTGCAGAATACACGGACTACTTCTGTGTAGAGGAGTAAGACTCTCCTGGATCTGACTGAACAATCTGTTGGTGAGGTTCCAGTTATACTGGTGCTTTAAGGAATACGGAGTACTCCTTTATTGCCATCACTTCCAGGTCCACTCTGGCCCGGGGTGGAAACACCTGATAGGGTCCTATCCATGGGTCAAATAGAACTAAACTGTGTACTTATACAAAACTGAATTGCTTGAAATAGAACTGTTTATGTGTATAAAAAAGATTTGGCATTAAATAACCTACAATGGTTGATATACCATAAAACCAAACCAAATCAAACCAAAGTCGAAAGCCGTTCTCATTTTTTCTAAGAATTTTCTCGATTTCGAGTTGGATACGATTCAGAAGCAAACCTTAACATTTAGAGTTTTTACCTCTTCTAAACCAATCAAGTTGTTGCGTTATCTGCGAAAACAGGTATTTGTTTTATCTTTGAGACAATCAGGAATTTGTAATCAGTTTTATACAAATCAGTCTTAGATTAAATTTATTCAATATAGAAAAAGCATCATACAATCATTATGCAATTAACATACGTAAAGAAAGAAGAAAGAAGAAACAGAAAAAAAAGAAAAATCAAAACGAAAGCATCAAAAAGATAAATTATTTGTTTGCTATGCCTCCTTAAGAATCTCCCCTTTTTACTATCTTCTAACATCAACCAAAAAAGTCTTTGTACAGAACATATAAAGTAAAGTAAGAACATTGTCGATTGCGACTCGAAGGCTCCCTTTTTAATAGCTACTACATCGAGGTATAGGAGAAGGCGCTACTCATTTCCCTGGATTCTTCCACTTTACCCTTCATACGTACCTTATAATACTGAGTGTTAAGCAAGGAGGTATCAAGTATCATTTTTTTAGTCTTTGGTATGACTCGACCCGAGATTGAACCCCAGTCTCCCAGACCATTGGCGAACACTCTACCACTAGGCCAATGAAGCCAAACAACCAACTAATATTTTATTGAATGGAAAAAAAACTGAACTTACGCTAAACAGTAGTGTTTGAAATAGAACTGTTTATATGCATAAAAATGGATTTGGCATTAAATAACCTAAAATGATTGATATGCCATAAAACCAAACCAAACCAAACCAAACAAAAATGTAAAAATGAACATAAGGTAAACGCGATTATCCCTAGAAGGGTTGATATGCCGTTAAAATCAATCAGTAAACCTCAGAACTAATGAATATATTCGTATAAGACTTAAGAATAATGGAGCTGTAACCAAAATCTTCAAACAAAAAAATATTGATGCCCCACCGTTCATAAATAATGACGCTATAAATGAGTTTCTCGGTGGAATCCGTATAAATCCCTAGAGGGTGCATTAGGAGGTATAAAAAGGTGGGGATTTGCATAGGAGCTTAATGAGTGGGCTGAATATGATACTAAACCATCTCATGGTGAGACTCCTGTCCTAGAGTTGTGGGGAATGTGGGATTTTCAGGATACTTTTCACACAGTTCAAAGGAATAAAAATTAATGAATTCGTAGATTGGGTTGTTATTCAATCATTGTCTCCTTTTCCCGATATATATATATATATATATATATATATTTACTAATCTAATATCTACCAGTATTCACGGTACCAGAAAAAAAAAAAAACCCTGCTAGGAACAAGAGATAAAAGTATCTCGAATCACCGTCCAGGGAAAAAAGAAAAAAGTTTTGGGTCAAAAAGAAAGAAAGGGCCAACCTCGTCCGAACCCTTGAAAAAAATCAATGGATACGCAGTCAGTGGTCAAAAGAAAACCAAAAACCCTCCGTAAATCCTGCAATGCTACAATTACTACAGTGCTCAACACAACACAAGTCGAGCCAATTATAAAATTAACCCAAATCGCGAGTCGAAAATCTTCTACTAAAGTTTCACTTTATCGGATCATCAGGAAGCCTAATAAAGTGAAACTTTAGTAGAAGATTTTCGACTCGCGATTTAGGTTAATTTTATATATATATATATAGAGAGAGATGTGTGTGTGTGTGTGTGTGTGTGTGTGTGTGTGTGTGTGTGTGTGTGTGTGTGTGTGTGATCGTGTGTGAAAAGAAACCAGTTTAAAAGAAATGAATTGATATCAAAGTATCAACATGCCCATAAATTTCTCTTGTCATCAACCATGAGACCCTGACTAATGTCATGATTCATTCTTATCTATTTAGACTGCCATAAATGATAGATATAATTTTGTATTACACGAATATAGATATTACTAATATCTTATCACATTACTATATCTTATACTTTTCTCATGTAAATATCATGAGGAATGATATCTTATCACAAGACTATACTTCACGCTATATAAACACTTTATTTGACCTTTTTCCTACAGTTCTGTCTGGAGATTGTGCAAACGACATGAAATTTCAAGTAATGGACTTAGAGTGTTCATAATTCTAATATGTTGTAGGTTTTATTCCTGCTTTGCTACAATGCCATTAAGCACTTCTTCTTGTAAAAACTTTCTTCATTTGCCTTATATATATATGTGTGTGTGTGTGTGTATATATATAAATATATATAATCTGAGGAGAAAATCCAATATACAATTTGAGTATCCAATGCCATTATTTAATTTTTCCGGATATTGTTTTTTTTTAAATTTTCAGTAGTATTTAAATTAGGGGTAATGTTTTTTTTAAAGGAACGTATAAACATTGTATCAAATAATAATTGATATGATATCTCTACTGGAAAAAAATTATTGATTAAAGAATATGAAAAAATACATAGAGAATTATTTTGATTAAAAATTATTTTAACTAAAAGATTATTTTAATCAAAAAATTTAGAAGTTTTTTTTTTAAATTCTATTCTTGTCAGGAGCAAAATAACATCCAGATAATTTTTTTCATTATAGACCAGAAATAAATGTATTATGACACCAAAGAAGAGATTTTTTAAATATATATATATATATATATATATATATATATATATATATATATATATGAACACTCTAGTGGGGAATTTGCCGGCTACCACATGGGCTAAAATGCAACGTCCTTCAAATGCATTGATCACTCTGGTAGACGAGAAAAAAGTTATGCGTAAAAAATTCCTTCGTTTATGCTGAAATTGACGATAGCCGGCTGACGTAAAGTCAGCCAGGTTTCGATCTCGGCTTGAAGCATCTCGCATGTCAAGCCACGCTGAACAGTTGAGATTGTAATAGATGTGCTTGAGTTATGGTATTTTAGATAATAAATGAGAAGTACTAATATTAACTTTAAAAGAGGAATTTTATTCTTCGTATACAGCGCCACGTGTTGGCTAGAAAATGCCCGGCGGTCAACACGCATGTTAAGTATCTGGAATCTCTTCAGCAACTGGCTTCCTCTTCTCCTGCTCTTGGGTCGTTTCCGGCAACTCTACTATCTCCGCTGATTGGGCAGAGGGAGAGGGAGAGCGAGAGAGAAAAGGAGAGAGAAGGAAAGAGAGAAGAGTGAGAGGCGATGGATTTTGGGATAGCATTCCTTGGCCGAGGTGGAAGTAAGGACCAAGATTTCTTTTGAGGTGGTATTGACTGCCCCATTTACTGTCCTTAGTAAGGGAGGTGATAATACAAGATATAATGAAAAAGTCTTGCTATATTTAAAAAGATGCGGTAAAGTGATAAGACAAACAGGAATTTTGCTTTTGTCTTACTTTTTTGTTGTTACCAAATAATTTCAACTTCAAGTCATTGTCAAGAGGAAAGTTTTGAGAAGAGGTATTTAGAATTTTTTTAATAATCATTCAAAGAGTTGATATTTCATAAAAGAAGTCATGAAAAATGAAGTAGTCACTTTACATATCCATTAGTGATGCCAATATTATACGGAGAACGTTCCCTATAGGACTGAAAAAGTATTTGGGAGAATAGATCATAGGATGAATCAAAATCATTTAGACCATGGTGTTAGTTTGTTAATACTGTAGCCCTGACACAAGTCATGCTTAGCTGGACGCCTTATTTTTTGGAGAGCTAGCAACAACTACAAACAAGGGAGACAACTATATATAAAGATATCCCAAGTAATATAACTCAAATCTTAACGTTGCTGGTGTCTTCTTGAGAAGAATACAGTTCTATTTTAGAAATTTTCAAGTTTATGCAGTAATACCCGTTCTCCTCCCTGATCTATTCACTTTAGATCTTCTTCTGTTACATAGCCAGATATCCAGATATGTAACTCATATATAGATAACATAGGAATCCCGAAACGCGAAAAACACTTGACTACTTCTTAGTTCAGGTACGAAACCTTTTATTACCTTTGAGTTAAAAGGTTTTTCGACATAAGGAGAGAGATACAATCTTTCTATGACGACTTTTCCATCTGCCCCTCCACCACGTGCGACACCTACCTTAAGTCCTCGGCGAGCTCCGAAAGCCACCCGTCTTCTTCGGACGCTAGAACTCAACTAACTGCCTTTTTTTCAAATCCCCCAAATCCTCCGTGCACGCTTCCGGTGCATGACGTCATTCCCATCCCACGGTCACATTTTCTATATGGGGTTTCTATTGTGACATCTCTGAATGACACGTCCGCTCCGCGCGTTTGTGATCACCTGCGCTCATGTTCTCACCTAACTAACCCGTGCGAAAGGTTCTCAGCCTAACTAAACCGAAAGGCAAGATATATAAAACGATATCCCTCGGCCATTATATTACACTTCGCCATCATTTCCTTTACTCTGGCCACATCAACTCTGAGACGCAGCTCACATAGATTTGATGACTTTAAAGTTTCTACCCGAGACGCATTGCCTGTTATAAAAAAAGGATTTCAGGTAACCTAGGTAGTTTGAATATCTTTTGCAGCATGGCAGCTATCAATACACAAACTTCAGTCCCTAAGGCTAATAGACCATTTGTTATCCAGTCAAGTTGTTTTTTTTACTTGCCTATGGGAGCCATCCTGTCACAAAGATGATAAAATCACTCAGTGAGGCTCCATCCTCCAAGCTAGCATAGGTGGCCCCTAAATAGCAAATAATTTTCATACGCCCAGATTTTTTCAGCTGTGGAAAAGATATAGAACCTGTCATTAATTTTAATTTTAATGGTGTCTTGTTGGCCTCGAACAGTACCTTCACTTTCAGATATTTTCCTGTATTGCTCATCCTACACACATCAAATGATACACTTAGCCGAGTCTGAGTGGCTACACACATTATTTAAACTGCCAGTCTTTTTATATTTGTATTCTCTTGACTCAACGCATTAGTTTTTTTCTTTATGACCTTATTTCCTTTATGTCTATAGGGGATATATATGAAGTATATAAATTTTGGTCTATCCCATCTTTTGTTTGCTTAACAACCAATCCCCAAAATTTGAAGGTTCCATTTTCATGTGTTTCAACTTCAAAGATTCTTTTTAATTTTGAGATCACATTCTTCTGAAATGTATCATTTCCACATAATATCATCTACATGCATTACCAGAATACCCATCAAGTTACCAGTTGCATCATATCAAAGAAACACTGCATTGTTACATGCACTCACTAATGCCTTTAGGTTAGTTAACTCATGATTGAATTTCTTATACCATGAACGAGGTGCATCATTTAATCCTTAAAAACATCTTCTCAGCTTCCATACCTGTGACTCCGGATATACATCAGGTGTGGTCTAAGAAATACTTCTCTTCCCAGAATACCATCTTGCAGAAACGCTGAGCTAAAATCTTCCACTGCATAAGAGAAACTGTTAACATTACAAGACGCATAAGTTCTCTGCTGCATGTTGGAGAGTCTGTTTTCAGGTTATGCAAATCTTCATAACCACATACAACAAAGCGAACTTTCATTATCTTTTAATTATACTTGAATTTCTCTGTTGTCACCCATCTTATTGACATACATTTTTGATCCATGTTAGGTGCACATTCATATACTTCATGAATTTCCATATTTTCTATTTCTCTTTTCTTTACATTAAACGCATATGTTGGTTGTTCTTGTTCAGACGAAAGCCAAACTACATATTCTTGGCTAACTCCGCCTGTTATTTGGTGTAGTTGTCTCCATTGATCAACCTAATCCCACTTGATACAGATTGGATTTTCGTTTTCCGCTTCTGGTTTTGTATTCAGCCAATGGCTATATTTTTCCAGTTGATTTTGGCTACGTGCCCATAATCTTCCCTTTTTTCCACTCTTCACTTCCATTCATTTTACATTCCACAACTGCTTTTCTACACGGTTTTTCAGTGTTATATTTCAATTTCTCACTCTTGCTATTAGGACCTTTGTTGTTTTTCATCTTTTTTTCCAATATTATATTTACTTCATTTGAAGAAATGTTATTTTTATCATTCCTAGGACTTCCAAGCTCTTTGTTTACCTTCAACAAGTTACATGGATGCATCCAGTAAAATGCACCTCCTTGTCTGATCAGTACACTCTGACTTTCCTTGTCCAATACTTTTGCAAGACCACGCCATCCCTTGCAGTTTTGTTTTATATAATCGACACTGTCACCTGTCACATATACTTCATTCCCTGGTCCTTACTTTAGATTTCAGTACTCTCCGAAATGTTTCGCTTGATTCAGTTTCCATGAAACTTTTTCTCTCTGGCAATTAAATTTTCTCTAACCATGTCGTTGGTTGTTTTAGCTTCCAATGCAGGCAAACGAGCAGCAGTCAAAACTGAGGATGTATTTATATTGGACTCAAATATAGGCTCATATGGGCTCTGTCCAGAATCATTCTGGAGTGAATTTTTAGCATTAAAAGAAGCTCAAGACAGAGCTGTTTCTGGTTCAGATTTCTCATCTTCAAACGTCTTGCCCATTGCTTTAGCAATTATCAAACTGTGGTGTTCCACAGTACTATTGCAGAATGAACTTTCTGCAAATGTAGAGCATGTTTCAATATTCAACTTTTCATTCATCTGTGTTGGTCGCCTTCATAATTAATAACCACCCCGCCCACCATTGTCAATCAAAAACTGTTTGGCGGGTCCAAAATATGATATCCACATTAAAAATATGTTGCGAATAATTTCTTCACTCGTTTTGGTTTTAATCAGTCTGCTAGGAGAGTACCTAGTGTGTGTGTCAATCATATGTAGGATCCAGTTGCAGTTATGTCTGCGTCTCTTTAAATCTAGACACACATTGTCTAAACCTCATGAAAACAGAGCAAGAATCACAAATATCCTTGATCGGATCTATAAACACCTTAAAATGAGATACCCTACTGCCTCTAACTAAGGATATCAATTTCTTTTTTATGCTCGAGCAAATTGCCTACGTAATTTTTCAGCCTTTCTTCTTTTCTCTATTAAAGAACTTTTTTCAAAAGCCTAACCATGTAACACATTTTTCGACGATTTTTCAGCACTAAAAAGCATATTAGTCAATGGAAGACTATAATGTCCAGAAGTTGTCCTTTGTAATTTTATATATCAGCCTAAAATCCGACCGCTATCTTTCCAGCAGTTTTCATTGATTTATGACTTAGTAGCTGGAGTAAATCAGTTTTGACGATGTCAGCTTCAATATAAGCTCTGACACCTTTTACCCCATACTAAAGTAACTGGAAATTTAACTGCTTTAATAGCTTTTACCTTCACCCCATCTCCAAAACAAAATGTCCTGTTAGACTTAGCAGTTTCCACTAACTGCTTATCTCGATCATTTAGTGTATTCAAGAATACGTTAAACCAAATTTATCCAGCAACGGTTCGTGAACAAGCAGAGTCCAAGCCTTCCTTAACTAGTGTCTCCTTTTCAAAATTGGACATTTTTATATTAAAATCATTTATCAATGTTCGATAACGTGAGACGACATTAAATAAAGTAAAATGTACCTGGCCTGAATCCACGACAGTGTTAATATCATTTCTAGAACTAAAACTAGTACAGTCTTGGACAAAATACTTAGACGAATGACATTTGAAACAGTGCGTTATTTTACCTTGTCTGTCTATGAAATTTGTTTTATTTCTTTGATATGTTTTTTTCTCTTCGGTACTTTTGTACAGAATAAAATTTATTGTTTCAACTTCGTCTCTAAAAGCAGGAACAGTTTTGTATTCAATTTATGAAATGTCAGAAAACATTTTCTTTAATATATCTTTCCTTACTATATACGTTAAGGTTGCTCACATCGGTCTGGTCAGCTTTTCATTTTCTTCTGATGCATTCGCCACATTCAAAACAAAACTAAAAAAAGCCTGAACTCCATTTGGCAAAGAAATTCCAAATCTATGTAATTTTTGATACAAAAATTCGTACAGAACCAAAAAAGTCGTTTATATTCATTCCTGTTCTTCTTTTGTAGGAACAGAAATCCTTAAATGCCATATATGCCATATTGTGTTTGTCATGTAAATAAATTTTGTCTAGCTTGTCCGTAATAATTCGCGACCCGTCTGTTCGCCCGATATCTATTATCGCCAAATGTCGAATACATTCATGTATGTTCTGAGGCAGTGACAAAAATATGGTTGGACCCTGTTTTTCTTTCGTTAATTCCGTGAATAGAGACCATATTCTCCATATCTTCCTTCCATTATGTGTACAACTTGCAAAATAGATGGCTGTTTTGTAAAGAAAGCTATCTTTCTTTCAAACGTGTTTCAACGTCATTTGAACAAAAATGATTTCTGTTATACGAAAGAAGACAGCTTTCACTACCAATATTTGTATATAAATACTTCAGCACTGAACTAAAACAGCACTTGTTTAGCTGAACGCTAAATTTGTACGAGAATTAACAATAATAACAAACAAAAGAAATAAACATAGATAAAGATATACCAAATTGGACAAGTCAAACTTCAACACATGGAACAGTTAAAATCAGCTTACATCATTAAAGGAATCATGGAGACTTAAATTGACTTGGGAAGACTGTCACTTAGACTTCAGTGAAAAACATTTAGGAAAACTAAGCACTCCAGCAGAAATCTCATCAAAGGAATAAACACTTGGGCAGTCCCATAAAGGATTTAGACTTACAGGATACACATTTCTTTAGTTTTGGATAAATCAACTAAGAACAGGTAGATAGGAATATTCCAGAAGAAAAGGATGTAAATCTTTCTTACATAGAATTTATACTCTTATATTTTTAAACCAATCAGCGAAGGACACATAGAATAGAATATTCTAGAAAAAGCTGATCAAAAACTAACTCGTAGAAAAATTTGTCACAGAAACAAAAATAGTTTGGTTTCAAAATTAATGAGTAATTTCTATAAATCTGATAGATTAAGACAGGTCAGGGATTGCTTTCTCGCCTACGTCCGCATATTTGAACTTTATTTGAAGTTTTTTGTTCAAAGTTAGAGACCGACTAATCAGCATACAAGCACTTTAACGGCACGATAGATTGACGCCAGATGACCCGCTAATATACACGACGGTCAAGAGAGTTGTCCTAAAAGCTCAGACATAGCAGGACGCATACATATACACATATACACATGTATGTAAGTACAAACCTATCTTCTCTTTTTAGTTTGAACATACACACACATATACACACATTCAATTTAACTGACAATATTCGTGTTTTACACGTACATATATGAACACCTTTTGTATAATCATTGCCATTGTCGAGTTGATAGAAAATATAAAGTTGTTTTTCTTTAAGGTTCTTGTTTTTTGAAAATTTTTCGTGTCTATGTTGCTTGTGCAAATCTGTGTTGCATTATTGTGGAACTTACACCCGAAGTTATACTTTTCACGGAACTTCGGAAATTACTATTCCTCCACACTCTCCTATATTTGTAAACAGTCGCCGAAGAGCACGTGGAGTGGAAAATTCTGGAAAAATAGGATCCAAAACTCACTTGTTCCCGAAACAAAAATAGTGATGTCAAAATAAATTTAGTACTTTCGGGAACCTGACTGGACAGAGTAGTCACATGCCGGTGTCTCCATCTACATCCACGCGTTGAACTCTCTCACGAAATCTCTCTCTCTCTCTCTTACACACACACACACACACACACTGAGCTTCCGAAAGACCAAAACTCGAAACTGCTTGACAGAAACACAGATACAAAACATAAGAAAACTTACAGCTATAAAAAGAAAAACTCGATAGTCCTAATGAAATTAGCATGTTTACTATCATTCAAACAATTCAACTTTTGATGGACTTCGACATCACCTCACATACAGACAAACATATTCAGCCAGCGGGCAGTGTTATGTACATTTTATTTTTCATGCACACACGCACACATGCACACACGCACACACACACATATATATATATATATGAAGAAAAACTGACAACTAGTAATCCAAATAGAAAGTAGGGATTTATAGAGAAACAAAGAAGTCGACACTATAGCGTTTCGGTTCTGCTGAACCATCATCAGGACTGTGATGGTTCAGCAGAACCGAAACGCTATAGTGTCGACTGACTTTGTTTCTCTTGTAGAGAAGAGGAAAATCTTGTATTTTGTTTTGGCGCGCAATTTAATTCAACACTGAATTTCACCCAATCAGGATGACATATCCTATTCAGCCCGGACCGTCATTTCCGGCTAGCAAAACGGGTGAGCGGCCAAACACACTCTCTTCAGCTTGAGACGGCGACCAGAACAGACGTGTCTCTGGTCGTCCTTGCTTAGCGATGCTTTTTAGCTAAACAAGCCACCCAGTGGGACATCTCACTGTGGCTTTAACCCTAGCAGCAGCAACATGGACACTCAACGAGGGAACCATCTAATTTATGGATTCTTTGCGTCTAATATATTTTAGACCAAGGAATCCCATTTGAATATGAATTAGATACGTTCTGCATGCCTTCCACAAGCACCACAAAAATTTACTATGTCGATCCGAGCGCCACTTCGCTCTCGACACACTAGCTCCCATTTCACCTCAGGTCCACATTAATGGAGATAACGCCTACTCTCCCCAATTACCTGACACACAAAACTACACGGTGACCTTGAATACTTCCCTCACACTCTATAAATCCCTACTTTCTATTTGGATTACTTGTTGTCAATTTTTCTTCACAAATTGTCGGATTACTATCCATTATTTTCTTCCATATATATATATGTAAGTAAGACTTGTCCACCTTTTTACCCCTTTTTGTGTTGACGGCGAACACATGTACGCACACATATTTCGAATAACTTTCATAACCATTTCAGCTAACGTAGTGTAGTTGTATTATACATATCTATACACAAAAATACTTAGAAAACATATTAACACATTTGCTACTGTGTATTAACCTTTCCCTGTTTATTTTATGTCATATTAAAATCATGTCTTGCATCCTCGTTGTTGTGAAATTTCTTTTTGTCTGCGTCGTCTTTATTACTTGCATTATAATATTCACCACACACCTTTGTAAGATACTCGGAACCATCCATAAAATGGACAAGAGAAGAACTCAGACCAAAGGACAAGAAAATAGGTGACAATTCACCAGGCCTCACATCTGAGAGATGATACAGACAGACCATATGTTTTAAGAAAAGAAGGTGGTAAACGACTCACTAGCACAGAGATTTGCATAGATGCATCAACACAACGACACGAAAGCTATATTAAGAAGAGCAAAGAAAGATTAATTACTGCAGCCAACTGTAGACATGACAACATAAATACAGATAGAAAAATAACAAAATTTGGAAGCAGAAATAACTGACCTTGTGTTACATCCTGCTCGTTGAGGAGGTGTTGGAGAAACACACACAAAATGCTGATCTACTCCTCTTAGAGGAGAGTCCGCACGACATAATGGCTAAAGTACTAAACTGAGGCTTTGAAATAGGCGAGTTTGAACTCTCGTCTCGCTATTACTGGGTGGAACGATAAAATTATCGTCCTAAAGAAAACAACACTACAACTTTATTTTAAAACTTTTATTGAAAAAATCAATTCAGGTAACTTGATTATGTAGTAGAGCTGACATCTATTCAATATAGCCGCCTTCAGCCTCAGTCACCGCCTCGATATGGATTCGGAACTGGGAGCATGCCTTTTCCACAAGCGCCGGCGGGAGCTCAGCGAATACTTGGCGGTTGGCGGCGATTAGGCTGGCTTTGGTGTTGTGGGAGGTCATGTTGGTGATGTTCTCGACGTATGACCAAACGAAGTCCAGCGGGTTCAGGTCGGGGGAGGAGGAAGGTCAGTGAGAGAAGGGTACAAAGTCGTAGCACTCCTTCTGAAGCCAAGTCTGCGTCTCTTTGGACTTGTGGGCCGGCGCCGAGTCCAGCTGCTACACCCAGGGTCTGCCACCGGCCACCTGATTGCACAAGGGGATCACCACACTCTTCAGCACATCCAGGTACACTTTGGTGTTGACTTTCAAGCCAACTTCGAAGATGTGAGGTGGCATGATGTGGCCCTCACTTGAATCCACACCAAAGGGTCGTCTGATGCGTTGAGCTCTGCCCTCAAGCGTTGAACCGTCCGGATTTGCATTTTGAGGTTGCTGGCAATGGTCCTGTTGTCATAACATGGATCGGTAGAGAATATGAATTGTACAGTGGCGCATCTCCGATCTCATTCGTTGAACATTGTGTCACTTTCAGACATGATAGAAGGCTCCTATCGCTCTTGGGATTTGTACACAATTGGCCAACTAGTCGATGGTCTGCAACAAAAAAAGAAAATCGGTTTTAATTAAACGGAAATGGAATTATGTCGTCTTTTCTTGGGCGACAATTTTATCGTTCCACGCTGTATATACCTTTTTGGAATAATACTCTTGAGAAAGGTATGAACCTCTAATCTTCCCAGCTATGCGTTAAATAGTATCTCTACGTTTTTCTTAAAAGGATGGCTTTAGCATTAAATAGCCCATGCAGGTTGATATATCATTAAACAAAGAAACCAAACCTACTACTGTGATACTTCACCAGATGAAGTTTGGTCAGGTAAATACAGACGCACACATACATATACACAGACACACAGATACATACACAGAACTCTAATACTGTGAAGAGTCCTGCAGAGATGAGGTGAATTGCTGTCACTTGGACTTCAATGGTGTGAAAAACTTGCAAAGAGAAAAATAAGAATTTAGAAAAACAGATTTTGCTAAAAACCTATTCCATTAGGTAAACAGTCTTTTCCTATTAAGATATTGACTAAAAATAAATTACTTTGCCGGGAAAGTCATTTATTTTAAAGCTAAGAAATGAATCTATTCTTTAAGTTGGCTCAGCTTTTAAAATTAAGTATTTTCATTATCCCACTTTTTCTCTCTTTTTTTTTATTTTTAATACACCTTCATCTTTTGGCTGCTTTTTTTTTATCAAAAAGTTTTTCGACAGACATGTTTTTATGTTTTTTGAATAAATTTGTTAGAATTTGGTTATTTCATAAAATAAGGAAGTGCCAGTAGGCGTTAGTGTGGAAGATGAAACCAGGGAGCAGTGTTCAATTTCTAGTTATGGCTGTTTATATTCACGTTGTGCTAGTGCTGTTGGGACAGAAATGAATCTATTTCGTCTCCTGCAAGCTATCATAGGGTAGACTAGGATGTTTAACTTTGTTTAACTAGATATGGATTAAATAGTACCACTATTTGGCATCAAATAACCCATGAAGGTTGATATGTCATTAAACAGAAAACAAACTAATCCTAATAATAATCCTAAGTAAATATAAATAATTTACAGTTACAGGGGTTAGACAAAATAATGGAAACTCCTGGAAGTTTTAAAAATTTATTTTTAATTGGTTTTCTGATTGCAGCTCTCCCGTGAAATCCGACTTTGTGCAATTCCTTTCTTGCAGTATTTGAGGAAAATAGGTTCGTCAGATGGTCATTAAGCTATGCTGTAATTTTGGTAGATGTATTCTTGTGATTGTACCTAAGAATGGGCGTAAGAGTCTGATGGACTCTTACTCATAGCTTTCGTTTTCTTCCAGAGTTTTGCTTCAACGAGGAGGTTTTTTCCTTCTTTCTAAAATGCTGTCATTACTTTAGAGACAGTAATCCTTACTACAGCAAATAATTCAGCGACTTTTTTTTACACTAGCGCCTTTCTTTGTTTAATGACATATCAACCTGCATGGGCTATTTAATGCTAAAGCTATCCTTTTTAGACAAACGTAGAGATACTATTTAACGCATAGCTGGGAGGATTAGAGGTTCATACCTTTCTCAAGAGTATAATTCCAAAGGCGCTAGTGTAAAAAAAAATACAAGCACCAACAATTTGACCTCTTTTAAAGTCTGATAGATCAACCATTTTAATGAATTTTGATTAATTTCTTCTATTGATATCAGTAAAGAACAACAATTTTGGTAAAATAAGACGAGGAAAATAATAATAAATTAAAAAAACATAAAAATGACAAACGTTTGATTGTTTTATAGGAGTTTCAGAATTATGATACTAAGATTCTAGGTGTTTCGATTATTTTATCCGACCCCTGTATATAGAATTATGAGTTCCTATCGAATACTAATATTTTACCAATATATCCATTTGACCCACATATGGGTCCTTAACAGGTCCTACTACATTGCTTATAGTGGACCTAAGAGTAATGACAATGAATGAGTTCTCCCCAATTCCCACAGCTTCAGAACTGGAGCCATACCATCAGATGAAGTTTAGAGTCATACCCAGGGCAGTTCTTTTGGAGGGGGGAAATCTTACTCCTCTACATGGAGCGTATTCTAACATGTACCCACAGTTTGACCAGATGGTGGTTTTCCTGAAGCAGTTTGACAACAAGCAGCCTGACTCTATAAATTCTAGTAATGACACCGGTGCCAAGATTTACAGGATCTTGGTCTTTCTTTGGACAACATTGGTGGTGTGGTTGGGCAACAATGGGTTTACAAATATCCTTTTGAAGGCTTGCACCTAGATCGAGGTGTTCATGAGATTATTGGATTCACCTATATAATTGAAAAATCTACTAAAAGACCAAAAGGACATTGGACAAATAGAAAATTAAAAAGTATTTTAATATCCCATTTTTCTTTCTTTTTTTTCCATCGTTGTTTTTTCTAGATAATTATTTAACTCATTCCTCGTCATTCTCCTTTTCTTCTTTCTTTCTATTAGAGTGATTTTAATTTTTACTCTTCCTTGTACTCTCTCTCTCTCTCTCTCTCTCTCTGTATATATATATATATATATATATATACATATATACAATACAGAAAAAAAAATTGGTGGGCGAACCTGCGTTTCTTTAAAAAGCTTTGGCATTCATGTTGTTAGAGTTACAGTCGTAGGAAATGGGCACAATCTAAGTCTAAATCTTGGAAGGGAGTTTGCATTTCTCATGGCACTATTACACTAGGGAAAGCATGAATCCAACTATTTTTTCTCCAGCAATGGGTAAATAGTTGGGTAGACTAGGCTCTTGAACCTTGGTTAGGCAACCGGTTAAGGAGCAGAAAAACTCTGAATTGAAACCTATGAAACTTCACTTAAAAATTTGCCTAATGTCCTACTCATAAGGAGGCCATATATATATATATATATATAGTTCTGACAAAAATTTTGAGGTGATCCTGCATTTCTCCAAAAAGCACTTGATAATGAGATTTTTTGTGCTATTTTTTAGGAAAAGATCAGGTTTTAGTAGCTCCAGTGAATTTGCTTTTACTTTTCAGTTTTACCTCTGACTTTCTTTTCATACAACCCCTACTCTTATAAGCAAAAAGTTCAAGTTTCAAGTCATCTATCCATAATACATATTGCTAAATTATGAATCTTTTCAATGAGAAACATATTTTGCTTTCACCATTAACCCCTCAATTGACTTTTTGTGATTACCAAAACTTTCAACTAAGTTAAATGTTAATACACATTCCAAATGTTGATTCAACTCGGAATAATGGGTTTTTTTGTTGTTGTTTTTTTTTTTTTTTAGTTCTGAAGTTATTTTCACGAAATTGCAAAGTCAAAGCATCTATGCTTTAACATGAGGGCAGAAATTAAAATTTTATTCAAAAAAGCTACTTTCAATGACAAAGTTGAAGATTTCTATACACGGGATGCAATATTCGTTACAAAGGCAGTTTGAAATTTGTGCAACTGATGATAGAAAAAAATCAAGAGCATCTAAAATGATAACTGCTGTTAATGATAAACACTTGATTATTGAGCGCAAAAAATCAGTCAAGATCAGCAAGGTTCAGACATCAAGAAACACCTGTGAATAAGCAAATGTACTGTTATGAGAAAAACAGCAAAATATGTGAACATTGAAAGAACGGCAAGATGTATTGTGGACAGATGATACAAAATTTGAACTTTTTGATAGAGAAGAGTATGAGAAGAAAACTTGGCGAAAGACTGAATGTGTAGTTCTCACAGTTATGCAGGGTGGTGAGTCTCTGAGAGAGTGGGGATGTTTTAGTGGCGAAAAATCCGAACATTTGATTCTGCTAAAGAGAATCATGAAAAAAAAACAATATCGTTTGGTTTTGCAAAGCGAAGTTGTACCATCTGGTTTACGCGTGAACAAATGCAATTTTCAATAAATCTGATCCAAAACTTTCTTCTAAATTATTCCAAAACCACCTCAAGACAAAAAAGTAAAAATAATTTGGAAATTATGACTTAGCCGTCTCTGTCTTTTGACCTATTTCCAATTGAGTTAGTAAGGGACGAACTGGATTGGAGAGTTCAAACAAAATACCCAAAGAGTGAGAGTGAGCTTCTTCAGTGTTTGAAGAGTGTTCGAAAATGTCTGCCATCTACTTTTTTTTTCAAAAACTGTTGGAAATAATGCCAAGAACTGTTATAGCAGTTATAGAGGCAGGGAATGGTTTCATTAATGAAAACAAAATAGGATCCTGTTCTATGATAATAATTTTATAGTTAAGTGCTTATTTTTTGTCAAAATCTAAGGAAATACTCTATAGTTTCTGAAATTTTATATTTTATTTCAAAAAATACTCAGATATCTCATTGCCCAGTCGGCCGAAGCTGTAGAATACACTGACTGCACCTCTGCAAAGGGGTAAGACCCCATCAAGGAGTGTCCTGTATATGACACTAAACAATATAATGATGAGGCTCCAGTGATGCTGGGACATTTGGGAATGCGGAGTACCCCTCCAATCTGGCCCAGAATGGTAGCACCTGAGAGGGCCCGATCTATACTTATGCAAAACTGAATTGTTTGAATTAGAATTGTTTGACTAAACTGAATAGCTTTAAACAGAAATGTTTTTGACAATTAAACTCTACTTACATTTAAACTGCGTGCTTATGATAAACTGAATTGTTTGAAATGGAACTGTTTTTGACATTGAAACTGTACTTACACTAAACGGAATTGTTATATATAGAACTGTTTTGACATTTAACTGTGTGTAAAAAAATTAGCTGAATTAGAATTGTCTGAATAAACTAAATAGTTTGGAATATAAATGTTTTTGCCAATTTAACCGTGTACTCTTGCTAAACTGAATTGTTTGAAATAGAACTGACTATTTGCATAAAAATGGATTTGGTGTTAAATAACCTACAAAGGTTGATATACCGTAAAACCCAACCAACCAACCAAACAACCAAATCAGATATTTCCTTTTAAGGTGATTTTTGAAGAAATTCAGAGTGTCCCCAAACATTCTGATGGTAGAGTATATATATATATATATATATATGTTTTATTTAATATATGACAAATGAATGTAATCAAGAACTGTTCATACACACGCATATTCATATATACACACACTGGCATCACACACACACACAAACACACACACACACACACACACACACACACACACACACACACACACACACACACACACACACACACACACCTAAATAAACAAGAGATGTTAAAAAGTATGATGATTGAAACTTGTTTTTTTTTTAATTACCGTATCTAAAATTTAAATAAAGATGCGTGTGCAGCTGAACAAATTACATAATAAAGTGATAATTTCTAGACTCTGTAGGATATTGAGAAAATCAGAAACCAGTTTCTGATTTATTAATATATACACAGACACAAACACACACTTATATATATATATATATATATATATATATATATATATATATATATATATATATATATAAAAGAGATATAAACATACACACACACACACACACACATATATATATATATATATATATATATATATATATAACATTGATATGCATATATATAAATATATATATACATATAAGAGATCTAAGCACACACACACACACACACACACACACACACACAGACACACACACAAACATATATATATATATATATATATATATATATATATATATATATATATATATATATATATATATATAATATCGATGTTTCATTCCTTATTTTATCCTGTTTTTTGGAGAGAACAGCTTCATTACGTTTTGAACGCACTTTTGTATACACTCAAATAAGTAATAGTTATTACTTATAACTGTGTAACATGCAGATATAATATATTAATCTCTGAATTATTTCACGTATTTTTCACCAACATTCATGGCATTATTGAATCTGAAACCTACATAACAAATGAGTCAGTTACCTGTAAGTGGTCAGTAAAAGGAAATCTTTATTAGATGCGGGTCAGACATCTTGTTGACCTCACTTTCTGCGCTACAAAGTAAATACTTCTATACAAGAAACATTTTTTTCTAAATACGTGGATGGAATTGAAGAATCCTGCAAGGTTTTTACAGCTCATTCTCTCTCTCTCTCTCTCACTCTCTCTCTCTCTCTCTCTCTCTCTCTCACTTCCTATCTATCTCTCTATCAATATCTATCTAACTATATATATATATATATATACAGGGTTCGGACAAAATGATAGAAATACCTAAAATTTTTGTATCATAATTCTGAAATGCAAATAAAACAATCAAACGTTTACTATTTTTATGTTTTTTGATTTATTATTAATTTTTCTCGTCTAATTTTACTAAAATTGAGGGGTTTTTTTCAGACGTTAAAAGAAATCAATCGAAAGTCATTAAATGGTAGATCTATCAGACTTTAAAAGAGGTCAAATTTTGGTGCTCGTATAGCATGAACTGAATTATTTTGTGTAGCAAGGAGTACTGTCTCCAAAGTAATGACAGCATTTTAGAAAGACGAAAAAACCTCCTCACTCAAGCAAAACTCTGGAAGAAAACGAAAATACGGTGATATGGACCGTCAGACCCTTACACGGATTGTCAGGAGGGATCACAAGAATGCAGCTCTGAAATTTACAGCAGAGCTTAAAGACCATCTGGAGAATCCAGTTTCCTAAAAAACTGTAAGGGAGCTGCACAAAGCTCGGGAGGGCTGAAATCAAAAACCTATATTAGAATAAATTTGTTCAAAACTTCCAGGTGTTTCCATTATGTTGTCCAACCTCTCTCTCTCACTCTTTCTATATATATATATATATATTGAAGATGTTTACCTGGTATTGGTAAAGATTGGTCTTAGGGTGAAGAATTAGTCGCACTCCCACTCACCAACTTCTAATATTTGCATTAGAATATCTATTGATGCTCTAACACAGAATAAACGGAAGGAAAGACAAAAGTAAATCATACACTCATAGATAATACTTAATCATCATCATCATGTCGCGCCGCCAGCGCGGATATCCTTGACCCTCTCTCGCCATTTCTCCCTATTATTCATCGCCTCCGGCAGGTCTTCAGGGTTACATCCTGTGTCCTCACATAGTTGCTGTATGTATGTTCGTGCTGGTCGTCCCACTCTTGCACATACATATGTGGGGGTCCACAGGAGTACATCGCTTATGAGCTCGTCCTTGCTTCTCCAGCAGTGACCTGCGTGTCTGGTTCGTCGAACTTGTATAGTTTTCGTGATGGGGGGCAAGTGTCCGTATAGTTGGAGTCTCGTGGGGTGTTGTCGCCAGGACTTGTTTAATACTGCTCTCAACATTCTTGTGTAATTTCCGTCCAGCCTCCTCTCCAGCCGCTTCGTAAGCGTCCATGTGGTGCATCCATATAGCAGTATCGACACAACCGCTGCCTGGAAGAAACTGTACAAAAATGCAAAAACCTATCAAAACAAATGATGTATCCATTTGGTTCCATGATAACCAATGTACAAAAGCGTGGGGAAAGTTTACTTGAGTTATTTGGGTCTTTATAACCTTATGGGCTTACAATTCAATGCTGAGGCAAAATTCCATCGCCAGGTTTTAAGATAAAGTCTCTCTTCTGTTCAAGGAACTGAGATACAACACAGTTTTTTTTTTCAGCTCGAAGAGCTGTAACAGAAAGAGGACGAGAAAATATTCAAAATTCTGACATAACAAATGGACACATGATGTTTAAAGACACAAACTGCAAATCCCAGAAGACAATAATTAATTTTCATTACACACAGACACACATATTTACCCAACTCCTCCACACGAGCAGAGTGTGAGCTGAGGACAATTTTTTAAGTGGAATTTAACAGGTTTGAATTTTCCTTCTCCTAGACCGGTTGCCATACTATGATTAAAGAGCCCAATCTGCCCCAGTATTTGCCCATAGCTAAGAGAGAAAAAGTTGGATTCATAACTTTTCCAAGGGTATCAGTCTTATGTAACCGGGGCATTGGCATAATGAGTAGACTTTTCGTCAATGGTCCAGGAGACCGGGGTTCAATCCCAGGTCGAGTCATACCAAAGACTCAAAAAATGGTACTTGATGCCGCCTTGCTTAACACTCAGCATTATAAGGTAAGGATCAAGGGTAAAGTGGAGCAATCCCGGGAATGGAGAAACACTTTCCCCTACTCTTCGGTGTTGTAGATATTGAAAGGGAGCCTTGGGGTCATCTTCGACTAAGGTCGCCAACTTGAAATACAAACAGCCTCATCCGGGTTTTGAAATCGGGTCACCATGTTCATTACCTCCGCAATAACTATTACACCACAAATGCCTATTGGTCTAATGGGTAGAGTGTTCGCCAATGGTTCGGGAGACCGGGGTTCGATCCCAGGTCGAGTCATACCAAAGACTCAAAAAATGGAACTTGATGCCGCTTTGCTTAACACTCAACATTATAACGTACCAATCAAGAGTAAAGTAGAGCAATCCAATGAAAGGAGATGCACCTCCCCAACACCTCAGTGTTGTAGCTATTGAAAAAGGGAGCCTTTGGGTTGCCCTCGACTAAGGTCGCCAATTGTACTTATATATGTCAGAATTATTTACTCGCACCTCTTCTTATTCACATTCAAAGTAATGACGGGTCATCTTGTCAGTTAATTCAATCTGAATTAACTTTTTATAAATAGAAAGTTCTGAAGTTACATTCTAGGTTTGTTGTAATGATGTAATAGTTACTGACCCCATAGTTATCCCCTGATGAAGGTTTTGTTGGCCGTGCAGCTGTTTTTGCAGCAAAATATGTAATAATAATAATAATAATGATAATAATAATAATAATTGGGTAGGCAAGGTAATCCACTAGAGATTGTGCAAGAAATTAAAATCTGATGGTATATGCGCAACCCCAAATCGGTCCGACAGAATGACACGCACAAACTCCTCTGGAATTTTGATATACAAACGGATCTCCTAATCTCGGCCAGACGACCAGACCTCATAATAATCCACAAATTTTTTTAAAAAAAAGAACTTGCAGAATTTTCGACTTACTGTCCCGGCTGACCACAGAGTAAAATATAAAGAAAGCAAAAAGCAGGATAAGTACCTGGACTTTGCTAGGGAATCGACCAAACTGTGGGGCATGAAAGTGACGGTGATACCAATTGTAATTGTTACTCTTGGTACAGTCACCAGAGGTTGGTACAGAGGCTGGAGGGCTCAGAAATAACAGGACAAAGGGGGTCAATCCAAACTACAGCATTGCTAAGATCAGCCAGAATACTGAGAAGAGTTCTGGAGACTTGAGAAGACTCGCTATTACTCAAACTCCAGTGAAAGATCATCAGCTAACGCTGATGTGAAAAACTCTCAAGGAGTAATTATGATAATAATATATACATATCTGTATGTATGTACGTGTTACATACACATATTAATATATATATATATATATATATATATATATATATATGCGATTGGTAAATCTCGTCATTTTGAATTATTAATTTCACTTTGCTTGTTTCAGGTTTTTGCCAACTGTTCAGCAAAGTACAGTCAGCCTGTGAGGAAAGCAGCACCAAGAAACCATTCACTCCTCCAGAACTTTCAAAACGGCATGCTAAATAACTTCGTATTCAAAACGAGAGTTCCACAACAAAGATTTCTCAGTGTTTTGGTATCAATCTAAGGACAGTTCAGAGAATTTGAAAGAGATAAATGATTCGATTGGTGATTACGAAGATACAGTAAGTCTCACACCGATTGTTTTGATAAGAAAAGAACTACCGGAATTTCTTTGTCAATTCCAGGCTATGATTGACTACTTGCCAGTAAGATCCGTAACCAGTAACATTGGAGTCTCAGTGTCTCATTAGGCAGGTAGTGCATGAAGACATTCAGTATTTCTCATACAAGATTAGAAAGAGCCAATTATAATCATTGGCTATGAATGACAAGAGGAAACACCGCTCTGTAAAGCTTTTCCACAAACTCAAGACTCCCTCCAGCCCAACATGCTTTATTTATCACAAATAATAAAACCCAAACACATCATTAATAACGTGGAAAGTAAGAAAAGTAACACCAGCTCACAATATTCCGTTTTATCTTATCTGATAGATCAGATTTTCATGTGATCATTAACTTGTTAATAGTACTTTCAGTAGATGTAATTAAGGTATATGAACTGGTCAACTAATTTCAGTGGTTTGCCATTTAATAAAGAGATGACACCATATTGATTAAAACACATGAACCCAGTTTTATCTGAGTCCATGTAGAGACCAATGTCTCATGCTGCCTGCTCCAGGCTGTGCTACAGAGATTTGACTTGAGCATGTGTATTTTCAAGAATATGCTAGAAGTATTTGCTCCATGTATTCTCTGTGTACAAATCAAATGTCTTGCCTTGAGATTTTTTACTCGTACTCCTTAGTTGATTTAAAGAGAATTTATGGATCAATTTCTCCTAAAACCATTCTCAACTTCAGGTTAGATAGGTTTAAGAAGCAACAGGAAAAGTAAAGTCATACCTCTCTAGTTCTAAAAGGATTTTAAAAAATTATCGCAAGCCAGAACAAAACGAATTTCTAAATAAACGTTCAGAACTTATATTCAAATGAAGCAATAAAAACAAATAACGACAAAGTCTCCTGAAAACTAACGAGTCCAGAGAGATACACAAACCAGAATCTATACCAGAAAATGTGCCCGTGGTGTAATGGTTATCATCGTAGGAAATGGACTCGGCGACACGAGTTAAAATCCTGGACGAGGCTGATTGCATTTCAAATAGCACTAATACCCTTGGGAAAGGTATGAATCCAATTATTCTCCCTCCAGCTAAGGGTAAATACCAGGACAGACTTGGTTCTTCAGTCTTAGAGAGGCAACTAGTCGAGGAGAAGGAAAACTCTGAATTCAAACCTGTTAAACTCCGCTTAAAAATTGACCTTGTGTCATATCCTGCCCGAGCAGAGGGGTTGGTAAATAGGATCTATACTAGAAAATGAGACGCATAAAATCCCCTGGGATTTTAAGATTCAAACGAATCCCACAATCTCGAGTGCAAGAGCAAACTTTATCTTAATTAATAGGAAGAAAAAAAACTTATATTCTAGAGGATTTTGTCGTTCCAGTGGACCCTAGAGTGAAAATAAAACTAAAAAAAAACAAAAAAAAACAACACTCATAGCTGGATCTTTATGGAGAGTGGAAAGAGCTGAGGAATATGAAGGTGTCGGTGATGCCAATTGTTATAGATATTCTTGGAATGGCGAGACCAATCCTTGTGGGAGCACTTGGAGCCGTCCGAAATAATCTGGAAAAGTGACTGAAGAAAATGAAAATCAAAGGAAAACTGAGACTATCCAGACAACGGTACAATTATAATCAGCTATAATACTAGACCAGGAGATCTGGGATTTGCTGTCACATAAGCTTCTGTGAAAAACAACCAAATAAAACTGATCTGAACATACTTCAAAGAGTAAAAAAACACCAAAAAGTTACAGAAAAAACGAAAGTGAGTAACTGAATTTACAAATCACTAAACCTACCTTCTCGTCATGTCTTATACAACAGTATATAAAGCGATTCCAACTGCGTGGTAGTCTCTTGGTCGGATGATCACTGAGAGAGACAAAAATAATTGTCTTCCCTATGATTGGATGTGTGGCTTCCCATGTCACTTGTCTGTTGGTCACGTGAGAATTTAGACCCCTCCCTGTAATTCTTTCTCTTTGCCTTTCTTGTTCGAACAAATAAGACGTAGTAATTTTTAGTCCGCACCCGTTGGGCGAATAGAGGACTGGATTTTAATATTTATTCGTTGAACACTATGGAGACGTTGTTTCCAACAGTGGTTATGCACTCTATTTCAACTTACTATGAATAGCCCAGTCAGCTGGTGCAGCAGAATACACTGACTGCAACTCTGCTGAGGGGTAAGACTCACCAAGGAGTGTCCGGCACATGACACTAAATAATCTGATGGTGAGGCTCCCATAATGCTGGGGTTTAGGGAAAGTGCAACCCTTTATTACCATCGCTCCCACGTCCATTCTGGCCCGGAGTGGTAGCAATGGATTGGGTCCTATATATGTCTCAAATAGAACAAAACTCTGAAGTTATGCTAAACTGAACAATTTGAAATAAAACTGTTTTGACATTGAAACTGTGTACTTATGCAAAACTGAACTGTTTGAAATAGAACTGTTTTTAACATTTATACTGTGTACTTATGCAAAACTGAATTGTTTGAAATAGAACTGTTTTTAACATTTATACTGTCTACTTATGCAAAACTGAATTGTTTGAAATAGATCTGTTTATATGTATAAAAATAGATTTGGCATTAAATAACCTACAATGGTTGATATGCCATTAAACCAAAGCAAACGAAAAACCTCACCATAAAAGACAAGTGAGATATTTACATTAACCATCTCTTTATCGTCTGTCATGCTTAGGACACGTGTTTAATCGCTGTAACATTTCTTTTGCCATTAAATGTTTTTGCGCATGAGTCAGTCCCGTCTTTCCTTTTCGTTTATTCAATGTCAATGGATATACAAATGTTATTACTGGAACTTGGTGATTGGGAAGCGATTAGATACTTTCCTAGCACTAAATAGCAGTCTAAAATAATAGCCATATAAATGCCACCAATTATCACTGACGAAAAAGTAGCCACCATGCGAATTTGACTCTATGTCGACTCTGTTTAACCTCATATATATATATATATATATATATATATATGTGTGTGTGTGTGTGTGTGTGTATTTACCAACCCCTACCCGGCACGAGCAAGATGTGATTTTTAAGCAGAGTTAAACAGGTTTGAAGTAAGAGTTTTCCTTCTCCTAGTGTGGTTGCCGAACCAAAGCTAAAGAACCCATTCTGCCCTACTTTTTACCCATAGCTGGATAGAAAATAATTGGATTCATACCTTTCCCGAGAGTATTAGCGCTATGTGAAATACAAACATACTCGTTCAAATATATATATATATTGAGAGAGAGAGAGAGAGAGAGAGAGAGTAAAAGAGAGTCAAAAATAGTACCCCTATATTCTAAGCAATCATACAATAAGTGTAAATAATCATTGCCCACGTATACCTCAATATCTATCTGTACAAAACCATTTACACGATGCACACACACACACACTTATATATATATATATATATGTGTGTGTGTGTGTGTATGTGTGTGTGTGTGTGTGCGCGCGTGTATGTGTGTGTGTGTTTATGTATGTAGATATATCCAAATCAAAATGGATTTAATAATGAATCTCTTCTATTCAGTTCTTGTTTGCATTCAAATTCCAATCAACTCGTCAGCCAGCGTACATCAATATAACTGAACACATTGGTACCGTATCAAAATATCCACATTCAATATTCAGCCCGAAACGTGCCTGGTGATGCAAGAAGGTGATCGAGTGGGGGAGGATGAGCAGCGGAGACGACCAATGTTGAAGCCAATTTCCGGGAAAACGGATTTAGAAAAACTGAAGGTTCTGAAAATATCACTCAGCGAAGATAAGCACTGGAATATAGCGTATCTATCGGCATCAGGTGCACGCCATGAAAGGATGACCAGTAATCGTTTATTAAGTAATATCTGTTGTTGTATATTTATGGAGACCATGAGCAATGGTGTCTGGCTAATATAAAGATGGCGGTATATTATATTCTCAATTCTTTCTCTTTTTTATTTTAATTTCAAAGAACAGAGCCATAAAGAGATCGAGGAGGGTTTTCTCAAAGTAATTGCGAGCCAGATTATATAGAAACTCTTTTACAACTTTATCAAGTTCTAGGAGGTCGTGTATGGTTGTTGTAAAGATTGTACTGAATTCATGCGCCATTTCTTGAACTGCTAATTTATAACGTTAAACTGCCACGTTAAAATTCAATGTTAAACTATCATCTTTACTAGTAATTTTGCCACGAATAGTACGGCTTTGTGCAAGGCTTTGCAGGCGGCAGACTCGTTACGTTCACACCTTTGACTGCTTTGCAAAAGGTTCGTTGTGCAGGTAATCTCAATATACGATATTTGAAATATATAATTTCATAGGCATTTCCTCACAAAATGTAGAAAGGCATGCTCGCTATTATCTATAGCCTAAAAGAATTAAGTATTTTTCTATTATTTTGGTTGTGATCTTTATTGTGATGAGTTGAAACATAACGTTTCGGCCACTGTATCCTCCGGCCTTTCTCAGGTATCCCATGTTTATCAGGGTATAGAAATAATTCAACCTGGGAAATCATTTTTAAAGTTTGATTTTCCATGTTGAATCATTTCCATGCAGCTGATAAATAAAAGAACATCTAAGGAAGGCTGGAGGATACAGCAGCCGAAACGTTGTTTTTCAACTCACAATCATAAAAATGAGGACAACAATCCGAAAAACCACAAACAAAATAATACACATCAAACCTTATCTCAAAAAAGATAATATTTTTTCTTTATTTTCTATTTTCAGGACTCAGTTGTACTGGATAAATACAATAGGTTTAAAAAGTAAAGTTTGGCGACCGTAGTCGAGGGCGACCAGAAGGCTCCCTTTTCAATAGCTACAACTCCGAGGTGTAGGGGAGGGCGCTACTCCTATCCCTGGATTGCTCCACCTTACACTCGATACGTACCTTATATTGCTGAGTGTTAAGCAAGGAGATATCAGGTACCATTTTTTAAGTCTTTGGTATGACTCGACCTGGGATTGAACCCCGCTACAATAGGTTTAACTCAGTAAAACTTGTTCGTTTGGTTTTCATCGATCAGACTTTACCTATAACTCATCATTCATCTTCTACCTTTCGTCTCGAATATTACTCGCTGCCAAATATATATAACTATTACATTATTACATATTCTTATCATATATTGCATAATACTTATTTCCTAAGATAATTCTTACCTAACACCATCCCCGTGGCATTGTGGCTAACGCAGTGGACTGCGATATTGTAGTCAATTCGAACAAGTAGTCGCGCTATTACGTTTATTTTCGAACTAATACCTTCGGGGAAGTTATTAGCCCCTTTATCCCTCCAGTAATCGGTTAAATTGTACCCCGACCGTTCTTCTAAAAGGATGATTTCGGCATTAAATAAAATACGATGATTGATATGCAATTTAAACAAAGAAAACTAGCCAAATCTAATATTGTTTAATTTTTCCTGGCATCTTTTACCTTTTACACATCGATGTTACCTTTCAACTTTTTACTTTTTTTATTTATTTATTCACTGTAGATGACTAAACCATTAAAAGAAAAATGTTTGAAAATTTCCCCAGGGGAAATAAGCCGCTTCAGTTATAGATTTTAAAAAGATTTAACGATTCAATATTCAAAGTAGGCCTTAAATCTTAAAGTTTAAGAGGCGTCTTCTTCTGGTTGGTTTGTTTCTTTTTTTAATGGCATATCAATCTTTCTGGGTTATCTTATGTCAAAGCCATCTTTTTTTAATAACAGCAGTAATTCTATTTAGACCAATTGCTGGCAGGTATCAAGGGATTCATGCCTTTCCCAAAGTTCGTAAGCGAACGTGATAGTGTGATTGAAATTCGAATTCGTTTACTTCTAGGCCTCATTCCATCACTTTAGCTATTAAATCCAGGGTGGGGGCTCCCTTTCTTTTCTTGGGGGCCTGAAAACAGTGTTGTACCACCTTGTAACATTTCTTTAGGAGGGCTGATATATAATAATGTCCTGGTCAGTAGCGATGACTACCCAGTACGACAAGTGAATTATGGAAATCTTTAGGTTCCTAAAAGCATGAGCGTCTAGAATATTCCCCAGATAAAAAAACACAATATGTAATTATGGTTAAACTATAGTCCCATGATAGTTTGCGTCAGTATAAATGGTCTCGAGTCAGGTTATTCTAGAATTGCGTACCACATTGGTCTAGTGGGTAGTGTGTTCGCCAATGGTCCGGGAGACCTGGGTTCAATCCCAGGTCGAGTCATACCAAAGACTTTAAAAATGGTACTTGATACCTTCTTGCTTAACACTCAGCAATATAAGGTACGTATCAAGGGTAAAGTGGAGCAATCCAGGGAAAGGAGTAGCACCCTCCCCTACACCTCGGTGTCGTAGCTACTGAAAAGGGAGCCTTTTGGTCGCCCTCGAGGACTGTCACCAACTTTACATTTTTACTTTATGGATGACATGGTATAAAATTCGAATGTGCAATTTTGTTCTGCTTAACATCAAATATTAGTTGAAGTTCTGAAGAAAAAGTTTATATACATTATTCAGACGAATATCAATATTTTATTGTTTTAGTCATACAAGTGTGAATCAAAAGTTTGGCAATATATAAAGTGTGGCACAAATCAGCAGCTAAGGATGCTTTTGCAGGGGTTATGCGAGACGAAGCATACTGGATTGTAAAATGCCATGTTCGCCTGATAATCTCAGTATGCTATTTGCTGGATTTGCTTCTATGGCTTGTAGCATGGTTTCAGAATCCGTGGGTTAAGCCTACGTGACTTTGCGTGATCGTTAAATGTTATGGTGACCTATCAAGACGATAATGAACTCTTCCTTCTTCATAAATACTAATTTACTCTCGGGAAGACTTCCTCCAAACAGTTGAACCTAACAGTTTCGGACGGACACTTCTACCGGCTGTACAAACACTCTTATTTTGTATATATGTTCTGTTTATTCAATACACTTGTTCCTCCTACTTTCTCTTCTTCCGTGTCTTCTTTCTGGTCCCTCACAGGCCACAACATTAATTTCTTGCAACCTAAGCGAAATTTCTTTAACTATCTGGTTTCTGCAGAGTAATCATCTGCGCCTTCACTTTTCGTGCAACAGCTTTTTGGGGTTTGTCTCTGCAAAGGTTATACCACAGTTTGAACTCGTTCCTAAATTAGACTATTTTTCCCTTTTATCATACACGGGGTGAAATTATGCACAACATGTCAGTGCACCACGGTGTATACTTAACATGGATTAAACTGCTTTAGTCACGTAATATACGCTTCGCAAAAAGGCAAAACTTTTGACTCACGCAAGAACATACTATACAAAGAATGGATGGTTTGGTTTGGTTTGGTTTGGTTTTATGGCATATCAACCTTTGTAGGTTATTTAACGCCAAATCCATTTTTATGTAAATAATCAGTTCTATTTAAAACAATTCGGTTTAGCATGAGTACACAGTTTAATCGTCAAAAACATTTCTATTTCAAGCTATTCAGTTATATATAACAATTCAGTTTAGTGTAAGTACAGTTTCAGTGTCAAAAATAGTTCAATTTAAAACAATTCAGTTTAGCAAAAGCACGCAGTTTAAATGTAAGTACAGTTTAATTGTAAAAAAAACATTTTTATTTCAAGCTATTCAGTTTAGTCAAGCAATTCTACTTCAGCTAATTCAGTTTTGAAAAAGTACAGATTTTGTTTCCATATAGTTATATGTCAGAACAGTTCTATGTTAAATAATTTAGGTATGTAACAATTCAGTTAAGTGTAAATACAGTTTTAATGTCGAAAAAAACAGCTCCATTTCAAACAATTCAGTTAAGCACAAGCACGCAGTTCAAATGTAAGTACGGTTTAATTGTCAAAAACATTTCTATTTCAAGCTATTCAGTTTACTCAAACAATTCAGTTTAGCATAAGTATGCCATTAGTTCTATTTAACCCATAGATAGGGCCCTATCAGGTGCTTCCACATTACGGGGCCAGAGAGAACCTGGGAGCAATGGTAATGAGGGGGTAATCCGCATTCCACAAAGCTCCAGCACTGCAGGAACCTCACCATCAGATTGTTTAGTGTCATATCCAGGACACTCGTTGGGGGGGGTCTTACCCCTCTGCAGTGGTGCAGTCAGTGTATCCTACAGCCCCAGCCGACTGGACAAACAAAGAATGGAGTTTGAAGTGTTTGCAGTAATAAGAATCGAGTGTGCTTTGGTGTTGTATACTCATATACATGCAGATGTAAGCAGAAACATAATGACGACTTTAATTAACGAACGAACACACTTCTTTATAAAAATATACCTCTCACACTTTATTCGAAAGGGTTGATGCTTCTTCTGTGCGAGAGGTGAGTTGGAGACGGAGACAGACTGCCACATATTGACCCCAAGTTCCTCTGACCATAGCAGCACTTCGTTCGCATTCTGGCTGGGCTACTCAACCATGGGACCTGAGGGCCTAACCCCTCTGTCTGGAGCTGGTCCTCACTCCGGCATCTTAGCTCCAACTCGAACTGCAACTCGAACTCCAACTGACCCAAGCCGTCTGTGGCATCTGGTTATATAATTGTTTGATACCCAGCTGCTTCCTGTGGGCGTACGCATCTGCACCAAATTCAACCACGTCCACAGGTCAAGGTGATATTCCGACATCTTCGACCGGATGCACCTGTTTCTTCTGCTTATTTACACAGGTGCATCTCTTGATTGACGGCTCGGTCGAGGGCCAATATGCAACATTGGTATTGATGTCTTGAAGCTTCAAAATTCCTCCCACTCTCTCTTTCCCTCTCTCTGACACACCCTCTCAAGTCCTGTCTAGACAACCAGAAGCACGCGCGCATGTGTGTGTGTGTGTATATGCGTTTCCCGACAGAGGGACATCTCGCCCCAACAAACATTGTGTCGTATGGCACATGAAAACATGCTTCACACAACTTCTATTCAATTGAGGATTCTTAGCTTATACCTAAATACGCTTCAATTGCTTTATTGGACTTTACTATATAATGTACTCTTTTATTATTTCATGTCATTTCTGTGTTCATTCTATTAAGTTTGCTTAGGCAATGAATATGTTGTTCATTTGTCACGAATTCTTTTATATCGCTTAGCACGAGGAAATATAAAACTAGAATACATTTCCTTGGCTACATGTGTCCAGTCCAATCAAAAGTAATAGTGGCAGTGAGTTTTGGTACTCAGATACGACAAATACGCTGATAAACCTTCAAGTAATCGATAACAAAGCCCACTGGATTCAATTTTCACAATACTATTGTATTCAGTTGAAGGTTTAAACCATTGCTTTGTCAACGAGTTGATTTTAGTGGAGAATGCCCCAGTAAAACTAGCCATGCTTCTTGGATGAGCTAATAACAGAAGAATGGTCCAGGATAATGATAAAGATGCACAGAATAACTCTCCGCAGGTTATGAATTTAAAGATTCTCCTTCTACTAGACCGGTCGCCAAACCCAGTAACTACCCCTCTCTCTCTCTCTCTCTCTATATATATATATATATATATATGTGTGTGTGTGTGTGTGTGTGTGTGTGTGTGTGTGTGTTTGATATAATGATAAATGAATATATATTAGTTTATACGACAATCATCAGGTAGAAAACGTTTTTCTGCCTGATGATTATCGTTGTAAGGCGGCATGAAACCAGTGGTCATAGATAAGCACCCATACTATTAAATATATATATAAACTAATAAATATTTATTCATTATTATATCATATAATAGCTCTTTCACAGATAGTGAGCACTCTCCAAATTATACCGCATTTGGGCTGCCAAAAACCCACTGAGATAGTGACGGAGAGTCAAAAATGTCCTGGAAATATCAACCCTTTTCAGCTTGCAGTCTGGCGTCAGTATTCCTGGTATCCATTTTTTCGGACAAATTGCTCATCACCAAGATGCCATTTATAAAAATGTTCACCAATGGTTCTTCTTTCGGACTGAATCTTAGAACATTTGAACGAACATCATAAATATATATATATATATATATTGGAGGAAAACGTGTAATGGTTAAAGCAAACATAGTTCTCCAAATTTTATAGATTTTATATCTTTAACTTGAATTAAATTTTGGTGAAAAGCAACAAAAAATAGTCTCTTTTCTTAATTAGAAAAATAATATTGCTTACAGCGTTGATATGCCACAATATGGCATTAATAAGAAAATGGTTCAAAGCAGTTTGCATTGTTTTAAACGAGATACTATATTTTTTATGTGTAAAAGATTTTTGTATGTGTATATCACTATGCAGAGAGAAAGAATATATATGATGCTTATATGTGTGTGATGCTTGGCGGTAATCAGAAAATTAAATCAAAAGTTGGTTTTGTTTGCTTAAAAAAATGTAGTTTTAATTATCTATAAGAGAAAACGATTTCTGAATCATTTAAGGTTTTGATCCTACGAGTTTTGCAAGGCAATTCAAATATTATAGTCGGCAACTCGAAGAAAGTTAGCATTCAAAATGACAGTGCTGATTAATCAAAAAATGCAGATTCGAATCTTTAAGCTTCTAGAAGCCTCTTTTTTTCAGAAAAGATTAATTTTTTATATATAGAAATCAATTGATTTCCATTTATATATATATATATATATACTATATATATATATATATATATATATATATATATTTCATCATTATTATGTTATGCAGGGATTCCTTTGACTCTTTCTAGCAGAGATCTGGTGTATGTAAGTTTCCACTGGTTGACCAACACTAGTGTGTCCATTTGAAGAACTTCGCTAATTAGTTCATCTCTGCTTCTCTAGCAATGCCCAGCATGTCTTGTTCGTCTTACTTGGATGGTTTGTGAGATGGGCGGCAAGTGGCAGTACAGATGCAGTTTTCTGGTATGTTTCTTGTAGTATATAAGCATAATTTCTCCCAACTCAACATTAGATAAAATTTAGCTGAAAATATTTTCTTCTTTCTGCAAAAATAACATATCTTTCAAATGTAAAACATTTTGTAGTTTTTTTGGGGGTTGTTTTTTTTTCTAGGTTGTGATCTATGGACACAAGCAGAGTTCAAATCTGATCAGAAGGTATGAAAAGTTTGGTAGGTAAAAACTATCATTCTTTTCTTTTTCACAGCTGTTCTTTGCTTAATATACTTTATTCAGCAAACTTCATATTCATCAGCTCCGAATGGGACACTGAGTGCCATTTTAAGAATCAATCAAGTAAGATGCCGATTGGGATGGATGGTGAGAGAGAGAGGTGGGGGGTCAAAGGAATTCGTGATTATTCAGCATACAATATGAATAAAGCATAAATAAAGATTGATATAAATATAAGAATTAATATTTATCACTTGCTTTTTTTATTGCTTTTCTTTTGTAGAGTTTTCCATGTTTTTGGAAAAATGTTACCTAAAATTTAGAGAATTAATAGAACAATTTTCAATAGTTCTTTTGAAAATTCAGCGAATGAAATAAAATAATCAATGCATTAATCAAAGTGTGGCGAGTAATATCGTTGGCGAAATGAATAATGAGAAATGGAGTTTCCTTCCAAGATGAAATATAAAAGAAATTCACACAACTCTACAAGTTATTTTGACACAAATAACTAAACGAAAAGAATACATAAACAAATGGGTTACAAAACTCTGTAACCAAAACTAAAAAGGTAACACCTCTATAAACCAAAACAGAAAAAAAAATTTGTATGAATACGAGTGGTTGGTTGGTTGGTTGTTTCGTTTTACGGCGTATCAACCCTTTTCGGCTCATCTAAGGCCGAATTAAATCATTTTGAAAAACAGTTTGTATGTTTGGTATGGTATTTTGGCACATCAACTATTATAGGTTATTTAATGCCAAATCTATTTTACGATACTACATCTTGGTCCAGTTACCCGTAGCAAACAATATGCTTAATATGTTTGCACGGTACCAAATGTTGAACCATCGCTTGACCGTGGGTTTTCAGGGTCGAATTCTGCGTCTGACTTTGTCGTAGAGTTTCGGGGTCGAATCCTGGTAACGGTGCCAAATGCATTTTCGGATAGTTCGTTTATCAATCCTGTGTGTACTCACGCTGTGTTTGAAAGATTCACGTTCAATCCTGTCTGTACCCACGCTGTGTTTGAAAGATTCACGTTCAATCCTGTCTGTACTCACGCTGTGTTTGAAAGATTCAAGTTCCGGATGGATTGTGTCATTCCATATGACACAGTCCACCCGGAACTTCTTTTGACGGTCGGGGTGATCCGTTGGAACAAAGTTGCCTGGGTGTTGGCAACTCAAAAACAAGAAGAACTCTCCGTCAACAATAAACAATCATTTATTGTTCGATGTTCAGACTGCATACTGTTGCACGAGAGAGAGAGAGAGAGAGAGAGAGAGAGAGAGAGAGAGAGAGAGAGAGAATCTGTTGGGGTCTACGAACACATACAAAGCGACACACCCTCCCAGCCCGACAGAACTCTCTGAATGCAAACTTCTAACTGACCAACTGACTAACTGACAACTTTTTCAAAATGCGCTAATTTTTATCTATCTAAATTCAGGATATCGGTGGTGGGATGACATCTTGCTAAATTATTACGTCATCTTTCACGTATCCCAAATTCACTGTTTTCACTTCTCCGATCAAACCAAGTACAGACAAGATATGAATCCATTTTGTTTACATTTTGGCCTTCCTGTGTGGATTGCTATGTATCCGCTTAAACTTTTCAATTTGACTTATATTTCCGCTCAAAGATTTTAGCTAACTTGACAGCTAACTGAAAAAACTCGCTGCCTCACTAAACCAGGTAATAAAATAATTAACCATCACGGCAACTGAGCCACGTTCCTCCCTTCCGTAAAAATCAATTTTTGTCAAAGACGAAAATTTATTTGAAGTTATACGACGATATCTAATTATTTTTCTTTTTTTTTTCTTCTGTTCTTTTTCTCTTTTCTAATTTGTAATAAACCTTTAATCTCTCTCTCTCTCTCTCTCTCTCACACACACACACACACACACTCACACACACTCTCTTTCGTGCTGCGATGACCCAAAAATATTCAATAAAAACAATTCCGAAGAACATAAAACAAAAACACATGAAATCATTAGTACTGTCCAAAATAAATCTAAAAAATCAAAAGTCAAACAAGGAGACTGTTTGTATCGTTCTTTTCTTTCTCTTTTTTCTCTTTTTTTTTTTTTTTTCATCATTCGTAATTTTTTTTTTTTTTCAGTTTCATGTTCTTTTCATTCTTTTCTCTCCTTTTTTCTGAGTGTTTCCTTTTTTAACTCTGTCCATACAAAAATTCCAAATATTTATTCCACCTATTATAAATCACTTCTCTCTTCTTTTCTCTTTTTCCCCTAAGCTATGACTTGATGTCTGTTTTACTGTAGTAATCATTACGTATTTTCTCTCTGACGTCTCTTTCTTTTCTAATAATTTTTTATACACATATATCTATATTTTTCTGTATAATGTATAGTTTCTGTATAATGTATAGTTTTTGAGATGGAAGGTAAGTGGTCGTACAGCTGCTGTTTTATGGGGCGCTGCATCCAGGATTTACTCAGAACAACGCATAACATTCTTATATTGTAAACATTTACCTTTTTCTCTATTCGCTTTGTCCAGGTTGTACATTCAAATAGTAATATTGATACAGACATTCTATCAGAGAAATCAGATTTCCATACGATCAACAATCTCTCAATAGTAATTCACGCCTTCTTGGTATATCTGTTTTCTCTTTCGGATCACTTAAGCTAATATTAGTTCTTACGCGCCCATTTTTCATTTTTTTTTCAACATCTCCTCAAAATTAGATTGACCTGCATCCAGCCATCATTTCCTTCGTCTAAGCAAGATTCGAAACCGAGTCCATAATTTTTCAGTGAATAAGACGAGACATATCAAGATTTCTTACATATATTCCTTAATCTCCGATCCCTTTTTTAAAAATTTCCTCTTCAACACATGGGTGCGAAATCATAACTTCAATTTACACAGTAATCTGGTCTCTCACCAACACCCCAAAATTTCTTGATCGCAATTTCAAGGGGGAGCCTCACAAAACGCTGGCCGAAAAATGTCGACCCCGTCTAGGGGTGGTATGTCTTCCTCCAGTGCCCCAAAATTTCAACCTCACTCTTGGGGGAGATTCACAAAACACTTCCGAATTTCAACAATTTTTTTAATTAATCGACGACCTTATCACCATAATTTTTATACATATAAACAGTTCTATTTCAAACAATTCAGTTAAGTATAAATAAAGTTTTTGTTTACTCACAGTTAAATGTCAAAACAGTTCGATTTCAAGCAATTCAGTTTAGCATAAGTACACAGTTTAGTTATTTTAAACCCATAGATAGTACCCTATAAGGTGCTACCACTCCGGGTCAGAGTAGACCAGAGATCGATGCCAATAAAGGGGTATATACCGTTTGGAAAGGTATGAATCTAATTATTCTCCCTCCAGCTATGGGTAAATAGTAGGACAGACTGGTTTCTTCAGCCTTGGTGAGGCAACTGGTCTAGGAGAAGGAATACTCTGAATTCAAACCTGTTAAACCCCGCTTAAAAATTGACCTTGTGTCATATCCTGCCCGAGCGAAGGGGTTGGTAAATATGATAAAGGGGTATATAGGACTTACACTCCTATAATTTAAAATGGACGTTATGCCACTTGTTACCGAAACAAAGATGGCGGAGGCTCGTAAACAATCAGTCTCGGGAACCCATTGGCCAGAAGAACCACGTGGTTACTGCCTAAAACTACGTCCTCAGTTTCAATTTCGTCCCGCGTTTTTGGAGCCTACTCCTTGACAAGAATTCTCTATAAATACTTCGTCTTCCAACACTCTTCCTCTTTTCACATTTTCACTTACAGGACCAACACACTCTCTCTAGTGTGACTTCCAGAGAGAACATTATCACTCTCTCATTTCAACTAACAGTAGTATACCGCCACAAAAATGTTTACGCCATGTAACCATCCTCTTACTTGTTACAATTTAGAGTTTTCATTATCATCAAGTCATGTTGATCGCGCGAAGTTCCCTGACTCTCTCCCTCTCCCTCTTTCTCTCTTCATCCGTCTCCATCGCCTATCACTTCGGGTCGGTTCTCTAGATTGCATCTAGCGTCTAAACAGAGCTGATATATGTAAGTCCTTGCTGGTCGGCCAACCCTGGTGTGTGTATGTGTAAGAGTCTAGAAGAGAACGTTGTTTGTGAGTTCGTCTCTTCTTCACCAGCAGTAACCCGTATGTCTTGTTGATAATGTATAGTTTTTGAGATGGAAGGTAAGTGGTCGTACAGCTGCTGTTTTATGGGGCGCTGCATCCAGGATTTACTCAGAACAACGCATAACATTCTTATATTGTAAACATTTACCTTTTTCTCTATTCGCTTTGTCCAGGTTGTACATTCAAATAGTAATATTGATACAGACATTCTATCAGAGAAACCAGATTTCCATACGATCAACAATCTCTCAATAGTAATTCACGCCTTCCCTATGTTGACATCACTTTCAGTCGATGAGATATGGCTGCAAAGGTATGTGAACTGGTCCACTAATTTCAGAGGCTTTGCACTTAAAGTAGAGCTAGCTCTTACTTGTTTAAAGCACATGAGCTCTGTTTTATTTGATTTCAAGTAGAGACTAATGCTTCCTGATGCTTGCTCCAAGCTCTGTAGTAGGGATCTGGCTTAGGGAGGTGTATTTGAGAGAAATGCTAAACTGCGTTATCTTCAACCGTCATTTTTCTCCAGGATATCGTTTTCTCGTCTTTGTTAATATGAAACCACCTTCTTTTATAAGATCTATTGATGTTTATTTTATGTAATAAAGAGAGATAATAAACATATATGGTGCTAATGTATTTCTTTGTAAGATTTCAGCAACAGTGTCGAAGCAGTCAGTGTCACTATCGGTGACACTGACTGACACCATTGCTTTTCTGTTTTTGTAAAGCATCATTACAACAGTTATACTTCTTTTTTTTTTTTTTTTTGGTGGGGAGATTCTATGCTAGTGCTATATAATGACTGTTGACATGGATTTTGGGTTCGTTCCTGGTGACTCCGTGTACTTTGACGAACTGCCACGTTGTGATTAGTAAACTGTGGGATGGCAGTGCGTCAGGATAGGCCGGTCGAGCAGGTGTGTAGCCGGAGGGAGACCACGTAATATGAGAACCACGCGGTCAGATTTAGAGTCCACTAAGAATCGAGAGTCGATCCCGGGATCCGCAGCCGATCTGGGGCATCAGGTTGTCTCTAACGATACGGCTTGCAAGGGGGTGCAAGCGTTGGCACCCCCTGGCTCTAGGAAGAAGATATGGGGCAAGAAGAAGTCCCTTCTCTGAGTATATGTCTCTCCATCTATCTCTCAGACTTACAACAAACTGTGTGCCCCTTTCGAGAATAAAATGAGAGAGAGAGAGATTTTTATAAAGAATTGTGTTTCGTTCGTTCATTAAAGTTCGTTCTTTAACTTTGTTTATGTTCTTGGTTGGGTGTATGAGAAGTATGCAACACTCGTAAGTAAAGTAAACTTGGCAACCATAGTCGATGATGACCCGAAAGCTCTCTCTTTGGATAGCTACAACACCAAGGTGTAGGGGGGTGCTACTCCATTCACTGGATTGCTCCACTTTACTCTTGATCCGTACCTTATAATGCTGAGTGTTAAGCAAGGCGGCATCAAGTGCCACTTTTTTGAGTCTTTGGTATGACTCAACCTGGGATTGAACCCAGGTCTCACGTCCTCTTTATATGGGATCCGAGATTTTTCGCACAAACTAGTCTGATAATTCGACAGTCACTATCTATGAAGTTGTGGATCGATTTCTTCGAAAGCTACTCTGATTTTTTCCAAGAATTTTTTCGACTTCAAGTTGGTCATGAGTAAAAAGCAGGGCATTATAAATCTTAGCAGCTACAGCCATAAAGCTTAGCCTCTGAATAAGTGATTCCGACGTTGCTTTTCGAGGAAAAGGGGAGGATCCTACCTTTTGTTTATATTATTGTTGTGCTTTATATATACACAGTGTTGCATGATCGAAGAAGTTTATCATTAAATCTTTTGTCTCACATACTTCTGGGGATGTTTCGTCAAAGCCTGCAGCTTTTCTGTTTTTAGATTTTTGTGTACAGTGTCAAGTTCTTCCTTCGTAAACTGTCCAGTTTTGATGTCTAGCTGCTTCATGATAATTTTTTTCGGTAGGTTTTTTAGTGATTCCGGGGCGGTTTCGAAGCAGATTCTCGAAATGTTCTTTTTACTTCTGAAGACTTTTTTCTTGGCTGGCAGCTTTCACTTTTGCTCTTGATGTGCTCTTCTTTCTGTTTACTACATTTACTGTCTGCCGAGTTAATCTCGATGGTCGGTCCTCCACCAAATATCCTATTTTAGTTTGGTATTACATAATACCTAATAGTATCCGTTTTGAATGTATAATGTACAATTTGAAATAATAAAATCGTAATATCTTTGATTAAGAATAAAATCAACTTAATATTTGAGGCGTATTTAATAATTCAGATCGTTTATCTATGTTCATGTGGAAGCGTTTATACTACTATTTTTAAAATAGAGAACTAGATCATATTTCTAAAATTTAGGAAATTTTTGAGAAGAAAAATAAAAAGAATACCTTGTATTGTATATATAGTATTTGTTGGTATTGTATATATAGACTTTGACTTGTTTTTGTTTTTTGTTTATGGTATGTCGATTTTCATGGGTTACTTAATGCCAAAATCATCCTCGTAGAAAGAAAGTAGTGATATTATTTAACCCATAGCTAGAAGGGTGTATAAAGGATTTCATATCTCTCCTAAGATGGAAATACAAAAGTGAATGTAATTGTGTGACTGGAGTTTGAACTCATATACTATGATGCTGCAGTCAAGTGTATATTAGCCATTATGCCACAGACGCCCTTCTATTCCATATATATTCTTATATATTCTTTGTTGGTTTACATATATATATATATATACATATATATATATATATATATATATATATATATATATTCTTTGTTGGTATGGATATGCAGTCATTTTTGGAATCGTGTATATATATATATATATATATATATATATAAAGTCTCTGTTGGTATCATATATAGAGACTAAGCTGTTGTAATATATAAATTTTTCTTGGTATTGTATATATGGTCTTTTTTGGTAGTAATATATACATATGTATATATGTGTGTGTGTGTCTGTGTGTGTGTGTGTTCTTTATTTGGATGATATATATCGTCTTCATTGGTATTATATATATATACATATATATATAACCTTTTTATAATACACAGAGAATTTTTTGTGTCAGTTATATAGTCATTGTTGATATATATATATATATATATATATATATATTATCTTTGTAGGTAGATATGCAGGGAAGTGTTGAGAAGTGAGACAGGTTATTTCTGTAGTTTTATTGGTATTTCACATTCATGGAGACAAAAAAATTAATTTCTGCTACGAGATCAAAGCTAAATACTAACTGGAGTGTAAATCCTTATAGCCGATCAATATTTGTTCAGTAAGTGTTTATTAGTATTATTTGTTACTATGATCTTATGATTCATAGAAATAGTTCTAAAAAAGTCATGTTGCTGTTGGGGGAAGTCCTTTTAGTGTAGTGACTAACATGCTGGATTGCAACAGCATAGTAAGAAAGTTTAAACTCCAGTCTAGCCATTATGAACACATTCAGACAAATATTCTTGGGAAAGATACAAAATCCTTTATTCCCCTAGTTTTGGGTTTAATAGGACCATTACCATGCCATTAGTCTAATGAGTCGAGTGTTTGCAACTGGCCTGAGAGATCGTGGTTCAATCCCAGGTCAAGTCATACCAAAGACTCAAAAAATGGTACTTGATGCTGCCTTGCTTAGCACTCTGCACTATAAGGTGAGGATCAAGGGTAAAGTGGAGCAATCTAGGGAATTGAGTTGGGCCCTCCCCTACACCTCGATGTTGTAGCTATTGGAAAGGAGCTTTCGGGTCATCATCGACTAAGGTCGCCAACTTTACTTACAAAGATGGCTTTGGCATTGGATAACCCATGAAGGTTATTATCCCATTAATCAAAGAAACAAAAGTAAAGAAAGATTAAGGATTGAATGAGTATCATGTATCACCTGATATTTCTCCTTACTCTGTTATAAAACAAGGTTGCATGATTAATATAAACACACACACATAGACAGATAGATAGATAAAAACTAAAAGTAATTAAAATCTTACCTTCGTATAATCATTTCATTACTCTCAGTATCATATAAAATAGAAGACACAATTCTCAAATAAACTTGATTTTTTTAAAATAATCTATATCTATATTTATATATATATATACATATATATATGTATATATGTATGTTATATAATGTAATATTTGCTCGTTGGCCGACCATAGTCAAGGGCAACATGAAGGTTCTCTTTTCAGAAGCTGCAACTCTGAGGTGTAAGTAAGGGAGAGCACTACTCCTTTCCATGGATTGCTCCACTTACCACTGACTATACCTAATAATTCTTTTGAGTGTTTAATATAACTCAGCCTGGGATTGAACCCCAGTCTCCGGGGCTATTTATTGATCAGACCTCTTTGTCATCATCACGATAGTTATCAAGGTCTGCTAACATCCCAGATTCTTCTAACAATTCATTGCCATCAATCCCTAGTGGCCATCACTTATAGCAAGCCCTCTAGCCAGCGATGAATGACTGCACTGACCTAATGAATCTAAGTTTTTGCTGGCCAGCCAAAACTGGTGTGTTCATGCATAATTGTTGATTGGAGAATGTTTTTTATAATTTTGTCCTTACTTCTCCTGAAGCATCCAGCATCTCTTTTTCACCTTTTTTGGATGGTTTGCATGATGGGAGATAAGTGGCTATACAGCTGCTTTTTTGTGGGCTGTCATAGGATTTTGTAGGATTTCTTCAAAACAGCACACAGCATTCTTATACAGCTTTTTTCTCAAGGTGTTTCACAGAAGTCTAAGTAGTGCAACCATATAATAATACTGACTCAGTTTCAGCTTGGAAGAATTCCTTAAATATCATAACAGACTGATAAATATTATATAATATTGTATTGAACAATATAATATAATAATTCAATACTCAAAACCCTAATTGTGAAGCTCCAGCCTTGAAGATTTGTGGAATGTGGAGTATTCCTTCTTTGCTGTTACTCCCTGGTCCACTCTGGCCTGGAGTGGTAACACTTCATAGGATCCTATCTAAGAGGCAAATAGAATAAGCTAAGTGTGCAAAAATATGACTGATATTAAATTCTGACAGTTATAAAGCAATATTTGTAAGTATTTAACTGAATGCAAAAAAGAGCTCAGGCTTGTTTAAGAACATTATCTACTAAATATGTTTACAAATCATATACATCAAATATATATGTATAAACAGAATTTGGCATTAAATAACCTACAATGATTGTAATGCCATAAAACCCAACAAAAACAAATCATATAAATATATATATATATATGTATAAAGATAATCTAACATTAATGACCCACAATGGTTGATATGCCATAAATCATCATCATCATATCGCGCTGGTAGCACAGACATCCCTGACCCTCTCTTGCTACTCCTCCCTATCGTTCATCGCCCTAGGTAGGTCTTCAGAACAGTATCCCATATCCTCACACAGCTGCTGAATGTATGTTCGTGCTGGTCGTCCTGCTTTTGCATGGCCATGTGTGGGGGTCCATAAGAGTACATCTATTATGAGTTCGTCCCTGCTTCTCCAGCAGTGTCCTGCATGTCTGGTTCGTCTAACTTGAATAGTTTTCGTGATAGGGGGCAGGTGGCCGTACAGTTGGTGTCTTGTGGGGTGTTGCCGCCAGGACTTGTTTAAGATTGCACGTAGCATTCTTGTGTAATTGCCGTCTAGCTTCTTCTCGAGCCGTTTTGTTAGCGTCCATGTAGTGCAGCCATATAGCAGTATCGAAGTGACCGCTGCCTGGAAGAAACTGTGTTTCATTTTATCGGTTAGGTCTGATTTCCATATAATCGATAGCCTATTGATAGCTATCCATGCTTTCGTTAACCTGGTTTCGATGTCCTTTTCAGTTGATTCGACGGTGCTTCCTAGGTATGTGAATTTGTCTACTAGTTTAAGAGGGGTTCCTTCTAGAGTGGAGATGTCCCCCGTTTGATTATAACACATATATTCCGTTTTGTGTGCATTAACAACAATATGCCATAAAACTAAGCCAAAACAAATCATATATAACATTTAATATATATGTATAAAGAGGATTTAGCATAAAATAACCTTCAATGGTTGATATGCCATAAAACCTCACCATATCAAATCATATACATTTAATATATATGTATATTACATAGGTTATTTAATACCAAATCCTTTTTATACTTATATATATATATATATATATATATACTAGATATATATGATTTATAAACATATTTTGTTAATAACTTTTTAAATAAACCTGAGCTCATTCTATGCACATAGATGAATGCTTTCAAGTATTACAAACAATCCAACTTAACATCAGTCATTTGCTTGCATATGGTTAAATGATCAAACAGTTCTATTTCTAACCATTGAATTTAGCATGACATTTGTTCGCACTAAGTTAAAATGTCAGGCAGATATATTTCACCCATAGATAGGACCCTATCAGGTACTACCACTCCGGGCAGAGTGGACCAGGGAGCAATGGCAATGAATTGGTACTCCACATTCCCCCAAAGTTCCAGCATTAGTATTGCCTCAAATTCAGATGGTTTCATGTCATTTCCAGAACAATCGTTGTGGAGGAAAGCGGTGTGACTCCTCTGCAGAGATGCAGCTGGAGTATTCTACTGCCCAAGCTGACTAGGCCCCTACTGTTAGAGTTGTATCTATGGATTGTAAAGATGTTTTAAAATTGAGTTCAAGAGGAATATTTGATGCCATGTTACAGTAAATTATTTATATTAAGAACAGCTACTTGAAGCTATGATTGTTTGAAAAAATAATAATTCATTGAAATTGTAACTGTTCATGAGTATTAAGAGTGTAACTTAATGGTCGAGGGATTTCAGTTTATGCCTTTGGGTTTAATTAGGCTGAGAACCTTTCGGCTCAGTGCATGGGTTACTTAGGTGCAGCATAAACACAGGTGTTTGTGCATGCACGCGGAGCAGACGTGTCACTCAGAGATGTCACAACTTCTCATATTGGAAGCAGGGTTACAGAGTGTGGGTGACGTCACACACCGGAAGAGCGTGGAGAATTTTGGTAGATTTTGAAAAAGTCAGTGAGACCTGCCTCGGGAGAAGACAGTTGTCTTTCGCTTGCCCGTAGAGACCTTTGTGGCGGGTGCCACACGTGTTGGTGGGGGCAGATGAAAAAGCCAGAATAGAAAGATTGTGCTTCTCTCTTCTTATGTCAAAGAACCTTTAAACTCAAAGGTAATAAAAAGTTTCAAACCTGAACAAAGAAGTCGTCAAGTGTTTTTCCTACGTTCTATGTATATATATATGAACATTATATGTCCATTTCACACATAGCCATATCATGGCTATGGTACAGGAGTATTTTTAACCATATAACTGCATGCCCATTTTTTTGTATTATATAGAAATCATCATCATCATCATGTCGTGCCACCAGCACAGATATCTCTGACTCCTCTCTATCATTCATAGCTTCTTTCTGGCCCTCAGAGCTACCTCCTGTATCCTCACAGAGCTACTGTATGTAGGTTCAAGCTGGTTGCCCTGCTTTTGCTCAGCCATGTGAGGGGGTCCATAGGAGAACATCACTTATGAGCTCACCCCTGCTTCTCCAGCAGTGTCCTGCATGTCTGGTTCGTCTAACTTGGATAGTTTTCATGATGGGAGGTAGGTGGCCGTACAGCTGGTGGTTTGTGGGGTGTTGCCTCTAGGACTTGTTCAAAATTGCTCGCATCATTCTTGTGTAGTTGCCATCAAGCTTCTTCTCCATCCATTTAGTTAGTATCCATGTTGTGCATCCATATAGCAGTATCAACACAACCGCTGCCTGGAAGAAATTGCGTTTCATTTTATCGGTCAGGTCTGATTTCCATATGATCGATAGCCTATCGATAGCTGTCCATGCCTCTGTTAGTCACATGTCGATGTCTTTTTCAGTTGATGAGACACTGCTTCCTAGGTAGGTGAACTTGTCAACTAGTTTCAGAGAGCTATCGCCTAGTGTGGAAATGTCACCGGGTGAAATGGTAGATTTTGGTAAGTCTGAAAAGATGATAAAAATAAGCGGAAAGATGGATAAATCAGATACTTACAAAGAGTTTAGTATTAATATTTCAGTCTTTATTTAAGAACTTCTTCAGGCAAAACATTTTTAAAATATGTTCAGTTTGAAGAAATTCTTGCATAAAAATTGAAATATCTCTACAAAACTCTTTGTAAGTGTCTGATTTAACCATCTTTCCACTTATTTTTATCATATAATTATCTATATTCGGTATTATTATTTGAAGCTATAATTGTTTACTTTGTTGGTTATTTGATGTTAAAGCAAACCTTATAAAAGAACAGTCATTATCATCGTCATGTCATGATTTCCTTGACCCTCTCTCGCCACCCGTCTCTTTGGTCCGTAATCCCCGGCAGGTCTTCCAGGCTACATCCTGTATCAGTACAGAGCTGTTGTAGATAGGTTCTAGCTGGTCCAACTTTTTCTTGTCCATCTGAAAGGGTCCACACGGTATGTTGCTTATGAGTTCATTCTTACTTCTTCTGCTGTGTCTCACACGTCTGGTTCACTGAATTTGGATGGTTTTCGTAATGGGTGGTAGGTAGCTGTACAGCGGTTGTTTTTTGGTGTGTTGCTTCCAGAACTTGTTCAATACAGCTTGCAGCATTCTTATGTAATTGCCATTAGGTTTTTTCTCCTTTCCTTCTGTTAGCATCCTTGTGGTGCATCCATGTAGCAGTATTGATACAACTGCTGGTAGGAAAAAACTGTATTTTATTTTATCGGTCAGCTCTGACTTCCATATGACCGATAGCCTATCGATAGCTGTCCATGCCTTTGCTAGTCATGTGCTGATGTCATTTTCGGTTGATGAGATGCTGCTTCTGATGTAGGTGAAATTGTCCACTAGTTCCAGAAGACCACTCTTTAGCGTGAAAATGTCGACTCATGACTCCATATACAGAAGGAAAATGGAGCAAAAACTTCTCACCAACAGTCTCCCCAAAGAAACTGTCGCAGCAATAGAAAAGAACAGTAATGATATCATTTGATCTACAACTGGGAAGATAGGGGTATTCATACCTTTCACAAATGTATTAGTTTAAGAGTAAATGAAATAGTACACCTGGAGTTTGAATTCATTAACTAGGATGGCACAGTCCAGTGCATAAGCCATAATGCTGATAAAACTTTCATTCAGGTTTATACTTTTTTCCTTCATTATGTCTTATTCTGCAATTTCTATTCCTAATATTTCATCTAATTTTATTCATACTTATTATTTTACTTCTTTCAACTAATGATTTTCCTTTTGTACTTTTTTTTTATCAAGTTTTATTCTTTTCTGTTTCATTTTTCTTTATTGTTTTGATCGTTTTCTTTTTATCTAATTTCCTTCATTTTTATTCTCTTTTGGTTCTTTTATTATTTTTTGTCTCCTTTCCTTCAACTTTATCGTTTTTCTTCTTTCTGCAAATATTTTTTCATTGTCCTTGTCATCCTTTTCTTTTTTTGTCTACTTCTCTTTATTTCTATTTTATTCTTTTTCTCTTTCATCTCATTGTTTTATTCCTTCTTTTCTGTTCATTGTTTTTTTTTCAGTTCATTCTTCTTCTTCTTCTTCTTCTTCTTCTTCTTCTTCTTCTTCTTCTTCTTCTTCTTCTTCTTCTTCTTTAAACTTTTTTCTTCATATTTATTCTATTCTCTTTCTTCTTTCAACTGCCTGATTCTTCTTCTTCTTCTTCTTCTTCTTCTTCTTCTTCTTCTTCTTCCCTTTTCATTTACTATTATTTCTTCCTCCCTTTTTTAAGGAATATCCTCTTTTCGTTTTTCTTTGTTACCCTTTTTAAATGTTTCTTCTTTCTTTACTTTTTTCTTCTTTCTCAGGTCATCATTTTTTTATATTCTCTTAAATTTCTTTATTATTCTCTTTTTTTACCTCTATGTTTTTCATTTTACATCTTTCTTTTTCAGCTTATTCATCCATTGATATTTGTCATTAGACTTTTATTTTTATTTCCATCTTTTCTATGGAAAACTAAACATGTTATTAATGATAGATTTGAAACATTTTGATTGCAATCACAAATCTTCGACAACTACAATTGCTCAATATTAGATTACAGTCTTTTCATCAAAAACAAATAAAATTTTTATAACAATATTTGACAATATCAGCAAATTATTATTGCAGCTATTACTCGCTCTCATATTATTAACAGAGATTTTAGTTGTATTTTTAGTAATTTTTGCACTTTTAGTGATAGTTTTATCTTTTAGTCATTTTTATTAGTATTTTAAATCATCTTTCTTGTATATTAGGCAAGTTTTAGTCATATTTTTTTATACTTTTAATACATTTTAGTGACAAGTAAACTCTATAGGATGGAAACTTTGTAACTAGAAATAAAACTGCATTAATATACATTTGGACTTTGACATATTTACATTTTTGGTTACAGGGTTTAAATTGTGAAGAGATTTGTGTTAAACAGTCACTAATAATATCCATTTTGATTGTATAAAGATCTAATTGAAGTAATAAAACCCTGGTATCTTAGATTTTGATGAAAATTTATTTTTTCTATAAGATTATTTCTTACATCTATTACATTTATTACACATATTTACCTTTGCTGAAATTTGTGTGTGTGTATATATATATATATATATATAAATATATATATATATATATATATATATATATATATATATATATATATATATATACATATATATATAAGTATATATATATATATATATATATATATATATACATGTTTATATATATATATATATATATATAAATATATATATATAAATATATATATATATATATATATACATGTTTATATATATATATATAAACATGTATATATATATATATATATATATATATATATACTTGATGCTTCCTTGCTTAGCACTCAGCAATATAAGGTACGGATCAAGGGTAAAGTAGAGCAATCCAGGGAAGGAGTAGCGCCCTCCCCTACACATTGGTGTAGTAGCTATCGAACAGGGAGCCTTCGGGTTACCCTCGACTATGGTCGCCAACTTTACTTACTTTACTTATATATAAATATATATATATATATGTATATACACGTGCGTGTGTGTGTGTGTGTGGAGAAAGAAGGAAGAGAAAGATAGAGAGATGAGCATGTGTAAGTGTATTTTATCTATGTAGATATATTCCTAAAAAATATTAGAGGTGATACTGTATTTGTATACATACACGTATATATGTGCATTTGTGTATGTGTGTGTGTGTGTGTCTGTGTGTATATTATATATATATATATATATATATATATAATTTCGTTTTCAATATTTATGAATAAAGAGTGCTCAATGTTGCCGATGGACCATGAATATATAAGTTAGGAGGTGCCCGTTGTGTAATGGTTATCATCATAGGAAATGGACACGGCAACACGAGTTCAAAATCTGGACGAGACTGATTGCATTTCACAAAGCACTAATACCCTTGGGAAAGGTATGAATCCAATTATCCCCCCTCCAGCTATGGGTAAATAGTTGCATAGTCTAGGTTCTTCAGCCTTGGTGAGGCAACTAGTCGAGGAGAAGGAAAACTCTGAATTCAAACCTGTTAAACTCCGCTTAAAAATTTACCTTGTGTCATATCCGGCCTGAGCAGAGGTGTTGGTAAATATATATATAAGTTAGGATTGCATAGATACTGAGTCAGTGGCTGTAGGTGATTGTCACTTTCTTACCAACTCAATCATTAGACCAGTATATATATATATATATATATATATATATATATATATATATATATAGTCATCCACAGACAGATCTGTTTCGTTCTATCAGAACTCATCAGTGTGGCTAGACAGTATCTTCCCGTAGCTGGGATCAAAACCCGGTTGACTCAAACGTCAAACCAAAGCTTCTAACCATTCAGCCACGAGGAGATATTAGCTGCAAAGTAAATTTTAAACGGTTATGAATCACAATTACTATTGTTTACATACATTCGTTCAACGGTTGCCGAGACCTCAATTCATCCACGAAGAGGCTTGCAATAGACGCTAATGGCAACACGATTACTTCTTCGCCAGAGAACTCAACCCCACAGGGGTAGGGGAGTATATATATATATATATATATATACAGAAAGAAAGACTGAGAAAGAAAGACAGAGAGAGAGAGAGAGAGAGAAGGAGAAAGAGAGAGAAGTGTGTGTGTGTGTGTGTGTGTGTGTGTGTGTGTGTGTGTGTGTGTGTGTGTGTGTGTGTGTGTGTTTTATGCCTGTAGATGTATTTATTAATGTACATTTCAGGTGTACATAAAAATATTCATCAGTGTTTTTTCTTTTAATGGTTTTCAACAGCATATACATTCTGTACTTTCCATAAAAGAGTGGCTGGAAACTTTTACACATACCCAATATTTATGTGTGTGTGTGTGTGTATGTGGGTTGCATAATGATATACTTTATGTCTGATTTTATACATCTAATTTTGTTGTCCGATATAAAACTGGACAAAAAGAAAACAATGCAAAACAAAACAAAAACTGCAACAAAAAGTCCTTCAACCTCCCAACCCACAAACCATTCTTTTTTTTTTTTTGCTTTTTATATTCAGCCATGTTAACTAATTTCTTTAGATGCAAGTACGGCACTAACAAGCCAATGTCTAACACGCAAATGATGAACATTACTTGTCTGCCTGCTTATAAGATATAGGAAAATTTGTTCCTTTGTTTTTTTTTTTTGTTTTTTTTTGTCTTTCATCTCCGCAAGCATGTTGCTTGAAGGCAAGTCCACCATTAATAACTCCTATTCATTCATTTTATGTTGCCTCTCTTTTTACTGTTCTTTTCTCACCCTCTATCCCTGCCACCTTATTTACAGTTTATATCTTAATATTCCTCTTTGTAGATAATATCATTTAATGCATTTTATATTTTCATTGATTTACAAGTTTTTCTTTTTCTTTTTGTCTTGTATTTATTATTATCTTCTGATTTTATTTTCCTTCTTCTCCACCATTTTGTTTTCCTTCTTCTCCGCCATTTTGTTTTCGTGAATTTTCTTTCTTTTTTTTCTGATTTTCTGCGTTTTATTTTTGTTTTGTTTTATTTTATTTTTTTTTCCTGTCGTAAATTTTTCTACCTTTTTCCTGGATGATGTCATTTTCTGTGCATTGTATTTTCATTCCATTATTTCTCTTTCTTTATCATTATTTTTTTTTTCATTTTCTTATCATATATTTTCATCTTATTATGTTGATGCAAAAGTTCCTTCCCTAATCTTTTCCACAATGTTAGAGAAATTTATGAAATGCTTTTGAAGTTTACTTGACCATTTATTGCTTGCAGTCAACTGTAGTATGAGCCTGAGGGAAAAATCAGAAACTAAGAAAATGAATTCCACATAAATTTATGGAAATCTGTATCAGTCAGCATTTAACCATTGTCTTTCTCTTGCTTAAATACATATTAATGTAGTAGTTATCTATTAAACAGATTTTGACAGTAGGATCAATATGAGATCATAATTATATCTATCAATATATATATATATGTGTGCGTGTGTGCGTGTGTGCGTGTATCTGTATGAACAGGAGGGCCTTGCCCAGTCGGCTGAATCTGTGGAATAGGCATACTGCTTCTCAGCAGAGGGGTAAAACTCTCCTGACGAGTGTCCTGGATATGACATTAAGCAATCTGATGGTGAGGCTCCAGTAATACTGTAGCTTTGGGGAATGTGAAGTATCCCTTAATTGCCATTGCTCCCAGGTCCACCCTGGTTCAGAGTGGTAGCACTTGATAGGGTCCTATCTATAGGTTTAATAGAATTAAATGGCATACGTATGCTAAACTGAATTGCTTGAAATAGAATCATCTTGATACATAAATGTGTAAACAATAATCTGTATTTACACTGAACTGAATTGTTTGAACTTTTATCAAAATAGATTAATTCAGCGTTAAAGGACCCAAAAAGGTTGATATGCCATAAAATAAATCAACCAACCAGTCAACCAACATGAGTGCTATTCATTGAATAAGGGAAATTTTTTTTAAAAAGCAAATTAATCTTTTTTTCAGTATTTTTTCTGTAAAATCTGCATCTTTTGGAAATTGATTCATAGCAAAAATCATTTCAATCTTGCAAAGATATTTGTTTGGAGGCTATTTAAAATGATGGCAAATCAAGGTAATTGCTGTGGGCTTAAGCAGTGAAAATTTTAAGTCACAAATAGAAACTTCAAAGAATAGACGTAAATAATCCGGGAAAATATGTTGGGAAGGACAAAGAACGCTGTACATACTGGTAGGTATGAATTTTTCTTGTATATAATTTTCCAAGGCACATACATTTGAAAAAGCCAGACTTATAGGATTAGAACTTTGTCAAAAACAAGGAATGATTCGAAATCTTTCTCGCTAACAAGCAGAACATAAATTCTATACAATATTTCTAATAAATCAAAAGATATAATTTAAAACAACAAAAGCTGATTCATTAATCCAATGGCCAACTTTTTCTTGTCATAAACGACCAACTTTTTCTTGTTACACAAATTTTTCCTAGGTTTTTATATTTTGCACTTTTTACACATCCATCGTTGATTTAATATCACTAATATCATCCCTCATAGTCCTGATGATGGTTCATTAGAACCAAAACACTATAGTGTTGACTTTGTTTCTCAATAAATCTCTCCTTCTACTTGGATTACCTTGTTATCAGTTGTTTCTTTATATATTGTCAGATTACAATCTATAATTTACTTCCATATATATATATATATATATATATACACATATACATATCAATATACACAGGATTTGGCATTGAATAATCCACAAAGGTTGAAATGCCATAAAACACCATCTGTGTATAAACAATTGAGAACTAAAAACTTGTTGAAAAACAGTTCCCAACAAACTCTTCATTTATAAATCATAACAAGAGGATTTGACTTTATATAACCCACAAGAGTTGATATGCTATAAAAAAACAACCACTGGCAAACAGCATTTGGCACTCATGTTGGTTGGTTGGTTGAATGGTTGATTTGTTTTACAGCATATCAACCCTTTTGGGTCCTTTAACACTGAATTAATCTATTTTGATAAAAGTTCAAACAATTCAGTTATGCTTGACTGCTTTGACATATATATATATATATATATATATATATATATATGTATATATATATATATATTCTCATCTATCTTTTTAAAAATACATTGTTAATTAATATATTATTTAGCCTATTTGCCTTGAGAATGTTTGCATTGCTTGGGAGTTATTATCATTTGTCTGGCCACACACGGGTCACCATTATGGTATACCATCACAGCAACTAAAATGGTATGACTGCTATTGCTCAAAGAAATACCACCTACCTGCATGCAAAAACCTGTGTATACATAGGTGCAATTTTTAGTCATTCTATTAAACCCTTTATATGAATTGTAACTTTCTATTTTAGGCTGTAGAAGATTCACAGGCCCAGCCAAACCAGTCGGGGTTCCAGAACAATATTGCGGCTTAGCCCCCTTCTCACAGGCGTAGGTTATATCTTAGATGAACAGGAGTAACATAAAAATCTTTGTTTTCCTGGAGTCTACACTAAACTGAATGTTGGAAAAGCACTTAGTAGAATGGTCATTGTGATAGGAATTGGAATCCTGAACTAGGCTGTTTGCATTTGTTTAATCAAAAATCCCTCCCTTCTATCTTCTAACTATGGGCATAGAGTCAGGCAGACTGGTTCTTTAGTTTTTGTTAGGCAACCAGTCTAAGAGAAAGAAATCTCTGAATTCAGACCAGCTTTGCTTCATTTTATAATTGCCTTTGTCTCACATCCTGCCTTGTGATGGGTCATTCTTTTCTCGCCATCATGATGATGTGGACTGGCCTTTGTCACCAAAAAGAGTTTAGATATACTATAATGGTACCAAATCCACATAATGTTTTATACCTCTTCTTTTCATCTTATCTTCTTATCCAACCTTGTCTGCTTGTCAAGCTGGCTGGACTCTCTGATACTCTGTTTGGGTGTTCTTTGGGTTGACTTGGGTTCATCTTTGTGTCCATTTTAGTTTTAATCAATAGACACAACAACTTACTTTATTTTTTAGATGTTTTTATTTCCTACAAGTTCCATATAGCCACTTAGCTGGAGAATTAGCCATTTCAAGCATCTGCCTATTCTCTTTGGTGCCTGCTGCTAATCTGAAATTCTCTATCTGACTTGCCTGTTCCCACAACATAACCAACCAATCAGATAATTGCTAGAATGGTCAGCTATGGGTCAAGCTCTATCAATCACATCACTGTTTTTTTTTCATCAAATTAACAGTTAAATTTTTGAATTCAAATATTTACACTACCTTATCAAATGAAGTTAAAGTTAAGTTGCTGACCATAGGCTTGGATGACCCGAAGGCTCTGTTTTCAATAGCTACTACACCAAGGTTTAAGGGAGGGCACAACACTTTTCCATGGAATCCTCCACTTTACTCTTAATACGTACCGTATAATGCTGAATTTTAAGCTTGGCGGTATCAAGTACCATTTTTTAAGTCTTTAGTATGATTGAGTCCTGGTCTCGCAGGCCACTGGTGAATACTCTACCCACTGGGCCAATGGGCTGGTTCTTATCCATTATATAAGGTTTGGCAGAATGATCTCTCAGATTTAGAACATAAATAAAAAAGGCATCATAGGTTCTATTCTAAATTTAATTTTACTATAAAAACATTTGGTTGTGGTTTTGGTTTGTTTTTTTCTTTAATGGCTAATCAACCTTTACGCTAAAAGAAAGAACGATATAAGCCATTTTATTATGTAATTGAGGTCACTTTGTTTTAAAGATTTTATCATTAACATTATTCATTCCTAATTCTTCAATCTGAAGCTTGACAGTGTTTGTCTAGACATTGCCTTTGGTATTGCTACAATTTCATGATGACTAAAATCTTTTTTAAATTTGTCAGTTATCTGTGGTCGACATTTAAAGACTCAAGCATTATTTTATTCTCTGAGTATGTAATCCTTAGGGGTTAGATCTAGTGAGATGAGTGTCACTCACAAAAGTATGATGTTTACCATTCCTCACCATGATGGCAATTGAAATAGTTCTGCTTCTCCAAGACATGCCTTTCAACCCACACACTACAACAAACACCTGTTTAGTGGCAATTTTAAATATGTAAGATCATTCTGCTGGAGCCTTTATTTATTCAATTGTATCTCATAATTAATTTTCTGGTAAAGTTATGAAAATGATCTTAAATATCTTCCCTATAGACCTGAATAAGTTTCAATTGACAGTTTTTTGTTGAAACCATGTTCACTTCTTTGGCGAGGAAGAATGTTTGTTATTACTTTTAGGCATGGAAATGTTGTAACGTGTGTGTGTGTGTGTGTGTTATTACCTCGCTAATTGTTGTTAGAAAATAAAGGAGGATGAAGAAGCAAGAAGACGAAGATGCTGTTAGGTTTTATATGAAGGTTTTTAATGGTAGCATGGAATAAAGGGTTTATGTTTATGCTGCAAGTCTCATAGTAAGGAAAGAAGTAAGGAAATGAAATTAAGTTATGATAGAGTTGATGAGAAATCATTTTAGCAGCTAAATGCCTGTGTGAAAAGTGCATCGTTAGGTTAAGGCATTGTTGAATGTGTGAGGGAAATATGTTCACCATAGTGTAGCCAAAGCCATGTTTGCTGTTTGAGGACAGAAACGATTGTAGTCACCGTGAGTTTGTGGTTCTGGTTGTTTCGGGGAGAAGCATGAATGTCTCCAGAAAATATTACCCAGAGGTGAAGTAGCTTGGTGTCAGAAGAAGTAGCTAGGTGTGTTGCATCACAGTCAACATAGCCAATACTGGAGGTGACTAAAAGTTGTTCCTGTGTGAGGCGTATTGAATTCATCTAATTCATATTCAACTGGGAATCCTTGATCTAAGAGAATAGACGCAAGGGGTCCATAAATTAGACAGCTTCCCTCATTGTGTCAATGCTGCTGTTGCTATTGAAGAGCAGACAGTAAGATGTCTGTTCTGAACAAAGAAGTTCTGAGAAAAAGAAAGTGTTTGGCGGCTTCCCCAATTTCTGCTGTCAGGAAAGATGGTCTGGGCTGAATAGGATAAGTCATCCTGATTGAGTGAAATTATGTGTTGACCCTAACGGTCAAATTAAATTACGTGCCAAACAAAAATATGAAATTCTTTCTGCTACACTTCTATTAGGTTTGCTCAACTACTTGCTGAGGCCTGTAAGTACTGGTTTTTAACTGAAGACCAATTTACATATCTAAGTTTCTGCTGGTATTTGTTTGAGAATTTGAAGTTATATGATTATTGGGTAATTCCATCATATTTTTCTTTGCATGACTTGGAAAAAAATTATAGCATTAATTGGAAAAAATTTATTAGATAAAAAATATTTATACATTCGTTTTTTTTCCCAACTTTGTGGATAAGATAATTGTATATTTTCTGAAATTGCCAAGTTCTTGTCTAAGGAGAAAGCTAGAGTTTTTAATGCTGATGTTAAAGGTATACTCATCCTACTCATATCTAATGTATGTCTCACAACAACATGTCCTCCATCTGGCCTTGTGCCATGTTAAGAAAAATGTTAGTAAATATCAACAACTCTGAATCTTGGTGATAAAAAAAAAGTTTGAAAAACACATAAGAATTGTAATCGTTTAATCATTTTAAGCATCTAAATATTGATTTTATTCCAGCTTCGACATATATAAATATTATATAATATTTTCCTCTGCAGAGCTTGAAAAAATTTTACCATTAATTTAAAAAATTTAATCTAGTTTGTTTTTATCAAGCCAGAATATCCAACTACTAAAGAAAAAATGATTGGAATCTTATCTGTAATTAGTTTATTTACAGCTAAAAACATGAGTGAATATTTTCTATTAATGTTAATTCCTGAATTTTGGCCAGGGTATTGTACTGAAATGTACCAAAAGATTTTTTAATGATCATTGAGAAGTCTCCATCCTACAAAGATCTACTTTACTAAATAATATTGCTTTGAATGATTGAAATCCATTCCTGAAAGAATTAAGGCCATCAAAAAAGCTCAATGGGTGGGGTGACTAAGAATTAACTTTAATTTCTTTGTCAATTAATTGCATAATTTTTTCCTCAATATTAAGTTCTTCCATACTATTTTCCTCTGCATGAATTAAAAAAGATTTTTCCCATCAATTTAAACAATTTAATCCAGTTTGCTTAAGATATGTTTTTTGTGCAAAAAGAAAAAAAACATTTTGCATCTGATCTGTTAATTTATTTACAGTTGAATAAAAAAAAAACAACTGAACATCCTCTAAATGTGCAAATTCCATAATTTTTGCCAGGAATTGTTGTTATTTCTAAATGTAACACTGGCAGAAATATAGATGACATTGTGTTTGTGTTTAACAAGAGCAACTGTAAATTTTTAAAGCACAAATCAAATATCCAAGGTCATGGGGATTCAATAAGAAATATAAAAAAGCAATAACATAAAAAATAAAATAGACACAAAATAAAATAAATTAATACAAAAATAACAATTTCCCAGGGGGCCTCTAACTAGAAGCACAATCTGTGCATGCCGGAAAAGATGGCCTTCCTGGCACCAAAAAGAAATTTGACCTCAGTTCCCAGGACATACCTCGGCAGAACAGATGCATCTTTTTCTCTTGACAGCTAGTCAGGTTATACATGTTTACTAGGACCTGTGCCTTTAGCAGTGTGCTGTGTCTCCTTCTCATAGCAGTGTCAGCTGTACATACCCACTGAACAGAGAGACAGATGGTGGGCTCTCAAATTTACAAATTGCCAAAAAAGATTCATGAAATTCTTCAAAGACCTTGACTGGGGAGTACAGTTATTTCTACTGGTGCAGGAAAATATTCCACACCACAAAATAGTTGTTAGGCCCAAAAATAAAAATTGAGTTTTAAGGTATCCCTGTCTTTTTTCTTCCATCCTTTACTTCCGTACAGTTTCGACAGACAAAAAGAAAGATAACAAGTGAATGTAATAAGAAAAAAAAGGCAAGTTTACAAACCTCAGAATTTCCCAACAACAACCCACACAATGAAAATCATTCTTTTTAACCCCCATTAGGTAACAGAAGATATTTATCAATTTAATCTATATCCTTTTAAAATATCAGCATGAAAAGAAGGCAATTCTTTTATGATTCCTTTTTCTTTTATCAAGACTGAAATTTCTTTGCATATGATTAAATTCAGCAATGTCAGCCATATTGTTAATTTCTCGTCAGCCTCTTTTCTTGGAAAGAAACTTATAAAAAAGGGATACAATGAAAAGAATACAAGAAAGTGCACTCATGTCATTATATTTGTAATTGTTATGGGTTAATCATTTATTGGACAAAATACTTTTTTTTCCTCTCAATTGTATTTCTCAACATTTTTCTATTGATTTCTATTGAGAAAACTTCTTTTTTTTTGTTTCAATATTTCAAAATGTCTTATCTGGTTAGCCATGGCTGAATGCCATAAAAGATGCATATAAATATATACACACACAAACACACACTCATGCACACACAATATCTGCTTACTCTTTCTCTATTTATCCCTCTCTCTGTCTCTATTTTTCTTTCTTTGTCTCTTGCTCTCTCTCTTCATATATATATATATATGCATAATTTTCTTAAATAATGTATTTCTATTATTTATCATATATGTATATATTTATCTTGTAAGACATCGCTGAATGTCCATAAAAGACTCATATACTCACAAATACAATTTGTTAAAGATATTTGTTTTTATTTTTAGTTAATCATATACATATATAATAGATAAAAAATAAAAGCAATATATATATATATATGCATGTATATACGTATATATATATATATATTTTTTTTTCTTACCTATATATATATATATATATATAAGATAAAAGCTGTATGTCTTACACACATACACACTCTCACACACATACAAATATATAATGCTCTTGTAATGAATTGAGCACTCTGGTATCAAGAAAGGCAAAATATAAACAAACAAAACCTACTATATAACACCTTATAATTCCAAAGCTGATGTGTGTCGCCTGCCATCTGAGCAGTAAAATATTAAGTCTAATAAAAAATTTGGTGGATTTCGATCCCGACTTCAAGCATCCTACGTGTCTAGCCACACACACACACACACACACACACACACATATATATATATATATTATCATCCACAGACAAACTGTTTAATTGTATCACAACTCTTCAGTGTGACTAGACATGCAGAACTCTTCAAGCTGGGATTGAAACCCACCTACCTTTATGCTAGACATGGTATCTTTGGCAACATATCTCAGTTCAAGATTTATAACACATGTGTATTAGTTTACATTTGTTTACATTTTGCAGTATTGGATACCGGAATGCTCAATTCATTAAAAGAACTATATATATATATATATATAAATATATATATATACATACAGATATATAATATAAATAAATATATATATATATATATATATATATATATATATATGCAGACATACACATATATACATACATATATATATATATATATATATATCAGCAGCAACTCAAGTTCATCAATATAACTTGAGATAAAATTTTTAATATTATTAACTATAATTCAACACATAAGAGAAATTTTTGCAGCCAAATACATTTATTTTCTAAATACAATTCATAAAATCTTTGTGTCTATGTAGCTTTGCACAGCTGATTCTTTACAACTGACCATTCTATATAAACAAAATAATATTATTTCTTTATCTTTATTTATCTATTTTTCATATCAAATATCTTTGACCCACGTTAAGTGATCATCTCATTCACCACTAGAATCTATCATGTTAACAACTCAATGTCTGAGTCTGCCGATCAGATCACAGACCCTTCCCTGACACATATACACATGAGCACAAAACTAAGATGGGGCTTGAATCTTTTGGATCTGATGTTGCATTGTTAAATTTTCCTCAAGTAAATTTATTAACGTTAACATTTTGCAGCATGAAAATAAAACAAAGTTATAAAGGTTAATGAGTTAAAAGAATTACTCACTATAGTTTGAGTGAGAATGTTGAGTCTGAGTAAAGTCAAGGAGAAATGTCTTGTACTGAGACAATTTTATCACTTCATAAAAAAAAGATTTGAGAAAACAGCCATTTGGGCTGAGCCCAAAATACCCAACCCATAGAGTTATAATTGATGTTTGTTTGTTTGTGTTTTATGGCATTTCAACCTTAGTAGGTTACTTAATGCCAATTCCATTTTTATAAAAATAAACAGTTCTTTTTCAAACAAGTCAATCAAGCGTAAGTACACAATTTAATCATCAAAAGTATTTCTATTTCAAGCTATTCAATTTAGTCAAACAGTTCTAATTGAAATAATTCAGTTTAGTCTAAGTATAGTTTTTGTTTATACACAGTTAAATGTCAAAATAGTTCTATTTCTAACAATTCAGTTTAGCATAAGTACAGTTTCAATGTCAAAGACAGTTATATTTTCAACAATTCAGTTTAGCATACAAAAACAGTTCTATTTCAAACAATTCAGTTTTGTATAAGTACGTAATCTAAGTGTCAAAAAGTTCTATTTCAAGTAATTCAGTTTTGCATAAGTATGCAGTTTAGTTCCATTTGACCCATAGATAGGACCTTATAAGGTACTACTACTTCAGGTCAGAGTGGCCCTGGGAGTGATAGCAATGAGGGAGTACTTCACATTCCCCTAAGCACCAGCATTACTGGCATCAGATTGTTTAATGTCATATAAAGGACACTCATTGGGGTCTTACCGCTCTGAATAGTTGCAGTCAGTGTATTATACAGCCCCCAGCCTACTGGGCAAAGACATAACTATATATGATAAGACATATATATATATATTTATATATGTATAGTCATCCAGAGACAGACTCTTTTGTTGTATAACTCTTATATAACTGTTATATAACTCTTCAGTGTAGCTAGAAATTTTTGAAGCTGAGATCGAAACCCTGATGACTTTTATGCCAGCCGTAGATTCTGCCGCACAGCCATAGGAAACGAGCATAAATGAACCAATTTTAAATGCATATGTATCATGTTATGTTTACATATATAATACAATAATAAATATATATATATATATTAACTTTTATATATATTTAATAGCACAGATGCTTATCTGCCACCACTGGTTTTATGCTGTATAAAGATGGCATGAAACCAATGGTTACAGATAAGCATCCATGCTATTGAATATATATAAAAACTAATATATATATATATTTATTATTTATTATTATATTATATAATAGCTCTATCATAGATGTTGAGCACTCTCTAAATTATACCACATTTGATCTGCCCCAAACCCACCTCATGTGATAGCAATAACCATAAACTGTTGTATTTTATATATGAATATATATATATATATATATATGTGTGTGTGTGTGTGTGTGTGTGTGTGTGTGTGTGTGTGTGTGTGTGTAGTTGTGGTCTTATGTATGTATGTACATGAGTAGAGGTGTGCATGTTTTGATTGCTATTATTGCATTAAATGGATGTGGTGAGTCATTTGAAGTATCGATGGAGTTGTCCACATTCCAATTTGTGCTATGAGTATAGAGTAGGGCAGACTGAACTCTATACTCATGGTAAATCAACCACTTATGAAAGAAAAACTCTGGCTTCAAAACCTGCTGAGTGCTTTTTGGAAAATCTTTGCCATTCATCCTCCTGTTATCACCTCATCAAAAAGTGAGGCTTGAGAGAGAGAGGTGATGGATTCATGCCTTTTAAAGTGGCATTAGCTCAAAGTGAAATGCAATCTGCCCTGTCTAAAATCAACTCTTCAAGTCCATTTCCTTCTAACAATAAATATTATGCCAAAAGTGCATTCGTATATATATATATATATATATATATAATGTAACAGAAAGAAAATTCAAACCTGGTTAAATTGTCATTATAAATTTATTTCAGCAAAGAATACTATTATACTCTTCATTTCTTCAGATGACTTTACATGCTTAATTTCAGGGTGAAAAACAGCAAATATGGATAACAGTATATATATATATATATATATATATATATATATATGCAAAAATAAAAAAAAAAACTATACAAGTTGAAATTTTCAGGCAAAAAGGAAATTGGTTTAAAATAATAAAGTATTTGAAACAATTAGGAAATCAGAAAAAGGGTGTTCCTGTAAACTGACCCATCCTAATTTGAACATATGCTAGATTTTTTGTAACAGGCGGACTTTTCTGAATAATGTAAGCTTGTAAACTAAATTGTAATCTCTTTATATTCTACTGTTTACACATTTTACATGTGCTAAAGTCATCAGAAATATAGATAGTGATTTTACCATTGGGAAAGGTATGAATCCAACTATTCTCCCTCCAGCTATGGGTAAATAGTTGGGCAGTCAGTGCACTTTAACCTTGGTACAGCAACTAGTCTAAGAGAAAGAGAGCCCTGCATTCAAACCCGTCAAACTGCTTAAAAATTGATTTGGTGTTGTATCTTACATCTGACGTAGGGTTGGTCAATACATATATATAAGTAAAGTAGACGACTATAGGCGAGAGGGACCTGAGGCTCTCTCTTCAATAGCTACTACACTGAGGTCTAGCAATGGACATTACTCCTTTCCCTATACTGCTCTACTTTACCCATGATCCATACCTTATAATACTCTGTGTTAAGCAAGGAAGTATCAAGTATCATTTTTTAAGTTTTCGGTATGACTCAACCTGGGATTGAACCCTGTTCTCCTGGGCCATTGGCAAACACTCTACCCACAAGGCCAACACATATGTATGCTTGATTGATTGATTGTTTGGGTTTTATAGCATATCAACCTTTGTAGATTATTTAATGCCAAATCCATTTTTATGCAACTAGTTCTATTTCAAACAGTTCAATTTAGCAGGAGTACACAGTTTAGTTGTCAAAAACATTTCTATTTCAAGCTATTCAGTTTAGTCAAACAGTTCTAATTCAAACCAATTCCGTTTAGTATGAGTATTGTTTTTATTCACACACATTTAAATGTCAAAACAGTTCTATATTAAACAATTCAGTTTAGTATAATTACAGTTTCAATGTCAAAAACAGTTCAATTTCAAATAATTCAGTTTGGCATAAGTATGTAGTTTAATTGTAAGTACACAGTTTAATTGTCAAAACCATTTCTATTTCAAGCTATTCAGTTTTAGGCAAAAGTTCTAATTCAGATGATTCAGTTTAGCATAAGTATACAGTTTAAATATCAAAACAGGTCTATTTTGAGTAGTTCAGTTTAGCATAAGTATGGATTTTAGTTCTATTTACCTCATTGATAAGGACCCTATAAGGTGCAACCATGCAGGACTAGAGTGGACTGGGAGCGAAGGCAATGAAGAGTTGCTCGACATTCCCCAAAGCTCCAGAATCACTGGAACCTCACCAGATTATTTAGTGTCATATCCAGGACACTCGTTGGGGTGGGGAGGATGTTACCCCTCTGGAGAGATGCAGTCGGTGTATTCTGCAGCCCCTACCAACTGGGCAAGCATATGTATTATTGGATATTTTAAATGAGAATTTTCATCATGTGCAAGTGACATCTTATGTAAGTGCTCAGACCATTGCTACTGTGTTTAATGTGCAAGTTTGAGGGATCAGGATCATGTGACTATGAACTGCTGTGGCGGTAGGACTATACTTCTGTGCCAAATGCGTTATGTATCATCATCATCATCATGTCATGCCGCTAACACGGATATCCTTGACTCTCTCTCGCCACTTCTCCCTATCATTCATCGCCTCTGGCAGGTCTTCAGGGCTACATCCCGTATCCACACATAGCTGCTGTATGTATGTTTGAGCTGGTCGTCCTGATTTTGCTCAGCCATATGGGGGGGTCCATAGGAGTACATCACTTATGAGCTCGTCCTTGCTTCTCCAGCAATGTCCTGCATGTCTGGTTTGTCTAACTTGGATAGTTTTCGTGATGGGAGGCAGGTAGCTGTATAGTTGGTGCCTTGTGGGGTGTTGCCGCCAGGACTTGTTCAATATTGCTCACAACATTCTTGTGTAATTGCTGTCTAGTTTCTTCTCCAGCCATTTAGTTAGCATCCAAATAGTGCATCCATATAGCAGTATCGATACGACCGCTGCCTGGAAGAAACTGCGTTTCATTTTATTATTCAGGTCTGATTTCCATATGATCGAAAGCCTATCGATAGCTGTCCATGCCTTCATAAACCGTGTGTCAATGTCTTTTTCGGTCGATGAGACACTGCTTACTAAGTAGATGAGTCGTGGGTTTTTCATAAGAATAGCTTCCAGTATTTGGAGTCTTTTTTATGATTTTTTATATATAGGATTTTCATGCTATATACTAAAATGTTTTCAATGTTTAAGGAGACATTGTAGTCATGTACGTTGGTGACCATAACTGAGGGTGACCAGAAGGCTCCCTTTTCAATAGCTGCTACACCGAGGTGTAGGAGAGGGTGCTACTCATTTCCCTGTATTGCTCCACTTTACCCTTGATATGTACCTTATTTTGCTGAGTGTTAAGCAAGAAGGTATCAAGTACCATTTTTAAAGTCTTTGGTATGACACGACCTGGGATTGAACCCAAGTCTCACTGACCATTGGCGAACACTCTACCCTCTAGGCTAATGTTGTGGTCATGTAACAACTTTTAATTTATGTATTTGACATTCAACTTCCACTCTTTCCTGCAAACTAACTTGCCATTTATCTAAAGCTAGCACCTTATGTATGCACATCAATAGATTCATCTTAAAATAATAGCCATGGTACTTGATGCCCCCTTGTTTAACACTCAGCATTATAAGGTATGGATCAAGGGTAAACTGGAGCAATCCAGGGAAAGTAGTAGCTATTGAAAAGGAACACTTCGTGTCACCCTCGACTATGGTCGTCAACTTTACTTTTACTTCTTATAAAATTCTTATACTTAAAATACCCTTGTATAAATACAATGGTTGGCTGAAAAGTTCATTGGCTGACCAATCTACTCTCATAGAATGTTACTTACGGTCCTCACACTTCTTCCATCAGTATTCCAGTGCTTGGATCCCATTGGTCAAAAAAGTCATCAACTGGAGACATGATGCCATTGTATGAACATTTGAGCCGATGAACTTTTTTAACTCACCCTTGTATATATATACATATATATATAGCCTGAAGAATATATCTGGTTAGTTGTTTGGTTGGGTTTTATGGCATATCAACCTTTGTAAGTTATTTAATACCCAATCCATTTTTATACAACTAAACACTTCTATTTTGATCAATTCAGTTTAGCATAAGTACACAGTTTAATTGTCAAAAACATTTCTATTTCAAGCTATTCAGTTTATTCAAACAGTTCTAATTCAGCTAATTCAGTTTAGTTTAAGTACAGGTTTTGTTTACACAGTGAAATGTCAAAACAGTTCTATATATAACAATTCAGTTTAGTGTAAGTACAGTTTCAATGTCAAAAACAGTTTCATTTCAAACAATTTGGTTTAGAGTGTTCGCCAATGGCCCGGGAGACCTGGGTTCAATCTCAGGTCGAGTCATACCAAAGACTCAAAAAATGGTACTTGATGCCTCCTTGCTTAACACTCAGCATTATAAGGTACGGATCAAGGGTAAAGTAGAGCAATCCAGGGAAGGAGTAGCGCCCTCCCCTACACCTTGGTGTAGTAGCTATCGAAAAGGGAGCCTTCGGGTTACCCTTGACTATGGTCGCCAACTTTACTTTACTTTATAAGCATGCAGGGTAATGTAAGTAGAGTTTAATTGTCTAAAAGATTTCTATTTCAAGCTATTTGATTTAGTCAAACAGTTCTAATTCATACAATTCCCTTTTGGATAAGTATGCAGTTTAGTTATATTTTACCCATAGATAGGGCCCTATCCAGTGCTATCACTCCGGGCCAGAGTGGACCTGGGAGCAATGGTAATGAAGGGGTGCTCTTCATTACCCAAAGCTCCTGAATCACTGGAACCTCACCATCAGATTGTTTAGTGTCATATCCAGGACTCTCATGAGTGGGTGGGGGTTTACCTCTCTGCAGAGGTGCAGTCGGTGTATTCTACAGCACCAGCCAACTGGGCAAGGATTATATCTGAGTATGACAAAATTCATGCCTATGAATCAATTGCAGCATACGATTTAAGTTTTCTATCTTTTTGATAAAACCATTTGAGTGTAGTTATTAAACAATGCTGAATAGTTTACGATAAACATTACTTGTTTTTACTTCAAATATCTGCAAGCAAAATTGTTTCAATAATTATTGAATGCCCACAAGCTACTAAAACATACAAGTCTTTCTAATTATTTTTTCCTTTTTGGTTGTTGTTTCATCATGCGAATAGATTTACAATCATCTGATTGTCCAATTCAATCAATATATCAATCAGTATTTCATGCCTTTTTTTCTGCTGTTTAAGCCAAGCTTATACAAAACTGACAATCTGTACGCATTAAAAATCATTTACTCTTAAAATGAATTGTGAGTTTTGCAAACCAGTGTATTGTCATAGAAAAAAATAAATTCTTATAATGTAATTCAATCTGCTTTGGGTACATATTTTAAGAGATGGTCCTAAGTAGAATGTGGTGACACATGTGCAGATTTCACACAGGAATTTGCTGACATAGAAGTCTTGTACTTGGTACTTGTAATTGTAACTGGAATTATTTTATTTTAATGCATGTCAAAGAAGTGCCATATTTTCAAAGCCATTAAGTTGTTGTAGGGAAACTATGTTTAGTTGATTTATAGCCAACTGAAAAAAAAAAAAACAATTCATAGAACATTAAGTTCTATTCAGCAATAAATCAAAACAATTTTATTAATGTACAAAAAGGAAAATATGGGGATATGAAGGTGTGTGTATAAATGAAATATAGTCCATTTAACTGCTTGGCAATGTTCCTATGGTTATTTTGGCCATGACTAGTTATTTATTGACTTGTCTTCAGTTTATGAAAACTTTCAATATTGTGTCTTACACACAAGATATTTCAGTGTTTGGATTATGATGGATTATTCTTTGGTAGAAGCCATAAATAAATTCTTGTCTGAAATAAATAGCCATTGACGTTGCATTCTGGATAAAATGAATATTCTAATTTCTATAAAAAACGACCTGATTTATGTGCACTAATTAATATGACATTTCCCACAAGGAGCAGTGACATTTTGCTGATGTAAGATATGCAGCTTGGATTTACGAATTTAAAGCTTTGACCTTTCTGAATTTAATGTTTAACTGGATTATGTAATCTTTATAGACTTGAGACTTGATACAATAATTTTTGAGTTAACTAAAATTAAACCCTTCTGACAAGCTCACTTACTGTGTTACCATCTAATTTGTCTCACCTTTCAACAGTTTTTGCATATTTACCAATAGGATAAAGAGTTTGGCTCCTGAAGGGTGTATCCTTGTATCAATAAAGTAGATATCTTCTTACTGTATGCTAAGAGAAAGAAAACTGTCTTTGGGCCTTTTTTCCAAACTGTCACCTCTTAGCTGTCTTTAGATAATTCCTCCTGCAGGCAAGGGCAGATAATCCCAACATTACCTTGATCCTACAAACAATGATGTTTCTAAGAATTGCTCACATCTCTCTGTTATATTTCAAGTATTGCTTGGAATTAAAAATCATAGCAGTTTCCATTGTTTTATTGTGGATATGCATCAGTTTAAACTGGACACTCAGTATGGAATGACCAAAAGTGAAGCTTTGGGCAGGTGGCTCCACATATAACCTCCATTAAAATATACAACATATTTGACTCAGTTTTTCAACAAAATAACAATTGATCACAATTGTTCGAGGCAAAATATTTATCAGAAAGCAGTCAACTCAATTCTATAATAATAATAATCATTATTATTATTTACTCCTTTAGAGTTTTTCACATCAGTGTTAGCTGATGGTTTTTCACTGGAGTTTGAGTGACAGCAAGTCTCCTCAAGTCTCCAAGACTCGTCTCAGTATTCTGGCCGTCCTTAGCAATACTGTCGTTTGGATAGTTTCCACCCATCCGCCAATTTCCAAGTCCTCCAGGCCCTTTAATAATCCTTTAGTTACTGTGCCTAATGCACCAATCACAATTGGCACCATTGTTAATTTCATGTTCCATGGCTTTTTTATTTTTCTAGCAAGGTCGAGGTACTTTATTATTATTATTATTATTATTATTTTACTCCTGGAAAGTTTTATTCACCAGCTCTAACTGGTATTTTTTATACTGTAATCTGAGTAGCAGCGACTCTTTTCAGATCTCCAGGACTTGTCTAAGTATTTTTTCTGCTCTTATCATTGTTGTAGACTGAACTGTATCAATTCATCTTCAGATTTCTAATTCTGCCATTCTCTTTTCTGGGCTCTTTGAGTTGTTCCATGTGCTCAGACTATGATCTATATCACAATCACCATCATAATCCATAAATGTTTTTATCTATTTCTTTTCTTTCTTTGTTTCATGGCAAATCAACCTTCGTGGGTAATTTAATACCAAAGAAGAACAGCAGTGGTACTATTTCACTCATAACTGGGGAGACCATGGGCTCCATACTTTTCCAAAATCTATTAGTCTTAAAGTGAACCAAATAGCATAAATAGAGGTAAAACTTGCTTACGATGATGCCAGAGTCCAGTACTTTAGCCATTATGCAACAGAGACTTTCCTTCTTGTTTAACCCTTGGGCAAGGTCCTAGTATTTCTCAAATTTTTAATTTTTTTCATTTTAAATCTGTGTTCTGCTGGAATAGTAAAGTTCGCTTGCAGACATACTTTTTTCTTTTTTATTTCAACACAATCTGTTTTTTTGGATGGGATTGGGTAATCCCAAAATCACAGAGGATTTTTCAGGTTTTATTTTCAAAGGTAGTTTCTAGTTTGCACGTGTACCATTTATCTGTACAGTCAAATTTTTGCATCTCATCAAAGGAATTAATAACTTTTGAGGCAATTCCTGCTGCTTTGGTTTTAAGAAGTTTTCTTGTTCTTTTGAGGTACCCTTTTCTTACTCTTTCTTTCCTCTTCATTTTCTTGGTGGTTTCCACTTCTAATATTTAGTCCAGTTGGATGAGGCGGTAGAATACACTAACTACATCTCTGCAGAGGGGTAAAACACCTACCACTAATGATTGTCCAAGATAGGACTCAAAACAATCTAATTCTGTGGCTCCACCCCTAGATCTTTGGGGAATATGGCATACCCTTCATTGCCATTACATTTAGAAGTGGTTGTATCTGCCTGGGTCCCATCCATGGGTTAAATAGGACTATTTTACCATTTAACTGTGTGCAAACAAATGGCTGACCTTAATTTGAATTGTTAATGTTATATAGCAGTACTTGAAACTATTCAACTTGGTACAAAAATAGATTTATTGGTATTACATAGCAATATTTAGAACCATTTGACTGTGTGCAAATGAATGAATGAATAGTGTTGAACTGAATTATTCGGGTTAAATTTGAATATAGGAAGCTATTTTACTGTGTGCAAACAATAGCAATACTTAGTTATGTGCAAATAAGTTAGCTCAAGCTCATTTAAGAATTAATTTACTAACAAAATAAACACTTACAAATCATATATATATATATATGTGTGTGTGTGTGTGTGTGTGTGTGTGTGTGTGTGTGTGTGTGTGTGTTTATTTTGTTAGTAAATTAATTTCCAGCTTCGGGAATCAAGCCTGTTTAGCCTCACTGAGGAGTTCTGATAGAACAAAACAGGTCTGTCTGTGGATGACAATATGTATACTCCCCAACCCCTGCGGAGTTGAGCTCTCTAGCGTGAGAAGTAATGGTTGCCACTAGTGTAAAGCAGGGCTCTTCAAATGAATTGAGCTTTCGGTAGCCGTTAAGAGGATATATGTAAACAAAAACAAATGTGATACATAAGCGTTTAAATTTCCTTCGATTGCACTGGTTTCCTCATGGCTGAGTGGTAGAATCTTGGATTGGCATTTCAGTCAGCCAGGTTTCGATCCCACCTTTGGGAATCTAGCCTGTTTTGCCACACTGAAGAGTTCTGATAGAATGAAACAGGTCTGTCTGTAGTTGAATATATATATATATATATATATATATATATATATATATATATATATATATATATATATAGCAATAACAGAACCAACCAATGATTAATACAGAATGGGACTGTGTTACTTGGGATTATTAAACTGTGTGCAAAGAAATGAGTTCTGGCTCATTTCAAAATGTTTCATATAAACTGTTTTTTACAAAACATATGTATGTAATATATGTAGAAAGAGAATTTGGCATTAAATAACCAACAATGGTTGATATGCCATAAAACCATACCAAACCAAATCATGTATATTTAATTACAGACATTGGCATGATGGTTAGAGTGTTCACCAATGGCCCTGAAGACCTGGGTTCAATCCCAGGTCGAGTCATACCAAAGACTCAAAAAATGGTACTTGATGCCTGCTTGCTTAACACTCAGCATTACAAGGTACAGATCAAGGGTAAAGTAGAGCAATTCAGGGAAAGGAGTAGTGCCCTCCCCTACACCTTGGTCTGGTAGCTATCAAAAAGGGAGCGTTCTGGTCACTCTCGACTACGGTTGCTAACTTTACTTTTACTACTTATAAAAATGACTTGGTATCAAATAACCTACAAAGGTTGATATGCCATAAAACCAAACCAAATCATACAAATTTGATATATATGTTTAAAAAGGATTTGGCATTAAATAACCTACAATGGTTGATATGCCATATAACCAGACCAAACCAAATCATATAGATTTAGAATATATGTATAAAGAGAATTTGGCATTAAATAACCTACAATGGTTGATATGCCATATAAAGTGACCCAGCCAAATCATATGAATTTAGTATATATGTATAAAAAGGATTTGTCATCAAATAACCAACAATGGTTGATATGCCATAAAACCTAACTGAACAAGTAACTAAATAATATTCTCAGGTAACTATAGTTTTCTTTTCCTCCAAGTTTTCTAATGAACCAGTTCTATTCCTTCTGTTTTTTCTTTTTTCTCTTTTTCATTAAAAACATGACATATTTTTCAATCCCAAATTCCACTCCAATATTTTGGCTGAAGATCCAAGTTTGAATTAGGGTTTCTAATTCTTTTTCACTCTTGGCAAATATCTTACTATCATCCATATACATTAGGTTATTTATTAATTCCTGCAACTTTGTAAATTTTTATCCTTTTTTCCATTTTCTTAGTATATAATTGTGTGGCATCATTGCTATACCAAATACTAGTGATAATTATGTGTTTTCCTTGAAGATATGTCTTTAAACTTTAACCTCTTTAAGGCTTTGTTCCGCTACTTTTAGTTCAACTATCCAGTTTGTCATAGTCCATGAGATGAAGTTTATGACTGCTTTGATATTTTGAACATTTTCTCATATTCTATCATCCAAGTTTTCAAGACCATATCGTATGGCTTTTTGTAGTTTATTCATTTGATGATTTCATTATTTTGCTTTATCCTTACTTCCTGGAGAATGCATGGTCTGTATATATAATAGGTCATCTGTTCGTCTTGTTCCCTTTTCTTTTTTTGAAAATTGTCAGCAGCATTCATGCAATTGATATATCTCTAATCTGAGCCGTTATGATCTTCACATCATTGTAGTGGCAAGAGTAAGTCTTCCTGAAAGATACCACTTTGGATTTTTACCTCTGCTTGGGTTTGTCCTTATGCTGTTAGTTTCACTCTCCAGGTTTTCATAGCTCTTATGATCAAGTTAGGATCTTCTACATCATTGTCATGGCAAGAGCAAGTCTTCCTGGAAGATACCACTTTGGATTTTTACCTCTGCTTGGGTTTGTTCTTATGCTGTTAGTTTTATTCTGCAGGTTTTCATAGCTCTTATGATCAAGTTAGGATCTTCTACATCATTGTCATGGCAAGAGCAAGTCTTCCTGGAAGATACCACTTTGGATTTTTACCTCTGTTTGGGTTTGTCCTTATGCTGTTAGTTTTATTCTGCAGGTTTTCATAGCTCTTATGATCAAGTTAGGATCTTCTACATCGTTGTCATGGCAAGAGCAAGTCTTCCTGGAAGATACCACTTTGGATTTTTACCTCTGTTTGGGTTTGTCCTTATGCTGTTAGTTTTATTCTGCAGATTTTCATAGCTCTTATGATCAAGTTAGAATCTTCTACATCATTGTCATGGCAAGAGCAAGTCTTCCTGGAAGATACCACTTTGGATTTTTAGCTCTGCTTGGGTTTGTCCTTATGCTGTTAGTTTCACTCTGCAGGTTTTCATAGCTCTTATGATCAAGTTAGGATCTTCTACATCATTGTCATGGCAAGAGCAAGTCTTCCTGGAAGATACCACTTTGGATTTTTACCTCTGTTTGGGTTTGTCCTTATGCTGTTAGTTTCACTCTGCAGGTTTTCATAGCTCTTATGATCAAGTTAGGATCTTCTACATCATTGTCATGGCAAGAGCAAGTCTTCCTGGAAGATACCACTTTGGATTTTTACCTCTGCTTGGGTTTGTCCTTATGCTGTTAGTTTTATTCTGCAGGTTTTCATAGCTCTTATGATCAAGTTAGGATCTTCTACATCATTGTCATGGCAAGAGCAAGTCTTCCTGGAAGATACCACTTTGGATTTTTACCTCTGCTTGGGTTTGTCCTTATGCTGTTAGTTTCACTCTGCAGGTTTTCTTAGCTCTTGTGATGAAATTTAGAACTTGATTTGATATCTTGAATATTTTTTTAGACATCATCCATGTTTGCTGGATTGGGTTATATTATTACTTTCTTTATTATTACATTTGATGGAAAATTCTAGTTATGTTCAGTAAACAAGTTATTATTATCTGAACAACAATTATTCACATTTGAGTTAATTATCCGAGTGTTTTTTTAAAATGACTGACTGTATAATGTGGCTCTACAATGATTAAATTCATTTTTTTAATTAAGATATTTCAGAAATCGTAGTACCACTCATTATTAAATTTAAAATCTTCAGCTTTTTGTTAATTACAAATTTATTAGCAATATTAGTTATGAGAAATTTTGTGTGTAATTAATCATTAACTTGAATTTTACATATTCTTCTTTATTCTATAGTAACTATTTACTGATCATAGCAAAGTCTGACACAAGGACACAGGAATGGAGAATTTTTTGAAATGAAAGTCAGTTTTCTTTTGCCTAAAGTCAATATTTACTTGTATAACATTTATTGTCTGAGGAAGAGGACTCAACAACCTGAATCTAAAACCTTAATTGGGCTGTTTACATTTTACATCATGCTAAATACCCTTGGGAAAGAGAAAGAAAACTCTGAATTCAAACTTGTTAGAGATCTATCCACCAGATTATTCTCGCTCAAGACACACTACAAAAATAGCATCCTTATAACCAAAATAAGGATCAGTGAGAGAGATATTTATAGCCCAGAGCTAAGTCTGACACAAGGACACAAGAGTGAACAACTTACCAAAAATCAAACTCATTTTTCTTTTGTCTGAAATAGATATTCACTGATCATAGCTAAGTCTGACACGAGGATACAGAAATGAAAAACTGTGATTAGCTTGATATCTCTACACACCATGACATATTTTCCCTATTTAGACATTTTGAACTATTTAGAATAGAGATTGTTTGAATGCCACCAAGATTTCTTTTTCATCATGCAAATGTTTTTCCCTATTTTAACTGCTATATTATAAAAAGACAAACATTGAAGTGTACCTTATGCCTGCATTTTTTAGAAATGTAGATCTTTATCTGGACATAATTCCAATATGGTGGATGGATTGTTGATCATGAAATAGACTAACTATATGTAGTTTATGAAATAAAGATTGCAAAATGCATTTAACATTAAAATGTCTTATGAAATAAAGATTACGAAATGCTCAAAATATAAGCATAGTTGATGAAGTTTTGATCGTTAGGCGACATTACTATTTGTCGACTTTACCAAGGCCTTCGATTCCATTCACAGAGAGAAGATGGAACAAATCCTACTAGCATATGGCCTACCAAAAGAAATCGTAGCAGCAATAACGATTCTCTATAGAAACACTAAAGTGAAAGTACGTTCACCGGATGGTGACACAGAATACTTCGACATTGTAGCAGGAGTACTACAAGGGGACACACTAGCCCCATACCTCTTTATCATCTGCCTAGAGGACGTGCTTAGAACATCAGTCAATAAAATCAGAGAAAACGGCTTTGAGCTGACAAAGAAAAGAAGCAGAAGGTACCCCACAAAAACAATTACCGATGCCAACTACGCTGATGACATAGCAATACTGGCAAATACACCCAACCAAGCCGAAACACTACTGCATAGTTTGGAACGAGCCACCACAGGCATTAGCCCTCATGTCAATGCTCACAAAACTGAATATATGTGCTTTAATCAAGCAGGCGACATTTCTATACTCTCTGAAACTGGTAGACAAATTCACCTACCTAGGAAGCAGTGTCTCATCAACCGAAAAAGACATCGACACGCGGCTAACGAAGGCATGGACGGCTATCAATAAGCTATCGATCATAAGAAAATCAAACCAGACAGATAAAATGAAACACAGTTTCTTCCAGGCTGCGGTCGTGTCAATACTGCTGTATGGATGCACCACTTGGACACTAATAAAACGGCTAGAGAAGAAGCTAGACGGCAATTACACAAGAATGTTGTGAGCAATATTGAATAAGTCCTGGCAGCAACACCCAACAAGGCACCAACTATACGGCCACCTGCCTCCCATCACGAAAACTATCCAAGTTAGACAAACCAGACATGCAGGACACTGCTGTAGAAGCAGAGACGAGCTCATAAGTGATGTACTCCTATGGATCCCCACATATGGCTGAGCAAAAGCAGGATGACCAGCTAGAACATACATACAGCAGCTATGTGAGGATATGGGATGTAGCCCCGAAGACCTGCCAGATGCGATGAACGATAGGGAAAAGTGGCTAGAGAGGGTCAGGGATATCCATGCTAGTGGCACGACATGATGATGATGATGATAATATAAAAAGCAGTCATGATATGCAACTAATGCATCCATTTTTATAAAATGCAGCTTGTGAAATGGCTCTATTGCAGGTGTGTTAGATGAAGTGTTGATAAAAAATGCATCTATTTCTTGTAGTTTTATGAAATGAAAAAAGAAATGTACTTTATGCAGAATATCTTTGAGAAAAGTTTATCGTGAAATGCATTTATTGAAGTCGTTTTGATGAACTGTTGATAAAAAATTACTTCTAATTCCACTAGTTTTAGTAAATGAAGACGGTGAAATGCACTTAATGTAGAATATACTTGTGAAAGGTTGATCATGAAATGCATCCATTGCATGACTGTTTGATGAAATGTTGATCCCGAAATATACCATGTATATGTTTGTTTTTTTTATGAGGGGCAGCTTGTGAAATAAATTAATGCTTATATGTTTGATCCAGTTTTGGTCATAAAACGCACTTTATGCTGTTGCTTTTTATTAAATTCAAATTATGAAATTAACCTAATGTAGGGACTTACTTATAAAAATCATGAAATGACTTAACTCTGATGAGTTTAATAGAATATTACCATAATTATTAATTTTTCAGGCATTCCATCATTCATATTTATAGGATATGTCTTTTTAAAGTCTATTTGTCCTATTTACCAACCCCTCCGCTCAGGCAGGATATGCACAAGGTCAATTTTTAAGCAAAGTTTAACAGGTTTGAATTGAGAGTTTTCCTTCTCCTAGACTAGCTGCCTCACGAAGGCTAAAGAACCCAGTCTTCCTTACTATTTACCCATAGCTGGAGGGAGAAAAATTTGATTCATACCTTTCCCAAGGGTATTAGTACTATGTGAAATGCAATCAGTCTCATCCAGGATTTGAACTCGTGTCGGCGTGTCCATTTCCTACAACGATAACCAATACACCACGGGCACCTCCGTCAATTTGTACCAAGGCTTTATTCTTCCTTTTGGTATTTACCACCTTTTGATTGTATTTGTATATAATAGGTCCTTTATTCCTCAAGTCTATTATTATTTTAACTAAAATACACACGTCAATAATGACAGTTGAATTTTTTTATAAAATATCTGTGTATATCAAAATAACTAAATGAATGAAAAACAAAAGAATTACAATTTTTTTTCAATATAAACTAATCATTCCATAAGTAGGTATCTCGTTATATGATAAGCAAAAATCCATATGAAATGCAAAAAAAAAAATTACACAAAAATACCCTAAAGAAACTTCTTTTCACATTTAAAAAAATGAATTCAGGATTTTTTAAACTAAAAAATTGATTAAATTTTTCTTAGCGGAACATTTTCCAATTAAGGAAATATTTTTCCCCTCAGACACATGACTGTTTAAACAACATTGACTAAATAGTTTTCATAACTTTTAAAATCATTCCTTAGACATGTCTCTCCTTGTTTTACTTTCTTTTGGTGTCTTCTTCAATGCTGAGAAACTACAAATCAATCAATTTCTTTGATCTTTCTTTCTTTTTTTCTTTTATTTCTTTCTTTCTTTAAGATTTCAAAAATACCCACAAAAACAACAGATATCTCATATTCCATTCTTTCTTTCTTTCTTTTTTTTTAGTTCTCACTTCAGCCTGCTATTATGACAGTTGACTTGACACCTGGTCTGCTTTCTTTTCTTTTCTCTTTCAATGCAGCAAGCTACAAATCACATGATTCATTCTTTTTATCTTACTTTTTCACTTTCTCAAGTAAGCCTGCTGTTATGACTGCTGACTTGACAGCTGGTCTGCTTTCTAATCTTTTCTCTTTAGATGAAGCAAGCTACAAATCACATTATTTATTCTTTCTTCCTTCCTTTCTTTCTTTCTTTCTTTTTCACTTTAATCTTATCTTTCTTTAAAGATTACAACAAAAGACATCTGAGATCTTACCTTCTGTTCTTTCTTTCTTTCTTTCTTTCTTTTCTTTCTTTCTTTTTTAGAATATTATGGGTACAGACAGACAGATGTACACACCGAACACTACACTTACATTTTATACTATCAGGAGATTGGGGATAAGTAAGTTGGCGACCTTAGTCGAGGGTGACCCTGAAGGCTCCTTTTTCAATAGCTACTACACAGAGGTATAGGGGAGGGCACTACTTCATTCCCTGGGTTGCTCTACTTTACCCTTGATCCTTACCTTATAATGCTGAGTGTTAACCAGGGCAGCCACAAGTACCATTTTTTGAGTCTTTGGTATGACTCAACTTGGGATTGAACTCCAGTCTCCCAAACCACTGGTAAATACTCTACTCCTTAGGCCAATTCCAGCCCATAAGTTAATGTTTTGTATTATACATGAGAACTATATACCATAATTATTTGTATATATGACACATGATTTTTTCAGATTTTTCGGCCCAAAAGTTTATGGTGCGTATTATTCATGACTACTATATGCCATAATTATTTGTGTATAAGAGACACTATTTTTCCAGATTCTTCAGCACAAAAGTCAAAGGTGTGTATTATACATTGAAACTATACCCTATAGTTATTTGTGTATAAGGCATACTTCATTTCCAGATTTTTCAACCAAAAGTTAATGCCGTGATTTATAAACAAAACTATATGAGAAACTTTTTTCCAGTCACATGTCTCATTATATTCATTGCCCGGTCAGCTGAGACTGAAGAATACACTGACTGCTTCTCTGCAGAGGGGTAAAACCCCCTGCCCATGAGTGTCCTGGATATGACATTAAACCATCTGATGGTAAAATTCCAGCAATGCTGCAGCTTTAGAAAATACAGAATATCTCTTCATTGTCATCATTCCACGGTCCACTATGGTCCAGAAAGGTAGCACCTGATAGGGTCCTATCTATGGGTTAAATACAACTAACCTGTGTACTTAATGCTAAACTGAATTGCTTAAGATATGAGTGTTTTGACCTTTAAACTACTTATGCTAGACTGATTTGTTTGAAATAAAACTGCTTTTGACATAGAAACTGTACTTATGCTAAACTGAATTGTTTAAAACAAAACTGTTTGTCAAAAACGGTTCTATTTCAAGCTTTTCAGTTTAGTCAATTAAGCTGTGTACTTATGCTAAACTGAATTGTTTAAAATAGAATTGTTTATTTGTATAGATTTACCTGGGCGTTGACCTAATGAGTAGAGTGTTCACCAATAGTCTGGGAGACCAGGGTTCAATCCCAGGTCAAGTCATACCAAAGACCCAGAAAATGGTACTTGATGCCATCTTGTTTAACACTCAGCATTATAAGGTAAGGATCAAGAGTAAAGTGGAGCAATCCAGGGTATGGAGTAGCACCCTCCCCAACACCTCAGTGTAGTAGCTATTAAAACGTAAGCCTTCAGGTCACCCTCATCTTAGGTTGCCAACTTTATTTACTTATTTGTATAAAATGGATTTAGCATTAAATAACTGCTAAAGGTTGATATACCATGAAACACAAACAAACAAACAAACAATCATCATGGGATCACTGAAAGTGAGTTATATCTATGGTCTAAATTAATGTGTTTTATGCAGTTACAGATAAATAACCATTGGAATGTGCATTTGTTTATAATTTTGTTTCTCTTAATGCGAACTTATTTTTACTGCAAGCTTTTTACATCTTTGTGTGAACATATGTGTGTGTTTGCTCTAAATACAGTGCAAATTTTGTTTTTTGTACATAATGTACACAATATAAATTCTTCTTTTCATTTTGTATGAACCAATAAAATATTTTATTAATGCTACAAATTCTAAAAATTTAGTGTTTATTATAAACAAGAATATTTCTTTTCCCAGAATTTCATAGTCTAAAGTTAGAGGTGCATATTATACATGGTATACACAAATAATTTCAGTAATCATGAAATGCACCCAATATCAGGTTTTTAAGGAAATGTTCATGACAAAATGCATCTGATGCAAATGGGTCTGAAGAAACCTTGATCTGAGAATGCACTAAATTCAGACGTTTTTCATAAAATGTAAATCATGAAATGTGCCTAATGCAAATTTTTGGGAGGCTTTTTTTTTAGCTATTTAAATTCATGCTGCATAATCAAAAAATGGCCCGATCATTTTTATTTGGCACACACGCACATACTGATTTTTTTTTATGAATCTTAAGGATAAATGTGTAACTTGAATGTGACAGAGGGGTGGCTGGGAGAGGGAGCAAAATATTTGGGTTGGGGATAAGATGAGATTTTATGAGGTTTTGTTTTCTTTAGATAAATGACAAAATGCTTTTAATGCAAAATGAACAATAAAAATGAAAGATGGGCAATACATAATTTATCAAGCATCTAAGACAATAAAAGTTTAGAATTAAAGCAATTAATTATGAACTAATAAAAATAACATCAGCAGCAGCAACAACAACAGGACCCTCATCAGGAATTATTGGAGTAAGATGATTTAAACAAAGGAAATATAAATTGAAATTAGAATGATTTTTAACTCAGTGAGATATTATTATCATCATCATCACAACCACAACTACCACCATAACAAACATCACCCTAGCAACATCACCTCTGACACCTTAACAACAACTGTCATCATCACCAACATCTTCATATCCAACATCATCATCACCACCATCACCATCAAAATCATCATTACCACCACCTTAACCACAACTGCCAACATCACCAACATCCCCACCACCACTAGCAGCACCAACACTACCTTAACCACAACTGTCATCATCACCAACATCTTCTTCTCCAACATCATCACTCCCACAACCACCATCAAAATTATCATTACCACCACCTTAACCACAACTCCCATCACCACCAACAGCATCACCATGACCAAGAACTCCATGATCACCATAAACAACTTCACCTCAACTGCCACCATCACCACCACGATTACCAAAAATATGATGCACTTTTAGCAGAGCTTGGAATATGCCAACAACAGAGGATAACCCACACTCCACCCAAAGGTATGTCTTTTGTATGGCACTAAACTATATTGAGTGTTGAGGACTCAATTCTGGAACTTTGGGTAAAAAGAAATCTTTCATTTGTTGCTTTTACTTCCAGGTCCACTTTGGTCAAGAGTGATAGTCCCAGGAAGGATCCAATTTATAAACTTGTAAATTGATAGACTGAAATAGGAATAACTGAAACCATATAGTTTTATAGGAATTATTACTATTATATAGGAATACTTGAAAACATATAACTGTGTGCAAATTAACTGTATTAGGAAAAGTTACTTGAAGCTTTAATTAAGAATTGTATTAGTTATTTGATTGATTGTTTGGTTGGTTGGCTGGGTTTTATGGGATATCAATCTTTGTAGGTTATTTAATACCAAATCCATTTTTATACAAATTAGCAGTTCTATTTCAATCAATTCAGTTTAGCATGAGTAAACAATTTAATTGTCAAAAACATTTCTATTTCAAGCTATTCAGTTTAGTCAAATAGTACTAATCCAAGCAATTCAATTTAGTATATGTATAGATTTTGTTTACACATAGTTAAATGTCAAAACAGCTCCATTTCAAGCTGTTCAGTTTAGTCAAACAGTTCTAATTCAAACAATTCGATTTAGCTTAAGTACTGTTCCTATGTCAAAAACAGTTCTAATAAGTACAGTTTCAATGTAAAAAACAGTTCTATCTCAAACCATCCAGTTTAGCATCAGAACGCAGCTTGAATATCAAAATAGTTCTATTTCAAGTAATTTAGTTTAGCATTACTTCACAGTTTAATTCTATTTAATCCATAGATAGGGCCCTATCCTGTGCAACCACTCCGGGCCTGAGTGGACCTGGGAGCGATGGCAATGAAGAGGTTCTCTGCATTCCCCAAAGCTCCGGCATCAATGGAACCTCAACATCAGATTGTTTAGTGTCATATCCAGGACACTTGTTGGAGGGGGGTCTCCCCCCTCTGGAGAGGTGCAGTCGGTGTATTCTACAGCCCCAGTCGACTGGACAAATTAGATATTTGAAAAAAACGATTTACTTAAGCATTTAACAACCCAACAAGGGCTGACATACCACAGAACCAACAAACCAACCAACAGATCCACCAAAGCAAATGTGTTTTTTTATAACATCATCACCACTAATGACAATCTTTTCATGAAATTTTGTAATCGAAACAATGACTATTTAAGCAAGATGTATGCTTTTGTTTGATTATATACAAAAAAGAATTAAGTTGAACGCTAAAAATATTTGTTTTGAGGTTATTCAAAATGGTAGCAAATCAGATTGAGTTCTCTAGGATTGAACAGAGATCAGACATGAAGGTTTTCAGTGGCTGACAAGTGCAAAATGTTTAGAATATATAGAACAATGAGTAATGTGTACAGAGAAATATATTTTAGTAAAAAAGAAAAAAATTAAAATTGTTTACCACTGGGTTAAGCGTGAGTTTGCCGTTGTAATATAATGGCCGAGGGATTTCGTTTTATATATCTTGCCTTTCGGTTTAGTTAGGCTGGGAACCTTTCACTTAGCGCATGGGTTAGTTAGGTGCAAACATGAGCGCAGGTGTTCACGCACGCACGTGGAGGATGCGTCATTCACAGATGTCAAAATAAAACCCCAGATAGGAAATGAGATCAGGAGGTGTGAATGACGTTACGCACCGGAAGCGTGGGCCGAGATTTGAGAAAAGTCAGTTTGTTGAGTTTTTGCCTCCGAAGATGAAGGTTGACTTTCGGAGCTCACTGAGGCCTTGCGGCGGGTGCCACACGTGGTGGGGGGCAGATGGAAAAGTCAGGAAACCTTTTAACTCAAAGGTAATAAAAAATGTTTCGTACCTGAACTAAGAAGTCGTAAGTGTTGTTTTTTTTTTGTGTTTCGGGATTCCTATGTTATCTATATATGAGTTATGAACATTCTATGTATATTTCAAATATTCATGTATGGGTATGTGACACCGTTATGAGCCCTTGGTAAATAGACATACCATAAAGAAGAAACAAACAGACTATACAGTAAAGAAACAGTTCTGGGCGTTGCAGTTCGTAAAAGAGGTTAAGCTGACAGTCTTCTGGGACATAAAAGGACATATCTCTGTTGAAATTATCTTGAAAAAAACCGAAATTGTAGACAGAATTTCCTATTGTTGATTCCTTTAAAATTATTCACATTTGGCTTAAGCAATAGTGTGTTCGCCAATGGTCCAGAAGGCCAGGATTCAATCTCAGGTCGAGTCATACCAAAGACTAAAAAAATGGTACTTGATGCCGCCTTGCTTAGCACGCAGCATTATAAGATAAAGATCAAGGGTAAAGTGGAGCAATCCATGGAATGGAGTATTTCCCACCCCTATGTCTCGATGTAGTAGACTAAGGCCGCCAACAATTTATTGAATGAAACTCGTATTTAAGAGATCAAGCGATTTTCATATTCGTAATGTTTCTTTAACTTTAGACAAAAAGTCTAACGTTAAAGAAACAAATACGAATATGGTTCTATTTTGGGTTTTTTCTTTAATGGTCTATCAACGTCGGTGAGTTACTTAATATCAAAGACATCCTTATAGAAGAACAGCGTTGGTACAACGTAACGCTATTGCTGGATGACTAAAAGGGTTTATACCTTTCCCAAATGTATAAACTCATCTCTCATCTCCTTTGTTGCATGAATAACAAGTACAACAAGAGGGAAGATGGTATTACCATTCTGGCATAAATGGTAATTGACGTCGTTCTGTTGACTCTTGTTATTTTTTTTAGAAAGAAAACAAATAATGAACGCGTAGATACTGATGGCTTTCAATCTAGTAGTTTAATGACTGCTTGAGAGGAAGTTTTCCTTATGCCGTGAGTTGAAGAGAATGGAAAATACTTGTAAATGGTTATGCGGAAGTTTAGTGCTTAGCCAGAGGCATCGGGTCCATTTGGTTTAGGAGGGAGAAATAATTGACCAGGAAATGGTCTCCTAAGGTATGCAGAGGAACAATTGTTGAAGTGTGCTCTCTCAAGATGGCTAGTCCCTGTCTGCTGTTGGATTCGTCCCGAGTTAGAGAAATGTTATCTCTCGTATCGGCTGGTCTTACCAAGCTGCCAGCCAAGAGGAATGAGAAAAGAAAAGAGAGAGGGAGTATGGTTAGCGCTGCCTTTTTATGGTGCCCGTGGAGGTGTGCCCGGGCAGAATGGCATGGGTCGTTCTCATTGGATGAAATGTATGATTTCAATATTCCAATGGCAAAACAATTCCCGCACTAAATAATTGTTTGAAATTCTTTCTGCTACACAAGGAAACAGTTATATGTTTCTAATGTGGTTTATTTTTTAAGATGGAATATCTTGTGAATGAATGTGTGTCCTGCTAATCTCTTTTGGTAATTTTACCAAGTATACATGTTAAATCTGCCATCTCCATTATCCAAGTCAAAGTCGCGTCTGTATAATGCTACGTCTCACAAGGAAAAATTCCATCTCCATCTTCCCCACTTACGTAATGACCTTCCTTGAAAAAAATAAGATGGAACATTGAATGTGAATATCATTTGAAAACAAGTAAATAAAGACAAACATTTGACTCAAATTTGTCGTACGATAAACATCTATTCGTTTATAATTAATCAATTTACAGTACAACACCAAGAAAAATAATCTAGAGAGACACACAATCAGTGATGTTATGTATATTTGCCAATTAATAAAGATATACTTATCGACAAGGACTAATCTTCTTATGAAAAAAAAAAACTTAAACGAAATAATCTAGAGATATGACAACAGAAGAACAGATGAAAAGCATCTTTTCTTCAGCTTTGTCTTTGAATAAAGATTGGAGGGAACAAATAAATAACTAAAAAAATTTAAAATTAAATTAAAAAAAAGAAAAAGAAAACTATTAAATTTGCAGAAACTCCCAGAGGTCCCTAACAGGAAAAGGGGATGACACACGCGTAAAAGAAAAAGGCATTCCTCTTGACAAAGGTGATCAGGCATTCTTTCTTTTTCAGGCAGTGACCGTCGAATCAACAACACCATTTTGCTTTCTGGTGTCTGGGCACCATGCATACGTCTTTGGGCGTAGCGTTGGTTAGCCCCTTTCACCCAGTAGCAGCTCTCTCTCGGTCAGCATTATGCTGAAATATACAAGAGCCACAACTGAACAATAAACTAACCCTTACCGGACTTTGACAAACTTTCAAAAGAAAACTAACCCTTATGGAAGCCCGAAATACCAAATGTGGACATATACATTCATGAAAACGGTTAACGTATTTTTGACACTTTAAATGGGGGATTCAAGCATTTCTATGTATTCAGGAAAAACTCCCTCATCTACGGAATGGCTGTTGAAACCAGTAAATAAAGAAAAGTATAAAAGAAATGTCTTCGTCTCTTATCTGGTTCAATCTTTTCTTTTGTATAATTTTTTTGGACTTTCTTGGGCAAGGCACAACACCGACTAACCAACGTGGGGGTAAAATAAAATAACCAAAATATGGAGTCAGATATCGAACTGCAACACAGCCTTGCCCTTTGCCCGTGACCTTCAGCCACATACGCCACAAGATAAAACCATTGACAACTGATGGAATTCCCGTGATGTTGTGGCTAATGTGGTGAAATGCAACATAGTAGTAAGCTAGTTCAAACTCCAGGAAAGCAATTGTGTTCACTTTCAGACTTATAAATTTGGGAAAGGTATAAGCCCCTTTATTCACCCAGCAATACCGTTACGTAGTGCCACCGTTGTTCTTCTGTAACGATGTCTTTGACAATAAGTAACCCACCGACGTTGATAGACCATAAAAGAAAAAACCCAAAAATAGAACCAGTAACGCTCAGTTTTTGTTTTTTTTTATAAAATCCAAAGTAAAATAATATGAAGAGATATATAAAGAAGAGACACAAAAGTTATCATCGTAGGAGCCGAGTTCAAATCCTGGATGTGACTATTTGCATTTCATTTTGTGGTAATGCCTTTTCACAAGGTCATTAGTGTGAAACTATGTCTTCTTTCTGCTATGGATGAACAGAGAGGCAAACTGAGCTCTTTAACCTTGTTACAGTAACCGGACTAGGAGAAGGTAAACCATAAATACTAACCAACCTAGCGCCGTCTGTTATTGTTGAACGGTTCAACTTTTATATGTGCCGACAACAATCAAACAAAACCATCTCAGACTTCATCGTCCACCTAAAAAAACAGTCAAAGTTCTGGGAATTTGGTCCCACTATCTAAGATATGTTAAGAAACTTACTGGTTGCAGGTGTCACGGACGACTGTATCTGCAGACATTTATTGGCGGATATAAAGTTGAATTTCGACCAGGCTAGACAGATAGTCATGCTAATGGAAAGTGCTGACAAAAATATTCACAACATAGCAGCCAGCTCCAACACCACTGCACACACAGCCAAATATAAGTCGCATCAACAAAGGAAATTCCGGTCGAGGAAAAAGCGAAAAACCATGTTTTTGATGTGACGGCAAGCACTCACATGATTATTGTAGCTTCAAGGATGCAACTTGCAACTTCTGCCAGAAAACTGTTCACATTTCAGCAGCCTGCCTGAAAAGGAAAGGTACTAAGGGTATCAGAAATCGTCGGACACATAAGATCGACTGAGATGAGAATAACGACGACACCCTCTCTGTTACTTCAGGAGACACTGCCTCAATGCACAAACTTTTCTGCATCTCACGGAAAAAAAATGACCCTCTAATGGTATTGATGAACAACAAAGATAGATGCGTAGAGATGGAAATTGACACAGGCACTGCAGTATTACTAATCAGCTGTACCGTTTTTGACAGACACTAGCTGAGGCCCGATAAACCCAAACTGAGCCACATGGCATAAAAACTTATCACCTACACAGGAGAAAACATAACCCGATGCGGTAGCTGTGAGGTTGCCGTAACATAACAATCAGCAGTATCACCTACCTTTGGTGGTTGTGCCAGGATCGGGACCTACACAGTTAGGAAGGAACTGGCCGGAGGTAATCCAGCTTAGCTGGAATAGAATTCATCAGTTCAAGGCAGTTAATGCTAAGTCGGCTGTCAAGGACATCATATAGAGGTACCCGAATGTTTTCACAGACCAGCTGGGGGAACTAAGAAATTACAGAGCATCATTGATAGTCCACCCAAATGCAAAACCAATCTTCTGAAAAGCACGTCATGCGCCTTATGCATTGCTAGAAAAGGTGGACGAAGAGCTGGACAGCCTGGAGTCTTTGGGGATAATTGAACCCATACAGTATTCGGAATGAGAAGCCCCTTAAAACAGTCCTTAAAGCAGACCAATCGATTCGTCTATGCGGGGACTACAAGATGAACGTGAAAAAGTATACCAGCCTGGACTCATACCCCATACCAAAGACTGAAGAACTAAACACGAAACTGAGCAAGGGAAGAAAATTCACAAAACTTGATTTGAGATCTGTATTTCTACAGGTTCCGTTACACAGACGCTAAAAAATCCCTTCGAGGCCAGTACTAGTTCAACCGCCTCAGTTTTGAAGTCAAGTCTGCACTGGCATATATCAACGCAGTATAGACAACCTTTTCGCGTGAGAACCACATGTTGTGAGTTATCAGGATGACATTCAGATAACAGGATCTTCAGACGCAGAACATCTATACAACTTAGTCTTGAAGAAACTCTCAGCCTTCGGCCTCCGAGTCAGACTTGATAAATGCAAATTCATGGCTCTATCAGTTACTTACCTTGGTCATTGGATAGATTCAGAAGGTCTACATTCCTCTGTAGACAAAATTCGAGCTATCAGAGAAGCACCTGCACCGTGTAATGTGAAAGCCTTCCTAGGATTGTTCCAGTTTTACTTTAGGTACGTTCCCAACGTTGCAGATTAGCTTAGCTCCCTATACTACCTATTGTAGGAGGGCATTTCTCGGAGGTGGGAAACAGATCACTCTTTAGCGTTTCAACAAGCGAATGAGTCATTACAGACGAATCGTGTGAAGGTCTACAATGATCCCAAGAAAGAACTTATCCTCACTTGTAATGCTAGTCAGTATGGCGTGGGAGCAGTTCTATCCGATATCATGCCAAATGTTAGTGAGAAACCAGTTGTCTATGCTTCCCGGACGCTTTGGGCAACCGAGAAAAATTACAGCCAGCTAGATAAGGAAGGACGAGACATTATCTTTGAAGTAAAAATTCCACCAGTACCTACTTGGATGGACTTTCCAGATCGTTACAGATCACAAGTTACTCGACAGTCTTTTCAGCCCGACAAGGCCTATCCTGGATAGCCTGCCACTCATAATTATCAGGTGGTCCCTGTTGATGAGTTCATATGATTATAGCATCATGTACAAACCAGGAACAAACATTATTGCTGCTGATGCAATGAGCCGTCTACTTCTAAAAGAAAATCTACAAGTCAAGACGCCGGGATGCATCATTCACTTAATTGATCACCTCAATAACACTGCAGTGGATTCTGCCGATATTCGCTGACGGACCTCAAAAGATCCAGTCCTTTTAAAGGTCTACCAAGCTGTACGATCAGAAACATATCAACGGAAGGGACCCCTCTACTCAGCGTTTCATACAAAGAGATACGAACTGAACGTCGAAAACGAATGCCTGCTCTGGAGATCTCAAGTGATAACACTACACACCCTTTGACTAGTCATGAAGGAGCTCCAACAATGCCAGTCGGGTATAGTAAAAATTAAGGCCCTGGCTCGAAACTACTTGTGGTGGCCAGGGATGGATGCGAATATTGAGGAAAAAGTTAACCGTTGCTATACATGCCAGAGCTCTAGAACTTCTCCTGCGAGGGCACCACAGCATCCCTAGGCCATTCCTAGGGAACTCTGGCACCGGATACATGTGGACTATGTCGATTACAACGACAGACATTTGCTCATAGTTACCGATGCTCACTCAAAATGGATAGAGGTCTACATTACCGGAGCTGCAAACTCAACAACCACTATTGAAAAATTAAGGTATTGTTTTGCTACGCACGGCCTTCCAAATCTTGCCAGAGACAATAGCCCATGCTTCGCCAGTTTGGATTTTACTGAACTTACTAGGTATAATGGTATCAAGCGCAAATTGGTCAGCCCCTAACATCAAGCCTCAAATGGTCGAGCTGAAAGTTCAGTTAAAATTGTTAAAAGTAGACTAAGAAGGATGTCAGAACACTGGAAACAAAGCTTTCACGGTTCCTACTCTCCAATAGGACAACACCCCATATCACAATTGGAGTTACACCAGTAGAACTGCTGATGAAAAGGAAGTTACGAACAAATCTGGACTGTTTGATGCCATCCACCTCTACCACTGTAATCCTCAGGCAAGATCATCAGAAATTTCATCATAACAGAACCGCCAAGATGCGGATGTTTCACAAAGGTCAGGAGGTTTTTGCCAAGAACTTTAACAATAGCTCCGGATGGCTGGCCGGACATGTTTTGGGGGGTATTAATGCCCTATCTTTCTTGATAAAAAATTACAAGACGGACGAGTTATTCGACGTTATTAAGCCCACATGAGAGCTTGCCTATGTTTTTCTGAGCCAATGTCACCTACTCCAGTGAATAACTTAGGACCAGAGCAAATTGAATCAAGATTGCTGCCACAACCGGACACAGCACCCCGTGTTCCTATTCATACACCAGAAACAGTAATGTCAGAGATTCCTCCAGTCTAGAAATCAACTGCTGCGATGTCAACCCCACTGAAACAATCCTTCCGAGAAGTCGAAGTACCACAATCAACTGTTGTGATATCAACCTCACCGCGATGATCTGCCCGACAAATCAGGGCACCCGTACGTTTCAGTCCTGGATAAAGTTTGGATCTGAACCGAGGACTCATAAATAAGGTGGGGAGATGTAATGTATGAAAAGCTTGGGAGCTACAGTCTTTGAGGTAGCACCGGGAACTTCCGGCGGCAAGTCCTGTAGGCGAGTTTGAAATTGATAAACAGGCTTATGACGCACACACGAAAGTTTTTGTTAATTCCTATAGTTATCCTACACAAACAATTCTGTTTAGCATAAGTGCACTGGTTCAATGTCAAAAACTTCTATTTCAAACAATTCAGTTTAGCCGAAGTACACAGTTTAGTTCTATTTGACCCTTAGATTGGACTCTATCAGGTGCTACTATTCCGAGCCAGAGTGAATCTGAGAACGACGGCACTGAAGGGGTTACTCTGCATTCTCCAAAATTCTAGCATTACGGAAGCCTCAGCATCAGATTGTTTAGCGTCATATCAAGGATACACCGGCGGGGTCTTAACCCTCTGCAGAGAAACAGTCGGTGTATTCTATAGCTCCAGCTTACTGGGCAATCATGTGAAGTGAAGCAATACACAATATGTCAGCGCACCAACTATCATGATACTAATAACCACTGTGGGTACCTTCCATAGCTTAAGCTTCTTCGGTCACGTGATGTATACTCTGCAAACTAGAACGTACTATTAAAATATGGCAAAACTTTTGACTCACTATAGTATTTAATTCAGATTTTATATTTGATAAAGGCAGACTCATTGACGAGTACAATGAAAATCAAAAAAAAGAAAACAAATTTAAATAATCTACAGAGACATGAGTAAATAGACACTTACTTGACTCAGATTTCATATTTGCTGATCTTATATATAAAATAATTTAATTTGAATATGAGTGATCTCATTTCAAGATATAAGTAAATAGATATGATGATTTGATTCAGATTTGACATAAGATAAACATTTATTCATTTATAATTAATTAATTTACTGAAAAAAAAAACAACAAAAAAGTAATCTACTGAGATATAAAAGGACATGATAATTTTATTCAGAGATGCCATTTAATAAAGATATATTTATTGGCAATTATTAACAAAAGCGAAGACAGTCCCTATTAATTAACAAAGATTTGCCTGTTAATAAAGATATATTTAATGATAATTACCGATATATATATATATATATATATATATATATATATATATATATATATATATATATATACGTACGTGTGTGTGTGATGTATGTGTGTTAGGACAGTGTATACACAGTCAACAGCTCGCTAATACTTTCTTCAAACTAATGCTGAAATTCCTTTAGTCCGATGACTGCGTTGGCAAGAAACTGACAGCCCCCCAGCAACATCGATTCTGCTTCTATATTATCGTAACCTAAGGGGACCTCGGTTGGGTAATGGTTAGCAAGCTTGACTAGCAAACCTGTGAGGGTGAGTTTGGGTCTCATTGGGTGCCCCATTTATTCGGCCTTTTGCCTCAAAACGTTTGATAAATTACTACTATCGTAACTTAAACATATAAACTCTATCACCTATATTAAGTACGATTTATCTACCAATTTATCGAGCTACATATATATATATATATATATATAGTTCGATAGATAGATAAAGTGCCTGATGTGTCTCGCGTGTCTAGCCGCACTGATGAGTTGTGATACAATTAAACAGCTTGTCTGCAGATGACAATATATATGTATATATATATATATATATATACATATATATTGGCCTAATGGGTCAAGTATTCGCCAATGGTCCAGGAAACCGGGGCTCAATTCCAGGTCGAGTCATACCAAAGACCAAGTCGTACCAAAAGGTACTTGAGGCCGCCTTGCTTAACACTCAGCAATAAAAGGTACGGATCAAGGGTAAAATAGAGCAATCCAAGGAAAGGAGTTGTGCCCTCCCTTACACTACAGTGTAGTAGCTATTAAAAAGAGAGCCTTTGAGTCGCCTTCAACTACGGTCACCAACTTTACTTATATTTATGTTCACAAGTATGATTAAAATTTAACATTAGAAGCATTTTGTAATTGTAAAATCTTAACATTGTACTATGCCTGGAAGAACAAAGCAATATCACAATATAAGATGAAAAAACAGGATGGAAAGACATAACTCGATTTTCAGATGAACAACTATTGAACACATCTGACTCCTAGTAGATTCAACGGAACTAGTATGCACTCTTTTTAGTCACGTGGCTATTACGAAGTTGACATACTTGTAGCAGTCACAGATCTATTTCCTCTCGCGAATCAATGCCCCCGCCACCCACTGACCAATCAGTGGCAGAGCGCATTGATTCCTTCTCCCTCTCTAGAACTATTTTTCTATACCTTTTTGGAAGTCCCGACAAGTCAGAGAGCACCTAGTTAGCAGCCAAGACAGACCTCTCTCGCTTCCTCTGCTATGGACATTCCATATGGAAAACCTGAAGAAGACGCTGCTACTAGCTTCACACACAGAAGAACCAGCATTGCGGCAGTCACACGAGCTACTTACTACAGTGACACACAATTCATACAAACTCAAGGACCAACATACTAACCGGCGACCCTAAAAAGAATCTTTTCTCTCTCTGACTCGTTTACTTCTGCTACAATAAACCTTTCGTTGTTGTGTTTTCAAAAGAAGTTTCGTTATTTATTTGTATTGTCAATTAATTCATCGTGTTATGGAAACCAACCATCATTTCAACACCAAATACTAAATCACATGGCTCTGTCAGAAGCCAGATAAAAAAGTAAATATGTACTTTGAATAAAAAAAAATCGGAGTTGGTAGTTAAATGCCGACATTGAAGCAAATATTTTCTTGGTAAATCTTTATCTGTTGTCTAAGCATAAAAATATTTTAACAGAAAAATAGGATAACAAATAACCGACTGAATTTTTACTTTTTTTTTTTTTTGCTCACGTGATATATTTTTGGAATAAATTATCTAATCATATAAAAAAAAGCTTAAAATTGAATTGGATAAGTTCAGAAATAATAGTAAGAAAAAGTGTTTAAGAGATCATTTTGGGGAATTATCAGATAAATTATCAAATTTGATCTGTATGTAGATATTATAGTACTAATATTGTTATTTCTGAGAAAAGAATATTTTTTCTCTTTTTTAAAGATTGATGTGAGAATAGAGTTTTAAAAAAGCAGATATTCGACACATAAAATAATAATAATGGTATATGCACAACCCAGCGCCTGTCCTAGGAAATGACAAACATGAACTCCGATGGGACTTTGACATACAAACGGATCACTGAATCTCGGCCAGAAGACCAGACCTAATAATAATCAACAACAAAAAAAGAGTAATTGCAAAATTGTTGACTTTGCTGTCCCAGTTGACCACATAATAAAACTGAAAGAATGTGAAAAGAAGGATAAGTACCTCTACCTTGCTAGGGAATTGAAAAAACTGTGGAACATGCACCTGACAATTATACCAATTGTAATTGGTGCTTTTGGTACAGTAACTAAAGAATTACTAAAGGGAGTGGAGGACTTGGAAGTTGGCGGACGAGTGGAGACCATCCAAAGTGCAGCATTATTGAGAACGGCCAGAATACCGAGAAGAGTCCTGGAGACTTGAGGAGACTTGATGTCATTCAAACTCCTGTGGAAGACCATCAGCTAACGCTGATGTGAAAAAACTATAATAATAATAATAATAATAAGTGGTCCAGAGAAGAACTTAAACAAATGGACCAGGGAAAAAGAAAACTAATGACCATGCATAACGCATTACTTCCCAGAGATGACGTTGATGGATTATATGTATCAAGAAAAGAAGGAGGAAGAGTACTGCCAGTATTGAAGACAGTGTTGATGCGTGAATACAACGACTTGAAGACGACATACAAAAGTGTGAAGAAAGACTGATTACAGCCACCAGAAACAACTCTGACAACATGAGGACTAACAAACGATAATAAACAGAAAGGAAAAATGGGAAGAAAAACAACCCTATGGACGTTTTAAACGACTAATAAGCAACGTATCACACAAGAAAACATGGATGTGATTAAGAAAGGGAAACCTTAAGAAAAAAACTGAATCTCTCCTGATACCAGCACAAAACTATGCTGTAAGAACCAATCATATCAAAGCAAGAATAGATAAGATGAAACAGCAGATGTAGGTTATAAAGGTGATAGAGACAATACCAACAATCACATAATCAGCGAATGCGGCAAATTTGTACAGAAAGAGTATAAGACTAGACACGACGGGATGTGCAAAGTGATCCACTTGGAATTGTGTATGTGGCCATACGAACTAATGGTATATGCACAACCCAACTGGAAAATGAAACACACAAACTGGAAAACACACAAACTGGAAACACACAAACTGGAAAAACACAACCCAACTGGAAAATGAAACACACAAACACCTCTGGGGGTGTGACATCCAAACGAATCATCTAATCTCAACCAGATGATCATAACTTATAATAATCAACAAAAAAGAGAACTTGCAAAATTGTGGACTTTGCTGTCCCGGCTAACTTCAGAGTAAAATTAAAAGAAAGTGAAAAGAAGGATAAATACTTCGACCTTACTAGGAAACTGAAAAAACTGTGGAACATGAAAGTGACTGTCATACCAATTGTAAATGGTACTCTTGGTATTGTCGCCAAAGTATTAATAAAGGGAGTGAAAGACTTGGAAATAAGAGGAGGAGTGGAGATCATCTAAACTACAGCATTATAGAGATCGTCCAGAATACTGAGAAGAGTCCTAGAGACTTGCTGTCACTCAAACTCCACTGAAATACCATCAGCTAACGCATATGTGAAAAACTCTCAAGAAAAAGTACCTCGACCTTGCAAGGGAATTGAAAAAACTGTGGAAGAGGACGAGTGGAGAAAACCCAAACTACAGCATTGTTGAGATTGGCCAGAATACTGAGAAGAGTCCTGAAGACTTCAAGAGACTTGTTTTCACTCAAACTCCAGAGAAAGTCCACCAGCTAACGCTGATGTGAGAAACTCTCTGGGAGTAAAATAATGATAATAATAATAATAATAGATAAAAACTCATGACTCTCAATTGTACATAGCAGATCATCAGGTGAGCTAGTATTTAACAAGTATAATACTAGCTTACCTTTAAAGTTAAAATATTGTATATATATTTAAGTTATACATCCTAGATGCATCAAGGAAGGTCATCAGTGATGCACTGTTTTCCTCGCCGATTTCAGGTATCGCATCATATCCAATCCAACAGCAACCCCGGCATAACTCTAGAAGAGTCAAACCGCCTCCTTGATAGCGATGTGCCACGCACCGTAACATTGCTAAAACAATCAAAAAACCCGTAAGGCTGGACTTCGACCGTTCTTTATTGACATATGTCATTCAGCATCAGCCAATGAAAACAGGGCATTTCGCGTTCCTCTGCTATATAATGTTGTCATTACTTCATCCGGTTTCGATCGACTACTTCCGAGAGCCTATCGATAGCCGTCAATGCCTTTGCTAGTCGCGTGTTGATGTCTGTCTCGGTTGATAAGACACTGCTCCCGAGGTACGTGAACTTGTCAACTAGTTTCAAACTTATATATATACGTGTGTGTATATATATATATATATATATATATATATTATTGATACACAGAATTGAGTAAAACAAGTTCAAATTTGATATTAACGCTGTGCACTCTCACGCGACTTCTCAAACCTGCTGCACACCCGCATACTTTGTCACAGAATTACCAGGAATTACCGGCAGGTGGTTGCAGAAGGACCAGTGTAAAATTAGCCTGTGATTAGTGTCATGAAATATCGTATAACTCGCAAGTCGGTCTTTGTACAAACAGACCCAATTGCAGATGTTGCAAACATGTTCAGGCTGAAAAGTGTCCAGCACAGAGGTCATGTCCCACGCTCATTTTTAAGATATAGTCTTCAATACAAATGCTATATATATATATATATATATATATATATATATATATATATATATATAATTGATGCACAAATACTGTAATGGTTTTCAATATGAAAATTATATTGGAAAAACAAGTTCAAATTCCAGACAGGTATGTTTATTTTCCTTAACTTGTTTTTTCCTGTGTATACTAAGTTGAATGAATATATATAACCTGTTTTGTGGCTGAGAGAGTTGTGTATTTCCTAACTGCTTCAGAATCTAAGGTTTTGATATAAATATTTGTTTTTCGAACGATACAGCTATGAGCAAATTATTTATATTATATTAGAATAATTGATAAATAAAATCAATAATGTTAAATAGTGATACTTTAAACCATTAACAATGAGCAAACAAGTGATTAATGATTATAAGAATTATTATAGGAAGCTTCAAACCATTTCACTGAGTGCAAACAAATGAGCCTTAACAACTCTTTAAAAAGAAAGTTACCGACAAACTATTCATTGACAAATTATCTCTCTTGCGAGCAATATTGAACAAGTCCTGGCGGTAATACCCCACAAAGCACCAACTATACGGCCACCTACCTCCCATCACGAAAACTATCCAAGTTAGACGAACCAGACATGTAGGACACTGCTGGAGAAGCAGGGACGAGCTCATAAGTGATGTACTCCTATGGACCCCCACATATGGCCGGGCAAAAGCAGGACGACCAACTCGAACATACGTTCAGCAGCTATGTGAGGATATGAGATGTAGCCCTGAAGACCTACCAGAGGCAATGAACGATTGGGAGAAGTGGCGAGAGAGGGTTTGGGATATCCGTGCTAGCGGCATGACATGATGATGATATTTATACACACACACACACACACACACATATATATATATATATATATATACAACCTTTGAGATTTGAAAAAGAAATAAATAAACCGGCGCTCGAAACTGAGGGAAAATTAATCGCCTCAAAACTATTTTACTCGACCGACTCCGTTTTCCGTCAATAAAAGTCTATTATTTTACCACGAGTCCAGGCATTCCTGGAGGTAAGAAATAAGAAAAAAATATGTATATTACTTACCTGTATAATTTGATTTTCTGTCAGCCAATCTACGTTATTTTTATATTTGAGACATACAGTAAGATCGGTCTGCTCCAATCTCTTCATCTCCTTTGTTTATTCTCCTGTCCCCTTGTCTTGTTGTCTCGGTCACTCCGATATCTCCTTCGTGTGGCTATCTTAGTTCTTATTCATTGAGGAGGAATGGCCACGCGACCACAACTTTATCTTCATATTCTACTTTTATTTATTAGTGAATCTTCCCTTTATTAATTGTTTGGTCTCAACGAGGAACTCGTGAGCAAGATAGAGTGTTCATCTTCTTGCTTTGAGAGTTTCTCACTAGCTGACCAACTTGTTCTAACTCTTGAACCGTTCTGGGCTCCTCAAACTATCCATTGAGAACCGTCGTCTTAAACTGACCCCGAGTTAAACAGCTGTCATCATTTTCTAACGAGTTTAATGGTTCATGACCTACACTACATGTCAAAAATAGGTCTAACTGATTTTTTATATAAGACATGTTCCCGTTAGCATTTTTCTTTTACACATCGTCCAATCCAATTCGAACAATTTTTGAAACAGATAAATTTGGAGTCTAACTGGTGCTATCACTCTGAATCAGATTGGGTAATAAAAATGAAAGGATATTCCACACTGACTAGATCTTTCAAAACTGGAGCCCGACCATCAAAGCCAGTTTAGCGTCATATCCTGGACAACCTTTTCTTTGAGGGAGGAGAGTTAAACCTCTGCAGAAGATAAAGTCCGCATATTTTAAATCTCGCTAACAGGGCGGTATATTTGTTCAGTTGAATCTACCAAATTCAGATACGTCAAATACTAACTGACCTGAGGATCGATAACGTGAATCTCTGAGTTATGGGTTATTACCCTGTTTGAATATCCTAACTTTTATTTGAAATATATTGCGATAATTCCTTGCATTTTCGTGCATAGAGCACTATAAAGATTTTATATATAGAAAACGATTTTGGTATTAAATCTTAATCATAATTATATATATATATATATATATATATAGAGAGAGAGAGAGAGAGAGAACTAGGCCATTGACCTAATGACTAGAGTGTCCGCCAATGGTCCGAGAGACTTGGGTTCAATCCCAGGTCGAGTCATACCAAAGACTCAAAAAAGGCTACTTGATGCCGTCTTGCTTCACACTCAGCCTGATAAGATAAGGATCAAGGGTAAAGTGGAGCAATCCAGGAAATGGAGTAGCACCTCCCCCTACACATCAATGTTGTAGCTATGGAGAACAGAGCCTTCGGGTCACCCTCGACAAAGGTCACCAACTTTATTTACTTATATATATATAGAGAGAGAGAGAAGAGTTTGCTATATTTGTGAATACATAGTGTTCAATATCATTGATATAGTGTATATATATATAAGTTAGAATGGAGCAAGCAGCAGGAGGTATTGGCCTCCACATGAACGCAAATAAAACAGAATACATGTGTTTTAAACGAGAAAAAGCCATCTCTATTCTAAGTGACGGGTCTCTGAAATTAGTTGACAAGTTCATGTACCTCTGTAGCAATGTCTCATCTACTGAAAAGGATGTCAGTATACGCCTACCGAAGGCGTGAACTGCTAACGAAAGGTCATCCATCATATGGAAGTTTGAGCTATCAGATAAAATAAAACAGGATTTCTTCCAAGCTGTAACTGTGTCAATACTACTGTATGAATGCACCTCACGGACGTAAACAAAACGCCAAAAGAAAAAGCAAGATGGAAACTTCAAGCTATTTTGAAGAAATACTGGAAGCAACACACTACGAAACAACATCTATACGGCCACTTACCTCCCGTCTCAAAAACCCTCCAAGTGCGACGAACAAAACATGTTGAACATTGTTGGAGAAGCAAGGAAGTTCTTCTACGGCCCCTACACATGGAAGTACCAGTGTTAGCCGACCTGCAAGAACTTATTTATATCTTCGCGGACACAGGATGTAGTTTAGAGGACTTGTCGGAAGAGAGAGATAATAGGGACGGATGGGGAGAGAGAAAGTCAAAGAAATCCGTGCCGTCAGCGCCAGTTGGTGATGATGAGGATGAGTATAGCTTTAGCACAGAGTCAATGCTGCTTGGTAACCTCAGTTCCTCACCTATACGTTCTCACCTATACGTTCATTAGACCAAATCTTGGTCTGATCAGACTGGATCTGATGGAGGTATTGACAAGAAACTACCTGTTGCCAAGCACTGTAGACTTTTATTTTATGTCAACACTACCTTAACTTATAAAGTAAAGTTGGTGACCTTGGTCGAGGGTGACCTGAAAGGCTCCCTTTTCAATAGCTACTACACTGAGGTGTTGGGGAAGGCGATACTCCTTTCCCTGAATTGCTCCACTTTACCCTTGATCCTAGCCTTGTAATGCTTAGGGCTAAGCTATGCGTCATCAAGTACCATTTTTGGTCTCCCGAACCACTGGCAAACACTCTACACGCTAGGCCAATGAGCCCGTTCCTTATATATATATATATATATATACCTGATACGTTAAGTTTAAGTCATATATATATGTGTTTTTTTAAATCATGGTGGCAAATAGAATCGGCTATCCGAGTTCAAATCCCAGTGGAGGCTATTTAAGTTTCACTTCAAACTAATACCGTTGGTAAAAGCACGGATCTATTTCTTCTCCCCTTCCGGGTAAGTCAAACTTGTTTCTCTGGGTTGTTGGGTAACCACACACAAACACACACACACACACACACACACACACATATAGATATATAGATATATATTTATAGCAGATAAAAATTTCAAATCATTATTTAGTGCGGAAATTGTTTTGGCCGTTGGAGTTTCGAATTTACATATTTCGTCCAATGACAATGACTGATGCCATTCTGCCTGGGTCACCTCCCCGGGCAACATAAAAGGCCGTGCTAACCATTTTCGCCCCCTCTTCGCTTCCTCACTTGCTAGCAGCAAGACAGACCATCCTTTTCCTCTCTCACCAAAGAGAGTCCACTAAGCATTATGAGGATAGCACATCCAATTTATGGACCATTGGTGTCTGGGAAATCATTCTTTTATCATTAATCTTTCCTTCTAAACCAACGTATCCTCAGAGAAACAAATTGTATATTTTCAACTGCTGCTTTGAGTTCAGCATTTTAATTCCTGTCCTGACGACAGCATCTCAACTCCTGCTTTAACTTCGGGGTCTTTATTCCTTCTCAACTATTACAAATCTTTTCCTACTTCCTGCGACTTATAGCACAAGGGTCCATTTCGTCTCAAGCTGTTAATAAAACTTCCAAATTGAAAACTATCAATATCTTCATCGACTCATTTGTTCTTCCTTTTAATATAACAAGAGGCAACAGAACTCTACAAACCTCAACTGCCATTTTTGTATAAATGGTAATATTATCTGCCCTCCTATTATACATTCTCAACTTTCTCTTGGAAATGAATTAAGCATAATGGTATTACTAGGATATTATTACAAAGTTTATGTATACTCATGAACACATATATGCAGTGTGGTTAGTCGTCGCTGTGTAATGGCTAAAGTGCTGGATTCCGGCCTCGAAGTAAACGAGTTCGAACTCCAATCGCGGCATTACATTCACTTTCGGACTAATACCTGTCGGATAGGTTTTAATCCCTTTTTCCACCCAGCTACGAGTTAAATAGTATCACTATTGTTCTTCTACAAGGATGGCTTCAGCATTAAATAAACCATTGACGTTGATATGCCATTAAAGAAACTAAACCAAGGAAACAAACAGATATGCGGTCACAATTAAAATCAGTGTATTTCCTTCTCCAGCCTCTGAATTCTAGTACGGTTCCATTGTTCTTGAATGTATCCTTTATTCTCCAAGACACTGTTCTAATTAGTTCTGCATCAACAAGCCATTCTGAAATTGTCTCTTGATAGAATTTACGGCTCAAAATAAAATTTGGATTACCTAAACTAATTGGGGTTGTAATCTTTAACAAACGTTTTATAAGATTTCTTTTTTTTTTTTCTTTTTGGCTAATTATATTGTTTTATTTTCTTTGCTTTTCGTTATTTATTTATTTATTTTTTACCATTTATATTCTCTGCATTCATTATTTTAATGATTGGTTGGAATTTTTAATTTACATGGCGTAAAATTTGTCAAATTTCCTTTAGACAGGGTTATATTTTTTCCCTCCATCTTTAGTAATGACTGTCACCTCATAATCAAGTCAACCACTTTTAACAGTTAAAAGCATTTTATATCTTTCGGAATCATTTCTATTTTTTTTTTTTATTTATTTATTTTTATTTTTTAATGTATCGCATTTCTGTTTTATTCTTCCTAAGTAATGTGTAGGTTTAATGGTTTGAAAATTTCATGACAATAACATTTTTCGCATCACATCTAGATCACTGATTTTAAGATATCCCAAACTTCTTTTCAACTATTCATTTAAAAAATATTATGAATTTAAAAAAGAAAACATAACTCAAATTTCAATTAAAACAATAAAACTTACAAAGACAAATAAACACAGGATGCTTCTGAAATAGCCTCTACATTCTAAACTGTCACCTGTGTGGTACAAATAAACTTAGGCAAATGGTGATGGTAGCTCCATCAAGTTAATGTCTGTTGTGATCTGTATTTTCAACCAATAACAGTATCAATTATCAATTCGGATCAGTATAATTCTGATTTAACATGAAATGAGTGCAAAAAGATCTTTGTTTTAGTTTGGTCGGGTTTGGTTTTATGGCATATCAACCATTGTAGGTTATTTAATGCCAAATCCATTTTTATACGAATAAACCGTTCTATTTTAAACAATTCAGTTTAGCATAAGTACACGGTTTAAATGTCAAAAACAGTACTATTTCAAACAATTCATTTTAGCATAAGTACACTATTTAATTCTATTTAACCAATAGATAGGACCCTATCAGGAGTTACCACTACGGGCTAGAGTGGACCTGGGAGCAATAGCAATAGAGAGGTACTCCTCATTCCCCAAAGCTCTATCATTACTGGAACGTCACTTTCAGAATGTTCAGAGTCATGTGCAGGGCACTCATACAGGAGTATGTACCACCCATCACGAAAACTATCCAAGTTAGACGAACCAGACATGCGGGACATCGCTGGAGAAGTAGGGACGAACTCATAAGCGACATACCCCTGTGGACCCCTTCATCAGGACGACCAAAGGCAGGACGTACAGCTAGAATATATATATACAACAACTCTGTGCTGATACAGGATGCAGCCCTGAAGACCTACCGAGCAATGGACGATAGAGAAAGGCAGCGGGAGAGGGTCAGAAAGATCCGCGCCGGCCGAGCGAGATGATGATGATGATGATCTCTTGAAGTATCAATACCGTTGTTTTTCTTCCCATTTTCATCTTATATTTTCAGTTGCTTTTTTTGTTTGTCCTTACGTTGCTATTGCTGTTATTAGCTGTTGTAATTAGTTTATCTTAACTTTTTTTGTTATTTCAGTGAGTGTCTGTATTGATCATCATCTCATCATCTTGTCGTGCCATCAGCACGGATATCCCTGACCCTTTCTCGCCACCTCTCCCTATTGTTCGTCTCTTCAGGCAGGTCCTCAGTGCTACACCCTGTATCCTCACAGAGTTGCTGTATGTAGGTTCGAGCTGGTCACCCTGCTTTTGTTCGGTCATGCGAAGGGGTCCATTGGAATACATCACTTATGAGCTCGTCCCTACTTCTCCAGCAGTGTCCTGCATGTCTGGTTCGTCTAATGTGGATAGTTTTCGTGATGGGTGGTAGGTGAACGTATTGATGCATCTACATAATCCACACTGTTAGCGAGTCTTCTTCCTCCTTCTTTTCTTGAAACGTGTTGTCTGTCTATGCCATCAGTTAGGTATAAGTCCTAGTTCATAATCATCCGTTTCCTTGTTCTGTGGTCCATTTGTTTGAGTTCCTCTATTGTCTATTTTAAGAATAGTCCCAAGTATCTAAGAAATAGGACAGCCTAGGCGTTTACTCCTTTGATGAGATTTCTATAGCAGAGTTCGGATTCAAGAAGCTCTCTCTTTCTTTTGAGATATTCTTTTCTTTATGCTAATAATTTACACATAGTTAAATGATTTTCAGTTTTCCAATTTAACATTTATAATTTTATTTAGTAATAATTATTTCTTTGCACACAAATTAATATTCAATACTTTAGTTTCCTTGTTTTTAATGATTTATCAAACTTTGTGGGTTATTTGATGCCAAAGCAAACCTTGTTGAAGAGCAGTAGTGGCACTATTTAACCTATATCTGGGGGAATAATAGGGTACATAGCTTTCCCTAGAGTTTGAGAGGGAATGTAATAGTGTTACTCGAGTTTAATCCTGCATACAAGAAGCTTGCAGTTCAGAACGTTTAGCATTATGCTATGTATAAAGTAAAGTTGTTGACCTCAGTCAAGAGTGACCTAAAGGTTCCCTTTTCAGTAGCTAAAACACTAAGGTGAAGGGGAGGGTGCTACTCTGTTCCCTGGATTACTCCACTTTACTCTTGATCTTTACCTTATAATGCTGAGTGTTAAGCAAGGTGGCATCAAGTACCATTTTTTAAGTCTTTGGTATGACTCGACCAGGGATTAAACCCCGATCTCCTGGACCATTAATGAACACTCTCCTCATTTGGCCTATCTTGAAGTTGTAGTCGAGGGAGACCAGAAGGCTCCGTTTTCAATAGCTACAACACCAAGGTGTACAAGAGGGCGCTACTCCTTTCCCCAGATTGCTCCACTTTACCCTTGATACGTACCTTATAATGCGGAGTATTAAGCAAGGCGGCATCAAGTACTATTTTTTGAGTCTTTGGTATGACTCAACCTGGGATTGAACCCCGGACTCCCAGTCCATTGGCAAACACTCTAATCCTTCACTATCTAATACTAATAATTTTTTTAACAGCATATTAGATCCATAAATGGTACCCTAACAGGTACAACTATTTTGGGTCAGAAGGGGAACTGAGAGTAATGGCAATAAAAGAGTACTCCATACTCTGGAGCTTTACCACTAGATTTAGTTTAGTGACATACCCAGGACAGCTCTTTTTTTTTTTAGTGAGGTCTCACTCATCAACAGGGGATATAGTTAGAGTACTCTAAACTCTACAGATGGGGCAGCCATTGCCCTTCGAGTCAGCAATAATGGAGAATTTCTCAGCATGCTGATCTAACAACCTGAAAATTGTTCTGAGGCTATAATAATATCAAAATGTATTACTTTATAAACATCATCATCATCATCATAATTAGTTTTGTAAAACTATGTTGGACTGGTTGAAGATGCACCGCAGATGACTCTCAAACAATTACCCACCATATATCTTCAAGCCATTGAGAAAAATCCAGGTGAGTACAGTATCGTTCGGAGAGATTTGTCTTCTTCCTTAAAAATTGACCTTGTGTAAAACATCCTACTCGTGTGGAAGGATTGGGTTGTTACATGCATTATATTAAAATATATTACATTGCTTACATAAAATGCATCTAAATTCCAAATAAATTTTCTTGCATGTTAACATCATTTTGATGTCTAAACAAAAATTTAAGACTCCAAAATTTACAAAAGAATGAAGAATGCTCTTATCTTATTGGAAATTATTTTCCAAAATTTTTTTCCATCTCCCCATTTTTGCAACACCTGACCTGATAGATGTATGCCTCAAAAGAAACATATCTGTTAAAAGGGTAGAAAAGCTGTATTTAAAACCTGTCATTGACATGGGAATCCTCTCTCTTAAACTGACATTTACACGAGAAAGCAATATCGAATATTAATGTTAATCTGCTTGCCAGAATTACTTGCCCTGGAACTGACTTGTACCAAAGAAGGCGGGCATCAAGTCCAGATGTACCGTTTTATGTTGCACCTTCTCTTCATCTCTCTCTCTCTCTTCACACTCCCTCACACTCTCTCTCTCTCTCTATTATTTTCCACCACTTTAATCTCTTTCCTTATTAGTTAATTTCTTTTCTATTTCTCTATTTTCCAACCCTTTCTTTCTCTTTCTTCTTCTGTCTTTCATTTAGAAAAGGCATGAACTTACTTCACCCTACACCCTAAGTGATAACCCCTTAAATGAAGTATATTTTTGTCTCCCACACAGACAAAACAAGTTGGTCAGAGAGCAGATAATTAACAGCCTAGTTTTATCTAGTGCTTCCAGTCTGTCTGTCTTGTCTGTCTCTCTCCTTCACTCTCTTTCTCATTATATATATATATATATTATGCATGCATACACAAATGAGTTCACACTCAAACCCCCTTGTATATGCATATGCATTATATATATATATATATATATATATATATATATATATATACCTACATATAAATATATATAAATCTCATGTCTTCTGTATGTCACCATAACTCAGCAAAAACAGGAAATTTTTTATTAGATTCATCATCCTCATCATCAAGTGACAATAACAGATTGTATTTCCTGGACTCTTTCTCTCCATCCGTCCCTATCATTCATTGCTTCTGGCACATCTTCCAAACTATATCCTGTGTCCGCTCAGAGCTTTTGTAAATAAGTTATTACTGGTCTGCCAAAACAGTCATGTTCATGTCTCAGGGTCCATAGAAGAACATCATTTATGAGTTCATTCTTGCTTCTCCAGCAATGGACATTGGATTGTTTTTGAGATGGAAGGTAAGTGGCCATGCAACTGTTGTTTTGTGGGTGTGTTGCTTTCAGGGTTTGTTCAAGAGAGCTGATAGCATTTGGGTAGAACACATTTTGGATCTCATCCTTGTCACCAAAATGTTGTCACTGAACTTATCAATAACAACATTGAAAATTTGGAAGATTAACAATAGGTTGGCTGTCTAGACTACGTGCTTAGAAAATCTATTGATAAAATCAAAGAAAATGGTTTCAAGCTAACAAAGAAAAGAAGCAGAAGGTACCCTGCAAAAACAATTACCGTCACTGACTACACCGATGATATAGCGCTTCTGGCAAATGCACCCGCCTAAGCTGAAACTCTGCTACATAGTCTGGAGTGAGCTGCTGCAGGCATTGGCCTCCATGTCAATGCATACAAGACAGAATATATGTGCTTTAATCAAACAGGCAACATCTCCACACTAAGCGGTAGCTCTCTGAAACTAGTAGACAAGTTCACCTACCTAGGAAGCAGTGTCTCATCAACCAAGACAGACATCGATATGTGACTAGCAAAGCCATGGACAGCTATTGATAGGTTATTGGTCTTATGGAAGCTAGACCTGACTGGTAAAATAAAACGCACTTTCTTCCAAGCAGCAGTTGTGTCAATATTGCTATATGGATGCACTACATGGACGCTAACCAAACGGATGGAGGAAAACCTTGACGGCAACTACACAAGAATGCTACAAGCAATATGGAACAAGTCCCGGAGGCAGCTCCCCACAAAGCAGCAGCTGTACGGCCACCTACAACCCATCGCAAAAACTATCAAAATTAGACAAACCAGACATGTGGGACACTGCTGGAGAAGTAGGGATGAACTCATAAGTAATGTACTCCAGAGGATCCTTTCACATGGCCAAGCAAAGGCAGGACGACCAGCTTGAACCTACATACAGCAGCTCAGTGTAGATACTGGATGTAGCCATGAAGACCTGCCGGAAGCAATGGACATTAGGGAGGGGTGGCGAGAGAGGGTCAGGGATATCCATGCTGAGGGCATGACATGATGATGATGATGATGATGAACAATAGGTTTATTCCTTTTGCACAAGGGAATATCATCATCATCATCATATCGTGCTGGTATCCCTGACCCTCTCTCGCCACTCCTCCCTATCGTTCATCGCCCTAGGTAGGTCTTCAGGATAACATCCTGTATCCTCACATAGCTGCTGAATGTACGTTCGAGCTGGTCGCCCTGCTTTTGCGCGGCCATGTGTGGGGATCCATAAGAGTACATCCCTTATGAGTTCATCTCTGCTTCTCCAGCAGTGTCCTGCATGTCTGGTTCGTCTAACTTGAATAGTTTTTGTGATAGGGGGCAGGTGGCCGCACAGTTGGTGTCTTGTGGGGTGTTGCTGCCAGGATTTGTTCAGGATTGCACGCAGCATTCTTGTGTAATTGCCATCTAGTTTCTTCTCCAGCCGTTTTGTTAGTGTCCATGTAGTGCATCCATATAGCAGTATCGATGTGACCGCTGCCTGGAAGAAACTGCGTTTCATTTTATCGGTTAGGTCTGATTTCCATATAATCGATAGCCTATTGATAGCTGTCCATGCTTTCGTTAGCCTCGTTTCAATGTCCTTTTCGGTTGATTCGACGCTGCTTCCTAGGTACGTGAATTTGTCTACTAGTTTAAGTGGGGTTCCTTCTAGAGTGGAGATGTCCCCCGTTTGGTTATAGCACATATATTCCATTTTGTGTGACAAGGGAATATACAGTGAGTCAAAACATATGGTAATGAATTACTGTAAAGTGAAACTAGTTCTGGGAAGAGGGCCTAAGCAGTAAACTATTAATTCCACAGCTACCCACAATCTGTACGTATTTAGTTGAATGGGTCTAACTTAATGTAGGGGAAAATATCCTCCCTTATAACTCTATGTAATACTAATAATTAAATATTTGCACACAGATAAATATTTCAAGGGTCATTATTTAACAATAACAATTCAATTTAACATAAGTTTTCTGTTTTTACACAGTTAAATTCTTAAACAGTTTTATTTGATTCAAAGACGGGACCCTAACAGGTACTACCACACTGGGTCAGAGTGAACCTGAGAGTAATGGCAATGAGGGGGTCCTCAACATTCCCCAAAGCTCTAGGACTGGAGCCTCATCATCAAATGGTTTTGTATCATATCCAGAGCACTTGTTGATATGAGTGGGTCTTACCCCACTACAGAGATGCAGTCAGTGTCTTCTACAGCCCCAGCCAACTGGGCTGGCCTGGACAGGGTGAGGATTCACCCAACCTTTCAACTAAGGGCAGTGGGGGACACAAGGTCAATTTGTAAAGTTGGGTTGATTTCTGAGTGATCCTTTTCCTTTGCTATAACCAATATGCTTATTGGTTTGGTTTGGTTTGGTGTGGTTATTAATACCAAATCCATTTTATTCATCAAACAGTTCTATTACAAACAGTTCAGTTTAGTATATGAATAGTTTTTTGTTTATACAGAGTTAAATATGAAAAACAGTTCCATTTCAAACAATTCAGTTTAACATAAGTACATGGTTTAGTTCTATTAGACCCATAGATAGAACCTTATCAGGTGCTACCACTCCAGGCCAGAGGGGACCTGGGAGCAATAGCAATGAAGGGGTACTCCACATTGCCCAAAGCTCCATCATTACTGGAACCTCACCATCAGATTGTTTACTGTCATATCCAAGACACTCCTTCAGAGTGTCTTACTCCTCAGCAGAAAAGTAGTCAGTGTATTCTACTATCCAGTTAACTGGGCAAATATCCTAATCTTATCAACCTTTTCTTCATTTGTATTTATTTACATGAACAACACCTTATGTCAGACCATTACAATAAAACTCACAAAAATTGTTGTTAGCATATTTGGTGTAAAATTGTCCACACCAAATTAAGAAAAAATAATGTATTTCTTTATGCTTGCCAATAGGTTTCACATTATACAGCATGTTTCAGAGATATAGATATTTCATTTCACAATGGCCCCCACATGTGTCATACCACAGTTGGAATGCAAATTGAAAAATTGTGAAATTATACTTGAAATCAACAAACCATTGAATTTCTCATTTTGATGAGGGAGTTGACATGGTGAAGTTGCTAACATGCTGGACTGTGTCATCATAGTAAGAGAGTTTAAACTCCAGTCATGCTATTACATTCACTTTTGGACTAATACCCTTTGGAAAGATATGAACTCCCAAATTCCCTCAGCAATTGGTTGAATTGAACCATTACTGTCCTTCTACAAGGATGGATTGATCATCAAATAACCCATGGGGGTTGATATGCCACTTAAACCAAAACCAAACTGAAATTTTGTTTGTTTTTGTATTTGGCGGGCCAGGTTTGATATCATATCAACCTTTGTGGGTTATTTAATACCAAATCCATTTTTATGCAAATAAACAGTTCTATCTCAAACAATTCAGTTTAGCATTAGTACACAGTTTAATAGTCAAAAACATCTCTATTTCAAGCTATTCAGTTTAGTTAAACAGTTCTATTTCCAACAAGTCAGTATAGTATAAGAATAGTTTTTGTTTACAAACAGTTAATTGCTGAAACGGTTTTATTTCAAACAAATCAGTCTAGCATAAGTATGCAGTGTAAATGTCAAAACAGTCCTATTTCAAGCAATTCAGTATAGCATAAGTACACAGTTAAGATCTATTTGACCTATAGATAGGACTCAATCAGGTGCTACAATGCTGGGCCAGAGTGGATCTGTGAGTGATGGCAATGAAGGGGTACTCTGCATTCCCCAAAGCTTCAGCATTACTGGAACATCACCATCAGATTGTTTAGTGACATATCCAGGACATTTGTTGTGTGGGAGGTCTTACCCCAATACAGAAAAGCAGTCAGTGTATTCTACAGCCCCAGCTGACTGGGCAAAATTTCACTAGCTTAAACTAGGTAGTTACTAAGATACTTATATTTTAATGATAGTGACCATGTCAAAACAAATGACATTAATTTTTCTCAAATATCTCAAATATATATATATATATATATATATATATATTTACAATATATATATATATATTCCCCCTTGGGGTTGAGCACTTTCACTAGGGAATTAACAGTTATCATTCACATAATGCAAAGCTCTTCAAATGAATTAAGCACTTCGGTCTACAATAACGGGAAATGTAAACAAAAGGAAGTTAATACATATATGTTAAATTCCCAAGTTTGCTTTGCGTCTGCTGCTGGCTGTGAGGTTATGTTATCAAACTGACGTAAAGTTAACCGGGTTTTGATCCCAGCTTTAAGTGTGTCTCATGTCTAGCCACACTGATGAATTGTGATACAAGCAGTCAGTCTGTGGATGACAATATATATATATATATATATATATTGTATTCTATATATATGTATATTTTGGCAGTATTTCTTCATTAATACAAAATTCGTTAAATAGAATAGACATTTTCTCTCTACATATTTTCTTGTTGATCTTTTCGTATTGCTGTATTGATTTTATAGTATTTGGTGGGAATTGATTGATATGTTTTCCATAATTGTTTATTTCCCTAGTACTTTCTGCGCATCATCAGGGGAGGATATATTACAAAAGTGATGTAACTTTTGTATGTATATTACTACTTTGTAAGAACACAACAATATTAGAACATCAAAATAACAAACAAAAACTAAAGATTCTTGAAGCACTACATATAAAAAACATGCAACCCAAACTTAACAGAATTAATTTTCAAACCAGTGCTAATGTACTTAAATGTCTTAAGCAACTGACACTATTTATAGAACAATTTCAAAAGGAAACACTACACACTGCAACGGCCCAGATGCTCTTCTTCTTACAAAGTAGTAATGTACATACAAAAGTTACATCACTTTTGTTATACAACCTCCCCTGATGATGGCCTAAAGTCGGGCAGAAAGTACTTGGGAAATAAACAATTATGGAAAATATAACAATCAATTCCCACCGAATATAATAAAATCAATACGGCAACATGAAAGTATCAACTAAAAAATATGTAGACAGAAAATGTCAATTATATTCAACGAAATTTGTATATATATATATATATATATATATATATATATATATATATATACACTAAAGACCAACTTATAAAGCTATTGCTTCGAGCAGTTAAACGATTGCATAATCAAAAGACAGTAGTAACTTTTAGTACATAAATATATGTATATATTTACCGATCCTTCTGCATGAGCAGGATGCGACACAAAGTCAATATAAAGCAGAGTTTAATAAGTTTGAATTCAGAGTTTTCCTTCTCCTAGACCAGTTATCATACCAAGGTTAAAGAGTTCAGTCTGCCCTACTACTTACCCACTGCTGTAGGGGGGATAATTAGATTTATACTTTTCCCAAGGGTATTAGCAAGAGCCTCATCCAGGGTTTAAACTTGTGTCGCCATGTCCATTTCCTACGTATATATATGTGTACGAGAGTAGACAAAGAAGTTCATAGGCTGAACAGTTCATAAGATGATGTCATTGCTGTTGTTGATGACTTTTTTGACCAATAGTATACAAACATTGTAACACTGATGGAGCAAATGAATGGACAGCAAGGAAAACTATGATCAAAATTAAACCTTATTTGGTTTCATGAGAGTATCTCAGTGAGCCTATGAACTTTTCAACAGACCATCATAGTCATTCAGATATTTACATTTCAAATGATAGCAACCATATCAAATTATGGTGATATCAATTTATTTATAACACCCTGTATTTTCTATGCATTTGGATAAAATCTTAATTTGTTTTGGTTTAATTTGGTTTTATGGCACATCAGCCATTGTAGGTTATTAATACCAAATTCATTTTTATACATATAAACAATTCAATTTAGTGTAAGTATAGCTTTTCGTTTACACAGAGTTAAATGTCAAAACAGTTCTATTTCAAGCAATTCAGTTTAACATAAGTATAAAGTTTCAAAGTCAAAAAACAGTTCCATTTCAAAGAATTCAGTTGAGCATAAATACACAGTTTAGTTCTATTTGACCCATAGATAGAACCATATCAGGTGCTACTACACTGGGCCAGAGTGGACCTCGGAGCAATAGCATTGAAGGGATAGTCCACATTGCCCAAAACTCTTCCATTATTAGAACCTCACCATCAGATTGTTTTGTGTCATGTGCCGGACACTTGTCAGTGGAGTCTTACCCCTCTGCAGAAAAGTAGTCGGTGTATTTTAAAGAAAGGCTTCTTTTTGTCTCTAACATTATCCCACTCTTTAAAACAGTTTCTCTCTCTCTCTCTCTTTCTCTCTCTCTCTCTCTCTCTCTCTCTCTCTCTCTCTCTCAGTTGTTCTATTTTTTTATATCTCTTTTCCGCTTTCATATATTCCATGAATCAATGCACTCCTTCACTCTTTCAAAATCTCTCTCTCTCTCCCTTTCTCTCTCTCTCTCTCTCTCTCTTTCTCTTACTATTTTTAAAACATATATATACACTGACTCTCAATCTCTGTCTATCTCTCTCTCTTTCTCTCTCTCAGAAAAGGTCTCACACTTTTAATCTCTCTCTCTCTCTCTCTCTCTCTATCTTACTCTCTCTAAAATAGGCATATTCACTCTCTTTCTTCCTCTCTCATTTCTTTTATACTCTTTCTATACCTCTCACTAGTTTTCTCTTTTCTTTTTTCTTTTTTTACGACCTTGGTTTCATTCTCCCGCCATAACCCACACCATATATCACTTTCTCTTTGTCATCTATACATGCAGTATCTTAAAAATTACATTAATTTCTTTGGCTCAAGTAAATTGCTCTCGGCAAACATGAAAATACACTTCGAGGACCATTCATTTTTGAGAGATGCAGAATTCAACCATGCAGACATAGTACAGAGGCCGTTTCTATCCCACCACAAACCAGGGGAATAAGTGTACATTAATGCAGACAATCAGAACAACAAAAGACAACAAACATTTGTGAAAGAAAAATTGGAAAAAGAAAAAAAATCCAATAATGTTCATATCTTCAAATGTAAACTCTTAGTTGTTGTTGGTTAAGATGGAGTCACATTTGGAAGCCATTAAATTGGTTTCAGAGAGAGGCTAAAATAGAACTGGAGAAGGAGGAGGAGGAGGAGGAGGAGATAAGTAAAGGGATGAGTTTGTGGCAGGAAGAAAAGAGAGGAAAAAATGGGGGAAAGAAAGGGGTGGAAATATGAAAAAGAAAGAAATAGAAAAATAAATGAAATTAGTTAGAAGAAAAGAAAAGAAAAGAAAATGAAAAACCTTCATTGAAACAAAAAAAGGAAAGAATAAAGTAATAATAAATTGAAGTACATGAAAAAAAAAGAAAAAAGAAAAGAATGAAAAACCAATGGAACACTCTCGCTCTCTCTCTCTCTCTATATATATATATATATACATATATCTTATGAGAGCTAATTTAAATGTAAAAATAAAAAAGAGAAGAATAAAAAAACTCATGGAAGTCTCTCTCTCTCTCTCTCTCTCTCTCTATCTATCTATCTATCTATCTATCTCATATGTAAGCCAATTTAAATGTAACAAATAAAAAAGAGAAGAATGAAAAACTAAGGAAGAGCAAACTTTTGAAGGAGCCTGAGATTTCATATAAAGCAAAAAGAGATAGAAAGATATTAAGAAGAAGAAAAAGTGAACATAAAAGAAAAGAAAGAGAAAAGAAAAAGGAAAAAGGAGTCAAAGAGGTTGAATGTGAATGAAAGAGAGTGAATGAGTGTATTTGTTGTCAAAAGAATTTTAAAAAAAACAATGAATGAATAAAAAAGAAAGAATAATGAAATAATGATAGAAAGAAAAAAAAAATGAAAGTATCAGAACACGGGATAAAGGAAAGTTTGATTTCTTTTGCACTCAAAAAATCAGTAAGACATAATATGAATGAAAATCATAAAAGTGAAAGAGAAAAAGAAAAATTAAATGAAGAAGAGAAAGATAAATACAATGAAATATAGCAACAAAATGTTATGCAGATTTATTTTACCACTATTACTGCTGCTACTTGAATCAGATGATAGCAACATCTAATGCAACAGTTATTATCTTTCAAAATGAAATTGGTGAGCCAAGTTCACATTCTGAATGAGCCCAGTTGGCAGGGGCTGTAGAATACAAAGATTGCATCACTGCAGAGGGAATAAGACCAAACCCACCCACCCAACAACAAGTGTCCTGGATATGACTCTAAACTATCTGATGGAGGGGCTCCAGTAATGCTGGAGTTTTGGGCAGTGTAGAGTACCCCTTCATTGCTGTCACTCCCAGGACCACTCTAGCTCAGAGTGGTAGCACCTGAAAGGGTCCTGTCTGTGGTTCAAATAGAACTGTTTGGCATTTAAACTGAATGTAAATAAATGACTATGCTAAATTTAATTGTTTGATATAGAACTGTTTGATCATTTAACTATGTGTAAGCAAATGACTGATATTTAATTGTGTTGTTAGAGATACATAGCAATTCTTGGAACAATTTTACTATATGAAAAAAAATGTGCTTAGGCTAATTTTAAAATGTTATTAATGAAATGTGTTCACAAACATATATATATATATAAGTATAAAGAGGATTTGGTATTCAATAACCTACAATGCATGATATGCCATAAAACCCAACCAAAACAAATCTGGCCCAGTCAGCTGGACAACAGAATACACCAAATGCATCTCAGCAAAGTGGTAAGACTCCCCGAATGAGTGTCCTGGATACGACATTAAACAATCTGATGGTGAGGTTCCTGTAATGCTGGATTGTTTAAAATAGAAGTGTTTTGAAATTTAAATGGCATGCATATGCTAAACTTAATTGTTTGAAATAGAACTGGTTATATGTATAAAAATCGATTTGGCCTTAAATAACCTGCAATGATTGATGTGCCATAAAGCCAAACCAAACCTAAATGGTTTAATTCAGTATTAAATTACTCAAAAAGAGTTGATACACTGAAAACAAAACAACCAACCAACCAAGCAAACCAAATCATACATATTTAATATATATATAAAGAATATTTGGCATTAAATAACCTACAATGGTTGATATGCCATAAAACCAAACCAAACCAAATTATTGTTGATTATCTATTACCAAACTCTGTTTTTACACGAATTAATATATGATTTGTAAACACATTTCGTAGATACTCCCAGTTAAAAGACCAAACAGTTCTATTTCTAGCAACTCAATTTAGCTGAATTCAACAAAGTTAAATAGTTCCAAGTATTGCTAAGTATCACAAACAATTCAATCAAACATCAGTCATTTGTTTATACACAGTTAAATGACCAAACAGTTCTATTTCAAACAATTTAATTAAGCATAAGTCATTTGTCAAATAGTTCGATTTGACCAATCAATAGGACCCTATCAGTGTAATGTAATTGAACTTCTCTTAGAAACTTGAAATTGAATGAATAGATAAATGAATAAAGCAAACAGTAGTCTCCAAATAGGAAGACTGAGACACTCGTGGTAATTAAAAATGACCGAGGAAAACTGGAGGTACACATGCACAGAAGTGAGAGGATGACTAGTGTCCTTTCAGGAGTTGTCGGCGAGAAGTGATAAGGTAAAACTTTGGTAGAACAGCAGCCACAGAGATGTAAGGAGACAATAGCTTACAAGCCCCAATTTGGGAGCTATTCCAAAGTGGACATTTGACTATGTGACCCAGTGGACAAACATGTTAGGACCGGGAAAAAATTTAAGGTCTAAGCCTACTCTCTGTTTCCAACCATGATATGTAACTTATTTTTGTCTAGTTTACAGTCGTCTCATGTTTCCATACTACCTTCTTTCTCCCGGACTATCTGCTACCTTGAAGTAAATAAACCTTTGTGTAGTTTAACAGAGTTTTGCGTTTGTGAACTTGTTACCATGGTGAGGTCACACGGGGTCCAAAAAGTCTATTTGATACAGCTATGGTACATCAGGTGCTACCACTCTGTGATAAAGAGGACCTGGGAGCAATAGCAATGAAGAGGTACTCTGCACTCCCGAAAGATCCATCATAACTGGAGCCTCACCATCAGATTAATGTCATATGCAGAACACTCATTGGGGGGGGGGATTCTTATTTCTCTGCTGAAATGTAGTCTGTGTATTCTACAGGCTCAGCCAACTGGGCGGTATTGTATAGAACTCAAATGCAGACTGTTAAATGCAAGTGGGAGTCAAAAGTTCTTGCAATATTCTGAAAATGTGAGGAATAATTTAGCAGCTCCAGATGAAAGTGATGAACCACACAGGACTGTGAGATGCTAAGCTCACTTGATACTCTTCTACTCACTAGATTTGTATCAGTGGCTTAAGGCAAGGCCTCAGAATCCACCATTTTTGGTCTATCTGATCTTGCCTGATCATCGAGGTTCTTGCAACCTGAACAAAATTTATTAAAGCATCTGATAACTGTACCATGATCAAATGCACCTCCTGCACCTTTTGTACAAAAAATGTTTTCAGTTGCTTCTGTGGAATTATGACTCAGTTCAAAGTCATAAAGCATAATTTCCCTAATTAGATTATGTTGCATGTTCTTATGTATGGATTTCAAATCATATGTAACAAAACAATGCACAACAGGTCTGTGCCCCAACTATTATGAGTACCAACCACAACTTAGGCTGCTTCTTTAGTCACATGATATATGTACCAAAATATTCCAAAATGTTTGAGTCACAATAATATTTTTCTTAAAGTGTTTCAAAACAAGAAAATTTTGTTATAGGTAATACCTAATAATATCCGTTTTGATTGTGTACTATTCTTCTGGAAACAATAAAATCCTGGTATCTTTAGTTTGGTTTGGTTTGGTTTTACGGCATATCAATCATTAAAGCTTATTTTATACCAAATCCTCTTTATACATATTTTAAATATATGATTTCATAACATATTTTGTCAATAATATTTTTAAATGAGTCTGAGCTAATTTTTTTGCACACAGTTAAATAGTTTCACTTATGTCTATCTAAAACAAATAATTCTATTTTCTATTAATCATTTGTTTGCACACAGTTAAATGTTTCCAAGTATTGCTATTTAACACTAACAATTCAATTAAAAATCAGTCATTTATTTACACACAGTTCAATGATCAAACAGTTCTATTCGAACAATACATAGGATCCTATCTAATGCTACCGCTCAAAGTCAGTGTGGACCTGGGAGCTATGGTAATGAAGGGATACTTTGCATTCTGCAAAGCTCCAGCATTACTGAAGCGAAACCAACAGATTGTTTAGTGTCATATACAGGACACTCATTGTCAGTGAGGAGGTTCTTACCTCTCTACAGTCTTGTGTATTCTACAGCCCCAGCCAACTGAGCTTCTTTGGTTTGTTTGTTTTTTGTCTTTTTTTGTTAAATAGCATATCCGCATTCATAGGTTAGTAAACGCCAAAGGCATCCTTGTAGAAGAACAGCATAGATCCTATTTAACTTATAGATGAGAGGAAAATGATGTTCATTGTTTATCGGAGGCTATTAGTCTAAAAGGGAATATAAATACATGACTGGAGTTAGAACACACTTACTATGATGTCACAGTCTAACATTTTAATCACTCCCTGGTATATTTGGTTTAGAAAAGCAGTCTTTAAGCTTAACTATAAAAGTTATCGTAGAAAAAAAAAACAGAAAAGAAAAAAAAAACAGCAATGATGCTGAATTTGTTAACTAATTGTATTTTTAACAACAAATAAGTCAATCTAATTGATGCATTAACTAATCCCACAACACCTTCTTCGTGGGGTTATTTTTTTCTTCTCTAATTGGCATATAGTTGCATAAATTGCACTGATTTTCTTACCAAACATCAGAATTAATGATTCAACTCTCATGACGGAAACTTGTCAAGAAAATTCAGTTGTAACATTAAATGTGGTTACACAAATTCCTATATTACTATCTCTGTTAGTTCAATATACTCTATATATCAGTTCACAATATATCTATCTATCTATCTATCTATCTAAAGCTTTTCTATCTATCTATCTATCTAAAGCTTTCCTATCTATCTATCTATCTATCTATCTATCTCAGTCTCTTCTTATGTATATATTTATGAATATATGAATGTACTCGTATGTATATATGTAGGAATAAATCTTTCTCTCTCTCTCTCTCTCTCTCTCTCTCTCTCTCTCTCACACAGTTTGATCATATACATCTCTTTATTTCTATTCATACCTATCCATCCATCTATCTAATGATTTCATTTTGTTCATGTGTCTTTCTGGGTTTATGCTCATCTATCAATCTCAGTTTATTCATTTATATCTCTTTATCATTGTTCATAGCTATCTATCAGTCCATCTATCTAATAATCTATTTTATATTCATATCTATCTATCTATCTATCTATCTATCTATCTATCTATTTCATTCTTTTCATATCTATCTTTCAAGCTATACATTGGTCTATTTTATGTTCATATTATCTATCTATCTATCTATCTATCTATCTATCTTATTTCATTCTTTTCATATCTATCTGTCTAGCTATATATTGGTCTATTTTATGTTCATATTATCTATCTACGTATCTATCTCAACCTAATTATACTTATCTATCAGTGGATGTGTGATAAAAATAATTTATGCAAATAATTTATTCCCATTGTATGAATTTAGCAAATCTTAATTCAAGCTTTTCATGATAATTAATGATACAAATCTCTGAAGGAAACTTGACTGACACTTTATCAAAGTAGCAACAGTAGGAGTGGTAAACTAAAATTGTAAAACATTTCATATGTAGTATTTCATACAGAAATAAATTTTCCATTGTATTTCTCTTTCGCTTCTTTTATCTTATATAGATATATATAAAGTTAGTATTTATTTTTCAACTTAAATATTCATCTATTCTGCCCGGAATATTTAAGGACCAATAAATCATGTTTTCTACCTTTTTAAAAACTATTGTAACCTAAAGAATACGACTTCATGTGTCCCAGCATTTGTTTGGTTTGGTTTAGTTTGGTTTGGTTTAGTTTGGTTTGGTTTGGTTTCATGCCATATCAACGATAGTTGATTACTTGATAACAAATCCTATTTTTACATATGTATGTTGAATATGTGATTTGTAAACAAATTTTGTAGATACAAGCAGTTAAATGATCAAACAGTTCTATTTCTAACAATTCAATTTAGTGTAAGTCAACAAAGTTAAATGGTTCCATATATTACTATGCATCACTAATAATTGAATTAAACATCAGTTATTTGTTTACACACTGTTAAATGATCAAACAGTTCTATTTCTGACAATTCAATTTAGCACGCCATTTGTTTACTCACAGATTAAATGTCAAATAGTTTGATTTGACCTGTAGATAAGCCCCTTTCAGGTGCTTCCACTTCAGGCCAGAGTGGACCTGGGAGTGATGGCAATGAAGGGGTACTCTGCATTGTGACAGCAAAATTATTAAAATCCCGGGACGAGCAACCATTCGAAAGCATGTGGGAACTGGTGCCATCAAATATTGTGTTTATTCCAAACGGGAGTTTATTTTTCACACGTGTAAAGACGGGGCAGCCTGGCACTTGATCCCTCGTAGAATAAGTTCCTGTTAAGATTCCTTTTTTGGACGTAGGGAAACTGGCAGATTATGTTGGGGTTAATTTGGGGCTAGACTGACCGCCATTGGCAAGGGGTTTCCAAATTTCACGTTACACACACACACCCACCAGACCGCTACCTCTTCCTACCCCTAAGATAATGGAAGATATGGGCCTCTAGGTTTAGATATAATAATATTAATTATAGTAGTCAACAATTCTGGTTTCCCGTATAATATTTTTAAAGGAAAGGATAGGACAATTTAGGCGAGAATAACATGAGGCGAACGAAGCTGAAAAGAGAGCATGCAATTGACAACATGACAGGCAGATAACACAATGAACAAATTTCAACATGTGGGGATATTAAAATATAACAAGGTTTTTACTATATGCGGACACATGTATTTAACGTGTCGGCTATATTATCAGCGGATAATGCATAAATACAAAAGTCTTTCTTCCTTTTTCTTTTCTTTCTTCTTTCTTTAAATTGAGAGGGAGAGAGAATATGTAATTGCAGTACTTAGCTTTTTGACAGGTTCCTTCGGAGAGTATTTTCTCTTTTACGGGCTAGTGGGGTTTTATATAGCTTTGGCTTGAAGGCATAGGTTCTTCTTGTCCAAGATTCTTTCCGCTTCCCCCGCCCACTGGTAATTTCAGCGGCAGTTTCAATATATCTTATCACCTCAACTAATGTCCTGAAAATCCCGGTTCTGCTTCTTCGCCCAGAGTTTGGCACGAGATTCGCCCCATCTGTTCACGACAACATCTGCCTTCAAAACTGATTTCCTTATCCCTATTTCTGCCAACGAAAAAGGGAGCTACTTCCGCTTTAGGATTCTGGACAATCATTTAGCCTCTTTCTTCTTTCAGGCGATTTGTTCGGACTACTATCTCTTTCACCCGGGCGAGGTTACAGGGTACAGATAGCTTGACCCACATTCTTTTCTTCCTTCAACGGCTGGCCGAAGTTGATCTACATTCCTTATTCCTCTTTTCAAAGTCAGTCTTTGGCAGCCTGCTAATTCAAACATGGAGGGGTAGGAGAAGTTTCTTATTTCTCTCCTCCCAGTGGTAGACCACGTGACAGCATTCATCAAAGCTCTAGCATTTCTTGAGCTTCACCATCAGATTGTTTAGGATCATATCCAAGACATGGTAGGGATGCAGTTGGTGTATTCTACCGACTGGGTTGCCAACATATATGTTCCTAGAAAAGATCAAATTCACTTGATAAGCAAATAAATAACAACTGTATAAGATACTCTCAGAAATGTGTGTGTGTGTGTGTGTGTGTCTGTGTGTGAAAGAGAGAGAGAGAGAGAGAGAGAGAGAGTACTAAACACATGACATTGCACTTATAGCCTGCTAGACAAGCATGCAGCTCACTAATCCATGTCGAGTGTGGTACCCTGAACAAATCAAACTCATTACTCAGTAGCAACAATGGGCAAGATAAGTTTGCTCAATTTTCCATGACAAAGTGTCATCACAAGTGTAGGGAAACCAGTATCGATCAAACTCATCACTCAGTTTGTCAAGTTGGTTGGGGCTGTAGAATACACCAACTGATTCTCTGCAGAAGGGTAATACCCCTCAACAAGTGTCCTGGATATGACAGTAAGCAATCTGATGGTGAGATTCCAGTAATGCTGGAGCTTTGAGGAATGGGGAGTACCCCTTCATTGCCATTGCTCTCAGGTCCACTCTGGTCCGAAGTGGTAGTACCTAATAGGATTCTATCTATGGGTCAAGTAGAGCTAAACTCTTCGTATGCTAAACTGAATTGCTTGAAATGGAACTATTTTTGAAATTGAAATTGTACTTACATTAAACTATTGTTTGAAGTAAATCTGATTTGACATTTAACTGCATGTAAAAAATACTATACTTATCCTAAACTGAATTGTTTGAAATAGAAGTGTTTGACAAAACTGAATAACTTGAAATACAAATGTTTTTGACAATCAAGCTGTGTAATTATGCTAAACTGAATTGTTAGAAATAGAACTGATTATTTGTATAAAAATGGATTCAGGCTGATTGCTTACCCCTCAGCCAAGATTGTGACTCAACATTAGTTTGGGAATTATTGTATATGCATTGAATTTTGTTTGTTTACATTTTGTGTTACCCGATAACGAAGTGCTCAATTTGTTAGAAGGGCTTTGCGTTACATTAATTCCTTCGCCAAAGTGTTCAACCCACCAGTGGGGGGAGTGTAGACTACTTCGACATTGTAACAGGTATACTACAAGAAGACACATGATCCCCATACATCTTTATCATCTGTCTAGACTACGTGCTTAGAAAATCTATTGATAAAATCAAAGAAAATGGTTTCAAGCTAACAAAGGAAAGAAGCAGAAGGTATCCCGCAAAAAACAATTACCGATGCTGAATACACCGATGACATTGTGCTTCTGGCAAATGCACCAACCGAAGCCAAAACCCTGCGATATAGTCTGGAATGAGCACCTGCAGGCCAAGGCCTCCATATCAATGCAGACAAGACAGAATATACGTGCTTTAATCAAACAGGCAACATCTCCCACACTAAATGGTAGTTCTCTGAAACAAGTAGACAAGTTCCCCTACCTTGGAAGCAGTGTCTCATCAACTGAGAGAGACATCAACATGGGACTAGCAAAGGCATGGACAGCTATCGATAAGCTATCGGTCATATGGAAGTCACACCTGACCGATAAAATAAAATGCAGTTTCTTCCAAGCAGCAGTTGTGTCAATACTACAATAAGGATGCACAAAATGGACGCTAACAAAACATATGGAGAAAAAGCTTGATGGCAATTACCCAAGAATGCTGCAAGCAATACTGAACAAGTTCTGGAGGCAGTACCCCACAAAGCACCAAGTGTATGGCCACTTACAACCCATCACAAAAACTATCAAAGTTAGATAAACTATACATGAGAGACACTGCTGGAGAACTAGAGACGAGCTCATAAGTGATTTACTCCTGTGGACCCTTTCACTTGGATGAGCAAAAGCAGGACGACCAGCCCGAACCTACATACAGTAGCTCTGTGTCAATACAAGATGTAGCCCTGAAGACCTGCCAGAAGCAATGGACGATCGGGAGTGGGGGCAAGAGATAGTTAGGGTTATCCCTGCTGATGGTGCCACATGATGATGATGTTATATATATATATATATAGTACTTTCATCTAGAATTTAAAATATTTTCAATCACAATATTTTTTTTTAGATATTATAAATATGCTCTCATTAGCTTGCAGATGTGACCTAAAAATAAATCACTGATCATAATTGTAAAGGCAAACGCTTAACATGCAACATGCTGTTAAGTGATTTTTAAAAGTGTATCTTTTGTTGTGGAATATGAGTTTCTAGATTTTAATAAAGAAATGTCAGGCTATGTTCATTTATCTATTTCATGCTTGGAAAACTTAAAGAAATTATATGAATATATATGTGTGTGCATGTGTGTGTGTGTGTGTGTATGTGCACACACATGTGCGTGGGTGTGTGTTTGTGTCTGTGTGTATGTGAGGGTTTTTGTTGAGTGAGTGGTTTGTATGTATTTGTGAGTGTGTTTGCATGCATATACTTGTCTATGTGTGCGTGTACATATGCATGGATTTTTCTTCTCTGTGTTGTTTGTATGTATGTATGAGAGTGTCGATAGATAGATAGATAGATGGATAGTGTACATATTTACCGACCCCTCTGCTCGGGCAGGATCTGACACAAGGTCAATTTTTTAAGCGGAGTTTAACAGGTTTAAATTCAGAGTTTTCCTTCTCCTAGACCAATTGCCTCACCAAGGCTGAAGAACCTAGTCTGCCCTACTATTTTACCTATAGCTGGGGGGAGGATAAATGAATTCATACATTTCCCAAGGGTATTAATGCTATGTGAAATGCCATCAATCTTGTCCTGGATTTGAACTTGTGTCGCCGTGTCCATTTCCTACAATGATAGCCATTACACCATGGGCACCATGGGATAGATAGATAGTATAGAGTGTTGTTAGATCAACGATGGATGTTTAAACCGACCCTTGCATATATGGAAGCAAAATTAAAAACTTGTTGAGATAATATACTCGGTAAAAAACCTTGTTTTACCTCATATATATATATATATATACGAGATAAAACAAGGTATTCAAAGGATGACTTTATTCATAGTTGAATTTTTTGTCAACGTTAAATATTTCGGCTTTTACATCAAACCATCATCAGGGGAGTTACTTGGTGATATGTCTTCGAAATTATAAGTTATTTTTTGAATGAAACAAACAAATGAGAATGCTTTTAAAATTGTTTTTCATTTCGTAATGTTCTGTTTCAAAATTATGAGACTTTATTAGCATTCAAAATTATGAGCCATTGAAAGCATTCACAATTTATTTTAAAGCATGACATGTTTCCTTAAAAAAAAAAATAAAACAATATATATATATATATATAATTTCAGTAATTATTTAATAACACTTCTATTCATAATTCTTCCAAAAGTACAAACAGCTGCATAATAAAGAATAGAAAAGACAAATGATGTGAGAAAAAAGAAAAAAAAGAAAATGACAGAAATAGAGTAGATTGTGTTACAAAAATAAATATATATATATATATATATATATATACTTTTTTCCTTTCAAGAAAATATGCCTCACTTTTTAAAAGAAAATTTTGAACACTAATTGCATCTCACAGTTTTAAAACCCAATACAACTAACAAAAATAGAATCATAAAAGCTTTCTCATTTTCTCATTTTATTTTGAAAACTAAATTTAGATATAATTCATCACACATTAACTGCCCTAGTGATGGTTGAGTGTAAAAACCGAAACGTTTAACATTGATAAAAAAATTCAATTATAAATAAAATTAACCACCGAATATATTGTTTTTTTTATTTTTGTACATTTACATATATATATCAGCAGCAGCAGCAGCAGTAAGTTGTGCAGACATCACAGAGTTCTTTGATTTACCTTTGTTAGTCTGTTTGTTTGGGTTTTATGGCATATCAACTTTTGTAGATTATTTAATGCCAAATTCATTTTTATACATATGAACAGTTCTATTTCAAACAATTCAGTTTAGCATAAGTACACAGTTTAGTTGTCAAAAACATTTCTATTTCAAGCTATTCAGTTTTGTCAGAGGGTATCCTCATGGTGTAGTGGTGAACACGATGGACTGTGGAACCGTAGTAAGTGAGTTCAAACTCAAGTCACATTATTATGTTCACTTTCAGACAATTACCCTTTGGGAAAGGTATGAACCCCCTCATCCTCCCAGCTATGGGTTAAATAGTACTACTAATGTTCTTCTAGAAGGATGGATTTGGAATTAAATAACCATCAACGGTTAACATGCCATTAAACAAATAAGTTTAGTCTAACAGTTCTAATTCAAACAATTCAATTTTGCATAAGTATAGTTTTTGTTTCCACACTATTAAATGTCAAAGCAGTTCTATTTCAAACAATTCAATTTAGCATACGAAAATAGTTCCATTTCAAACAATTCAGTTTACCATAAGTACTCAGTTAAAATGTGAAACAGTCCTATTTCAAGCAATTCAGTTTAGTATAAATACACACTTTAGTTTTATTTGACCCATAGGTAGTACTCTATCAGGTGCTACAAGATGTGTACCTGTTTTCTAGTATAAATAGGATGATGTCCCAGTGGAAATGCTGTATGGGTTACATGGGTGGCATAGCAGGATCTCTACTTGCTTCCTTAGGTAAACAGAACATAGGCGTTCATCACTGTAAGTGCCATGTAGGTTGTGTGGATAAGCATGCTCAAGAAGAGGTATGTCCACACTATGCATATAAGTGGAAGATGTAGCCACAGGAATTGCATCAGTGTTCAGAAAATTATATAAGCCAGGAAAGATTTTTGACCCTGTCAGAACAAAGCAGAAAAGCAGAGAAGTTTTACATCAAATCACACCATTGCCCCTGTGAGTGTGCATTTCAACTATTGCCAGCTTGCTCTCACTGTACCCATATGCACATTTTGAGTAATAAAGCAAAACAAGAAAAGAAACAGATTATATTTTTCTGCATCAGCACTATTGTTGCTTTTCCCTGTATACAACATAATGTAACATATTAACCTTCAACTGAGTCATCATTCAAGAAACAGGTGCATCCGGTCGAAGATATCGGGGTATCACCATGACCTGTGGACATGGTTGAATTCGGTGCAGATGGGTATGCCCACTGGAAGATGGGTATGCCCACTATTATATAAACAGGTGCCACAGATGGCTTGGTTAGTAGGAGTTCAAGGCAGGCAGACAGTCAATTCCGGGCAGTTGGAGTTTGAGTTGCAGTTCCAGTTGGAGATAAGATGCCAGTGAGAGAATCAGCTTGCAGACTGAGGGCTAGCAGCCCTCAGTGACCCCTAGTTGAGCAGCCCAACAGAATGAGAAAGAAGTCCTGCTATGGTCAGAGGAACTTGGGGTCAATATGTGGCAGTCTATCCCCGTCTCCAAATCACCTCTCACACATAACCAACATTAACCCTTTCGCAACCCTTTCGAGAATAAAATGTGAGACGTATATTTTTCTAAAGAAGTGTGTTCGTTCATCATTATTGTTGATTACGTTTCCGCATGTATACGTATACATATAGTTGTATCATGGCTATACAACAATAAGTCCTTTCTAGCCAACCAACACTGGTGTATCCATATGTACAAGTCTGTAGGGGAACATTGCTAATGAGTTCATCCCTACTTTTCCAGAAGTGCCCTGCAAGTTTTATTTGTCTTAGTTGGTTTATGAGATGGGAGCTAGGTGGCTGTATAACCACTGCTTTGTGGAGACTTGCTTCTGGGAAGTTTTTCAAAACAACATAGCATTCTTGTGCATTTCCTATGTAGCTTCTTCTCTATGTGTTTTGTGTGCATCCATTCAGTAGTACTAATACAGACACTGCTTTAAAAAAATATCCAGTTTTATTTCATCTGATAGATACACATTGACAAAAACAAAAGCCCATGCAAAAAAAAAACTTTATGAGAACTAGGCAAGAATGCTCTCAGATGGATATATATATATATATGTATATATACTCCTCTCCAAGGGTTTAGCACTCTTGCAAAGGAATTACTGGTTGCCACTTGTGTAATGCAAAGCTCTTCTAATGAATTGAGCACTCAGTAGCCGTTAGGCATGTATATGTAAACAAAACAAAAGTGCTATATATGCATTAAAATCCCTTCACTTACTGGTGGCTGTGTGGTAGAATAGCCCGCTGGTGTAAAGTCAGGCAGGTTTTGATTCCAGCTTCAAACATTTCGCGAGTCTAGCCACACTGATGAGATGTGATACAAGGAAACAGTCTGTCTGTGGATAAGAATGTACATATATATAAAACTGTAAATAAATTTGACTGTATGAAAATGTACTGAGATGAATAAACACAAGGTCTTCACAAACAAAATCATTCTCTGAAGATCTGTGTTTTTTCATCTCAATGCATTTTCATATATATATACTTGATATTATGTGATACTTCCAAGATTTATTAAAATGTATACTAGATATCAAGCATTCCCTGTATAAACTCTGTAATCTTTAAACTACCAATATATATATATATATATATATATATATATATATTTCTGTCTGTACCTTTGCCTGAATGTACGTATTCATGTAAATATATACACACACTCTGGGCCACAAAATGAGCCAAGTTAGTTTTTAAATTCTTTTTTATAATAACAAATATATAAAACACAACCGAATAAAACAAACACAAGAAATTTCTTTTGAATCAATATGGGATTTCATGTCTTTTAGATTCCTTTAGGCACTATCCATACCTACAGACAACTTTTTTTCTATCAGATAATGTCAATATTGTACCATTCCTGTTCGATGACTTCCAAGCATTGATTTGAATTTACAGACTTCCTTCCAACCATTCTGAGCTAAATATGGAACCATAAATTCTCTATGGTATTTAAATTTGACCTCTTACCTGACCAGTACTGTTTTATTCTTGAACTATGTTTTCATTTGTTTGGAAAAGGGGTGGGTGCTGGTCTATTATTTTGTTGTAAAACAATATTCTTATGCTTTGTTCGGAAAAGTAACTTTTGGATTATAATGATCTCCTACAACCAAGTAACCAACTTCATGAACATGGTTTATTGTAAAGGCAGAGAAGAGTACAAAAGTTGACAAGCTACCTAGTTTTATTAACATGTTTATAGTTGAAATTTTAAAGCTCAAAATTAGACCATCTTGGTGGTGGTGCTCAGAACATGCTAACTGAATCTTTTGCTGAAGGTGTAAGACCCACATTAATAGGGGGGGTTGAAGAAAAACATCAGTTAAAGACAGGCTGAATGGCTAATGGAAAAGAAGGAGGAGAAGAAGAAGGAAGTAAGTAAAGTTGGCAACCATAGTCGAGGGTGGCCCAAAGGCTCCTTTTTCAATAGATACTACACACAAGGTGTAAGGGAAGACACTACTCCTTTCCCTGGATGCTCCACTTACCCCTGATCCTCACCTTATAATTCTGGGAGCTAAGCAAGGCAGCATCAAGTACCATTTTTTAAGTCTTTGGTTTGACTCAACCTGGGATTGAACCCTCGATCTCCTGGACCACTGGCAAATATTCTACTCATTAGTCCAATTGTCTGGTAAAAAAGAAGTAAAGAGGCAAGATAGAGGGGAAAAGAAATTTAAAAAGAATAAAAGAGAGTTGACAATGTGTAAAAACTAGAAAATAAAAAAAGAAAGAAGAAGTAGAACAACAACAACAACAACAACAACAATAACTAAAAGGTCAGAGTGAAAAAAGACAGAAGGAAAAGGAGTAGAAAAACAAAATAAAAAAGAAGCAAAAGAATAAGGAAATAAATTAAAAATGGTTTTGTAGAGTTTTATGACATAACAAAAATTGTGGGTTATTTAATGCAAAATTCTGTTTATATATATATATATAGTATTTCTTGGCAAATAATTTGTAAATAACTTTATTCTTAAATGAGTCAGAGCTCATTTATTTGCAAACAGTTGAATGGTTTCAAGTAGTGCTATCTAACACTAATAATTCTATTTAATATCAGTCATTTGTTTGCACACAGTTAAATGCTTTCAAGTTTTGTTTTTTAACATTAGCCATTCTATTTATCAAGTATTCCTATCTAATACAAACAATTAGCACAGTTGTATGGTTTCAAATAACTAATGATAATAATCCTTAGTAAATGACTGAAAAGTTATATTTGACCAATAAATGGGATGCTAACTAGTGTAGAGAAGAGGAAAATCTCGTATTTTGTTTTGGCGCGCAATTTAATTCAACACTGAATTTCACCCAATCAGGATGACATATCCTATTCAGCCCGGACCGTCATTTCCGGCTAGCAAAACGGGTGAGCGGCCAAACACACTCTCTTCAGCTTGAGACGGCGATCTGAACAGACATGTCTCTGGTCGTCCTTGCTTAGCGATGTTTTTTAGCTAAACAAGCCACCCAGTGGGACATCTCACTGTGGCTTTAACCCTAGCAGCAGCAACATGGACACTCAACGAGGGAACCATCTAATTTATGGATTCTTTGCGTCTAATATATTTTAGACCAAGGAATCCCAGTTGAATATGAATTAGATACGTTCAGCATGCCTTCCACAAGCACCACAAAAATTTACTATGTCGATCCGAGCGCCACTTCGCTCTCGACACACTAGCTCCCATTTCACCTCAGGTCCACATTAATGGAGATAACGCCTACTCTCCCCAATTACCAGACACACAAAACTACACGGTGACCTTGAATACTTCCCTCACACGTCCAACAACACGCTGCCATCTCAACATCCCGCTAAACCATTTCGTCTCAAACATCCAACAAGCCTAACCACCACGAGTCTTGCAGCACCAAGAACAAACCGCCTCTAAGCTGCAAATAAAGAATTTTCGCTGTTGTGTGTTGTTAAAGAATAGTTTCGCAATTCATTTGTTGCCTTAAAAAAATATAGCGTTAAACAAATAACAATCTCACTAACCGCTATACTAGCACCACCACTCCAAGTCAAAGTAACGGTAATGAAGGGGCACTTTAGATCCCCTGAATGGGAGTTTATTTTTGCTACAAACTTGTAAAATTCTTGTGTGAACATGCTATCTCTAAATACGGTGAAAATTTTGTGTTTTGACACATAATGTAAAGTATATGAATTCTAATTTTTCATCAGTACAAATCGATAAAAAATCGAAAATTGTCAAATTTAGTTGTCTGAATTTCTGAGACGAAGCTTGATGATTTTTATCATTAAGGGTTTTCAGACTATTGTCTTCATCTTTATTGTTATTTCCCCAACTTTTCGGCCAATATCTCCTCCGGTCTTCTTCAGGTGTTTGTCTAACTCGGGAACCTACATGGAACTTCGAACTATGTCCTTTATTGAATCCATGGGGGTCGCCTGTTCTGATTCTATTAGCCATAACCGGGTATAAGTGTTAAGTATTCCTGTATTGTTACTCGCCTGCAGTCAGGATGGGACCTGCAACCAGTAGATGATTGTCTCCTTAGAAGCTTAGGGAACCAACGCCTATAACCATTATGCTATGTGTCTTGCCAGGCAGTTTAGAGAAAATTAAAAGTCAGTGCATATTATATACAAGAATGTTTTTTCTAAGAACTTTGTTGTCCAAAGTTAGAGGTGTGGGTTAAATCTGATTGGTTTGACTTTGGTTTTATGGCATATCAACCACTGTTGGTTATTCAATGCCAAATCCTATTTTTACATATATATTAAATATATGATTTATAAACAGATTTTGTAGATACACTCAGTTCAATGATCAAACAGTTCTATTTTTGAAAATTCAATTTAGCATAAGTCAACAAAATTAAATGTTTCCAAGTATTGCTATGTATCACAAACAATTCAGTTAAACATCAGTCATTTGTTTACACACAGCTAAATGATCAAACAGTTCTATATCAAACTATTCAATTAAGCATAAGTTCTATTTGACCCATAGAAAGGACCCTATCAAGTGTTTCCATTGTGGACTAGGCTAGACTAGGGAGTGATGGCAATGAAAGAGTATTCCACATTCCTCCCCGAAGCTCTAGCATTACTGAAGCCTCACCATCAGGTTGTTTAATGTCATATCTAGGAAACTCGTGGGAGTAGTGTCTTTCCCCTTAGCAGAGATGCACTCTGTGTTCAACATCCCCAGTGGACTGTGCTGGTTAAACATGAATGCATGTTATACACAAATAATTATGCTATCTGTATAGTGTTACTACTGTTGATTCAAGGAGTCTTTAAGAAATATCATATTTATTCTATCATTTCTTTTATGAATGAACTGGGTGTGACACTACACTGCATCTGATGGTGAGGCTCCAGTCATGGAGTTTGGGGAATGTGGAGTACCCCTTCATTGCTATCATTCTTTGGTACACTCTGACCCAGAGTGTTCGTATCTATCAGGGTCCCATCTATAGGTCAAAAGGAACAATTATTTACAAAGGATTATTATTATTGGTCATTGGAAACCATGTAGCTGTGTGCAAATTGTTCATATTAGATAGGAATACTTGATGAACAGAATTATTTATGTTAAGTAGCAATACTTGAAATAATTTTGGGGCTTTAGAATATACTGACTGCCTCTCTGCAACAAGTGTCCTGGATATGACACTAAACAATTTGATGCAGAGGTTCCAGTAATGCTGGAGCTTTGGGGAATGCAGAGTACCCCTTCATTGCCATCACTCCCAGGTACACTCAGGCCTGGAGATAGCACCTTATATTGTCCTATCTATAGGTCAAATAGAACTAAACTGTATACTTATGGTAAACTGAATTGCTTGAATAGAACTGTTTTGACATTTAAATTGTGTACTTATGCTAAACTGAATTGTTTGACACGGAACTGTTTTTTTATGCTGAACTGTTTTTGTATTGTTTGGAATGGAACTGTTTTTGACATTGAAACTGTACTCATGCTAAATTGAATTGTTTGAAATAGAACTGTTTGGACATTTAACTGTGTGTGGACAAAAATTATACTTATACTAAACTGAATTGTTTGAAATTGAACTGTTTGACTAAACTGAACAGCTTGAAAAGGACGTATTTTTGACAATTAAACTGTGTACTTATTTTAATCTGAATTAACTGAAATAGAACTGTTTAATAGTATAAAAATGGATTTGGTATTAAATAACCAACATAGGCTGATATGCTATAAAACCCAAACAAAAGAACAAACAAACAAACAAACAAACAAAACCATTTATCCGTGAGCAAAGAAATGATTAATATTAAATGTAAACATTAGTGTTTAATAGGAATATTCGAAACTATTTAACTGAATGCAAATGAATGATACAATTATTAGTGAATAGAATTATTAGTGTTAGATAACAATATTTGAAACCATTTAACTGTGTGCAAACAAAGGAGCTTTAAATTATTTAAAAATAAAATTACCTACAAACTATTCACTTACAAAGCATATATATATATATATATATATATATATATATATATATATATATAGTCCTGGATATGATATTAGACCATTTGATGGTGAGGCTCCAGTCCCTGAGCTTTGAGGAATGTGGAGTACCCCTTCATTGCCATTACCCCTTCATTCACTCTGACTCAGAATAATAGTGCCTGCTAGAGTATAGATCAAATAGAACTGTTTACTCATTTACTGTATTTGAAACTATTTAACTGTGCACAAACAATAAATGGCAATACTTGAAACCATTGAATTGGGTGCAAACAAATGAGGTCTGGCTCATTTTAAAATGTTACTGAAAACTATGAATTTACAAATCATTATTTGATATGTATGTATAAACAGGATTTTGCTGTAAATAACCCACAAGGATTGATTTGCCATAAAATACAACCAACAAACCTATAGATATATGCATGTGTGTGTGTGTGTGTGTGAAAAAATCAGTAGAAAAGTTGATAAACCGAAACACGGGCTATAGATTCAATAGTATTCCACCTTTATTTCAAAAAAATTCTTTATTAGATTGATAGGGTGGAAATAAAGACAAAATATTATTGAATCTATTGTCTGTGTTTCAGTTTATCCATTTTTCCACTTATTTTTTCATATCTTGTTAGATTTGCCAAATCTACTATTTTTCCATGTATATATATATATATATATATATATATATATATATGTATAAAAGATTTGATATTAGATAACCCACAAGGATTGATATGCCATCAAGTACCAACCAACCAACCAACAAATCCAACATTTGCTAATTAGTAAGTAAAGTTGGTGACCTTAATTGAGGGCGACCAGAAGGCTCCCTTTTCAATAGCTACTACAGTGAGGTGTAGGGGAGGGTGCTACGCCTTTTCCTGGATTGCTCTACTTTACCCTTGATATGTACCTTATAATGCTGAGTTTTAAGCAAGGAGGTATCAAGTAACATTTTTAAAGTCTTTGGTATGACGCAACCAAGGATTGAACCCCGGTCTCCTGGACCATTGGCGAACACTCTTTGCACTTAGATTGTCTGAAATTATTAGTTGAAGCCTTGTCAATTATTGTTAATTTTTGACAATACTTCTTTCATTTTACTTTCTTTTTTTTTTTTTGCTCTTTGAAACTAATAGCAGTTGTTGATATAATTGTCTTAAGATGTCAGAGCATATTCTTTTTTTCTCTCATACTAGGTTTTGTTTTGTTTGGTTTGGTTTGGTTTATTTGTTTAATGGCATATCAACCTTAGTAGCTTATTTAATGCCAAAGCCATCCTTCTAGATAAACAATAATGATACTATTTAACCAATAGCTGGGAGGAGAAGGGGGTTCATACCTTTCCCTAGGGTATTTGCCCGAAAGTGAACATAATAGCACGATTGGAGGTCGAACTCGCTTACTACGATTCCGTAGTCCATCACTTTAAACATTACACCACGGGGACACCCCCTCTCAAACTAGGTTTTGTTACTATGGTTACACTATATTGCTGCCATCTAATCCTTTAGTTTGGGTTGGTTTTTTTTTGTTTAATGGCATATCAACTATTAAGGGTTATTTCATGCTATTTAAAGCCATCCTTAAAAAAACCTACTATAATCATACTATTTAACCCATAGCCAAAGCAGTGATTAAGGGTTCATAAACTTTTCCAAGGGTAAAAGTCGGAAAGTGGACATAATAGTGCATCTGGATTGGCTTGGTTTGGTTTTATGGCATCTCAACCATTGTAGGTTATTTAATGCCAAATCCAGATCAGATTATGCATATATTTTAGATATATATGATTTATAAAGAAAAATCAATTACAAGGTAATCCAAGTAGAAGGATATGTTTATTGAGAAGCAAAGTTGACACTATAGTGTTTCGGTTCAAATGAACTATCATCAGGTCTATGCGGGATGATATTAGTCATGTTAAATCAACAATGGATGTTTAAAAGTGCAAAATACAAAAAACTAGCAAAAATTTGTATAACAAGAAAAAGTTGTCTGCTTAATTAGTGAATCAGCATTTGTTGTTTTAAATTACGTCATTTGACTTGTTTATCAAGAAAGATTTTGAATTAAAAAGAGGAAGAAAAAGAAAGACAAAAAGAAAAAGAGAAAGTATAAAACTATGATATATGTGGAATATATTAACTAAAGATGGAATATATTGTAGCTATTTAAAATGGATTTGCTCAAGTAAGGATAAATATCATAAAAGCCCGGAATTTAGGGAATTACAGTGTGAAATAGCAGCAGCTTTGAAAATTTGTCTTAGTATCTTATTATGAATGTAAATGAGCATCTTTGCAGTATTGAAATTGAAGTTGTGATTCGATTGAGAAATTTGTTGAAATAGTGCATTGTTTAAGTTACCAATTCTTATGTCTCTTTTGTGTTCTTTCAAGTGAATGTGAAGGTTCCAATTCTTACAAGGGATAAAATAAACACCGGTGTCTGAAAATATATTGCATTAATGGCTAGAGTGTACTAATTTACGGATCATTTTAGAAGGTAAAGAGGTAGTTTTGATTTGTAAATGAAACAATATAACTTTGCAAACTATTTGTATTGAATAGGAATGCTTAAAACCATATAGCTAAGCAAATTATTTGTATTGGATAGGAATACTTGAATACATATAACAATGTAAAAAAGTGGTATTGGATAAGAATGCTTGAAACCATGTAGTTAAGCAAATTATTTGTATTGGATAGGAATACTTTCAACCATATAACTGTGCAAATTTTTTGTATCAGATACAAATACTTGAAACCATATAGTTAAGCAAATTATTTGTATAGGATAGGAATACTTGAAATCATATGACTGAGCTAATTGTTTGTATTTGATAAGAATGTTTAAAACAATATAGCTAAACAAATTCTTTGTATTTGATAGGAATACTTGAAACTATATAACCATGTAAACTATTTGCATTTGATAAGAATACTTAAAAGAATATAACTATATAAATTAGGGGTATTGGATAAGAATGCTTGAAACCAAGTAGTTGAGCAAATTGTTTGTATTGAATAGGAATACTTGAAACCATATAAGTGTGCAATTTCTTTGTACTGGATAAAAAATCATTTAAATGATATAACTGTGAGAATTGTTAGTATTTGATAGGATTACTTGAAACCATATAGCTGATCAAATTATTTGTATTGGATAGGAATACTTGAAACCTTACAACTGTGAACATTAGTTGTTTTAAATAGGAGCATTTGGGATCATATGACGGTATGTAAATTATTTGTATATGGTAGGAATACTTTAAACCACATAACTCTGTGAAAAAAAAAAATTATCATCATCAGAGAAGAATAGTTATTTGAAGCTAAAATTCTTTGCGATGGATTATCATTAATTACTTGAAATCAGATAATTCTGTAAAATATTAGTTCCACTGTCATCAGGACTTAGAATGCATCAGCTGCATTCTTTGCAAGAGGAAAGCTCCCACCCAACTCCCACCACTAAAATGGTATCCTAAATATGACACAAAACTGTATCAACAAATATGAACTGGAGCTCAGGGGAGTATGAAGTCATGCCTTCATTGCCCTTACTTCCAGGTACTTCAATGATTGATTGATTGATTGAGAGTATTTTATACCAAGAGGTTAGAGAATCACTTGCATTTATAACCTTATTTGGATTTTTTGTGTAGTTTTTTCTTGACAGCTTTTTTTGTTTTTGCATACAGGGTGCGGAAGCAAAATATGAAATAGTTTTTAAAACGTTTTTTTGGAATCTAATTAATCCAATTTTTTTTAAAAAACACAATAAATATAAATTTTCATAAGCTCTATTATTCAAGCACTTTTTAAAAAAATGTCCAATATGAGTGAGCTAGAAAAGAAACAACAAAGAACCCATGATTTGCTTAACGTCGAAACTATGCCAAAGTCTATCATATACAAAGTAAAGAAAAATATTTAACAGTAAAAGAACTTTTTAAGGAAAAGTGGGAGTGGAGGATTGAACAAAAAACGAAAAGAAGGCTTTTTAACTTCTCTCACTGAACTTAGAAGGATCCCACAATGTCAATAAGAAAGCACACTAATGAGTTGAAAGTCTATTAGAAAACTGTGAGGACAGCAATTAAACAAGATTTAAACCCAGACATTAATCCCCTTGATTATGCTATATAGGACATTTCTGGTCATGTTAAAAGTTGTTACACACACAAATACAAAGCAACTCTGTTCATTCTTGATACAAAGAATTTATGGCTTCTACTATTTTTAAAGTATTTGTTAGTTTTTTTATTTAATGGCATATTAACCTTGCTGGGTTATTTAATGCCAAATCCATCTTTCTAGAATAACAGTAAAAATAAGTAAAGTTAACGACCTTAGTCAAGGGTGACCTGAAGACTCCCTTTTCAATAGATACTACACCGAGATGTAGGGGAGGGTGCTACTCCATTCCCTGTATTACTCCACTTTACCCTTGATCCTTACCTTATAATGCTGAGTGTTAAGCAAGGTGGCATTAAGTACCAATTTTTTTAGTCTTTGGTATGACTCGACCTGGGACTGAACTCTGGTCTCAAGGACAATTGGCGAACACTCTACTCATTAGGACAATGACCCAGTAGAATAACAGTAGTGGTACTATTTAACCCATGGCTAGGAGGATGAGGGGGTTTATACCTTTCCTAAGGGTATTTGCCCAAAAGTGAACATAATAGTGTGACTAGAGTTCAAACTAACTTGCTACGATCCCACAGTGCAGCGCTTTAACCATTACACCACGAGGACACCCCTGTTTTTACAGTAGTAATCACAAACCAAGAGATATAGAATAAAAGAAATGCATCGCTCACTTAGAGAGGCAGGAACTATAACCTGCGGCAGATGAGACCATAACCACAAATTTCATTTCTTCTTCACCCCAACCAATCCTTACTCCAAAGGGCCATCTTGTTATCCAACTGCCCAACTTCAACTGGTTCAACTGTGTCTGACCGACTATGTCTTAGCACTCTTCTAATTCATCTTATTCTAATGATTTTCTTAACCAGCATGATAAAAACACGTAATCACAAAAAACCCTCCAGTGCCACGTCATTCTAAACTCAGCTGACATCGATCCAAATGTTCATTCCAACCCCTCACCCACTGCCTATTTCAAAGCAAACTTGCCCAGTCAGCTAGGGCAGTAGAATACACCGACTGCTTCTCTGCAGAGGGGTAAGACCCCCCACTCTACAATGAGTGTCCTAGATATGACACTAAAAAATCTGATGATGAGGCTCCAGTAATGCCGGAGATTTGGGGAATGTGGAGTACCCCTTCTATCCCTCCTAGATCCACTCTGGCCTGGAGTGGTAGGACCTGATAAAGACCCATTTCTGGGTCAAATAGAACTAAACTGTGTACTTATGCTAAAGTGAATTGGTTGAAATAGAACTGTTTTGTCATTTAAACTGTATACTTATGCTAAACTGAATTGCTTGAAATACAACTGTTTTGACATTTAAACTGCATACTTATGCCAAACTGAATTGTTTGAAATATAACTGTTTTTGTATGCTCAACTGAATTGTTTGAAATGGAACTGTTTTTGTATGCTAAATTGAATTGTTTGAAACTATTTTGACATTCAACTGAGTGTAAACAAAACTATACTTATACTAAACTGAATTGTTTGAAATATAACTGTTTATAAAATGGATTTGGCATTAAATAACCCACAATGCTTGATATGCCATAAAACCAAACCAACCAAACAAAGAATGCAAACTTTTATTTTGACAGCCAGAGTGACATATGGGTGCAAACAAGGTTTACTCACTCTTGACCTTCCCAACTCAAAAACTTGTAACTTCAAACTTAAAGTTTTTAACTAACATGCAATTTAACACTAAAATAGAATAATAAAAATAATTCATTAGTATCTCTAACTATATTACATAAATCCCCTTATCCATCCAGCAATGGGTTAAATATCACCACTACTGTTTTTCTACAAGGATAGCTTTGGTATTAAACAACCCATGAAGGTTGATATGCCATTAAACAAAGACGCCAAAATAATATCCTTTGATAAACTTATGAATACAACTATTCTCTCTCCAGCTATAAATAAATAATAAGATAGACTGAGTTCTTTGATCTTGGTATGGCAACCTGTCTAAGAGAAGAAAACTCAGAACTTAAACCTCTTAAAGTCTGCTAAAAACTGACCTTCTGTCACATCCTGCCCATGAGGAGAATTTTGGTACACAGGGAAATTTTGATACACGCTAATATTTAATACCTGCTTTCTTTTTTAGATTGTATCACCTGAAAAAGAAAGTACAACTCAAGAAGGATAGAGAATTGAGAGGCTGAAATGTTGGAACCACAAAAATAGCTCAAGGAATGAGTTCAATAGTCACTTGAGTTCCCTGTCAGCAGGAAACAAACAAAAAGGTTGACAAAACTGCTGTCTAAAATGAAATGAGTCCTCTTTTAGAAAGAATGTGATAATAAAAGTTCCTCTTGAAAAAATAATGATTGAGAACATGGAATCATTTAACTTGGCAGCTCAAAGATAAGTAATTTTTTTTCAGAACAGATTGATCGACACATCTTCCATTATTAAAAGAAAAAGCCAAAAACATAAAAAAACAGTCTTTGTTGTACTTTTTTTATTAGTCCATTTCTTTTGCAGCTATTTTGTATGTTATCAGCAAGTGCTTTCTTTTGGAACTCTCCTTATTTTTCTCTTGAAGAAGCTGCAACTGTTTCTGATTTGTTCTATGTTTTCTAACAATGAAGATTTGTTTCTTTCAGCCCTTTTATTTTTTTTTTCTTTTCTGCTTCACACCTTTTCCATCTTCACAGTATTGCTTGCACCACTACACCAGAGAAATCTGGAAATCAAGCAACAACAAATCTCTAGCACTCACCTGAGTATTTTTGTCAGCTTCACTGTTTCTGGAATCTGACTTGTTTTAATTTGCTTTCATATCTTCTCTCTTTTTTGTTATTATTTACTTCCTCATAAAAAAAGCACTGAGAGAGATCAAGTGACAACAAGTCTATCTATCTATCTATGAGTTTATCTGTCTGTCTGACTATCTATCTATCTACCTCTAGTAATTTCCTTGGTATTTTTTGTAAGCTTCAATGTTTCGGGAATCTAAATTGTTTTAATTTTGTTCAGTTCTTTCGCTCAATTATTGTTAGTATCATCACACAAAGGGCACTAATAGGTCTACACAAGGGATCTTCTTTCTTTTAATCATTATTTTCATGGATAGATAGATAGATAGATAGATGAAGAAGATGAAATAGATAGAAAGATACATTAATAAATAGATAGATATGAAGATAAGTTAGGTTATTTAGTATAATAGCATATCAACCCTGATAAGTCATTGTTTTTTAAATGAGACAGAGCTCCTTTGTTTGCACACAGGTGAATGGTTTGAAGTATTTCTATCTAACACTAATAGTTCTATTTAAAGTAGTAAAGTTGGCGACTGTAGTCGAGGGCGACCAGAAGGCTCCCTTTTGAATACCTACTACACCGAGGTGTAAGGGAAGGCACTACTCCTTTCTCTGGATTGCTCCATTTTACCCATGATACGTACCTTATATTGCTGAGTGTTAAGCAAGGCAGTATCAAATACTATTTTTAAAGTCTTTGGTATGACACAACCTGGGATTGAACCCAGGTCTTCCGGACCATTGGCGAACACTTACACACTATTAAATTGTTTCAAACATTGGTAATCATAATTATTCACTAATTTGTTTGCATATATCAAAAATGGTTTCAAGTAGAGTAAATGATAGAATAGTTCTATTTGACCCATTGATGGAACCCTAATAGATACAACCAGAGTGGACCTGGGAGTAATGGTAATTATGGGCTACTTCACATTCCCCGATACTCCAAGACTGGAGCTCCACTATCAGTTCATTTAGTGTCATACCCAGTACACTTGTTGTGAGGGCTGGGGTCTTACCCCTTTCCAGTGATGCAATCGGTGTATTTTACTGCACCAACTGACTGGGCTAATTGATATGAAGAAGCTGACCACCAGAAAAATAGATAGATAGATAGATTATCTCCATCACTGACAATGAACAATACTTTTGCTCAATTCTTAAGAAGAGTAACTTTGTGCCAAGTAGCTCTTTGCTCTCTACCTATTCTTTAGCAGCCCAGTCAGCTTGGGCTGTAAAATACACCAACTGCATCTCTGTAGAGGGGTAAGAAACAACGAGTGTCCTGAATTGGACACAATCTGATGGTGAAGCTCCAGTCTTGAAGCTTTCGGAGATGGGAAGTACTTCTTCATTGCCATTGGTCCCAGGTCCACTCTGAACCAGAGTGGAAGCATCTATCTATGGGTCAAATAGAACTGTTTGAGATTTAAACTGTCTTAACAAATATGTATGCTAAATTGAATTGTTAGAAATAGAAGTGTTTGATCATTTAACCATGTGCAAAAAATGAGCTCAGGCTCATTAAAAAATGTTATCAACAAAATATGTTTACAAATCACATTTGATATATACCCCACGAGGCAAAATATTTGACCACACTTGAAAATTTTAATTTTTCATACTAAAAGTGTTATTTTAAATCAAACAACTCAAGAGCCATAAGGGTTTTATTTATTATACTAAATACAAGTCTTCTTGAGTAATTTTGACCTTAGTATTAGCAGATATCTTTTGAAAAAGTGATTTGAAGGCATTTTTCTTCTTTAGTATTAAAAATTGTCTTCTTTAGTACTAAAAATAAAAATTCCCAGAACTACTGAGGATTATCCTGTGAGGAGATATCAGGAAATGGGACAAAACAAGACCAAAGAACGGCTGGTAGACCAAAAGCAACAAGAGCAGAGGATAATTTCATCAGAAAGCCGACTACTCCAAACTTCATTGCACAACCGAACAATGTTGTGAAAAAAATGTCAACATCCACTGGGAGGAGAAAACTCAGTGAAGCTGGCCTATATGGCTAATTTGCTGTCAAGATAACACTGTGAGGAAGCAAAACAATGTCAAAAGGCTCTAGTGGGTCAAGGCATATAAAGACTGGGCCATAGAGCAGTGGAATAAAGTTTTTTAGATATATGAATTAAAGTTCAAAATCTTTGTGTCAAATAAGAGGGTCTGTGTTTGGTTAAGAGTGGGTGAAAGAGCAGCAATCTCCTGAATCACACCAACTGTGAAGTATGGAAGAGGTTCTGTTGTGGTTTGGGTGGCTTTTGCCAATTGCAGAGTTAGGAATTTGCACAAGATGAAGGGTAAATTGAATCAGACCAGCTATCACAGCGTACTGCAGTATTGCGTGATCCCATCTGGAACACAAAATGTGGATCAAGGATTTGTCTTCATGCAAGATAATACTAGTAACTCTGCCTAAGGTACATTAAGAGTAACGAGAAACAGCACATCCTTCAACTGATGTCTTGGCTGACACAATAAGCAGACTTGGATCCCATTGAACTGGTCTGGGATGAACTTTTTGGAAAATTCAGAGCTTAACAACTCACAAGGGTGATACACCTCAGGAAACTTTTGCAGAAATGCTGAGCACAACTATCCTTAGTCTACCTCCTGTCTTTGTTGGAAAAAATACCAAGAATCTGTGAACCAGTTATATAGGCCAAATGGAGTCATATTGATGAATCAAAAGTTTAAGGATATTTTGGTGCTTTTTTGTCAAATTTGTATTTAATGTGGCTCAGGAAGACAAATATTTACTATAATAATTAAAACAATTGTGGTGCTTAACCTGTTTCATTAAAAATAACACTTTTAGGATGAGAAATAAAATTTTCTGATCGAGGCCAAATACTTTTGAGGGGAAGTTTATGTATTAACAGAATTTGGAATTGTATAACCTACAATGGTTGATATGCAATAAAACCCCAAAAAACAAACAAACAATTCTTCAGACCATCTCGATGTTTTTGTTATTCAGAGGTTTCAATATTGTTGATGCCTTTTCTTGAATTTTTCATTCATACTTCATATCTGATATGTTCTAATTTTAGTCTCTATCAGTAGTAAATCAACCAATCAATCTTTTCAGCTTAATTCCCCACTGTCTATTTCTACTGGCAATAACATAGAATTTATTGTATTCTCTGCTGGTGCCAGTGTTAAAGGTTATGAGCTTTGGTTCATTTAATGATCTTGTCAGGCATGAAACTCCTCCTTTCTTTAGCTAGGCACTCATCAAGGATGTCTACTGTTCTCTTTACAGTGACAGTTAATGCAGATACTTGAAAGACCTATAATGCTTTGTGTTATCATGTCTCCTATTTCGAAGAAAATGGCTTGTTGATTGAAACTCGCCACACTCTAGGCGTTACCGTTCAGCAGGCCCCTTTTTCTCATAAAACATCGGGTTTGATAGATTTTGCTGTTTGTCGTTACTGGTTATTACATACCATTAATGTTTACCCAACTCAAAGACAGGTTCGCCATAATGCATATACGTTTATGCATTTCAGTGATGATTATATTGTTGTCGTTGGAGTGGGGCCAGGGGAAAAATAATCAAAAGAGAGTAATGACATATTTCCTTTACATTTTCAATAAATTTGCATGCAATACTGGGCATTGACCAGAAAAGGAAAAAGTGGATATATACAAATGAAAAAAGGAACTAGACAAGAAAAATGTATCAGGAAGAGGAAGTGTTTAAAAGTTCTTGGCCTAACTAAGAAAGTAAAAGACCCAGACCTATGAAACACAAATATGATTTCACATATTCATTTTAGTTCAATATGAGAGGCATAGATACAAATTAAATTTCAGTCTGGCACAAGGTTTCCACAGAGGGATTTGTGAAAATCATCTTCACCAAAATTACAAATCTATCTCCGTGATTAGATTGCCCAGTCGGCTGGGGCTGCAGAATACACCGACTGCTTCTCTGCAGAGGGGTAAGACCCCCCCAACAAGTGTCCTGGATATGACACTAAACAATCTGATGGTGAGGTTCCAGTAATGCTAGAGCTTTGGGGAATGTGGAATACCCCTTTATTACCCTCGCTCCCAGGTCCACTCTGGCCCGGAATGGTAGCACCTGATAGGGCCCTATCTATGGGTTAAATAGAACTAATGGCATACTTATGCTAAACTGAATTGTTTGACTAAACTGAATTGCTTGAAATAGAAATGTTATTGACAATAAAACCGTACTTACATTTAAACTGCGTGCTTATGCTAAACTGAATTGTTTGAAATTGAACTGTTTCTGACATTGAAACTGTACTTACACTAAACTGAATTGTTATATATAGAACTAAACTGAATTGTTATATATAGAACTGTTTTGACATTTTACTGTGTAAACAAAATCTGTACTTACGCTAAACTGAATTAGCTGAATAAGAACTGTTTGAATAAACTGAATAGTTTGAAATAGAAATGTTTTTAACAAGTAAACTGTGTACTCATGCTAAACTGAATTGTTCAAAATAGAAGTGTTTAGTTGTATAAAAATGGATTGGGTATTAAATAACTTACAAAGGTTGATATGCCATAAAAACCAACCAACCAACATCCACAATAAGATCAGATTTCAAATGATTGTCTAGGCATTTATCAAGTTTTACTTACTTTGCAACAAGGCCACCGGTGTTGGGCACCAAGTGAGAATCAAAATCTTTACTGATTTTGTTATGTTTTACGGCATATTAACTATCATGGGTTATTTCATGCCAAACTCTGTCTTTCACTGAATTGCTCCACTTTAGCCTTGATACATAACTTATAATGCAGAATGTTAAGCAAGGAGATATCAAGTACCACTTTTTTAGTCTTTGGTATGACTCGACCTGGGATTGAACCCCAATCTCCCAGGCTATTAGCAAATACTCTACCCACTAGATCAATGGGCCAGTACTTTTACTTTTACTTATATGTACATACATATTATATATATGATTTGTTTGGAAATTGTCTACTTGTAACATTGTTTCAAAACAAAGCAAAACTCAAATGTTTGCACACAGATAAATGATTTTAGATATTGCTATTTATCAGTAACTGGGCCATTAGCCTAATTTGTAGAGTCTTCATCAATGGTCCGGGAGACCAGGGTTGAATCCAAGGTCAAGTCATGCCAAAAAACTCAAAAAATGGTACTGGATGCCATTTTGCTTAATGCTCAGCAATATAAGGTAAGGATCAAGGGTAAATTAAGGCAAACCAGAAAATGGAGAAGTACCCTCCCTACACCTTGATGTGGTAGCTATTGAAAAGGGAGCCTTCGGTTAACACTCGACTAAAGTCGCTAACTTTTATTTATCATTTGTACTCAGTTTAATGATTTCACATATTGTTATTTATGACTAACAATTCTATCTAATATTAATCATTTGTTTGCACGCAGTGAAATGGTTTCAAGTATTGCAGTAATTCTTTCTAATATTAATCCCAACTAAAAGACTGACCCATTCTATTTGATCCATAGATAGGATCCTAGCAGGTACCACCACACTGATCCTGAGTTGACCTGAGAGGTATGGCAGTGCATGAGTACTCCACATGCCCTAACAAATACTTATATTTCTCAGATCTGTGTGGACACTGGATACCATCAAGAGGACCTACCAAGAGAGAGTCTAGGGAATCCATGCTAGCAGCACTTGATGAAAACGATAATGTTTTTCTCCAAAACAGTTTATATCTTAACTTTTTAAGATAAATATTTTAAACTAGTTCTTTTGTCAACACCCAATATATAAATAATAAGTAAGAAAGTTAGCCGACTGTACCAAGAGGCTACCTTTTCCATAGCTGCTATACTGAGGTAGAGGGGAGGGCACTACTCCTTTTCCTGGATTGCTTCACTTACCTTTGATCTATACCTTATAATGCTGAGTATTAAGCAAATAGGTATCAAGTACCATTTTTTAAGTCTTTAGTATGACTTGATGTGGGACTGAATCTCAGTCTCCCAGACCATTGGTGAACTCTCTGCCTACGTGTAGTAGGCACACATATATATATATATATATATATATATATATATATATGGTGTGGAAAAATGTGATGAGAGAGTTTCTATGATTTTATTGTGCATTTGAGTATTATCTTCTCAATGCATTTTTGTAGGAAAACATTTGTGTTCTTGTAGGAGTGAGCTGTGATAATGCATCTTATGTATTTCCACAGTTTTTTGTTAGAAAATATGATTATCCTTTCAGACGGTATGTTGAAATGATAGATTGTGGTGAATCTGACAGTATGATAGAAATATGTGGAAAGTCGGATAAATCAAACACTTAACACAAGTTTAGTTATATCCGAGATATTTTGTTCTTTATTACAAGAACTTTTTCAGGCTAAACCATTTTCTGAGTTTTTCTATATATAAGCAAATGAGGAACATGATAAAATGATTAGGTGGATAAAGGTGTAGCAGGAGGAAAGAGAGAGTTTAGAGTCAATTGTATCATGTTTCATTAGAGATTTTTGATTGTATGAAAGTGGAAGATATTTTAGTGAGCTGAAAGGAAAGAAATAGAGTAAGAGGTGTAGAGGAGGGGTTTTGGTGTTTCCTGTTTTATCAAAGATATTGACTATGATGTGATGTCTAGGTGGAAAGGGAGTGAAAAAAGTGGAAAGAGAAAGTGACAAGGAAAGAATCCTCAAAAGTCTAGTGGTAGAGAGTGAAAAAAATGTCTATATCTTTATCCATTTTCTATTTTGATATTGTTTTCATGTCATATGATGTCCACCAGGTGTGGTGAAATATGATAGAATCCTGGGCATTGCCTTATATGGTTTGTTTTAGAAATGACTGCAGATTACTAGAATCTGCAGGATTTTTTGCAATGTATGCATTTCATTAGAGTTTCTAGGGAAAAATTGAAGATGTGTTTGAGCTCTAAGATGTAGGAGAAAAGGGGAAGAGAAAGAGAGAGAGAGAGAAAAAGAGTGATATCAAGTCAAAATAGGAAATATGCTGGCATCTATAAGATTATATGCATAGAAAAGTACAGGGTTGTTTTCATCCCCAAGGAGGATATACAATTTATTGATATGTAATGATGTTATTAATATATACTTTTGAAACACCTTGTTTTGGAACCTGTGAATATATTGATCTGTATATATGATTATTTACAACAATCCAGCTAAATTACCAGTATTAGTTAAATAAATTTAAATACATTGTCAGGTAGTTGCAATTTTCTTTTCTTTCTGTGTATATGTGTGTCTATGTCCATATGTTTTAGCACATGCAGCACAGCATAGGCATGGGCAGCTAGTAGGGACAGGTATACAACGTGGTCATTCAGGCATATGTTGGAGCGCATGAAGGTTGACACAAACACTTTAGTATTTTTCAGGGCTTTCAATTCTGAGCACCAGGGTTTATAACTGACCTGCGACTGTAAGTTGTCTGATTAGAGAAAGAAAAACAGGTTAATTTTTCTATAAAAAGGGCACTTCATTCTCACTATTTTTTGCACCTCTGAACAGTTACTCTTTGGACCCTATTTAAACCAGACTTTCCGGTTTGTCTGCAGCTCCAATTTTCCCTTTCAAATCTGTGTCCCCGCCTTACTTCCCTCTGTGATGTTGGGGGAGGAACATATCTCTTTCCTGCGTTTCTACTCTTGGGCAGAACATTTGAAATTTCTAGTTTTTTATCTAGTTATTTTAATTGGCATAGTCATTCACCCATGACTGGCTGACCAACAAAGAGTACTTTGGCCTGAATCACACAGGGGTGACTTTTTAACTGGCTACTCACAGACTCTCAGTCTGCTATAAATTTCCTCTAATTTTTTTTCTCTTTCTCCTTCCCCCGAAATTAGCTTCCAGTTTTTTTTTTCAACTTCAATTTTCTATAAGCTGTTCAATTGCATTACATGCATACATATGTGCATGTCTGGTATAAATGCAGAGCTAATATATTTTATATACTAGGGTTAATACATATCTAAATAAGAGCATGACTCCAAAGAAAAATAAGTGACAAGTTTTATCATCCAAGAGAGACAACCATCAGTTTCCATAACTTGCAGAATACATGTCAACCTTTTTAAGCCAAAAAAAAAAAATCTCTGCAAAACTATGTCAATTTATATAGCAGAGCTAAAATCCAAACCTTTATTACAGACATTATTTACATTTTTCAGACTATTGTACTCATCTTTGTCAACATGTTTATCACAACGTCTCAGCTACTGTATGCTGTGGCATTCTTCAGGTGGTTGGAATGTCAAACTTAACCCTTTATTTTGCTTACTAGGGTAGACTGTTCGAGTTCCACAAGCCATGTTTAATGGATGTCAGTTATCAGTTATCTCCTGTTAATTTCCCCTCTGAAAGTTCTCCACTGCCTTCACTGGGTATTGAACTCACACTCTTTGAGTATGTCACTGGATCTAATTAATGCCTTTATTCACTGTACCATATGTCCTTGAGGACATCTGTGTATGACTGATAACTAACATCCATTAAACATGGCACATGGAACTAGAAGAGTCTACCCCGGTAAGCAAAATAAAGCATTAAGTTCTACATTCGAACCACCTGAAGAAGGCCAGAACATACAACGGCCAAAACATTGTGGTAAACATGGCGACAAAGATGAGGACAATAGTCCGAAAAATGTAAATAATGTACATAATACCTCATCTCAGAAATATTGACAGACTTTATTACAGAGTGGTGAATAAGTGGAATAAAGTAAAGTTGGCGACCATAGTTGAGGGTAACCCAAAGGCTCCCTTTTCGATAGCTACTACACCAATGTGTAGGGGAGGGCGCTACTTCTTCCCTGGGAAATAAGTGGAATAGTAATCCTAATAGTTGATATACACCACTTACTGAAATTCCAGCCGACTGCCACAAGCAAAATAAATTGCTCATAACCATGACCAGGGCATGGTGACAAAGGAGAAACTTTAGTTTGGTTTGGTTGGGTTGGTCTTTATGACATATCAACCCTTGTACCTTATTTGATGCCAAATCTTTCTTATAAAAAGTAAAGTTGGAAACCATAGTCAAGGGCAACCAGAAGGCTCCCTTTTCAATAACTACTAGACCGAGGTGTAGGGGAGGGGGCTACTCCTTTCCCTGGGTTGCTCCACTTTACCCTGGATACGTACCTTATATTGCTGAGTGCTAAGCAAGGTGTTATCAAGTACCATTTTTAAAGTTTTTGGTATGACTTGACCTGGGATTGAACCCAGGTCTACCAGACCATTTGCGAACACTCTACCCATTAAGCCAAGGAACCAGTTCAAAAACACATATTTCAAATATATGATTTGAAATCATATTTTACTGATAACATACGATAAACTAATCTGACATGATTTTTTTTGCACACAGTTAAATGATTTCAAGTATTTCTATCCAACACAAATTACTCTATTTACTATTAATCATTTGTTTGCTCTCAGTTAAATGGTTTCAAGTATATCTATATATCAATAACAACTCAATTAAACATCAGTTATTTGTTTACACACAGCAAAATGATTGAACAGTTCTATTTCTAACAATTCAAGTTAGAAGAAGTCATTTGTTTGCTCACAGCTCTGTTGGACCTATAGATAGAACCCTATCAGGTGTTACAACTTTGGGTCCGAGTGGACCTGGGAGTAATGGCAATAAAGGGGTACTCCACATTTCCCAAATCTCCAAGGCTGGAGCCTTGCCATCAGATTGTTTAATGTTATATCCCTGATACTCATTATAAGGAGATCTTACCGAGATTGACTGTTCTAGTTACACGAGCCATATTTAATGGATGTCAGTTATCAGTTATCTCCCCTCTGAAAGTTCTCAACTGCCTTCACCAGGTATTGAACTCACATTTTTGGGGTATGTCATTAGATCTAACCAACACCTTTATCCACTGTACCATATGTCCTTGAGGGCATCTTTGTATGACTGATAACTAACATGCATTAAACATGGCTCATGGGACTAGAACAGTCAACCCCAGTAAGTGAAATAAAGGGTTAAGTTCTTACCCCTCTGCAGAGATGCAGTTGGTGTATTCTACAGCCCTAGCTGACTGGGCTGGGAAAACTTCAAGAGAGAAACTGAAGCTCTATTAACAACAACACAAAATAATACAATAAAGTTTAATTGTATCAAAGTAAAAATTGATATATCAGAGAATAGTAAATGTTGGCTATGTAGTGATAGAGATTAAACAGTGAATCACATAATTTCGGAATACAGCAAACAGGCTCAAAAGAAATACAAGACGGTGTTGTGAAGGTGATATCATCATTCCAGTGGACAGTAAAAGGAAAATAATGAAAGGCAAAAAGCTGAACAAATACCTGGACTTTGCCAGAGAGTTTTAAAAAATTGTGGAACATGAAGGTGACAGTAATCTCAATCATATTTGGAGACCTTAGAACAGTTTTCAAGAACCAGGAAAAAATGACCAGAAGAACTGGAGATTAGAGGAAAAATTGGGACCCACCAGATCAAAGCACTGTTAAAATCTACTCGGATACACAAGTTAGAACTGATGAAAAACTCATAAGAAGTAAAATAAATATCATAATAATCTGCTTGCACAGTTATATGGTTTCAATTATTATCTAATAGTAATAATTACAAATGCTAAATAATACTAATAATTTCAATTGTTATCATATGCTAATAATTTCTAGTGTTATCAAATACTAAAAATTTCTAGTGTTATCTAATACTAAAAATTTCGAGTGTTATCTAATACTAAAAATTCCTAGTGTTATCAAATACTAAAAATTTCTAGTGTTATCTAATACTAAAAATTCCTAGTGTTATCTAATACTAAAAATTTCTAGTGTTATCTAATACTAAAAATTCCTAGTGTTATCTAATACTGAAAATTTCTAGTGTTATCTTAGACTAAAAATTCCTAGTGTTATCTTATACTAAAAATTTCTAGTGTTACCTAATACTAAAAAAAAATTCTAGTGTTATCTAATACTAAAAATTTCGAGTGTTATCTAATACTAAAATTTTTGAGTGTTATCTAATATTAAAAATTCTAGTGTTATCTAATACTAAAAATTTCGAGAGTTATCTAATACTAAAATTTTTGAGTGTTATCTAATACTAAAAATTTCTAGTGTTATCTAATACTAAAAATTTCGAGTGTTATCTAATACTAAAATTTTTAAGTGTTATCTAATACTAAAAATTTCTAGTGTTATTTTATACTAAAAATTTTGAGTTATATGTAATACTAAAAATTTCTAGTGTCATCTAATACTGAAAATTTCTAGTGTTATCTAATACTAAAAATTTCTAGTGTCATCTAATACTAAAAATTTTCGAGTGTTACCTAAGGGTAATAATTTCAACTGTATCTAATACGAAAAAATCTAAAACTTAAAATTTCAAGTGTTATCAAATACAAATAATTCCCAAACAGATCATTTTGACCCAAACAGATACAACCACACAAGGATTGGTTTAGTTTGGTTTGGTTTATTTGTATATCAACTTGCTATGGGTTATCTAATGACAGAATTTGGTTCATTTGTAAATATTCAACAATAATCATAATTGCTTATTTTTTTAATGTGCATTCCAGTCTTTTTTTATGAATCGGAATTTTTAAATGACTTATTTTAAAATAAACACTCGTCAGCACAGTCATATCATATCAAGCATTTCTATTTAATCTAACAAAGTAGCATAGTCATATAGTATCAAGCATTTCTATTTAATACAAAATTTACTGTTACGTAGTATCAAGTATTTATATTTGATACAAAAATATTACATACATGGTATCAAGCACTCCTATCTTATGCAAAAATTACATACATTTATATGATATCAGCTGTCTATCAAAGAATAATGATTCACAAACAGATCTATTTTGGTCGTTGATGGGACCTTAACAGGTGCTACCACTTTGGGTTTGAATGGACATGGGAGTAATGGCAATAAAAGGTGATTTGATACTCTCCAGCGTTCCATAACTGGAATCTCGCTCCAGGATGCAATTTAGTCTCATACCTTTTTGTGGCTGGGTTTACTCCACAGCAGGAGATTGTAATCAGCATATTTTAGGCCTTAAAAATGTGCCTACCAATAGTTATTAATGATTAATGGAAATGAATAATGTTTTTGGTTTGAATAATTAAAGGGCTGAGACCTAGAGCCAGTACCAGGAATTTTGGGGCCCTATTAAAAATTTGTTTGTGAGGGTCCTCTACTCATCAAAAAGGAAGTGCAAGGACTAATTATGAAATTTTTAGTGGGACACTCTATTCAACAAAAAGAAGAAGTGCAGGATCCAATTATAAAATTATTACTAGGGCCCCTACCCAACATAATCATTTCAAATTCAATGGTTTTTGTAAATTCATTTGTTAGAGATAACATCAAATTATTTAGTCTCCCTTGTGAAATTGTTGTCTATAAGTATGTTTAAATCCATTTGAACAAATCCTTATAATTGGCTTAAAGCTAGCCCTGCTACAGTCCTAAACCAGATTTTCACTGAGTATAAATCTATTTATCACAATGCAGAATTGTTCCAAAAACAAAAGATTCAGATTTAAATCTAGCTCTTTCCTATATACAATGATCATTCTATTTTTATATATGTACACCAAACCATAAACAAATAAAAGTTCATATTGTTTTAGGATTCATAAATTATGGTGTTCTATTAAGTAAATGAAACAAGCAGTGGCTTCATCGGATGCAGTGGCCATGGACAACCAAATTGATACGTGTCAATATTGACAGGTACCTATCATGGACCTTTAAATGCAGCTCTTAAAGTCAACTGATGCTTCACCAGTCTGAGCACGACACATTAAGTGTCAGAATCAATGGTCTTCTGCTGGAATATAAAACACACGAGCCAATCAAATTTAGAATTCTCCTGCACTGGGCAGGTGGGTGTCAGCCCCTGTCAAGGATGGCAATGGGTTTAACAGCCTCTTAAAGTTATTACCGCTGGTGATATTGTAGGAAACATTTGAACAAGTAATCAATAAATTGATCTGTTCTGCATTAAAAATTTTGGCACGTGGGGGACTAGACATTTTTGTCAATTACCAGCTGAAGTGAAAAAGATATGGATTCATATCTTCCTCAATTGCATTTATGCATAAGCAATTATTCCATTTTTTGTATTTATAATTCTTATGCTATTTGCACCTCTTAAATATGTATATATATATATATATATATATATATATATATATGAGGATCATTAAATAAGTTTCTAGACTTTTTTCGTATGGACAATTTTATTGATAATACACACATGAAACTGTAGTCCCCTTTGAAGTAATCTCCTCCGGCTGCAATTCACTTGTTGTACCATTCCAACAACTTCTGGAAGGCCCCATGGAACTCATCTTGTGTGAGCGTGTCAATGATCTTTGTCACAGCCTCAATTGTTTCATAACGACACCCTCTGAGCTAAGGGAATAAGCAAAAGTTACAGGGAGCAAGGTCTGGACTATAGGTGAGGAACTCTCTTGATTCCCATCTTGGTCAAATAGTCTGTGACAAGGATGGATTTGTGGACTGGTGCATTGTTCTGGTGGAAATGCCACTGACGCGATTTGAAGAGTGCTCGCCTCTTCTGACGGAATCTCTTCCTGAACTCCCTTAAACCCTCAACATAGTAAGCCTAAGCCTAACCCTAACCCTTTGGCCAATCAACTCTGGTGTATTGACTTCCTTACTCCTTCCACACCTCTCATCATCCCTTACAGACTCCCTGCCTTCCTTGAATCTCTTATGGCACTCAAAAACTGATGCTCAATTCATGCAAGATGCTCCAAAAGACTTTTTGGTATAGGCATTTAAAATTGCCGTAGACCCTTCCAAATTCATTATGTTATTGCTATACATCTTATGAGATGACTGACCAATTTTTATGATTTCAGCTTTAAATCAACAGCTACAGCAGCAATTAGAATACACCCTACTAACAGCTGGTGAATTTCAAAAATGCAATCTGGATGCGAGGACACTTTAGAAGAATGATATGCAATAAAATTCTGTTTTAAACTTGGAAACATATGGAATGCTTCAGACTGCTTTTGGAGCATCTTGCATGAATCAAGCATCAGTTTTTGAGTGGCATAAGAGATTCAAGGAAGCTAGAGCATTACTGAAACCTTACAATCAGATTTCTTAGATTCATATCCAGGACACTTGTTGGAGGAGTCTTGCCCCTTTGCAGAGATGCAGTTGGTGTATTCTACAGCCCCAGCCAACTTGGCAACACTCAATAGGGGAGTCTTACCCCTTTGCAGAGAAGCAATCAGTATATTCTGCAGCCCCAGCCAAACTGGTCAGAATTGTTTGTGGCATACAGGAATACTTGGAACCATTTAACTGTGTGCCAATAAAACTATTAGTGTGCGCACTACTTGAAACCACCTCACTGTATGCAAACAAATGAATAATATTCATCCTTATCATCATCTTCATCATCATCATGTCATGCTGCTAGCACGGATTTCCCTGGCCCTCTCACATCACGCATCTCTATCATCCATTGTTCTCTGGAGGTCTTCCAGGCTGGTTCGTCTAATTTTTACGGTTTTCGTGATGGGTTGTAGGTGGCCGTACAGTTGTTGTTTTGTGGGGTGTTGCTTCCAGGACTAGGTTAATACAGCTTACAGCATTCTTGTGTAATTGCCATCAAGCTTTTTCTCAAACAGAGTTATTAGTAAGATATGGTAATACTTTAAACTATTTAACTGTGTGCAAACAATAACAATTCTTATTTGTGCACAAAAAATTAGTTCAAACTTTTTTAGAAATAAAATTATCTAAAAACTATTCACTTACAAATTATATGTGTGTAACTATTTAACTGTGTGCTATACTTGAAACCATTTAACTGTGTATATGCAAATGAATGATGTTAAATCAATTTTTTGTGTTACATTGCAATACTTGAAACCATTTAATAATAATTTTTATTTGTATTGGTAGTTGCATTTTGTGTACATTTTTGTTTGTTTTCAATGTAAGGTTTTAAACGGTCTATTGAAACTTGTGTATGTGTATTTGAATTAGTTTCTATTAGGACATATTTTGGTGTTCGTTCGAGTACCATGTAAGGACCTGAATAGGGTGCTTCTAGCGGTTTTCGAACGCGGTCTATCCTTATCCAAACTTTATCACAAGTTTGATGTTGATCTGGCACGTATGATGTTTTTGTTGATTTTTCTCTGTTTGAAAAGTCTGTCAGATCGAATTTTGCCATAGTTTTGTGCAGTTCTCTTGTAAAATTTTGTGTAACTGTTTCTGTATTTTCCGTATTTATCATTAGTTGTGGCAATAACATTTGTGCACCTGTGACCGCATAAAAAGGGGAAAAATTGGAGTAGTTGGGCATACTTCGAATTCCCATGAGAACTATTGGTAGGGCTGAAATCCAAGATTCTTTTCGGGCCATAATAGCTGCTTTTAAGGTTCTGTGGGCTCTTTCTATAAGTCCATTGCATTGTGGATGATAGGATGTTGTACGTAGCCTATAGAATCCAATAATTTTTGATAGTTCAAGGAAGAGTTCGCCCTCAAACTGTTTGCCTTTGTCTGATATGACGTGGAGGGGAACACCAAAGCGCGTAATCCACGTGTTTACAAAAGCTTCTGCTACGGTTTGTGCTGTAATATCTGATATAGGTTGTGCTTCTATCCATCGACTGGTTCGATCTATACATGTTAAAACATACCGACATGGATTGATGTAAGGATTGTTGGAGCATTTCGCTGGTGGTAGTGGTCCAATTATATCAATGTGTACAGTATGGAATCTTGATGATGGTATTTCCAACGTTTGTACAGGCGATTTGGTATGTCTGTATATTTTTGCTTGTTGACAAGATGTGCATGATGCACATAGTTCTTTGATGGTTTTATCCATATGTGGCCAGTAAAATCTAGCCTTAATCATTTTGACTGATGATTTTATTCCAGGGTGTGATATTGCATGCAAGCTGTCAAAGATAGATTTTCGTAGTGTGCACGGTACAAAAGGTCTGGGGTATGACGTTGATGTGTCACATAACACAAATTGATCTTTTCCAGATAATGTGAATTTCTTTAAATCTGGAAAGGACTGTATTTCGGTGTCTGATTTTTGTGCATCTGCAAGTGCTGGTAGATCGTATATATCTATTTGTACAGCAAATGTTTGGCGAGACAGACAATCTGCAACTGCATTTTGGTTACCCTTCACATGGGCTATATCTGAAATTCTGTAATAATTGCTAGCTGTCTTTGTTGTCTATCTGATTTGGCAGGTTTTAGACTGTGGAATGCACCGCATATTGGTTTGTGATCTGTCAGAAGTAATACTTCACGACCTTCTATGAGGTGGCGAAAATGTAACACTGACAAATATGCTGCTAAAAGTTCACGGTCAAAAGTGGAATATCTCGTCTGTGTTGTCGTAAGTTTCTTTGAGAAGAATCCTATTGGTATTGGATTTCCATTTATGACCTGATGTAAGGCAGCACCTACTGCATATTTGCTGCTGTCCGTGACTAGTTGATACTGTGTACAAGTTGGTTGAGGATGAGATAATTCTGTTAGCTCACCAAGTATTTTTATAATGTTAGAAAAGGATTGTTTTTCCAAATTATTCAAGGTAATTAATCCTTTAGGTGTTAATCTCATTCTTTCAGATAAAGGTAAGACTAACTTCGCAAATCCTGGTATTAATTTCCTGTAAAATCCTACCATACCAAGAAATCTGCGTAAGCTTTTAGCATCTGTAGGACACGGAAAAGATTCTATTTCTTTTACTTTGTTAGCAGTTGGTGTGATTCCATTTGAACTAATTCTAAAACCTAGGAAATCTAGCGATGTTACATTGAAAATAGATTTCGATAGTGATATTTTCAGGTTATTTTCTTGTAAAATCTTAAAAACTGTGTCTATATCTTTCTTGTGGGAAGGCTCGTCGTCGCTGAAGATTAAGATGTCATCTAAATATATAAAGACACAGTCTATCTGTCGAAAGATTCTGTCCATGTACCTTTGAAATGTTGCCGACGAATTTTTTAACCCAAACGGCATAAATTCGTAATGAAAAAGACCCATCGGACAGATAATTGCCGTTTTAGGAATATCATCTGGGTGCATTTTAATTTGATGGTACGCTGAAATCAGATCAATTTTTGTAAATCGCTATTTATTAGCGAGTTTTGTTGTGAATGAATTTATATTGGGAATGGGGTATCTATCACTTTTAGTGATGCTGTTTAATGCACGGTAATCTCCGCAGCAGCGGTATCCTCCACTTTGCTTAGGTACAAGATGTAGTGGGCTTGACCATTCGCTGTCTGAAGGAGTTATCACGCTTTCATTTATGAGTCTTTTAAACTCTTCTTTAGTCGCCGATAGTTTTTCCGCGGATAGCTGTCTGGATTTTGCAAAAACCGGTAAGTGGCTACCTGTATCAATTCTGTGATAAACACCGCAGTAGTTGTTATTTTTGTTTATATGACGAGAAATGATTTCTGGGTATTTATCCAGACTGGTTTGAATAAATGATGGTAGTTCTACTTTGTTAATGACCACGTTTACTGGAGATGTCGTGTTTAGTATTAATTCCTTTTTGGTAGCTGTTAACGGGTCGTAAATTGTTTTATTTTTGCAGTCGATTATGAGACCAAATTCATTTAAAAAGTCAAATCCAAGGAGTGGATTGGTGATATCTGCGACCACAAATGTCCAGGAAAATGACCTTTTCAAACTTGGTATCCCAATCTCTAGCTTTGCTTGTCCGTAGCATTTTATTTTCTCTCCATTAGCGGTGGTGAGTGATACCAGTGTTGGATTTAACGTGACGCTGTTTAACCTAGACGCTGGTATTATTGAGATACTTGCACCAATATCCACTATAAATTTTAATGTAGTTGTCCCTAATCGTGTATTGATTTGTAATAGCGGCGAACTCAGGGGGACAGACATGGTTCGCGCCGTTAGTTTTCCGAGTCTGTTGGAGTTGGTGTAGGTGGACGCGAGCTTGGTAGTATTTTTGTGTTTTGCTTCTTCGGCCATCTACACCAAGGTTTGCAAGTTCTTGCTTGCTCGGCAAAGTAGAGGTGTGCTCTACATATTTTGGCTTTTTGTTCCGGGAAGAAAGGTTTGATACCTGTCGGTATAAGAATATTGTCTTTGCTTTTCTCAGTTTTTTGTGTCATATGCTGAGCGGTGAAGGCTGTCGCGTTGGTATTGTTAAGTAGAGGCATAAGCTCATCCGCTAGCTTTCCAAGTTGAGTTGGACTTAACTCCTTTTGTGAAGCAATGACGGGGGAAATTGTCGCTGGTAGGGCCTAAAGAAATTGGTGTATTACTATTTCTTCTCCGATACCTATCCGTTTTGCTATCGATAGCATTTCTTGCAGGTATGTTGAAGGACGGCCTGTAATAGTTGTTGTTGACATTAATTTGTCCAGCAATTCTGGCTTTGTCCTTTCGTGGGCCTCAATTAATGACTGTTTTATTTCCTCGTATTTTTTGGATTCTAAAATTGTTATCGGTATTTTAGCTACCACCTCTGCAGGCAGAGATGATATTACCGTGTAGAATTTTGTTGTTGATGCCGTTATATTGCGCAGGTGGAATTGTGCCTCCATAATGGAAAACCAGCCATTCACTGCCGTTTCCATGAATTCTGGTGTCTTTATGTTAATTTGCTGTAGAGAAGCTTCTTCCATTTTTATTTATTTTTTTTATCATTTTTTTTAATTGTTTTTTTTTTTTGTGTGTGTATATATATTTTTATATGTGTGTATATATATATATATATATATATATACATATATATATATATATTTGTTGTTGTAGACGAAGAAAAGAGGAAAACAATTTTTTTTTATTTACTTACGTCGAAGGTTCTCTCTTGAAACGTTTGCGACGTGAAGTTGAAAAATTGGTTGAATTTATCCTGGAATTTTCAAAAGTTGCATCTTATATCCTTTTAGTTGGGGTCACCATTGTAATATATGTACTTGGGTTATGTTATTTGAGATAATAAATGAGGAGTACAAATATTAACTTTAAAAATGGAATTTTATTCTTCGTATACAACGCCGCGTGTTGGCTAGAAAATGTCCGGCGGTCAACACGTGTGTTTAATGTTTGGAATCTCTTCAGCAACTGCCTCCTCTTCTGTCTTGGGTCGTCTTCGGCAACTGCTACTATCTCCGCTGATTGGCCAGAGGGAGATGGAAAGCGAGAGAGAAAAGGAGAGAGAAGGGAAGAGAGAAGAGTGAGAGGTGATGGATTCTGGGATAGCATTCCTTGGCCGAGGTGGAAGTAAGGACCAAGATTTCTGTTAAGGTAGTATTGACTGCCCATTTACTGACCTTAGTAAGGGAGGTGATACTACAAAGCCACCATGAGGAGGTGATATAACTATTTATTTTAGATGTTTTCCTGCTTTACTGGCCAATATTTGAGCACTTTCTTGATTTGACGAAAATGTTTTTATAATGATTTACTCATTCCCTAAATATATATATAGGGAATGAGCAGGTTTGGTTTGGTTTCTTTATTTAATGGCATATCAACCATTGTAAGTTATCTAATGCCAAAGCCATTCTCCAAGAAGAACAGTAGTGGTAATATTTAACCCATAGCTGGGAGGATAAGGGGGTTCATAGCTTTTCCAAGGGTATTTGCCCGAAAGTGAACGTAATAGCACGACTGGAGTACGAACTCGCTTACTATGATTCCACAGTCCATCGCTTTAACCATTACACCACGAGGACACCCCCGGGAATGAGCAAATCATTATAAAAACATTTGATGGCAATATATATATATATAGATTGTCATCCTAAGACAGGTTGGACACATGAGATACTTCAAGCTGAGATTGAAACCCAGCTGACTTTATGTCAGTTAGTTATCTTAGTAAGTGAAGGAATTTTTTATGTATACCTTTTTATATATACATTATCGGCTACCTGGAGTGCTCAGTTCATGAGAACAGCTACTACATTTCAGCAGATGTGGCAGCAAACAAATTATCCCTGTAGAGTGGGTGGTGGGAATATATATATATATATACATATTTGTCTGATTTTAGGTATATGAATTGATGCAAAATCAAATCGATAAGATTAGAGACTCGGTTGAAGATAGACAATCTAGAATAGCATGGCAAATGATAAACAAAGGGAGCAAAAAGAAGAGCACAGCGAAAGTAAAACTGAAAGCTACTAGCCAACAAGATCGAATACACCTGTGGAAACAGCATTTCAAGAATTTACTCAGAAACCCTCCAGAAGTTACCAATCACGAGAATTATAAGTAAGCAATTAGACATCAAACTAGGACCATTTACTCAAGAAGAACTTGTCTCAGTTTCAAGCTAACAAAAGAAAGCAGAAGATACCCTGCAAAAACAATTACTGAAGCCAACTATGCTGATGATATAGTGCTTCTGGCAAATGTACCCGCCCAAGTGGAAACCCCTCTACATAGTTTGGAATGAGCTGCTGCAGGCATTGGCCTCCATGTCAATGCATATAAGATGGAATATATATGCTTTAATCAAACAGGTAACATCTCCACACTAAATGGTAGCACTCTGAAACTAGTTGACAAGTTCACCTAACTAGACAGACATTGACACATGACTAGCAAAGGCATGGACAGTTATCGATAGACTATCGGTCATATGGAAGTCAGACCTGACCGATAAAATGAAGCGCAGTTTCTTCCAAGCAGCGGTCGTGTTGATACTGCCATATGGATGCACCACATGGATGCTAACTAAATGTATGAAGAAAAAGCTTGATGGCAATTACATAAGAATGCTGTGAGCAATATTGAACAAGTCCTGGAGACAGCACCCTACAAAGCAGCAGTTGTACGGCCACCTACCACCCATCATGAAAACTATCAAAATTAGACAAACCAGACATGCGGGACACTGCTTGAAAAGTAGGGATGAGCTCATAAGTGATGTACTCCGATGGATCCCTTCATATGGATGAGCAAAGGCAGGACGTCCAGCTCAAGCCTACATACAGCAGCTATGTGCCGAAATAGGATGTAGCCTTGAGGAACTGCCAGAAGCAATGGACAGTAGGGAGATCTGGTAAGAGAGGGTCAGAAATATCCGTGCTGATAGGTCGACATGATGATGGTGATGATGATGATGATGATGAATGCTAAATAGTCGTTGTACAATATAACCTATAGCTGGGGATTTTGTATTTAAGCTGTAAATGTACTTACAAAATAAAATGCCTATTTTATTGTAAATGCATCAATATATAAAATCTTGATGTTTATGGAATGGACTAAAAATTTTTTTTAAATGTTTCTTTCCGATTAAAAACAGAAATTTTGTAATTTCATTCTCTACTTTTATTTCCACTTACAAACTAGTCTAAATCTGTGATTTTCAAACTGTAGTCCCCAGACAACAGGGGGTCTACAACATCAACAGCAGAGGTTCATAGATACTCCAAGGGTGTAATGAAAATTTATATCATCTGATTTGCAATCAAACCACAAATTTGTATTTCTACTTAAGGTACACAGATAAAAATTCAGTTTAAACAGCAACCACTCAAAAAATTTTACTTTGCTTGGCTTCTGCGTATTCATTAATGTCTCAAAAGAACATATTTATGTGAAACAGTATTTTCAGCACTCACCAATATGTTGACCAAATACAGATCTAGATTTGTTGTGGAAAGTGAATCGCTTGTTTCTTTGTTAAGAATATCATCAAGAATTGACAATTTGTGCCAAGCAAAGCAATCACATCTTTCTCCATCAATGTTTTTATTCAATGCAATTATTAGATGTAATTTTCATTAAATATTTTTGATTGATTTCCTTTTTATTTATATGGGGCTCCATCAGAGAGACTCTGAAAATTTATACTGCTATTGAAAATTCTAATTGGAACAGCATCATTCTGATTTGAAATGAAATGAGCAGAAATAGCTTTTTGTGTAGCAATTTTAGATTCACCAGACATAAAAACCTTTCCACAGCAAATGGTCCAAACCATGATATGTGAAAAAAAATTATTTGAAAATCGTGAGATGGAGCTACCATTACTATTTGCCTAAGTTCACTTTTACATACATACATACATACAAATACACTCATAATCTTATATATATATACATACATATATATATATATAATTTTTGTTAGTTTAATGTGAGAAAAAAGTAAATATTTGAAAATGAATAGCTCCTCAAGTAGATTTATTTTCTAAGGTATAGGTAAATAAAACCTTATCTCATCTTTACCCCCAGATCCCCACACCAGAAGAGAATGACTGTCACCCAAAATTACGAATGTACATGCAGGTGTTTGACTTTGGGATCACATATTAATCGTAAGCTTCTGCATCAATGCCTTACTATTTAATGCTGATAGATATTCATTATTCCTTATATATATATACATATATATATATATAAATATTTCTTCTACACATGTTTCCAGGGTTTACACTTTCATCAGGAAGATTGTGTTTGATCCAGGCTAAATCTTTGCTTTATATAGAGGTGACTGTTTTGATAAGGTTGTTGTTCTTAATTCCAGGATTTTTGTCTGAGAATTTTCTGGTCGGGTTCATGCATTACTTGTCTGTGACTAATTTGCCTCTCTGCAGGTGTTGTTTCTCTCTTCCTCCCTTTTTTCCTTCTTCTTCTTTTTCTTTTAAATGAGAGTGAGTGTCTGTGTGTCTGCATGGGTGCTTGTGTCCATGTATGTGTATAAATACTTTCAGATTGTTTTTTCTTCCTCCAAAATAATCTATGATACTTGATATGCCATAGAGTTTTTTTGTTTTCCTTACACGGTCATTGTGTGTGTGCATGCAGGTGTGTGTGAGTGTGTGAGTGCATGTGTGTGTGTATTTGGTGTGCCATAAAATTCAACTGATTACTATTTTTTGTTGCTGGGTATTTGTGGGTGTGGGTGTGCATGTCCATGTGCATGTGTGTGTGTGTGTGTGTTTGTGTCTTTCTGTATGTTTGTATAGTTAAGTTCTGTTTAATGTGGGTTTGATTTTTCTATGAAGTCTTTTTCTTTTATTTGGAGTAATATCGTCAGTCAGGTATATTGGCATTATTTTGAACATTCCACTGCTTTATTCATATAGTTGTTTTTAAACATAGTTTTCAGTTTTCTGGTAACTTACTATTACTTTTGTGAAGGGATATTCTGGCATTAAGCACTTGCATAGAACCTTTGTGTATTTCTTTGTATTTGCTACATTCAATGATATTGACTACATCTTTTGAATAGCAACTTAAACTTTTATTTATTATGAATATCATCTTTGGGTTTTCGAAGGTATAGGATTTTCCTTCTATTATGTTACATACTCCATATCTTTTATTTTTGGATTTTGTGACTCCGTATGTTTTGTAGAAGAGGTGAGTATTTTTAAAAGATTTTTGAGTTGTCTCTGGCTTTTAATGATTTTTGTTGTGTCTACATACATTGTTTACACACACACACACACACACACACACACATAGACATACACATATCCTGCAGTAATATATGTATATGTAAGTGCAAATGGAGCAATAGCTGCTGTCATAGGAAATGGACAGTATGACCGGAGTTCAATTCTTAGATGATGCTGTTTTTATTTCACACTGCTGACAGCCTTGGAAAAGGTTTGAATCCTACAATTTTCCCTTCTGGTAGGAGTAAATAGAAGGGCAGACTAAGCTCTTTAACCTTGGTAGAGTAACCAATCAAGGAGAAGGAAAATTAAATTGAAACCTGTTAAACTCTACATAAAAAATTACCTTATGTTACATCCTGCCTGTATAGAGGGGTTTGGTGAAAACACACACTTATTTATATATATATATATATACATTTCCACTTGTTGGTATCCTTTTTTTCTCTGTGAAGGTCGATCTCTTGTTGTGAAGAAAAAATAGCAAGCTATCTCCATATGCTGGTTTATCTTATTCATTAACTTCATTTAGATTACAGAGCAGCTCCTGAGAAGCGGACCTCATATGGAAATTTATATCTTATCACATTGACTGGTCTTAGCAAACAGATAAACTTCTTCAACTACTTATATGCACTTTTCAGTGATCACCTGAAAAGAATTGCCCAGTCGGCTGGGGCTGTAGATTATAACGACTGCAGCTCTGCAGAGGGGTAAGACCTCCCCCAATTAGTGTCCTGGATATGATACTAAACAATCTGATGGTGAGGTTCCAGTGATACTGGAGCTTTGAAGAATGCAGAGCACCTCTTCATTGCCCTTGTTCCCAGATCCACTTTGGCCTGGAATGGTAGGACCTGATAAGGGTCCTATCTATGGGTTAAATAGAACTGCATACTTATGCTGGGCTGAATTGTTTGAATTGGAACTTTTTGACTGGGCTGAGTGGTTTGGGATGGAAATGTTTTTGACATTGAAACTGTACTTACATTAAACTGAATTGTTTAATAAAGAACTCTTTTGACATCAAACTGTGTGTAAACAAAATCTGTAATTATACTAAGATTAATTAGCTGAATTAGAACTGTTTGATGAAGCTGAATAGCTTGAAATAGAAATGTTTTTGACAATTAAACTGTGTACTCATGCTAAACTGAATTGTTTGAAATAGAACTGACTATTTGTATAAAAAGGAATTGGGTATTAAATAACCTGCAAGTGTTGATATGCCATAAAACCCAACCAACCAACTGCCAACCAACCAACTAACTTAAAAAGAAACCCAATGAAAACAAAGAAGAGAATTTCTAAAGACACTGAAATTTAAAACTTAATTTAATAAGTTGTGTTTGATAAGCATTTTCAACAAGTATTTACAGCTTCATCATGACATAAAAATTAGTTTATTTATAGAATGAATTAAAAGACTGAAACAGCTATCATAGATTTCAGTGTATAAACAATCTCAAACAAACTAGAGGTCCCTATTTATAGTCAACCAGTGGTAAAGTTTTTAATTTTAATCCTGTAATATAGATCAACTCTTTGTTTTGAAGAGATGTTTTCAGGCTTAAAAGGTTGATTGATACACCACAATTGATATTTGTTTATTTCTTTGTTTGTTTCTTTATGTGTTTGTTTGGGTTTTATGCCATATCAACCTTTGTAGGTTATTTAATGAAAAATCTCTTTTAATACAAATTAGCATTTCTACAGTAAACAATTAAGATTAGCGTAAGTACACAGTTTAAATGTCAAAAATTGTTCAATTTCAAGCTATTCAGTTTAGTCAAACAGTTCTAATTCAAAAGATTCAGTTTAGTATAAGTATAGTTTTTGTTTACAGTTAAATGTCAAAACAGTTCTCTTTCAAACAATTCTGTTTAGCATAATTACACAATTTAGTTCTATTTGACCAATAGATAGGACCCAATCAGGTGCTTCCACTCCGGGCCAGAGTAGACCTGGGAGCAATGGCAATAAAGGGGTACTCTGCATTCTCCAAAGCTCCAGCATTACTGGAGACTAACCATCAGATTTCTTAGTGTCATATCCAGGACACTCATTGGGGTGGGGAGGTCTTAAACTTCTGCAGAGAAGCAGTCGGTGTATTCTACAGCCCCAGTCAACTGAACACTGCAATTGATGGTACACATTGGCCTAGTGGGTAGAGTATTTGCCTATGGTCCAGGAGACCTGGGTTCAATCCTAGGTCGAGTCATACAAAAGACTTTAAAAATGGTACTTGATACCTCCTTGCTTAACACTCAGCGATATAAGGTATATATCAAGGATAAAGTGGAGCAATCCAGGGAAAGGAGTAGCACCTTCCCCTACACTTCAGTGTAGTAGCTATTGAAAAGGGAGCCTTCTGGTCATCCTCGACTACGGTCGCCAACTTACTTTTATAATAGTGAACAGAGTGACTTTTTTTGTTTGTTTCTTCATCTATCCATCCAACCATAAATTTTGCTCAGATTGAAATGTAATATCTGTGCATTCTGCCTTGGATCAAAGAGTAGATGACCGGATTAAAGTGTAGTATCTGTACTCATGGAAATCTAATTTAATGTACAAGAAAAAATCAAAATGAAATATGTAAAGATTAAACAAGTTGACACATACAGTATAACAGTAGTCAGTGATACCAAGTTCAAACCCTCAACAAAGCTATTTGCGCTTCACATTGTACTAATGCCCTTGTGAAAAGTATTAATTCAACTCTTTTTCATTCAAGTTTGTGATTTTTTTACAATAATGCTAAATAAACCATTGTGAAGATAAAGATGGGTTTATAGAGCATCTAATTTTTTGCAATCAGTAGACAGTAAATTGAACCACTGTCATATGGAAGTGTGAACTCTTTTGGACAAACCTTTCAAGTATTTCTCTTCAAAAATTTCTATGAGTATCCATAACTTAAAAAGTCTCTTCTGTCCAAAAATGTCTATTATGGCTATCTATAACTTAAAAAATCACTTCTCTTCAAAAATATCTGTTATGAGCATCCATAACGTAAAAAGTCACTTGTCTTCAAAATGGGTATCCATAAATTAAAAAAATCACTGATCCTAAAAAGTGTCTGTTATGAGTGTCCATAACTTAAAAAAAAAAGTCACATCCCTTCAAAAATATATGTTATGAGCATCCATGACTTAAAAAAAAAGTCATTCCTCTTAAAAAAAGTGTCTGTTATGGGTATCCATAAGTTAAAAAGTCACTTCTCTTAGAACATGCTTGCTATGAGCATCCATAACTAAAAAAAAGTCACTTTTATATATTTTTTATGATTGGTTGGCTGGTTGAACAATTTTAACAGCATGTCGACTCATATGAAATTATTTTATGTCTAAAGATTAGAGATTAACAAATATATATATATTTTTCTAATTATTCCTTTCATAGACAACCTATATATAAAGTGAGGGATCGTTTTAAAACTTAAATAAGTGTAAAACTAGTCCCCGTCTTTGTATCCTACAAATGATAAAGATGGAAATATTTGTTTTGATTTGTTTTTTATCCATTAAACAAGAAAGTTTTAATTATACATAAAGTGGGTGATCATTTTAAAACTTAAATAAGAGCAAAAAGAGCCCCTCTATTTAAATTTTAAGAAAGACTTAATTAAAAATTAATAAATATTAAGAAAAGTTTTTTTCTTTGTTTGTTTGTTTTTTCTTCAAAGAAAATTTAATTATTTTTTAAGTTTTAAATGGGCTATTCTTGTTCAGAAAATGCATTTAGATTGAAATCAATTAACAAGACATTTTAATTAATGCTTTTGTTTTTGTTTATTTTTTATTATTGCTGTTATACCCAATAATTTTTGAAAGCATTTATCCTTATGTTGAAGCAGTCAATAAAGCAAGCTGTACTTTTGTAAAGATTCCTCAAGGACAATTAATTACAAGAACATAACACAAACACACACATGCACACACATACACACACACACACACACACACACATTTATATATATATATATATATATATATATATATATATATATATGCTTTCAGCCAGTCTAGGAGAAAGGAAAACTTTGAATTCAAACCTGTTAAACTCTAATAAAAAATTTACCTTATGCTGCATCCAACTTGTATGCAGGGGTTGAGGAAAAAAAAATATATATATATATATATTTATATATATACATATATTTGGCAGGAATTGGTTGATAAATCTTCCATGATTAGTAATTTCCCAAGTACTTTCGGCCCAACTTTGGGCCATCATCAGGGGAAGATGTATTACAAAAGTGATGTAACTTTTGTATGTACATTACTACTTTGTTAGAAGAAGACCGTCTATACTGTTATATTGTGTCGCATTTACTTTTCGAATTTGTTTCTATAAATAGTGTCAGTGGCTAAAGACATTTATGTACATTAGCACTGGTTTGAAAATTAATTCTGTTAAGTTTGGGTTGTATGTTCCAGATATGCAGTGCCTCAAGAACCTGTAGTTTTTTGCTTATTATCTTGATGTTCTAATATTGTTGTGTTTTCAGAAAGAATTTTCCGTAATTCTGTTGTTGGACATAAATGTTTTTTTGAATGCTGTGCTATGGAATTTGTATAAGAAAGGTGCATTGTAAGTCTTAGTGAAAATACAACAATATTAGAACATCAAAATAACAAGCAAAAACTACAGATTCTCGAGGCACTACCTATTAGGAACATGCAACCCAAACTTAACAGAATTAATTCTAAAACCAGTGCTAATGTACTTAAATGTCTTTAGCTACTGACGTTATTTATAGAACAGATTCGAAAAATAAATGCTACACAATACAACAGTACAGACGGTCTTCTTCTAACAAAGTAGTAATGTACATACAAAAGTTACATCATTTTTGTAATATGATGATGGTTCAAAGTTGGGCGGAAAGTATTTGGGAAATAACCAAAGTATACATATATATATATACTTGCTCGTTTACAGCACAAATATATAAACAAAGCATTTCAAGTTGTGGAAGGAACATGTTATGGTTGGTAGTACTCTGGTAGATGGTACTCTGACACATTATACATTGCTTCACTCCATAAATGATTTAAAAGCTGCACAGATAAACATGCAATGTAATCTTATTCAGAAATGTATGCTTTACGAGTTAAAGAATTGTAGAAGCTACAAAAAAAAATTGTTGTGTGAACAATGGAGGTTAATTGTTTACAGTACAGTAACCAGATTGTTCCAGAAATTTTGCTTGGGTTGCAAGAAATTTGATTATCAGATAAGATTGGATAGACCTCAAATCATGTTGCCCAAGTGGCTGGGGCAGTAAAATACACCAACCGCATCTCTGCTGAGGGGTAAGACTCATCCCAACAATTGTCTTGGATATGACTCTAAACAATCTGATAGTGCAGTTTCAGTAATGCTGGAGCTTTGGGGAATGCAGAGTACTCCTTCATAGCCATCACTCCCAAGTCCACTCTGGCCCAGAGTGATAGAACTTGATAGGGTTCTATCTATGGGTAAAATAAAACTAAACTGAACTTTTTTGACATTAAACTGCATACTTATGCTAAACTGAACTATTTGAAATAGAACTGTCAAAACTTTTGCTAAACTGAATTGCTTTAGATAGGACTGTTTTTGACATTGAAACTGTAGACTTATGTTAAACTGAATTGTTTGAAATAGAACTGTTTTGACATTTAACTCTTTGTAAACAAAAACTACACTTATACTGAACTGGAGGTGCCCGTGATGTAATGGTTATGGTCGTAGGAAATGGACACGGCGACACGAGTTCAAATCCTGGAAAGACTGATTGCATTTCACATAGCACTAATACCCTTGGGAAAGGTATGAATCCAATTATTCTCCCTCCAGCTATAGGTAAATAGAAGGGCAGACTAGGTTTTTTAGCCTTGGTGAGGCAACTAGTCTAGGAGAAGGAAAACTATGAATTCAAACCTGTTAAACTCCACTAAAAAATTGACCTTGTGTCATATCCTACCCGAGCGGAGGGGTTGGTAAATATATATACTGAACTGAATTGTTTAAAATCTATTTCAGCATTAAATGACCCCAAAAGGGTTGAAATGCCAGGCTGTAACAACCAACCAATTCTGAGGTTGCGCTTCAAGCCATAGAGTGACTAGTTCTTGGAAAGTATCAGGCAAGCTTGGTATCTCACAGTCATCTTCACCACCTCACATTCAGCGCTGTTACATAATACCTCATGTTACCAAAATATTTCAAAACTTTTCACTCATCTTAGTATATATATATATATATATATGTAACTGTTCTTAGCTTAACTTTGTCTGATAATAGAGAAAACGTATGTATTAAATCAACCACTTTGTTTTGAGCAGAATGTGATACAAGATCAATTTTTAAGCTGAGAAAAGCTGAATGGATTCAATCTTTTCTTTTCTTTAGATTGTTTACCAATCTTGCTACCAAAGGAAGGATGTGACACAAGGTCAGTTTTTTTAAGCTAGGAAAGCTGGTTTGAATTCAGAGTTTTCTTCTTTTGAGAATTTTTGGACTAACCAAGAGTAAAGAACCCATTCTGCCTACCTATTTACCCATAACCACTTGAGAAATAATGGATTCAAGCCTTTCCTGTGGATATCAACACATAAATAATTTAAAACAGCATCACTGGATTTGAACTCGGGTTGCTGATTTCATTTCCTATAATCTATGTTGAGTAGATTATGCTCTATAAAATTTTTAAAAAATTGTTTTAGACAAATTCTGATTTTTGCATGTACCATTGTAGCAGCCACAGATCTATTTCCTTTCGCGAATCAATGCCCTCGCTAAGTGAGTCGGTCACTCACTGACCAATCAACTGGCAGAGTGTATTAATTCCTTCTTCCTCTCAAGAAGTATTTTTCAAGTTCCTTTTGGTAGAACAGACAAAGTCAGAGAGCCATGAACCAGCAGCAGAAACACATCTCTCTCACAGGACTGCCACTAATTCCACTTGGAACCCTTTGCTCACTGCTGCTAGCTTCGCACAGGCTTCCTACAAACGAAGGACCAACATACTGACCAGCGACACCAAAGGGACACTTTCTCACTCTCACTCCTTTACGCCTGCTACTATAATAAACCTTTCTTAGTTGTGGTGTTAAAAAGATGTTTCGTTATTCATTTGTGTTGCCTAATAATATATAGTGCTAGAGAAATTAACCATTTCCCGAAACACTAAACCATTGATAGGCATACTCAAGTCACAGTTGTTTGCAGAGTGTCCGGTTGATCACTGTTTTCACACAGTCATATCAATAATCATACTATTTCTGAACTAAATTGCTGTTCATATTCACCCAACACCTCTGCTACTGGCAGGATATGATGCCAGATTAATTCTTAGGAAAGTAAAGCCGGTTTGAATTTAGAGTTTTCCTTCTACTGGAATTGTTGACTGACCAAGGCTAACTAACACAGCTTGCCCTACAATTTACTTGGTGAGATAATAGACAGATTCATGCCTTTTCTAAGGGCATTTGTTCAAATTTAAATGCAAACCACTAACCCCCCAACAACAATAATAATATTAATAATAAAACTTTGACATTGCCAAAAAACAAAAAAAACCTGTGAACACTTGAAACAGTCCTCAAATGCTGGGAAAAAATAGGAAGAATTGGAGATCAGAGGAAGAAGCAAGAATATCTAAGCAACAGCATTGTTTAGATTTGCCAGAATACTCTGAACGGTATGTTAGTCATTTATCATATATATATATATATATATATATCATCATCATCATCTTCATCATGTTGCCCTACTAGCATGGATTTCCCTCACCTTCTCTCATCCCCATCTCTATTGTCCATCGCTCCCTGCAGGTCATCCAGGCTACATCCTGTATTGGCACAGAGCTGTTGTAGATAGGTTCAAGCTGGTCATCCAACCTTTGCTCGTCTGTGTGAAGGGGTCCAGATGAGTACATCGCTTATAAGTTCGTCCTTACTATTCCAGCAGTGTCCTGCATGTCTGGTTCATCTTACTTGGATAGCTTTTGTGATAGATGGTTGGTGGCTCTACAGCTGCTCCTTTGTGGGGTGTTGCCTCCAGGACTTGTTCAATACATCTCGCAGCATTCTTGCATAATTGCCATCATGCTTTTTCTCAATAAGCTTTGGTAGCGTCCATGTAGAGCATCCATATAGCAGTATTGATACAACTGCTACTTGGAAAAAATTGAGTTTTATTTTATCAGTCAGGTCTGACCAATAGCCAAGCAATAGCTGTCCATACTTTAGCAAGTCATTCTCGGTTGATTAGATGCTGCTTCCGAGATAGGTGGACTTGTCCACTAGTTTCAGAGAACCACCCTTTAGTGTGGAGATGTGACCTTTTTGATTAAAACTCATGCATTCTGTTTTGTCTGCATTGGCATGGAGGCCTATGCCACCTGCTGCTTGTTCCAGACTATGTAGCAGGGATTCGGCTTGAGTGGGTGAATTTGCCAGAAGTGCTATATCATTAGTGAAGTCCACATCTGTAAGAAGATATATATATATATATATTCACTAATGCAAGCTGACTGTGACTCAAAGTTATCTCAACAATTGGTTTGGTTTGGCTTAGTTTTATGGCATATCAACCAAAGTAAGTTATTTAATGCCAAATCCATTTTTGTACATATGAACAGTTCTATTTCAAACAAATCAGCTTAACATAAGTACACAGTTTACATGTCAAAAGCAGTTCTGTTTCAAACAATTCAGTTTAGCATAAGTACACAGTTTAGTTCTATTTGACCCATAGATAAGACCCTATCAGGTGCTTCCACTCTGTACCAGAGTGGACCTTGGAGCAATAGCAATAAAAGGGAACTCCATATTCCCCAAAGCTCCAGAATTACTGGAGCCTCACCATCAGATTGTTTAGTGTCATGTTGCAGGACACTTGTCAAGGGAATCTAATCCCTTTGCAGAGATGCAGTTGGTGTATTTTACAGCCCCAGTCGATTGGCCTTATCTCAAAAAGGTACAGATTGAAATATGTACTTACAAAATTAAACCCCTAATCTATTATGATGTCATCAATATATAAAATCTTGATGTAAACTATGAACTAAAATGATAAAAAATTCTTACTAATTAGTGAAATGAAAGGAAAAAGATTAGGATGAGTGAGTGATTTTAATGGCATGTCAACCTCCTCAACCCCCTGGTTATTTTACATCCAAAGGTTCGATAATTGCACACATTGTTCATTTTTATTTACATTTTTTGTGTAGCTTCCCGAATATTGTCATATGATTTCAGATATTCCCTTCTAATATGAATCATAGATAGGACCCTAGCAGGTACTACAACTCAAAATTAGAATGGACCTAGGAGTAATAGCAATAAATCAGTGCTCCCACCTCACCTGAATCGTGTCATACCCAGGACACCCCTTTTTGTGGGTTCTTACCTCTCAGCACAGAACACATACAGTATATTCTAAGCCCATCATCAAAGAAAAAATTGGAATGTATCTTTTTTTGCAATTTATTGATTAAAATACATTTTGAAAATGTTTTCTTTTAGAGGGAAAACAGAAATTACAGAATTTTATTTTCGGCAAGCGATCATGTAAACTACAATAATGATTGGGCAGAATTTATCAGAATTTTCCAGAATTTTCCAAAATGTTTTGTTGGATGATTGTCATAGCATTAAGTGAAATTTTTATTAATTTAAAATATCTTTCTATTCATTCATCGATCTAAGTATATATAAAAGATGTAACCAAATTATCTTAATGTAATGAAAAAAGGGGTCAAAACTCCTTCATGCCAACTATGCTGCTCGCACCAACTTTCAGAGTAACACGACTCTGCAACTCACACCAACTCCTCTTAACTCAATGTCTGCTCTCTGCTCTCAGAATAATACCACCTGCCTTGTGTCACGTGGTCTCCCACTGAGAGAAGAGAAATAAGGAATTTCTACTATCCCTCGTGTTTAAATTAGCAGGCCATCAAAGAATGACCATTAAGAGAGGGATAGTAATGTAGGTCAATCCTAAAGTAACAAATCCGGGTCAGAATGGAAACCAACAGATGTTTGCACTCTGTGACCGGATGGGTAAAGAATGGGGTATAGGAACATATAGTAGTCCGTCAGCCCGTAAAAGAGAAAATACTCTCCGAAGGAACCCGTCGAAAAGATAAGTAAACATTAAGACTGTTTCTCCCTACACCCAATAATATACTCTCTGTCTCTCTTTCAATTTAAAGAAATACTAAAGAAAAGGAAAAGAGGAAGAAAGACATTTATAGTTGTGTATTATCTGCTGAATATGTGTGTCTGCGTGTATATTAAAAAGACTGTTATATTTTAATGTCCCCCACGTGTTGAAGTTTGATTATTGTGTTGTCTAATGTCAAGTTGCTCATTTCATGTTTCTTTTTTTCAGCTTCTTTCGTCTCATGTTATTCTAACCTAAATTGTCCTATTCTTTTCTTTAAAAACATTATACGGGAAACCGGAGTTGTCGACTACTATAGCTAATATTATTATATCAAAATCTAGAGGTCCATATCTTCCATTGTTCTAGGGGTACGAAGAGCTAGTGGCCTGGTGGGTGTGTGCGTTAGCGTGAAGTTCGGAAGCCCCTTGCCAACAGCGGTCAGTCTAGTTCTAAATTAACCCCCACATAATATGCCAGTTCCTACATGCCCAAGAAAGGACTCTGAACAAGGACTTATTCTACGAGGGATCAAGTGCCAGACCGCCCCGTCTTCACACGTGCGAAAAATAAACTCCCCGTTTGGTGATAACAATACTTAAATGCACCAGTTCCCATATGCTTTTAAATGGTTGCTCATCCAGGGATCTTTTTATTTTAATTTGCCGTCACACTTGCCAATTTGGTCTTTTTATAGCCTCTTCTTCTCATATGCAAATCACCACTACTAGCATATAAGGAGTCCACAAACTCACATTCCTCTTTTTTTCTTTTCACGACGGTCAAATGCAGATGCAATGAGAGTAATCTATTCCATTACTTTTTTGACTACACTTAAATAAGGGATTTCATAACTTTAGAGCACTAGATTGATTAAATAAGGAGATTAACGGAAAAAGCTTGGTCTTTGCTTGATAGAGTTATGAGTTAAAACGCTACTTTATTCAATAATTTTCTGCCTTTTTTTATTTTAGAATGTTTTGAATTAAATTTGTGATCAGTTTCAAAAATATATCTGACCAAACCATTATTTAGGCTTCCTTTTTCAAATCCCTAATCTGTTCATAATTCTTTTTTAAGATTACAAGGAGTTTCATCTATTTATTTTTATCACAGTCCAGACATAGGATATCATGAGCTCCAGGTTTGGATTTGTTGTGGATATTGTTGTTTTCATTATTTATTAAATTCTTAATTATCTTGGAGAGAGATAGAAAGAAGCTGACTGATATTGATAGAGACAGATAGATGTGATATGGAATGTCTAAAATTTTTATAATATACTCTAAAATGTTTATGGAATGAATAAGTAGATAAGAAAAATAAATAATATATATATGAATAAGTAGATAAGAACAAAATAATATAGATATCAACAGAGATAGACTGATAGATTGATGTGATATGATTTTTAAAGGAAATTTGTTACATTTTAAAAATAAATTTCTGAACTCTAATTGCAAAACATGAATGTAAAATAGAACGCTATGAATCTTTGTAAATTGTCATTTTTTCCTTTCATTTAAAAACTCACACAGCCCAGACGGCTGAGGAAAGGGGCTGTAGAATACACCAACTGCATCTCTGTTGAGGGGTAAGACTTCCCCAACCAAGTGTCCAGGATATGACACTAAACAATCTGATGGTGAGGCTCCTGTAATGCTAGAGCTTGGGGGAATGCAGAGTACCCTTTCATTGCTATTGCTCCCAAGTTCCCTCTAGCCTGGAGTGATAGCACCTGATAGGGCCCAATCTATGGATCAAATAGAACTGTTTAAAATTTAAACTGCATGCAAACAAATGACAAATGTTAAATTGAATTGTTAGAAATCAAAATGTTCCACCATTTAACAGCTTGTAAACAAATGGTTGTTGAATTGAATTGTTAGTGTTACATAACAATGGTTGAAACCATTTAACTTTGTTCAAACGAATGAGTATTGTTGACTAAAATTATTAGTGTTTAAAAGCAATACTTGAAACTCTTTAACTGTGAGCCTAAATAGAATTATTGGTAGTACATAGCAATACTTGAAACTCTTTAACTGTGAGCCTAAATAGAATTATTGGTAGTACATAGCAATACTTGAAACTCTTTAACTGTGAGCCTAAATAGAATTATTGGTAGTACATAGCAATACTTGAAACTCTTTAACTGTGAGCCTAAATAGAATTATTGGTAGTACATAGCAATACTTGAAACTCTTTAACTGCGAGCCTAAATAGAATTATTGGTAGTACATAGCAATACTTGAAACTCTTTAACTGTGAGCCTAAATAGAATTATTGGTAGTACATAGCAATACTTGAAACTCTTTAACTGTGAGCCTAAATAGAATTATTGGTCGAACATAGCAATACTTGAAACTCTTTAACTGTAAGCCTAAATAGAATTATTGGTAGTACATTGCAATAATTGGAGCCATTTGATTGTGCGCAAATGAATGAATTGTTAAATAGAATATTGCTAAATAGCAATACTTATAATCACTTCACTACCTACAAACAAATAATTATCCTTCAATAGAATTATTAGTTTTCATCGTCATCATATCGAGCTGCTAGCACAGATATCCCTGACTCTCTCTCGCCACTTCTCCCTATCATTCATCGCCTCTGGCAGGTCTTCAGAGCTACATCCCGTACTCTCACATAGCTGCTGTACGTATGTTCGAGCTGGTTGTCCTGTTTTTGCTTGGTCATATGCGCGGGTCTATAGGAGTACATCACAAATGAGCTTGTCCCTGCTTCTCCAGCAGTGTCTTGCATGTCTGGTTTGTCTAACTTGAATAGTTTTCGAGATGGAATGGTTTTGTTTGGTTTGATTTGTTGGGTTTTATGGCATATCAACTTTTGTAGGTTATTTAATGCCAAATCTATTTTTATGTAAATAATGTAGAAGGCAACAATATACAACAGCAATAATAGTGACAATAATAACAGCAACACTTACCAGAGGTCCAGCGTAGTCAAGACTAATGCTTGAACTGGACAGGGTTGGTATTTATGAACAAACATATCCAATGAGATGTTCTAGCCAATCACAATCCAAGGAATGGACTGGCCAATGTGTACACATTGGAATCTCCCAATGTGCCATAAATAGCTCTTTCATTGAGGACTGATTTACTTTAGTTTTAGCCTTGCTAAAGACGTTGCTCTTAGCCTAGCTACTGACTACAAGTGTGTTTCGTGATTCAACATGGCGCTGCGAACAGGATGTGGTTTGTAGAGGAATGGTTGCGAAGGGATGGAATCCCGGAGCCGGTGGTGGAGTAGTAGTTGTGCCGGTGATAGGCCAATACCTTGAATTGGGGTATTTCTGTACTGCAAGATGGCTCGAGCGACCTTGTCATTGTCCAGGGAACCTTGAGCGTCTGTGTTTCCGTTGACTATCCTCTTTGCAGTTTTTACTGCTAGCTCTGCACGGCCATTGGACTGGGGATATGCGACCGAGGATCGTCTGTACTTTACGCCCCATGTCTGAAGGAATTCCTGGAATGCAGTAGGTGTGAATGGTTGGCCACCATCTGTACTGATTTCCTCCGGAGTGCCATACGTTTGAAATAGTTGTCGACAGATGGACATTAATTTTGATGTTGTGGCATGGCCTGGTTTCAGATGATATAATATGAGCCAGCCAGTCAATCTGTCTGCACAGGAAAGGTACGTAACGTGCCCAACATGGAATATGTCCATCACTATTTGTTGGAATGGCCATTCTGGAGATGGTGTCATGGTGATGGGTTCTCGTGGTTGTTTAGGGGCGATGGTCGTACAAATCGAGCAATTGAAAACAACACAGTTTAATTGTCAAAAACATTTCCATTTCAAACTATTCAAGCAGTTGTATGTAACAATTCAGTTAAGTGTAAGTACAGTTTTAATGTCGAAAAACAGTTCTATTTGAAATAATTCAGTTAAGCATAAGCACGCAGTTTAAATGTAAGTACGGCTTAATTGTTAAAAACATTTCTATTTCAAGGTATTCAGTTTACTCAAACAATTCATTTTAGCATAAGTATGCTGTTAGTTCTATTTAACCCATAGATAGGGCTCTATCAGGTGCTACCACTCCGGGCCAGAGTGGACTTGGGAGTGATGGCAATGAAGAGCTACTCCGCATTCCCCAAAGCTCTAGCACTGCTGGAACCTCACCACCAGATTGTTTAGTGTTATATCCAGGACACTCGTTGGGGGGGGTCTTCCCCTCTGCAGAGGTGGAGTCAGTGTATTCTGCAGCCCCAGCTGACTGGGCAATCGTGATGGGAGGCAGGTGGCCGTATAGTTGGTGCCTTGTGGGGTGCTGCCACCGTGGAGAAAAAATAGCAAAACTAGAGTGAAAACAAATTAAAATGAAACAACCAAAAAACTATTTGTTTTACATAGACATACTTGAAACAATTTAAATGTTGGCAAAAAAAATGAACTCAGGCTTGTTTAAAAATGTTATCAAAAAAGTGTGTTTCAAATAGAACTGTTTGACATATAAACTGTGTGAAGACAAATAACTTGTGTTAAATTGACTTGGTTAGAATAGAACGGTTGATCAATTAAATGTGTGTAAACAATTGACTGTTTGTGTGAAATAGCAATACTTGAAAACATTTAACTGTGTGCTAACAAATAATTCAGGATTAGATGAATCAATCTATTTGTATTAGATAGAAATAAATAAAAACATTTAACTGTATGCAAAAAAGTGAGCTCAGGTTATTTCAAAAATATTATCTAGAAAATGAGTTCTGAAATTATATATATCTAATATCCATGTATAAAGATATACCATTAAACCCAACTAAACCAAATCCTATGTATTTGATACATAAGTATAAAGAAGATTTAGCATTAAATAAACTAGAATGGTTGATATGCTATAAAACCAAACCAACTAAATCAAATATATCTAATATATGTGAATAAAGAGGATTTGGTATTAAATATCCTTCATTGGTTGATATACCATAAAACCAAACCAAACCAAACCAAATCATATATATTTGATATATATGTACAAAGAGGATTTGGCATTAAATAAACAACAATGGTTGATATGCCGTTAAAAACAACCAAACCAAATCCTATGTATTTGATAGATATGAAGAAAGAGGATTTGGCATTAAATAACCTACAATGGTTGATATGCCATAAAACCAAACCAACCTACCAACTGAGAAATTTATATCCACTGATGACATTTTAATGATTTCACATTTAAAAACCAAAACATTAAATTTGGCGAATAAATCAAATTATAAATAAAATCATCCTCTAAAAACTTTGATTTTTTTTCATACTTGACTGTATTCACACACACACACACACACACACACACATACACATACACATATATGTGTGTATGTGAATATTTTTCATCTTTTTTCATTTCTTTTGATAACTTACATGACCTGATGAAAGTCTAAAAAACAAAACGTTTAACACTGGAAAATAATTATTAGAATAAAATTGCCTTGTATTTTTTCATCTGTTTATTTTCATACTGTCAGATTTATTTCAAGTTTTTTCCAGTATATATATATATATATCGTGTATATTTCAGCTGTCACAAAGTTGTTATTTGTACAAGTTTGGTTAAAGATCAGGAAACTTTCTTTTTTATGGTTTAATTATGTTTTTTTGCCTTATGTTTTTAATTTCCATATTTTTTTTTTGCCCTGTGATTTTTTGCCCTATGGTTTTTTTGTCCAATGTTTTTATTTATTTATTTTTGCCCTATGGTTTTTTTGCCCAATGGTTTTTGGGACAATTTTTGTTTTTCTTTTCCCTTTTTTTTTGCCCAATGTTTTTTTTCCAATAATTTTTGGACTTATGTTTGTTTTAGTTTACCCAATGTTTTTTATCCATGTTTTTTTCCCTTAGTTTATTTTGCCCCATGATTTTGGGACCTATATTTGTTTTTCTTTACCCTATTATTTTTTTGCCCGATTATTTTTTTGCCCAATGATTTTTGGCCGTATATTTTCTTTTTTACCTGATTTTTTTTTTTTTTTCCCTATGTTTTCTTAGCCGAATCTTATCTTTTGCTCTATTTTTTCCCAACGTTTTTTCTCCCAAGCAATTTTGACCATATTGATTGATTATCTTTTGAGGATTAATTGTATCATTTTGTTTTGTTTTTTTAAGTTATGGTTTATTTTTCTTTTGTTTGAGTGCCAAAAATAATCCAACAAAAATAAATAAAATAGCATTTAACATTGGCACTTATATATTAAACATCTTCAACAACTAACAGGCAAAGCAAAACACCCCGACAAATTATAATAAAATCTTCCAAGGAAGTAAATATCACACCTTAATAAATAAAAAAACAATACTACCCCATCTGAAAATGATCGATCAAATGAGGAAAACCTATGGTAACTTCTCGATCAATTGGACTCTGATACAAAGGAACTATTAAACTGTGGAAAACATGAGATCATAAAAAGGAAATTTCCATGGTCTTTAATAAAACTAATAAAAACAATTTGTTTATGTGTGTATATTTGTGTATATATATATATATATATAAATGTTTTTTGTTGGTCCATGAAAGAAAAAAATTAATACTTTAAAATGAATAGGTCCACAAGTGATTTTGTGCAAGTTATTTATTTTTCTCCAACATGTGTTTCTGACATTTTACATCGTCTTTTACTTTTACTTTCTGAAGACAACGTAAAACATCAGAAACACATGTTGGAGAAAATATATAACTTAAAAACAAATTTTCTTGTGGGCCTATTCATTTTGAAGTATATATATATATATATATGGAAGACCTATGACATGAAAAACGAAATTTTATAGAGCCTATCTTTGTCAAATATAACATTTCACTTATTTATGAGCTTCATTAGATAACCGGCTCATTGGCCAAGTGGGTAGAGTGTTCACCAATGGCCCAGGAGACCAGGGTTCAGTCCCAGGTCGTGTCATACCAAAGACTTAAAAATGGCACTTGATACCTCCTTACTTAACACCAGCATTATAAGGTATGTATCAAGGGTAAAGTGAAGCAATCCGCGGTAAGGAGTAACACCCTCCCCTACACCTCAGTGTAGTATCTGTTGAAAAGGGAGCCTTCTGGTTGCCCTCAACTATGATTGCCAATTTTACTTACTTTATGATGTTGATAATCTAATGATTAAAAATGAATAAAATCTTTTTATTCCAGTGCAATGTTCAGCTGATTATTATAATCAGCTGAACATTGCACTGGAATAAAAAGATTTTATTAAATAAATTGTTACTTTACCAAATCTTAGGTTTCACATTATATTTCTTTCATTTTGTCAGATATCTATCCAATGTATTTATCAATAAGGCTACAGAACTATCTTATATATATGTATATATATATATATATATCTGTGACATGGTTATTCAGAATACAAGTTATGAAGAATTCAAGTAGCTTTTAATATTGTACTAAAATGAAGGTTTATTTCGAGATAATTTAATTTGATATTTCACTTCATTCGTGTCTTTCTTAATTCAAGTTTTGATTGTTGATCAAAGTGAAATGAAAGACCATTTCATTTCTCAAAAAAGTGATGTCAGCCATTTTTGGTTTTCTGATGAATTAGTTGATTATATTGTACTCGTTCCTTTTAAACATTTTCTACAAATAACAAATTTATTCAAATTTTGTTGCTTCTTTTTTTCATATTTCCATATTTTGTTTGTTAGCAATCAATTATTCAGGAAATCTTTATCACGCCCTCACAGCAAAGGATTTTTTTTTGACTGAGAAAATTTTCTCATTTCCTTAACTATAATAACCAAGGAACATTATTATGAAATTCTTCCGGAATTTTTTTCTTTTAATCATTACATTTTTTCTTGTTCTTCTTGATTTTGTTGTTGTCCTTGTTTTTCTAGTTGTTCATTTTCTTGTTCTGCTTCTTGTTCCTCTTCTCTGTGTACTTCAGCTTCTTCTCCTTATTCTTTATCTTGTTTTATCTGTCTTCTTCTTCTTCTTCTTCTTCTTCTTCTTCTTCTTCTTCTTCTTCTTCTTCTTCTTCTTCTTCTTCTTCTTCTTCTTCTTCTTCTTCTTCTTCTTCTTCTTCTTCTTCTTCTTCTTCTTCTTCTTCTTCTCTTCTTCTTCTTCTTCTTCTTCTTCTTCTTCTTCTTTCTTCATCTTCTTCTTCTTCTTCTTCTTCTTCTTCTTCTTTCTTCTTCTTCTTCTTCTTCTTCTTCTTCTTCTTCTTCTTCTTCTTCTTCTTCTTCTTCTTCTTCTTCTTCTCTTCTTCTTCTTCTTCTTCTTCTTCTTCTTCTTCTTCTTCTTCTTCTTCTTCTTCTTCTTCTTCTTCTTCTTCTTCTTCTTCTTCTTCTTCTTCTTATCTTCTTCTTCATTCTTCTTCTTCTTCTTCTCTTCTTCTTCTTCTTCTTCTTCTCTTCTTCTTCACAACTGTCTTTTCTATCATCTTCTTCAACCATGACAATTTCCAGCCATTGTTATTATTATTATTTCTATTATTATTATTATTATTATTATTCTCTTTACAACTGTCTTTTCTATCATCTTCTTCAACCATGTCAATTTTCCAGCCATTCTTCCTCTTCTTCTTCTTCTTCTTCTACAAAAGCTAATTTGAACAATAAAGCGTAATATAACATAAAATTTCTAATTCTGAGAATTTTCATAGAAGTGACCCTTAATTATGTGCTAAGTAGGTTGCCTCTGTCCTAAGTTTAACAAAATTTGCTTATTCTATTTTAGGGTACCAGGTGCATATTAAGGGTACCATAACTGTATAATATAGTCTAGGAGAAGGAATACTCGGAATTAAAACCTGTTAAACTCTGCTTAAAAAATTGACCTTGTGTCATATCCTGCTCGAGCGGAGGGGTTGGTAAATAGAATAACTGTATAATATATATATATATACTATATATATATTATAATATATATATATCATCATCATTTTGCACCATCAGCATGGATCTCCCTGACCCTCTCCTACCACCCTTCTTTATCATCCATTGCGTCCAGTAGGTCTTCAAGGTTACATCCTGTATTGCCGCAGAGCTGTAGTAAGTAGGTTCTAGCTGGTCGTCCAGCCTTTGCTCATCCAGGTGACTGGGTCCTCTGGAGTATATCACTTATGAGTTTGTCCCTACTTCTTCAGCTGTCAAGTTAGCATCCATGTTGTGCATTGATACATCTGTATCAATATGTCTGTTGCTTGGCAAAAACTGTGTTTTATTTAATCAGTCAGGTGTGACTTCCATATAACCAATAGCTTATCAATAGCTGTCCATGCCTTTACTAGTCGTGTATTGATGCCTGTCTCAGTTGATGTGACACTGCTTCCTAGGTAGGTAAACTTGTCCACCAGTTTCAGAGAACTACCGTTTAGTGTGGAAATGTAGCCTCTTTGATTAAAGCACATGTATTCCATCTTATGCATTGACATGGAGGCCTATGCCTGCAGCTGCTCATTCCAGACTGTGTAGCAGGGTTTTGGCTTGGCCGAGTGTATTTGCCTGAAGTGTTATGTCATTGGTGTAGTCCGTGTCAATAATTGTTTGTGTGGGGTATCTTTTGCTTCTTTCCTTTGTCAGCTTGAAACCATGGTCTTTCATTTTATCAATAAGCATTCTAAGCATGTAGTCTAGACAGATGATAAAGAGGTATAGGGCTAATATGTCTCCTTGCAGCATACCTGCTATCATGTCAAAGTAGTCTGTGTTTCCATCCAGGGAACAGATTTTACTTTTGTGTTTCTAAATATCATTATGGCTGCGACAGTTTCTTTGGGTAGGCCGTATGCAAGTAGTATTGCTCCATCTTTCCTCTGTGCATGGAGTCAAAGGCCTTGGAGAAGTTGTCTAATGATATTGTTGCCTCTAGGTTTTCTGCACATACACCTTCAAGAATTTGATGGATAGTCAAAATGTATGACGTCATGGATCTGTTTCTCCGAAAGCCATTTTGGTTCTTCCTAAGTATGTTCTCAATTTTGGGTTCTATGCTGTTGCGTAGTAGAGCATTGTATATCTTGGCTCTTATGGATGTAAGAGTTATACCTCAGTAGTTCTTGGCTAATCCAAGGTTGCCCTTCTTCGAGAAGGGGAGGATGCATCCCTCTGTCCAGCTGTCTATTGTGTTTTGATTATATATGGCATTACAGTGTTTGAGCAGTATGTCATCGAATTCCCTAATCTTCCATACTTCTAGGGCTTTTTCATAAAGCCCAGCTGCTTTTCTATTTTTAATTTTTCTTAGTACCGAGTTGAGTTCTTCTTGCGTAAACAGTCCTAGTTTGATGTCTAATTGTTTACAAATAATTCTCATGATTGGTTCATGTGTAACTTTCGGAGGGTTTCCGAGTAAATGCTCCAAGTGTTGTTTCTATTGTTTTATTCGTTCTTCTTGCCTGGTAGCTTCCAGTTTCACTTTGGCAGTGCTTTTCCTTCTGCTCACTTTGTTTACCATTTGCAATGCTATCCTAGATTGTTTATCTTCAGCCAAGTCTCTAATCTTATTGATCTGATTTTGTATGTATTCAGTTTGTTGCTTTAGGTATATGTTAGCTAATTCATTTGTGCTTTTTTAAGTTTCAGGGCATTGGTATTAGTTGGGTTCTTCCTATTACATTTGGAAGCAGTTTTCACAAATGTCTCCCATGGGACTTGGTGTTTAGCTCTTTGTTTAGTTGGTATGGATTCTGCTGCTGCTTCTAAGTGGACATTGATGAAATTCTCATATTCATCATTCAAAGTATATGTTTCTATCTTCTGTAGTGCATCGAATTTATTTCTTAGTGTTAACGCATCTTTATCTCTTATATCCCTGTTATAATTCAGGGACCAGTCATAGTGTACAGTGGTTATTGTTTGGGCCGTATCCTTTTGCAAGCTCAGTCGTATTTTTGCTGTGACAATGTGGTGATCGGACGACACACCCTCAAAAGAGGAAGATGCCTCACAATTCAATGCACTATTATTCCATTTCTTATCTATAAAGACATAGTCTATCTGTGCTTTACTATTATTTGCATAGGTATAGGTCCATAGTTTTCCCTCCCTTTTTCTCATTATAACCCATTATAGAAGGCGATGAGGTCAGTTTCTTCACTAACATTTGTAGGGCTGTAGCAGGAGATGATTGTTGCGCTGGGATTGCCATTAAAAGTAGCTCCCATCATCCTAGGTTGTATTTTCTCAATGCTATGAGGATCATTAAATAAGTTTCCAGACTTTTTCATATGGGCACTTTTATTGATAGTTCACACATGAAACTCAAGTCCCCTTCGAAGTAATCTCCTCCGGCTGCAATGCACTTGTTGTACCATCCCAACAACTTCTGGAAGTCCCCATGAAAGTCCTCTTGTGTGAGCATGTCAATGACCTTCACCACAGCCTCTTTCATCTCAGTTGTCTCATAATGACATCTTCTGAGCTTAGGGAATAAGCAAAAGTCACAGGGAGCAAGGTCTGGACTATAGGGAGGGTGAGGAACTGTCTTGATGCCCATCTTAGTCAGATAGTCTGTGACAAGAATGGAGTTGTGGACTGTACAAAAAAGTCTGGAAACATTTTGAATGCACCATGTATTTAGTGTTTTTAAAGCCTATGGTCCTATAAGCATACCTACACCTCCTATCGTGGCATTGATAGAGTTTTTCCATACTGATGCAGTGGCTAGCATCAATCCATTGCTAGTATGTTGATATCTAATATCCTTGCTATGAGTGTACCTGTGTTCTTGTATGCATATTGTGTCTATGTTATGATCTATCACCATTGCAGTTAGGTCTGGTAGTTTTCTTATTCTATTTAATATTTACAGAAGGTGGAAGTAGGAGGGGGAAAAGAAAAAATTAATTTTTATGAAACCCATGGGAAGCAGCATGGTGGACGTAAAAGCGAGCGGATAAACCCTCTAATGATTCAACGCAATGCCTAACCAGGCCCTGGGCGTATGAATCCTACAGTTTAATGGGCAGGATCAAATAATTCAATCAAGGAACTAATGCTGCTCATCTGTAAGGGTGGCTTCTATTCTTAAATCCAAGTTTCAATAAATTTTAGTTGAAAACACTACTATAATCGCACACAAAATTGATAAGCTATGACTACAAATCCTAGAAGCCATACTTATAAAAACAAAAACCCTAACATCAATAGAATTAATTCTGAAAATAGCAACAATGTTTTGAAACGCTTCTTCTATTTTTTTTTTTTCCATAATTCCTTGATAGTATACTATTTCAGTTGATAGCATTCCCTTTTTAAATAGCATTCTCTTTTTTAATACATCAGTTCACAAAATTTTTTTAAGTTATAAAAAACTTTCAAAAACTTTCAAAATTCATTTTCAAAAACAACACACCTAACTCAAGCAAACAACCCCTGATGATGGCCTGTGAGGGGTCCGAAAGCACTTAGAACAATTTTGGCAAATTCATCAACCAATTCCAACCAGAAACTAAGACACTTATCAGGAAACTTGAAAGGATCTTAAATAAATTGTACAGACAAAATTTGTCTTTATTATTTAATGAAACATGCTTAAATGAATGACTACTGCCTAACTAAACACATACACACTCATTTATTTATATATATATATATATATATAGATGTCGATACTGAGTATGGCAAAGTGCATGCAAATGTTTCCCAGTTAATGGTTAAATTTACTGCAACATTTAAAAACTGGAGAGCAAGTTGCTTTTGCATCAATCATCAATTAATGAGTTAAACATGAAAAAATATTTTCGGTTCCCAACTATAAATAACCCATCTGAAAATCTGCAAATACATATACATTAAATTGTTTAGTTTCCTGAGTCACATAATTGGGCCAGCGATCTAATTGGGCCGCATTATTCTGACCTTGCCTTGTCCTAATTATCTTCAATGTTCTGCACATTTATTTGCTGAATGTATAGATATAAAAATACTCATTTACTTCTTTTTATTTTTCACTTTTCTCCTTCAGAACCATTTATGATGCTTTTAGAATGCTTATCATATATATTATATGTATTACTGTACATATTAATACACATATTGATATACGTTTTCATATATGATAATATACATATTAATGTACATGTTCATATAAAATAATATACATATTAATATACTTATTCATATATAATGATATGCGTATTAAGATACATATTAATAAACCTATTAATATATATACTGATATACATATTAGAATGCTTATCATATGTATATATATGTATTACTGTGCATATTAATACACATATTGATATATGTATTCATATATGATAATATACATATTAATGTACATGTTCATATAAGATAATATACATATTAATACACTTATTCATATATAATGATATACATGTTAAGATACATATTAATGAACATATTGATATATATACTGATATACATATCACTATATATATATTAATATACATACTGATATACATGTTAATATACATATTAATATATCTTAATATATATATTAATATATACATTGATATACAGCTTATTATGTTTAATAATATACATATTAATATATATATTGATATATACATTAATATACATATAAATATATATGTATATATTAATGTATATATTGATATATATATTAATATACTCTAACAATTATCCTTATCTTATATTTGTTTTTTTGTCAATTGTGCTATACCTATGTTATATAGCATGCAATGCCTGTATTGAACACCATAATTACACCACCGAATTGCAATCCCTAATATCACCACATCACTACAGACTACAATAGTGCCATATGACTCCACTCCACAATTGCACACTGAAATTACAAAATACAATTGAACCCCATAATTGAAATGGCCCAGTCAGCTGGGGCTGCAGCATACACTGACTGCATGTCTGCAGAGGGGTAAGATTCCCCTAACGAGTGTCCTGGATATGACAATAACAATCTAATGGTGAGGCTCCGGTAATGCTGGCACTTTGGGGAATGCAGAGTAACCCTTCTTTGCCATTCCTTCCCAGTTCACTCTCACCCAGAGTGGTAGCACCTGATAGGGTCCTATCTATGGGTCAAATAGGACTAAACTGTGTAAGTAAAGTATAGTTGGTGACCTTAGTCAAGGGTGACACCGAAATATGGGGGAGGGCACTACTCCCTTCCCTGGATTGCTCCACTTTACTCTTAATACTTACCTTAATGATAAGTGTTAAGCAAGGAGGCATCAAGTACCATTTTTTGAGTATGACTGAATCTGGGATTGAACCCCAGTCTCCTGTACCATAGGCCAACAGTCTACTTGTTAGGCCAATAATACTGTGTGCTTATGCTAAACTGAATTGTTTGAAATGAAAGTGTTTACATGTATAAGAATAGAACTGCTTTGAGATTTAAACTGTGTACTTACACTAAACTGAATTGCTTGAAATAGAACAGTTTACACCTATAAAAATGGATTTGGTATTAAATAACCTGCAGTTATGGATATGCCATAGAACCAAACCAAAATAAACCAAACCCTAATTGAAAAATAGTTGCCATCTCAATTGCATAACACAATTATCCTGTACAATTATATCCCACAGAGGCACAATACAATTGCACTTGACAATTGCAAAGCACATTGCCCCACAAAATGCATCATTGTATCCCATGTTTACCATCCACAATTGTACTACACAATTTCAACACACAATTTTAAAACAGAATTATGCACTACAATTGAAAAATATGTTTGTGCTTACGAATTACCCGCAATAATTACACCTCACAGTTTCTCACTATACTTGCAAAACACAGTTATACCTCACACAATTACCCCTAAATTTGCAAAATGCAATCACATACAACAATTGAAAAACATAATTGCACAAACAATTGTACCCACAGTTGCAAATTCCAAGTGAAAAATACAATTTCACTTCACACACTTGCACTTCATACAATCGACCCTACAATTGCAAAACACAATCACACGGCACAATTGAACCCCACAGTTCCCTCGTGCACAACTGAAAAAAACAATTGTACTCAACAGTTGCATCCCTCAATTGCAAAACACGACAAACAGCACAATTGCGAAAAAATGAACTTTAACTTACAACAAATGTTAGCAAGCTGGTCTCATAGATAATTATTGTGGTTGTGAGTTTGATCCAAACTGTGCATCCCACATTTGTCACCTTTAGACAGACTAAATTAACTTTTTGTAAAAAAAAAAAAAAGAAGCTAGTTTTGTAATCATATTTGTATTTCAGTTGTTTTGTGATCTCAAAGAAAGATGACAGAGACAAAGGTGAGATGAAAAGATAATGATGAATTCACATCATAAAAAAGAAAAAGTCAGACATGGTAGAGAGGTCACAGAAGAATTCCACTTTTTCAGTGATGTTGCAACTTCTATTTGGAGCAGTTTCAAAAACAGAAAGATGTAAAGTGGTATTCTTGAGCTGAATAAGAGAAAGATCTATTGGTTAACAAATGATAGCCTACCCTCAATGCGAGAAGCCAATTTTGCTAGCCCTGTAATTTAAGTAGCTACTTGTTTCTCAGCCAGTATTTTACTGACTGCTCATTTTTTAAAAATTCCTCAACTCTTGTGTGCAAATGTTCCTTGCATCCACTACAAGAGTTTCTATGATTGATCCCTTGCTGATTGTTACACAGCTGGGCACCTGGTCATAGAAAGTGACAATGATGTTACAATACTTGTTCTTGTAATTTAATGTATATCAAGGTTCCTTACAATGTGACAATAACAGCCATGATGAGGATACTTGTATATAAATCTTCCTGTAAATCAAGGGAAGTTATTGGATGTGCCGGACATTTGAGGAGTACTGGAGACCATAACAGGTAATACATTGTGATAAAAACAACAAAGACTCGTAAATGTGCATTCACTTGTTAAAATGTTGACAGTGTGGTGATTGAGTATGGAAGGCTCTCGGCACAAAAACAAACCTCTTACTTAAAAGTAAAGATTTCACTTGTTTGTTAACTTTTTTAAAAGTGGTTTATATGTTTATGGTTTAAATAATTCATTCTTAAAGTTCTAAGATAAAATATTTTTGTTATTCCAACTCATCAAGGTTCAATATTAGTATTAGTATAACCTTTGATGCACAAATACTGAATAAACAGAAGGAAAGACAAGATACGACGGTCATTCAAAAAGCTCTTAGCCTCACCCACAAAAAAACCAAGCTGAACGTATTTGTTGTGGCTGTACACACCCTATTTTTATAAAACTAGAAAAATTTAAATTAGTTTTTCTAGTTTTATTAGAAGTGTTAGTGTGTTGCCACAACAAAAATGTTCAGCTATGCTCTATTTTTAGAGAACTTTTTGAACAATCTTCATAAGCTCACTTACACATTGTTGTGACCTTGAAGGGCCAGAAATGAATAACACCAAGGTAAGGTTAACAGTAGTATATATGAACAGAAATACAGACAGTAACAGTGCCCATGGTGTAATGGTTATCGTCACAGGAAATGGACATGGTGACATGAGTTCAAATCCTCGACAAGACTGACTGCATTTCACATAGCACTAATACCCTTGGGAAAGGTATGAATCCAATTATTCTCCCTCCAGCTATGGGTAAATAGTAAGGCAAACTGGGTTCTTCAGCCTTGGTGAGGCAACTAGTCTAGTAGAAGGAAAACTCTGAATTCAAACCTGGTAAACTCCGGAGGGGTTGGTAAATATGGTAACGGTTACCAGTAACTGACAAGACTCACTTGCCTCATTTATCGAGTCAGTCACTATTTTTAGTCTGAGGGAAGGTCCATGCAGTGACGTCATGGGTTATATCACCATAACACACATATAGGATCATTTGATAAGTAAGTAAAGTAAAGTTAGCGACCATAGTCGAGGGTGACCCGAAGGCTCCCTTTTCGATAGCTACTACACCAAGGTGTAGGGGAGGGCGCTACTCCATTCCCAGGATTGCTCCACTTTACCCTTGAACCGTACCTTATAATGCTGAGTGTTAAGCAAGGTGGTATCAAGTACCATTTTTAAAGTCTTTGGTATGACTCGACCTGGGATTGAACCCAGGTCTCCCGGGCCATTGGCGAACACTCTAACCGCTGGGCCAGGTGAAGTATAAATAAGAAAACGCAATGTGTTGTAAAGAGTAAAAGATACCACATGAACTTGCCTACAGTTAAACCTATAAAGAAAGAGAAAAACCAGCATGCTTAAGGAAAGATAGTATTATTCATAGAGAAAAGCACTGAAAATAAAATGAATAATGAAAGGTTGGAGAAAATAAAGGAGTGAGTAATGAGGGGGAAGCATCTCTTTTTATTGTTGTTCATTAGTTGGTGTTTTGCTTTCGACATTCTGAAATGAAGGAGAGACAAAGTAAAATCTGAAAGAAGAGAAATCTGTTTATCCCACTCTGTCTCCCATTAATTTGTTTATCTTTGTGTCCATTTTTCTTTGGAGAAAGTCCCTGTGGCATAATGACTAAAGTGCTGGACTGCACCTCAAAGTAAACAAGTTTGGACCCCAGTCATGTTGTTACCTTCATTTCCTGACTTCTATCCTTGAATAAGTTATGAACCTTTTATCCTTCCAGCTATTAGTTAAATAATATCATTGCAGTTCTTCTACAAAGAAGGATTCAGCATTAAATAACCCATTAAGGTTGATATGCCAATAAATAAAGAAACCTAAACCTTTTTCTTTTTTCTTCAAGGAAACAGTCAACCATGAGAATGATATCTAGTAGTTTCTTTCTTTTCTTTTCAAAACCATGCACAAACATGGCTCAATGGATGAAATGCGAACATATTGTTCAATGGGCCAACAGAATATGTATGTATGTTTAAGTTTTATGGTACATGAACCTTTGTAGGTTATTTAATGCCAAATTCATTTTTATATGAATAAACAGTTCTATCTCAAACAATTCTGTTTAGCTTAAGTACACAGTTTGGTTCTATTTGACCAATAGATATGACCCTATCAGGTGCTACTGCTCCAAGCCAGATTGGACCTGGGACCAATTGCAATGAAGGGGTACTCTGCATTCCCAAAAGCTCCAGTATAACTGGAATCTCACCATCAGATTATTTTGTATCATATCCAGGACACTCACTAGGGGAATCTTAGCCCTCTATAGAAAAGCAGTTGGTGTATTCTACAGCCCCAGCTGACTGGGCAAACAGAATATGAAAGGGATACAAAAATGTTAAAAGTTTTGCTAGAGTATATGGTTTGGTTATGTGGTCAATATATTTCAATGAAGAGATGAGATAAACTCCGTCTGTTTCAAAGTCAAGTCAAAAAATATCATTCACCTGTTAGTGAGACAAAGTCTGTTTGTTGAATAGAAACGAAAAAGACATGTCTTGACCATTCAAAGAGATGACATGAATGTTAAAAGAACAGAACCAAAAGAAGCATGTCTTTAGTGATCAAATTACATAAGTAAAAAATGTGAATAGTTTCTAAGACTCCCATGTGACCACAAAGCATGCAAAAGATACTCCAACCCAGTTGAAATACACCAACTGCATATCTACATAGGGGTAAGACTCCCCAAACAAATTTACTGGATATGAAATAAAACAATCTGATGGTGAGACTCCATTCAGTGGAGCTTAGGAAAATATGAAGTACCCCTTCATTGCCATTGCTCCCAGCTACACTCTGGCCCGGAGTGGTAGCATCTGATAGGGTCCTATCCATGGGTTAAATAGAACTTCAACTGTGTATAAACAAAGGGCTGGTTAATTGAATAGTTAGCAATACATAAAATACTTGAAACTCTTTAAATGAGTGCCTAAATTGAATTATTAGTATTTCATTGCAATACTTGGAACGATTTGACTGCATGCAAATAAATGAAAAGTGTTGAATAGAATAATTAGTGTTAAATAGCAATAGTTGTACCCAGTTGGCAGGGGCAGTAGAATACACTGACTGCACCTCTGCATAGGGGTAAGACCCCGCCCTCCAACAAGTGATACAAAATAATCTGATGGTGAGGTTCTAATGATGCTGAAGTATTATGGAATGTGGAACACCCCTTCATTGCCATTGCTCCCAGGTCCACTCTGACCTGGAATGGTAGTACCTGATAGGGCCCTATCTATGCATTAAATTGAACCAAACTGCATACTTATGCATAACTGTATCATTTGAATTAGAACTGTTTGACTAAACTGAATAGCTTGAAATAGAAATGTTTTTGAAAAATAAACTGTGTACTTATATTAAGCTGCTCATACTTAACTGAATTATTTGAAACGGAACTGTTTTCGACATTGAAACTGTACTTACACTAAACTGAATTGTTTAATATTGAACTGTTTTGACATTTAACTATGTGTAAAGTAAATCTGTAGTTATACTAAACTGAATTTAACTGTAGAATTAGTAGCAATAATTGCGTGCAAACAAATTAGTTCTTGTTCATTTAAAAATGAAAATGCCAACAAACTGTGTGCAAACAAATGTTAAATTCTGACTGTTACATAGCGATATCTGAAACCATACAACAGTGTGCAAATATAATGAGCCCAAGTTCATTTTAAAAAGTTATCAACAAAATGTGTTTACAAATAATATATTTGATATATATTTATAAAAAGAATGTGGCATTAAAAAAACAGCAATGATTGATATCCCATAAAACCCAACCAAACCAAATCAAATATTTAATATATACGGGTAAACATGATTTGGCATTAAATTATCTACAATGGTTGATATGCCATAAAACCTAACCAAATCAATCCAAAAGATACTCAACCAAAATCCAAGAATGACACTTATTTGTCTCACAACACTAATATTCTCATGTTTGTTGTGTTCAGTGCAACATTTCAGCTGATATGTTCTTTGGCCTTTCTTGTGCATATATTGGCCCTTAGTTCTGTATTCTAGTTGAGATGGGAGAAAAAAAGGCAACATCTAAAACCTTTTCGTTTGCTTTTATTTATTTCTTTTTTGGCATATAAACTTTCACAAGTTATTTAATGCCAAAGCAATCCTTGTAGAAGAACATTAGTGGTAGTGTTTAACCCATTGCTGGTGGGATAAGGGGAATTGTACCTTTCCTTAGGGTATAAGTCCAAAAGTAAACGTAAGAGTATGATTGGAGTTCAGACTTGCTTGCAATCCAGCACTTTACCACTACACCATGAAGACTCCCTCTTTAAAAACTTTTGGATAGAACAAACACTTGAAAAGGGACAGAGAATATATCAGACAAATTTTACAATGCTGTCAAAATATTTTTAACAGGGTATGACTGGTTTAAAATAGAAAATTCTAAGGTCATCAATCTAATTGTTTATTCTTATCCTTGATTGCTTACAGGATTTGTTTAAAAAAGCACACAGAACCTTTATGCAATTTCCATCTGACTTTTTATCTAAGCATTTCATTAAAGCCCAAGTGGTGTACCTATACAGTAGTGCAGCTTGGAATAATATTCTCTTTGTTTTATCAGTGATTCATATGGTTGATGACTAGTCAATACTAATCCATGCTTAAACTATGCATCTGTTGACATCATTTTCAGTAGATGAGATTTTGCTGTTGCTACTAATTTCAGAGGTTTGCCATTTAATTAGTAGATAATGCTGTACCATACCCATGATATGGATAAGTGAAACATACATATAATGTTCATAACATATATACATAGAACAGAGGAGTCCTGAAACACGAAAAACACGTAACGACTTCTTAGTTCAGGTACGAAACCTTTTATTACCTTTGAGTTTCAACATAAGGAAGAGAGATGCACAATCTTTCTATGCTGGCTTTTCCATCTGCCCCCCATCTTGTAGCGCGCAAATTCGTCTGGCTTCTGCGAGCCCCAAAAGTCGACCCTTCTCGTTCGGTGTCTAGTTTTCAACTAACTGACCTTTTTAAAATCCTCAAAATTCTCTGTGCGCTTCCGGTGCATGACGTCACCCGCACTCTCTAGTCCCATTTCCCATCGGGGCTATTGTGACATCTCTGGGTGACATGTCCGTTCCACCCGCACGTGTGAACACCTGCGTTAATGTTGTACCTAAGTAACCCATGCACTGAGCTGAAAGGTTCTCAGCCAAACTAAACCCCAAGGCATAAAATGAAATCCTTCAGCCATTATATTACAATGCTATCTGGATTAAAACACATTAATTCTATTTTATCAGTGTTCATATAGAGACCAATGTCTCTTACTGCCAGCTCCAGATGATACAGCAGAGATTTAGCTATTTTGAATAAATCCCTGAAGCAGCATCTAACAAAACAACAGCTGTACAGCCACTTAACTCTCATCTCACAAAACATTCAAGCAAGATGAGCAAAACATGCTGACCACTGCTGGGAAAGTAAGGATAAACACAATAGATTCCAGTACATAGGTAGACAAGTATTGGCTAACCAGCAAAAACTTACATTTATCATCTCCAGCTGCCATTTTGAGGAATTGCCAAAACACTATGGTCAATTGGGATAGATGGCAAATGAGAGTCAAAGGGAAGACATTCTGTCTGGATGCATCGATAATTATAATGATAATGATGATGAATAAAAAAAAATTGATAAAGTTTTAAATGCTGTCAAATTTTTCTCAACAGGGTACAATTGCTTTAGAATAGAAGTTCTTAATATTATAAATCTAATTGTCAATTCTTATGATTGATTGCAAGTCAAGAATTAAATTTTGTACAATTTTCCGGAAATGTGATTCAGATTTTCTCTAAATTAGAACACTTACAAGAATTTGACCAAATAGAAATTGGAAGACTACCAAAAACAAATGAATAAATAGATAAAAATACCAATGCAAAAAATAAAAAACAAAACAAGTAACTGGCTTCATTAAAATTCTTCTGATCACAGGATGTTAAGTCTGATGAACCCAACTGTCATGCAAATGTTTTCAAACAATAATCATTGTCATGGGAAAAAAACATATAATGAAGGCAAGGCCAGAGACACAGACGACAAGAAATAATCAAATCTTAGAACAAATAAAACAATCGAATGGGAAAACGAGATGTAATACTGTTTAAGTTTTAGCAAAATTAATTCAACGGAAATAAAGAGTAATGAATTGTAGATATAAAAATAAAGACTTTGAATTATCTATGGATGACCCAAATCATGATATATGGCAGAAATGACTTAACTTGCTTAAAATAAAAGCTACATGTAATAAAAGCCTGAGGTTTAGAAGCTGGAGGACATCAAACAAATTTACTTCGCAATTTTTATTGTTACATTATGCTCTAGAAAATTATTTATTTAGCTATCCCCTCACTCACAAGCAGGAAGTGACACAAGGTCAATTTTTAGGTAGAGTAAAGCTGTTTTGAATTCTGAGTTATCCTTCTCCTATACTGGTTTCTTATATAAGGTTAAAGAATCCAGTTTGCCTTATTTTTTTCCCTTTAGCTGGAAGTTGAACACATTGTTTCATGTCTTTCCCAAGGGCATTAACACAAAGTGAAATGCTGATAGCCTCGTCTGAAGATTTGATCCTGAATTGCCGATTCCATTTTCTATCACAGATATTGTAATGCTAAGCCTGCCTCCATGTGTTTCTAAAATTTAACAAATGGTGCTGAAAAGTTCTTGGCCTCACCAGTAGCTGAAAGATTCAAATAGTGATGCTGGAATAAAATTATATTTAATAATCCTCTCACATTATCATTCTATGGTGTGGATATCTAAATTTGTGAGTGTGGAGGGTGGGAGATAAAACTTTGAATTTTGCTTTTATTTTCTCTTAGTTAATGATATTTCTAGTAAAATGTATAACAATTTACCCATGAAATGGGTAAAAAAACAAGAATATGGAAAAATTAAATGGAAATAAAAAGCAAGAATATGGAAAAAAGGAGAATTTACCAAAAGTAAAAATGAAATTAAGGAAAATTAGAAACAGAAAATTTGTGTCCATCTACATTTTGTACTGATTCATACATCCTACTTAAAATCATATGATCTTGATGGAAAGAAATAAATTGCAGCCTATCAGCTGTATAGCTGATTAGCATAATAACAGGTGGAAATTACAAACCCCGCCTAATCTTATATATTCTAGCTCTAGGTTAGACAGTACACTGACTTCTTTAATGAGGATAGCTTTGGCATTAGATAACCCACAAAGGTTGATATTCAATTAAACTAAGAAACTGAACCAATCATCTTACATTTAACCTGCTGTTCCTATCACCAGGACATAATAGCACATTTAAGTCCTTGAGTTTGAGACGTCTAGTGTAGACCTTATTAGGGGCTCCACCATTGGGCAATGCTTATGGCATCAAATGGCTTTAATCAAGTCCTGTTACGGTTGGACAACCAATCTGTGAGAAGACTGAATTCAAACTCTAAGTCGGAGCCCTTAATCTCTGCACTTCTACATTGTGTTACAGTCCTGGATGACAGAAAGTTAGAAGAAGCACCTCTCCAAAAAATTATGTTGCATCCATGTAAATGCTGACTTACTATTAACTGAAGTCTGGCAAAACACAGCAATTTCTGCATTCTGCTTGTGTATCTTGAGATAACACTTATGGTGGTCTGATCAACCCTCACTTAAAACTTTTCTTGGCCTTCCTTTCCTCTAAGGAAAATTTGGATGTCAGCATCGACATTGAGGAACTACTTTGACTTGATTGTAGGTGTCAGGGAATATACTTTACCATACCAATTTTAGAGTAATAAAGAAAAATTGTCTGGTGTCAGATCCCCTATCACCATGTTGTAACTTACTGGAACTCCTCTCAATGGTCAAAACATAAATGTTCATCTCAACAACTACCTCGCATAAAGCAAAGACAAACTGACATTCAAGTGAGTCCATGTACCCACATCGGGAATAAATGCAAGAGAAAAAAATGGGTCATAAAAATATTTTCCAATGAATCAGAAGCCAAGTTACATAACTCCCAGAAAATCTGATCTGAGTCACTTATGCTGTATGTAAAGAAAGGCTGATTTACCGTTGCAGACAGAAAGAGCCCAAGCTGCTGAGAGAGAACACATCCAACAAGTGATTCAACCATTTGTAATGGTTGGTACAAGATGCCAGCAGATCTGTAAAAAAATTATTCATATTCATAATCAAAAGTTAATCTCCTACATTGGTCTTTCCTAATAAAGTGTTGTTATGCAGCATTTCTCTGAACAAGTCGACAAAGGACATCATGAAGGATCATAAACAAGATTAAAACTATTCTTTTTTTTCCCAGAAAGTCTCATTCCCCTTGTTGTGTTACTTCTCACTCCTTTTCCATTAGTATGCATCATAGTACCCTAAGATGACCTCATTAGTATTAGGCCTATCCTCGTTTGTTAGAACCACAACAATTTCTTTTTAAAATATGACTCTTTATTCTTCTTGGATTCAAAGCTTCTGTGATGTGAGAGAGATGGATGGACAGAGAGAGACAAATACAGACTGCCATATTGACCCATGACTTGTTCTTCTCTTGACCACATGTGATATCTTTAAGGACCTACTTAGCATTTCTGCTGCTTGGTTGGGGGACACTCAACTCGCAGCCTGCTTTGAGCTGCTGCCCTAGCACTCTGTATTATCTTCCAGCCACTCTGTATTATCTTCCAGGCCCTACTCTCGATTTCTTTTGCTTCTCAGCTGGTGGGTACTCAACCAGCAACCTCTTGTGAGCTGCTGCCCCAGCGGGAAGTCCAGTCACTCAATGACACTCTTGTGACCACAAACTGAGAATAACTTAAGACTCACACTGCCTGTATCCCATGTGGGCATCTGCATATATCATTTCATAACACTTAAACATTTCCATTCAACCACATGACTGCCTTAGCTTATTTTCATAGGTGCATCCTGTGCAGAGAATCTCTGATTTCCATTCAACCACATGACTGCCTTAGCTTATTTTCACAGGTGCATCCTGTGCAGAGAATCTCTGATTGACAGCTCAGTCAAGGGTCATTATACTGCAGTTACTAAGGGTCATATATAATCACTCCACAGAACTGAGAGTGGGTAGAGGATATTCCATTAAAACAATTTTACTAATTTTATTTTATTATTTCTAGTTTTAATCCATTTTTTTCCCAGTCGGCTGGTGGGACTGTAGGATACACGGACTGCATCTCTGCAAAGAGGTAAGATTTCCCCCATGAGTGTCCAAGATATGACACTAAATAATCAGATGCTGAGGCTCCAGTAATGCTGGAGCTTTGGGGAATGAAGAGTACCCCTTCATTACTATCGCTCCCATGTCCACTCTGGCCCAGGGTGGTAGCACATCAATTGCTTGAAATCAGACTGTTCACATTTAAATATTTGTGAACAAAAACTATACTTAGAGTAAACTGAATTGTTTGAATTAGAACGGTTTGACTAAACTGAATAGCTTGAAATAGAAATATTTTTGACCATTAAACTGTACTTTTAAACTGTGTACTTCTGCTAAACTGAAATGTTTGAAATGAAACTGATTATTTGTATAGAAATGGATTTGGCATTAAATAACCTGCAAAGGTTGATATGCCATAAAACCCAACTAACCAAATAACCATTATACTATTTCATCAAATTTTATTTCTTACATGTTTTACAATTTTTTTCTATGCCACCATACCTGTGAGGAAAATTGGTTGATTGAGTGATTGATTCTAATGGCATGTCAAACCGTCAAGCGTTATCTTATGCTATGATGTTCGGGAATTTCATTCATTGTTCACATTTACATTTTTTGTGCAGTTGATACTTAAGAATATTTTTTTTGTGTACAGTCTAATCAAATATGAATAATTTTTTTACAGATCTATTTGATACATAGAGAGGAACCTAACATTCCAGGTCAGTGTGGACCTGGGAGTAATGGCAATGAAGGGATACTCTACACAATCTAGATCCCTAGAACAGGAACCTCACCATCAGATGCACTCTAAAGATATACCCTGGATATGTCATACCCCTTTATGGGGGCAATCTTACCACTCGGCAAGAGATACAGTTATTGTACTCTCACCACCCCCAAACAGAGAAATAGGAAATTTGGGATGTCATCACTGATATTGATGAACTATATGGACGTGACTGTAGTCATCAAGGAATGCCCTCTGCGGTACAAGTTTTTTATGTAATTGATATATTGTCTGCGTTCTGGCATAGGCTACCATGTCAACACAGACAAGACTGAATACATGTGCTTTAATCAAAGAGGCAACATCTCCATACTATTTGGTAGTTCTCTGAAACGAGTGGAAGAGTTCACCTACCTAGGAAGCAGTGTCTCATCAACCAAGACAGACATCAACACATGACTAGTAAAAGCATGGATAGCTATCAATAGAGTATTGGTCATATGGAAGTCAGACCTGACTGATAAAATAAAACACAATTTTTTTCAAGCTGCAGTCATATTGATACTGCTATATGGATGCACTACATGGACTAAATACATGAAGAAAAAGCTTGATGGTAATTACACAAGAATGCTGGGAGCAATACTGAACAAATCCTGGAGGCAGGACCCAACAAAGCAGCAGCTGTACTGCCACCTACCACCCATCACGAAAACTATCCAAGTTAGACGAACCAGACATGTGGAACATTGCTGGAGAAGTAAGGATGAACTCATAAGCGACATACACATGTGGACCCCATCAAATGATCGAGCAAAGGCAGGACGACCAGCTAGAACCTATATACAACTGCTCTGTGCCAATACAGGATGTAGCCTTTAAGACTTACCTGGAGCGATGGAGGATAGATATGGGTGGTAAGAGAGGGTCAGGGAGATCCATGCTGGCGGCACAACATGATGATGATGATGAGATCCCCTATCACCAATTTTCAACTGTTTTCAGCTCTTTTTATTTTAGTCGTAATAATTTTTTCAATTTTTTTCTATAGCAAACCATTTTTCTTCACTAGTGATATTTCTTGTTTGAAATATATTCTAAATATAAAGAAGCATAATAATTATATAAAAAGCTGACTGATTGATTTTTCTAAGATCCAATCGATTGAAAGACGTCATTAGAATTCTTTCTGCGTCTTAGAGACTGCATCTTTTCCCCTTTTTGTTCACACATTGTTCTTTGGATGAAAACCATAGATGGTCAATTTGCAACTACAATCTTACGGCAATTTAATATCTTTACAAAAATATACTTAATGAACTGCAGAGACAATTAATTAAATCAATTTACTAAAAGGCAGAGATTTACAAACAAAAATATTCAAAAGCAACTCAAATCAAATGAGTTGGTATTTGTGCATGCTGGAAGAGATATAAACATATACAGATAAATAGAGATAAATACATTGATATACATATCAACATCTTACACCTGTATGTACACTTAGACACACCTATATATATATATATATATATATACTTAGGTTGGTTGAAAAGTTCATAGGCTGACCAAGATACACTCATAGAATGTAAAACAAAATGAGGTTTATTTTTTTAGTGTCCTCCTTACATTCTTGGCCCAGTTAGCGGTGGTTGCAGAATACACCAACTGCATCTCTGCAGAGGAGTAAGACACCATCAATGAGTGTCCAGGATATGACACTTAACAATCTGATGTTGAGGCTCCAGTAATGCTTGAGCTTTGGGGAATACAGAGTTCCTCTTTACTGCCATCCCTCCTAGTTCCACTCTAACCTGGAGTGATAGCACCTGATAGGGTCCAATCTATGGGTAAATAGAATAAAACTGTGTAATGATGCTAAACTGAATTGCTTGAAATAGAACTGTTTATATGTATAAAAAAGATTTTGCATTAAATAACCTACAATGGTTGATATGCCATAAAACACACCAGACAACAAACTCCTTGCATTCATAACACTTCTTCCATCAATGTTGCTCTGTTTGGATCTCATTGGTCAAAAAATTCATCTACAGCAGATATAATGTCATCATAAGAACTTTTCAGCCCACCCTTGTGTGTATATATATATCACTCTCAGGTCCACTTTGGCCTATAGTGGTAGCACCTGATAGGGTCCTATCTATGAATCAAATAAAACAAAACTGTGTACTTATGCTAAACTGAATTATGTGAAATAGAACAGTTTTGACATTGAACAGTGTGTGGACAAAAACTATACTTATAATAAACTGAATTGTTTGAATTACAACTGGTTGATTAAACTGAATAGGTTGAAATAGAAATTTTTTAGACAATTAAACTGTATACTTATGCTAAACTGAATTGTTTGAAATAGAACTGTCTAGTTGTATAAAAGTGGATTTGGCATTAAATAACCTACAAAGGTTGATATGCCATAAAACCTAAACCATCAACCAACCTAACTAAATCTAGAGGAACAAGCAAAAATTTTAACAAGAATTTTTTGTTGCCAAAAGACATATTGTACAAAGACATAACTGACTCAACAGAACAAAAATTTTCAAATTTGTTTAGAAAAATAAAATCAAAAGGAAGCAATTTTTGTCTTTAGTCAGCAAACAAAGTCTTGACTTCTTATACTGCATAGACAGATACATCAGCTGGTTTAATCATAAAACTACATTTCAAACACTGTTTCCTGCAAGATCTCTGCCATTAAGCAGTGATATGCCATTTCAATACTTAAATGGGTGACTACTTAGGACTAGTGGGTACTGTGTGTAACCTGGGGCCTGTCTGATAGACTAAGTTAAACTTAGTAAGTCACAAAATAAAAAAGGGAAAAAGTCATGCAATAATGAACCTGCTCACAACTAAGATGAACCTATGCGCATTTATTTACATTTGAGAAAGGCATGAAACAATCCATAGGAACATCAGGTACTGTAAGCAACATGAGGTCTGAGTGACAAACAAAACTAAACTTAATAAATAACAAGAAAAGAAAGGAAAGAAAAAGCAATAATGAGCCTGTTCACTACTTAAATGGGTTAGTCAATTTCAAATTGATATAATCTTCATCTTGTACTAACAAGTGGGTTTATCTCAGAGTTAGGGGGTCAATGAGATTACATAAAGTCTATTGACCACGCAGTATTTGTTTTTCCATTCAATCATTCTATTTCTGTTCATATATATCACTCTATTTATTTATATATCTGTCAATTTTTAAAAAAATCTCTCTTCATATCTATTTATCTATGTATCTGCTTATCTATTTCTATTGATATCTATCTATCTATCTATCTATCTATGTTTATCTATATATCTAAGTCTGTCAGCCCTGTTGGCTGTGGCTGCAGAATATTCTGACTGCATCTCTGTAGATGGGTTACATCCTCAACAAGTGATCTGGAAATGATACTAAACCATCTGAGGGTGAGGTTCCAGTCCACAACTATGGGGAATATGGAGTACCCTTTCATTGCCATCACTCCCAGCTCCATTCTGATCTGTAGTGGAAGTAACTGTTACTGCCCTACCAGTGGGTGAAATTATTTAATCATTTACAATTCTTGAAGCCATTTAACTGTGTGCAAACAAATGAATAATACTACATTGAATTATTAGTATTACATAGCAAGACTTGAATCAGGTTAACTGCATGGAAACAAATGAAAAATGTTGAATAGAATTACTAGAGTTAGATAAAAATACTTGTAACCATTTAACTATATTCAAACAAATGAGTTCTTGCTCATTTAAAAATTGTTACCAATTAACTATTTTGTTTACAAATCAAATATGTTTAATATTGATATATATAAATAGGATTTGGCATTAAATAACCAACAAGGGTTGATATTTATCATTAAGGTTTTTCGAACTATTGCCTTCATCTTCATTGTTATTTCCACAACGTTTTGGCTGATATGTCCTCCGGCCTTCTTCAGGTGTTTGTCGAACTCGGGACACATGGCGTAACAGTTATAGGCGTTGGTTCCCTGAGCTACGAAGAAGACAATCATCTGAAGGTTGCAGGTTCAGTCCTCACTACAGGCGAGTAATATACAGGAATACTTAACATTTGTACCCGGTCATGGCAAACGGAATCAGAACAGGCGACCCCCGTGGTTTCAATAAAGGACATAGTTCGAAGTTCCGTGAAGGTTCCCGAGTTTGACAAACACCTGAAGAAGGCCGGAGGACATATCGGCCAAAATGTTGTGGAAATAACAATAAAGATGAAGACAATAGTCCAAAAAACCTTAATGATAAAAATCAACAAGCTTTGTCTCAGAAATTTAGACAACTAAGGGTAAAACCCAACCAGCCATCCAAATCAAACAAGTCTGTTGGTACAAAAGAAATAAATATACAATGAAAGAATAAAAAGTTAAAATTCGGATTAACTGATTCTTTTGAGCTGTAATTTTTTTTGAGGGGGGATTGTCATCAATATTTCAAAACTCACAGCTAACAAACTTTTGGGATCAAAATGTTAACAGTCTAAACAGTTTGACAGCTTACGCTTTTAACAAAGCTTCTAGCTGTAGACTTCTTCTAATATTAAACAAATTTTTTCATATTAGTAGCAAAGGGTAAAGAGATTTACCTAAAGCCCATTAAGTTTCTGTTTTTCCATTTCACTGTTTTGTTTCACATTTCACTTGGGGATTTGTGCATTGAATGTACTTTTAGGAAGGATATGATACCATCTTTTTGACTCATAAGGATGAGCTTCCTTGCCTTGGAAGAGAAAACTGTCAAGTAGAAGGATAATTCTGAATTCAAATCACCTTCCAACATGTGGGCCAGTATAGCAGGTTAGGGATAATCACTCTTTATGTCTGACAGATCTTGGTGAAGGCCACAGTCCAGCAGTGGGGTGAGAAAAAGGATGATGGAATAGAATAGAATAGAATGTAACATGATAGAATATATATATATATATATATACATATATATATATATATATATGTGTGTGTGTGTGTGTGTGTGTGTGTGTGTGTGTAAAAGAAATGAGGTTAAATGGAAGTGACATTGCTGACAAACAGCTGTCTTGTCTCTACAGGTGGGCTTCTTAATCCTCACTGTAGTCCAAGAGAGTTAAATTAGAAATGACTGTGGGTGATAAGGTGTTACCATACAAGTGTGGCCAAGAGAGAGAGAGAGAGAGAGAGAGAGAGAGAGAGAGAGAGGGGGTAATAAAGAGAGAGAGTTAAAGAGATATGTGCACCAGAAACTTTGCAGACAGTGGAAGAAGACAGGTTCATCTTCTATCCATAACAACTAATGTAGGCACCAAAAATAAGGAAATCAGATTTCTGTTTCAGATCACCAACAATTTCAATACAAATACTTGTGCACAAATGATGTAAAAGTTTTGATAAATTTGTATCTAATTATATATATATCTAGATAGGGCTTTTTAGTCTCTGCATAAAGAGCTATTCTCTCAAGTCTATCGATTTCAAAGAAATTCAAATTCTCTCAGAATAAATCATTTGTCTTTGATGTCGGTTGGACTCAGCGCCTTGACTTGAACAATCATGAAGAATTATTTCAACTCACAAACTCGAAAAACTTTGTTTTATTTTGATGCTTTAGAGTGTGAATTTGGTTTGGTTTTATGGCATATCAACCATTGTAGGTTATTTAATGTCAAATCCATTTTCATGCATATAAACAGTTCTATTTCAAACACTTCAGTTTAGCATAAGTACAGTTTTCTTTTGGTTTATACATGGTAAAATGTACACCGACTGCACCTCTGCAGAGGGGTAAAAACCCTGCTAATGAGAGTCCTGGATATGACACTAAACAATCTGATGGTGAGGCTCCAGTGATGCTGGAGCTTTGGGGAATGTGGAGCAACCCTTCATTGCCATTGCTCCAAGGTCCACTCTGACCCAGAATGGTAGCATCTGATAAGGACCCTATCTATGGGTTTAATAGATCTAACTGCATACTTATGCTAAACTGAATTATTTGAAATGGAACTGTTTTGACATTGAAACTGTACTTAAACTAAACTGAATGGTTTAATGTAGAACTTCTGTGCTTATACTAAACTGAATTAGCTGAACTACAACTGTTTGAATAAATTGAATAGCTTGAAATAGAAATGTTTTTGATAATTAAACTGTGTACTCATGCTAAACTGAATTGTTTGAAATAGAACTGAATATTTGTATAAAAATGGATTTGTTGTTAAATAACCAACATGTCATAAAACTCAACCAACTAACCAACCAACCAACCAACCTGAAATATTTCCAGGTTCTATGCATAGTTACTCAACCATTCAAGTTACAAGAGCCAATAGAGCAAAAAGTAAAAGTAAAAAGTAAAGTTGGCAACCGAAAAGCTCCCTTTACAGGAGCTACTACACCAAAGTTTAGGGCAGGGCACTACTCCCTTCCTTGGATTGCTCCACTTTACCCTTGATCCGTACCTTATAATGCTGAGTGTTGGGCAAGGCGGCATCAAGTACCATTTTCTGAGTCTTTGGTATGACTTGACCTGGAGTTGAACCCTGGTCTCTCAGACCATTGGCAAACACTCTACTAATTAGACCAATGGCCCGAAGTCATATCTAACTTTATAGATTTACAATCTACCTCAAATATTCAGCATTGTTATATTTGATGTTTTCTTTATATTCATCCGCAATATTAGTAGTAATATTATTTTGAATTTTATTACATAAATTATTATTAATATTTAACAAATACATATTTCATTTGATGGCTATGGAATAAGTCCTAGTAGATGAGATGTAAATCAGCTGAAATTAAGATGAAGTAAATACTAATTCATCATAATGTTAGATACATATCTAAAGAAGCAAAGTTGATTAGGGTTGATTGGTGCATAGAAATGAAGAGACTGAAAGAAATAGTGTTAAGAATGCTAGTCAGCTGTTGGGGGGTGCTTAAAAGGCAGATTAAAATACACAGAAATATCTTGTGAGCCAAATTTATTCCAGAGATTTACAGCTCTTCCTGGCTTTAAAAACCACATCCATTTCCTCACATGGTTGATCATTCTTTTACTAAATAATATTATAGCCTTACTTGAATCTGAGGCGGTATATATATATATATATATATATATATATATATATATATATATATATATATATAAGAAGCCTTTATGGTGTAATGGTTATCACCATGGGAAATGGACATGATGGCCTGGATCTAAAGGTTGTTTGATCTATATATAGATATTGTATTAATAATGTATATGTTCTGTACTCAAATCACTAACAGCCTTGGGAAAGATATGCATATAACTATTTTCCCTACATCTATGAGTAAATAGTAGGGCAAACGAGACTCTTTAACCTTCATATGGCAACCAGTCTAAGAGAAGGAAAACTCTGGATTCAAACTTCTTAAACTCAACATTAAAAAATCTTGTGTCAAATCCAGCACATGCAAAGGGGATGGGGAACCGGACATTGGTCTAGGGGTTAGAGTGTTCGCCAATGGCCCGGGAGACCTGGGTTCAATCCCAGGTCGAGTCATACCAAAGACACAAAAAATGGTACTTGATGCCTCCTTGCTTAACACTCAGCATTATAAGGTACGGATCAAGGGTAAAGTAGAGCAATCCAGGGAAGGAGTAGCGCCCTCCCTACACATTGGTGTAGTAGCTATCGAAAAGGGAGCCTTCGGGTTACTCTCGACTATGGTCGCCAACTTTTACTTTTACATATATATATATATATATATATATATATATATAAAGTGTTTGCCAATGGTTCTGGAGACCAGAATTCAATCCCTGGTTGAGTCATACCAAAGACTCAAAAATGGTACTTGATGCCTCCTTACTTAATTCTCAGCATTATAAGGTATTGATCAAGAGTGAGTGGAGCAATCCTAAGAAAGGAAATGTGCCCTTCCCTACATATCAGTGTCATAGCTGCCAGAAAGGGAGCCTTCAGGTCGCCTGCGACTATGGTCAGCCAACTTACTTACTAATATACATAAATCTAATTTTGTTAAATGTATTGTTGTTAGCTCCTATGACCAAACTCTATTCTCTGACACCGAAATTCATAATCTTTTATTGTTCTATGTTCTGATGGCAAAACTCTTGAATAGACTGAAGGAAAAATTTTTTTCCTGCTTTTGTTTTACATGGATGAGTGAAAAGTTTTTGCGATATTTTTGTAGCCTGAGACATGATTAAACAGCATCAAATTCTTTTGCAGAGGTTGTGAAGATAACAAATCACATTGGACTCAGTGTTGGGCTCTCCTGATGCCCTCCAAATTCTACTCACTGAATTTTCTTCTACGACTTGGAGTATGGCCTCAGAATCTATAATTTTATGCCTACCTGACCATCCAAGATTGTTAAGGTTATTGCAACCAAAGCAAAATATCTTCAAGCATCTCGTTACCGAGATGTGATCAACTGCACCTTCAACTTTCACGCAACAAATGTTTTGGTTTGCTTCTGTGTCCAGGTCAAAGTTGTTAATTGCCCAATTGGCTGGGGTTGTAGAATACACCGACAGCATCTCTGCAGAGGGGTAAGACTTTATCAATGAGCGTCTGAGATATGACACAAAAAAATGACGGTGATGTTGGGAAATGCAAAGTATCCCTTCATTGCCCCTGCTCCCTGGTCTACTCTGGCCCAGAGTGGAAATACCTGACAGGGTCTTATCTATGGGTCAAATAGAACTAAACAGTGCACTTATACAAAACTGAATTGCTTAAAATATGAGTATTTTCATGTTTAAACAGCGTACTTATGCTAAACTGAATTATTTGAAATAAAACTGTTTTTGACATTAAACTGAACAGTTTGGACATTTAACTGTGAGTAAACAAAAGTTATGCGTATACTAAGCTGCATTGTTTAATATTTAATATGATGTTAAATGACCTGAAAAGTTTTGATATGTCATAAAACAAAACAACCTACCAATCAAACTTGTAAAGTATAAGTTTCCAAATTATTTTTTATTATTTATTATTTGTTTGTAATGCCTCCGAGGTCATCTCCACTTTTAACTATCTTCTCATGTTGACTTTAAGAAAAAAACCTTGAACAGAACATATATATTATTAAAACAGTATCTACATACAGATCAAATTCTGTTTAGTAATTCCTCTGATATTTCAAAAAAATGCCCTCTTAATTTTTTTCTTACCTTATTTCTGAAATCATCCAATATAATCTTAATTTTTTTTACACTGTTGCTGTTTACCATTTTCTTAGGCTATTTGTTCAAAAAATATTTAATTCTATTAGCAAAAAATCTCATTGGTTAATAGATTTAGTTTTTGAAATCTATCTAGACAGTAAATTTCCACTTTGAGGAGAAATATTGAAAAACTGTTTACCATGATTAGAAATTTCACTGATTATTTTCCAAATTACAATTAGATCACCTCATTCTCGTTTCTAGTAAAGTAATTAATCCTAATTTCTCTAATCTCTGTCTTTAACTGTAATCTTTTATTCTTTTTATTATTTTGTCACTCTTTCCTAACTTCAATCTCAATATTACATTCCAGTTTCCAGGAAAAGACACCATGCTGCACATTTATCCATGCAGCTTTCAAATTGCATATCAAATGAAACAATGCAGAACATGTCAGCTCAATAACTACCATGATACTACCAAACACAGTCAGTATCTTCCATGGATTTAACTGCCTCAGTCACGTTGTAAGCACATTGTAAACTAACATGAATCAAAACACTGTAAAACTTTTGAGTCAAACAAGCAGTACCTATAAATACAGAAACATTTCTTAGACGTCTCTGTCAGGTAGAAAAGGGAAATATTCAGTTGGATCTGAAAGTCAACCTGTATAGCTGGGAAAAAGCAGCTATTTACAAAATCATAGAAAGGGCTTTGTTCAATTTGGTTTGGTTTTATGGCATACCAACTATTGTACATTATTCAATGCCAAATCCATTTTTATAAAATATAAACAGTTCTATTTCAAACAATTCAGTTTAACATAAGTACAGTTTAAATCTCAAAAACAGTTCTATTTTAAACAATTCAGCATAAGTATGCAGTTCAAATGTCAAAACAGTTCTATTTCAAACAATTAAGTTTAGCATAACTTTTTCTTTTTTCATTATTATCTATTTCAAGTTAAAAACTTCAGAAATAACTAAATATTTCTAGACTTTCCATCATGTTTGTAATATAAATGTGGATGGAAACATAGATTATTATTAGTAAAGTAAAAGTCGAGGGTGACTCGAAGGCTCTCTTTTTAGTAGCTACAACACCAAGATGTAGGGGAGGGCACTACTCCTTTCCCTGGATTGCTCCATTTTACCCGTGATCTGTACCTTATAATGCTGAGTGTTAAACAAGAAGGTATCAATACCATTTTTTGAGTCTTTTGTATGATTACATGGGATGGAACCCTGTTCTCCTAGACCATTGGCAAACATGTTACCCATTAAGCCAATGGGCTAGTATTTTTATATTTTGGTTGTTTGTTTGTTGGTTGGGTTTTATGGTATATCAACATTTGCAGGTTATTTAACCATTTTTATGTAAATAGTTCTATTTCAAACAATTCAGTTTAGCATGAGTACACAGTTTATTTGTCAAAAACATTTCTATATCAAGTGATTCAGTTTATTCAAACAATTCTAATTCAGCTAATTCAGGGGGTGTCCTCATGGTGTAATGGTTAAAGCGATGGACTGCGAAATCGTAATATGTGAGTTCGTACTCCAGTCGCGCTATTATGTTCACATTCGGGCAAATACCCTTGGGAAAGGTATGAACCCTCTTATCCTCCCAGCTATGGGTTAAATAGTACCACTACCGTTCTTCTAGGAGAATGGTTTTGGTATTAAATAACCTAAAAAGAGTTGATATGCCATTAAACAAAGAATTCAGCTAATTCAGTTCAGTATAATACAGATTTTGTTTACACACAGTTAAATGTCGAAACAGTTCTATATTAAACAATTCAGTTTTGTGTGAGTAGAGTTTCAATGACTGGACAACGAATTTGGTATTAAATAACCTAAAAAGAGTTGATATGCCATTAAACAAAGAATTCAGCTAATTCAGTTCAGTATAATACAGATTTTGTTTACACACAGTTAAATGTCGAAACAGTTCTATATTAAACAATTCAGTTTTGTGTGAGTAGAGTTTCAATGACTGGACAACGAATTTTGGTGCAATAATGCATATGCATGTAAATGCAAGTGGGTTTGTATGCATGTGTATGTACAGGGATGTCTTAAAATGATATGAAAGTTGAATCAGCAAATTTTAAATGATAGATGATATCATAAAAGTTGACTCTAAATGGACTGTTTGAAAGGTAATAAGTTTTGTAGACTCAGCTAGTTTTCATGGGAGACACACTTA